>JAWNLV010000010.1:0-1200000 GCA_035042125.1 Drosophila longiperda
TGGAGATATCGACATTTTACGCTTTTTTTTTGTTCAAATTTTTAAAATGGCCATATCTTCGTAAATAATGGAGATATCGACATTTTACGCTTTTTTTTTGTGCAAATTTTTAAAATGGCCATATCTTCGTAAATAATGGAGATATCGACATTTTACGCTTTTTTTTGTTCAAATTTTTAAAATGGCCATATCTTCGTAAATAATGGAGATATCGACATTTTACGCTTTTTTTTTGTTCAAATTTTTAAAATGGCCATATCTTCGTAAATAATGGAGATATCGACATTTTACGCTTTTTTTTGTTCAAATTTTTAAAATGGCCATATCTTCGTAAATAATGGAGATATCGACATTTTACGCTTTTTTTTGTTCAAATTTTTAAAATGGCCATATCTTCGTAAATAATGGAGATATCGACATTTTACGCTTTTTTTTGTTCAAATTTTTAAAATGGCCATATCTTCGTAAATAATGGAGATATCGACTTTTTACGCTTTTTTTTTGTTCAAATTTTTAAAATGGCCATATCTTCGTAAATAATGGAGATATCGACATTTTACGCTTTTTTTTGTTCAAATTTTTAAAATGGCCATATCTTCGTAAATAATGGAGATATCGACATTTTACGCTTTTTTTTTGTGCAAATTTTTAAAATGGCCATATCTTCGTAAATAATGGAGATATCGACTTTTACGCTTTTTTTTGTTCAAATTTTTAAAATGGCCATATCTTCGTAAATAATGGAGATATCGACATTTTACGCTTTTTTTTGTTCAAATTTTTAAAATGGCCATATCTTCGTAAATAATGGAGATATCGACATTTTACGCTTTTTTTTGTTCAAATTTTTAAAATGGCCATATCTTCGTAAATAATGGAGATATCGACATTTTACGCTTTTTTTTTGTTCAAATTTTTAAAATGGCCATATCTTCGTAAATAATGGAGATATCGACATTTTACGCTTTTTTTTTGTGCAAATTTTTAAAATGGCCATATCTTCGTAAATAATGGAGATATCGACATTTTACGCTTTTTTTTGTTCAAATTTTTAAAATGGCCATATCTTCGTAAATAATGGAGATATCGACATTTTACGCTTTTTTTTTGTTCAAATTTTTAAAATGGCCATATCTTCGTAAATAATGGAGATATCGACATTTTACGCTTTTTTTTGTTCAAATTTTTAAAATGGCCATATCTTCGTAAATAATGGAGATATCGACATTTTACGCTTTTTTTTTGTTCAAATTTTTAAAATGGCCATATCTTCGTAAATAATGGAGATATCGACATTTTACGCTTTTTTTTTGTTCAAATTTTTAAAATGGCCATATCTTCGTAAATAATGGAGATATCGACATTTTACGCTTTTTTTTTGTTCAAATTTTTAAAATGGCCATATCTTCGTAAATAATGGAGATATCGACATTTTACGCTTTTTTTTGTGCAAATTTTTAAAATGGCCATATCTTCGTAAATAATGGAGATATCGACATTTTACGCTTTTTTTTGTTCAAATTTTTAAAATGGCCATATCTTTGTAAATAATGGAGATATCGACATTTTACGCTTTTTTTTTGTTCAAATTTTTAAAATGGCCATATCTTCGTAAATAATGGAGATATCGACATTTTACGCTTTTTTTTTGTGCAAATTTTTAAAATGGCCATATCTTCGTAAATAATGGAGATATCGACATTTTACGCTTTTTTTTTGTTCAAATTTTTAAAATGGCCATATCTTCGTAAATAATGGAGATATCGACATTTTACGCTTTTTTTTGTGCAAATTTTTAAAATGGCCATATCTTCGTAAATAATGGAGATATCGACATTTTACGCTTTTTTTTGTTCAAATTTTTAAAATGGCCATATCTTCGTAAATAATGGAGATATCGACATTTTACGCTTTTTTTTGTGCAAATTTTTAAAATGGCCATATCTTCGTAAATAATGGAGATATCGACATTTTACGCTTTTTTTTGTTCAAATTTTTAAAATGGCCATATCTTTGTAAATAATGGAGATATCGACATTTTACGCTTTTTTTTTGTGCAAATTTTTAAAATGGCCATATCTTCGTAAATAATGGAGATATCGACATTTTACGCTTTTTTTTGTGCAAATTTTTAAAATGGCCATATCTTCGTAAATAATGGAGATATCGACATTTTACGCTTTTTTTTGTGCAAATTTTTAAAATGGCCATATCTTCGTAAATAATGGAGATATCGACATTTTACGCTTTTTTTTTGTGCAAATTTTTAAAATGGCCATATCTTCGTAAATAATGGAGAAATCGACATTTTACGCATTTTTTTTGTGCAAATTTTTAAAATGGCCATATCTTCGTAAATAATGGAGATATCGACATTTTACGCTTTTTTTGTTCAAATTTTTAAAATGGCCATATCTTCGTAAATAATGGAGATATCGACATTTTACGCTTTTTTTTTGTGCAAATTTTTAAAATGGCCATATCTTCGTAAATAATGGAGATATCGACATTTTACGCTTTTTTTTTGTGCAAATTTTTAAAATGGCCATATCTTCGTAAATAATGGAGATATCGACATTTTACGCTTTTTTTTTGGTGCAAATTTTTAAAATGGCCATATCTTCGTAAATAATGGAGATATCGACATTTTACGCTTTTTTTTTGTTCAAATTTTTAAAATGGCCATATCTTCGTAAATAATGAAGATATCGACATTTTACGCTTTTTTTTTGTTCAAATTTTTAAAATGGCCATATCTTCGTAAATAATGGAGATATCGACATTTTACGCTTTTTTTTTGTGCAAATTTTTAAAATGGCCATATCTTCGTAAATAATGGAGATATCGACATTTTACGCTTTTTTTTGTGCAAATTTTTAAAATGGCCATATCTTCGTAAATAATGGATATATCAACGTTTTACGTTTTTTTTTGTGCAAATTTTTAAAATGGCCATATCTTCGTAAATAATGGAGATACCGACATTTTACCCTTTTTTTTTGTTCAAATTTTTAAAATGGCCATATCTTCGTAAATAATGGAGTTATCGACATTTTAGGCTTTTTTTTTTGTGAAAATTTTTAAAATGGCCATATCTTCGTAAATAATGGAGATATCGACGTTTTACGCTTTTTTGGCCAAATATTAGAAAATGCAAATCATTGTCCTGCGACTTGTTTCCCATGGCCAAAGCACCGTCCAATCCCAGTGCTAGAGTGGTCGCAAAAAGCGCCAAAGCCGCAAGACGGAGTAGTTGCAATGTTGCCTTGACTGCTACTTTCCTTAAGAACAATTGCTTTGCGGTCTCAGTGCTGTCCCTGTCTTTCTCTGTTTG
Organism: Drosophila longiperda; assembly: GCA_035042125.1. Taxonomy (NCBI): domain Eukaryota; kingdom Metazoa; phylum Arthropoda; class Insecta; order Diptera; family Drosophilidae; genus Drosophila; species Drosophila longiperda. The sequence continues at coordinate 3,335 of JAWNLV010000010.1, forward strand.
CCTCTACCTGTCCCTGTCCCTGCCTGTGTCTCTTTTCGTAACCGTGTCCATGTCCATCTCCATGTCCATTTTCATGTCCATGCCCACAGCAACCTGCGATAATCGTCTTGTGGGCAGTTGCGCTACTTCCTCCTCTTCCAACTTCTTGGGGCTTTTTTTTCCTGTTATTTTCCTTAACAACTCTACCGTTCAACTAACAGAACTCACAACAGAGCTTTACTGGTCGCGTTTTTGCTAAAACATTTATCATCTGATTACAATATGACGGTCAATGTGACCTCCCATCGAGTCGATTGCTGGGAGTGGAAAGTAGTGGTTAGGTGGGGGGGGGTCTCACTGGAAAATTAAATTTTGTTGTTGCCCTTGTTGATTGTAATAATGATTTTGTTGTTTTAGTTGAGTTGTTTGCTTATGGAAAATGGCGTTCGTCTTGTGCAGACGCAATGAATGAAAATTTACTTTTGAACAATTGTTTACATATTACTTGGCAACATCTAAATATTAAATTTTATTATGAGTGAGTTGTTGTGTATCCTGTTTATGTTTTAGAAGATGGAAAATTAAATTACGACCACTTGCTTATGGGTAGCAGAGCATTTTCACTGTGAGTCGTTTCCCAATTTCGCAGAAACCGAAAATCAGCCAAAGTTGACAATTGTTTATTATGTACATTTCGTACTTGTTGCCTAATTGGATTACATTTCTTCAAATTGACATAGTTAAAATGTGTTGTTCTTACAATTCAGAATCTATATTAAGCTTATAATCTTTTAAATATATGTATTCTGATATCACAGTTGATATTGCTTAATGCAATCGTTAACTTAAAAAAAAAGTTCATCGCACTGTTTGAGTATACCCACTCTCATTCGTCCAAATGGCAAAATTTTATTTGTGGTATTTGCTTGTTTCTAAATCTTTAGTACGTTGGCCACTCTGCTCAGATTTAGTTGAATATTTTAGCCAAAGTTATTGTACTACATGTTTGCTTCAAGTTGGCTTTTACACTGCTTTTGTTATCGCTAAACAAATCGTAAAATTTTTACTTGCTGCCAAAGTGCATAATAACAACCCAGAACTGCCCACTACTTATATGGCTCAACTAAGTGCTATAAAAAATATAAAGCTCTAGCTTTCTAATATTACCTTACATTTTCCTTTTTCTCTTTTCCTATTCTTTAAATGAAACAAAAAAATTACTACAAATCTGCGCAGTATCTGTAAAATCAGAACTGGATAGAAATGGAAGCACGAAAGCAGCAACAAATAAATCAAAATACGCATATGGAACATAATCATATTTCATTGTTCATATAGTATGCACATATTTGTTCAATAATCCCGAAAACGCAACTTGGAGCAGTGCAACCCAAAATTATACAGCTCGAAAAGAGCTGAAGCTCATTTTGAAAAAGATGCGCATAGACGGAAAAGCAATTCAAGCACGAATAAAATTGATGAAGGTCAAACATTGGTTGACTTTGCAGTGATAAATGAGCGGTCAACCCAGAGGAAAGCTCCTATACATACAACCAAAAACCACACACACACACACAAACACACACACACACACTAGTATAGGTAAACAGTTAGATAAGTATGAGGTGAGCCTTCAAGCTGTCCTCCTAAGCAAGCAGAAGTCCTTGTAGGCACATAGTGCCAAACAAGCAAACTTCTGCACCTACTCGTATATAGTTCTAGTACTTGTTTGTTATTGTTGTTGTTGTTGTTGTTGTTGTTGCTGTTTGTTGTGTTTGTTGTGTTTGTGTGTCTGTTATAAGCACGCATACTTGAGAATATAGTCGTGCACGGAATGCGTAAGACATTTTCAGGAGACGCTCGAATGGCTGGTCGACTCTGATGGTTGAGCATAAATAGTCTCGATATGGTCGGCATCGAAAACAAAATATTAACAAATCTTGTTTAGAGTGTTTGGAAAATTTATTGCGCTCGTGTCTGTTAATACGCGCAAACATATTGGCCAACAAGCAGAATTTGAGTTAGATTTGCACGCATATGTGTAAAGCCTGAACAGACAGACAGACAGACCGACAAAGAGCAAACGTGATCTGACCCAATTCTGGGCGCCAAAAGAGTTTTCAGCCCATGGGAAAATTTTCTTATCTTATGCTCTTAAAGTTCCATTATGCTGAACTTAGAATTGTTTTTTGGCCCAGAAATTATGTTGTAAATCAATGTGGCTTTGTTTTTTTCTTTTTAAATATTTATGGGTAGATATATAGTTGGACTTTAGTGCCAAGACGACACAATAGATTGCAGATAAAACGTTGACTCGAATAAATTCATCAAATTGTAAAATAAATATATATATTTCAAAAATTATGTTGAATGCTAATGCAAATAAATTGATGGACTTGAGGATATAAATAATTGATGATACGTAAATTGCCTTTTGCCAGTTCGTAACTTATTTCAAAACTTTGTGATTTATGGAAATTCGATTTGACTGATATATCTGAAAGCTATGGCGCAACTATGATGCATAACTTATATTTTTTTGCTGCGCTCCGTTGCGCCCAGCAGCTGTTTGAATATATGAATGAGCTCCACTTTTTATTATCATACTAGTTTTTTTTTTTTTTTGTAAGCAGCAACAAACTGGGGCAGAGGACTCAGTTCAGCTGAGTCCAGTCGTGTGCCACAGGCACTGTGCTCAGCACTATCCATTTACTTTGCATCACGTGCAGCAGATGAACTTATCTTATCCAATGAGCCGACGCGTCGTGTTAAGTAGATGTGAATTGATGCATCTGACCAGCGAATCGTCCAAAACTGGAAACTACAGGCTCACGTAGCTGCTGCCTGCATCCAATGAACGTGTTGGCGCTGTCTTTGGCTTTGTAGTCAAGTTGGACTATGTACTATTGATTGCCGCAACTGCCACCAGCTCTGCCACCATCTCTGCCACCAGCGCTGCCCCATCTCGTCTCGTTTTGGCTCGTCCTGCTTCTAACGTCATCGACATATTCTGTGTTTATGTTGGCTTAAGTTTATATTTTTCATTATGTTTATGTTTTCGCATCGTTTACACGTCGTCCTCAGTGGTAGCGATTCTTATTTTACTTTATATTTGTATTTTTCTCTTTATATTTCCTTTTGTTTGCTTTAGTATATTTTATACTTTGAGTTTACTCTTAGAGTTTTAATTTAAAAATAAAAGCATGAAACCCAAAAGTAAGTAGAAAATGAAATACATATTCTTATTGCTGCAGGGAGAATCCCTTTTAAACTTTTTCTGTTACAGTTTTATTTTTCGTTTGGTTTCGTGTGGTGTTTTTGGCTCAGTTTGGCTGCTTTGGGTTGGTGGCAGCGGCTCCAAAAGGAGCTACACCAAAATTCAATATAAGTCTATAGAAAGTTGGTCTTGTTCGTTTTTTTTTTTTGTGTTTCACATGAGAACCTATGAACAATATCCATAAAATTAGCATTTGGTTCAAAACATTTTATTTAACATCTGAGATTAGATAAAAATTGAGGCCTAACAAACATCCTGCCATTCGCAAATGGATGGAGTTAGATGTGTGTATATATATACTTTTATATTTATTTTTTATGTATATAAGTTTATTTAATTTATGTATACGTTTTGCACACTCTTTAACTTTATCAGATTTCTAAAGATTACTTGCAAATTTAAATATAAAACGAAATCAATTGAGTTTTATTAAAAGTTTCTGAGAGCAGGCACTCAAAATATACAATAGATGCTCCTTCATATACAATGAATCCAATGGTTTGGATTAAACAAAATGATATACATAAATAATTATACATACAATATGTAAATTTGAAATAAATAAGTCATGCATACACATTTACCATGAATAACTACTAAGGGAATGAAATTGCCAATTAATATTCACAATGTTGTTTGCAAGCACTTAATGAATGTAATCCAGATATTAATTAGAATGCACCTCGAGTGGCAAGTAGATGTGGCATTTCAATTCAATCAATGAATGCACAATTTCCTTCGAAGCTGGGTTGCTCAGTTTTAGGCAGGGATTTACTTGTGCATTACTTAACTGTCCCTCGATTATGGGCGATAAATTGATTTTTATTAAAAGCCTTTTAATATTGTATCTTGGGCGAGCATCTTGAGGGTTTCATTCAAGCGCAAATAAATTGCAGAAATATGCAATGCGCCGATTCAATACCCAAATAGCACCAGCTTCAGCTCCACCATAAGAATAAGCGAGCGGATATTGTTTTTCGAAATCATTTCTTTACGAGCGTCCTGCTTCGAGCCCTGTGGTCTTCCTTTGCAGCACTCTCATCCAATCCAAGACAGAGCCCCCTGTGCTCTGTGCGTTCTGCTGCAGTTTCCTTTCGCTTAATTTTTCGCCCATCGCGCACACAAAGTGAAATTGCCCATGAGAGCTCTTAAGCTGACAGCAATGTTCCAATGGAATCCTGATGGCCAGCAATAGTACTAAGAAACGCATAAAATTGTTTGTTCAACTTTTCAAAAAAAAAAGAAAGAATATGGAGAACTTGGTTTAAGCTTACATATTTACAAGCAAAGCCAGCGCAGGAATTCTAATTAGTTTGCATTTTGCAAATCACGGCATTTGACTGGCTTCTAATTATGAAGGAATTCCAATAGATCAAAATTCAGAACATGTCTGTTTGGGTGTAAAAATTTGCAAGGGAGAGGCCAGGCTAGTACAATATAATTAATTTCAAATTTCAACGCATTTTTTAATAATCATCGTTTGCTAATAAGCAAAAAAAAAAAGCGCGCAAAACTCACAGCAGGAGGCAGCGGGGGTAGGTAAGCTTTGCATATAGCGTCCTGACGTCTGAGCCTGCAACCAGGTGCGGCCAAATGAAATTCAAATGAGGCATCAATCAATAAACCGGAACACGTCAAGTCTTCAAAGTTATTAGAGGAAAGTGAGTCGATTATCTTTGCTAGAGTCAATGCTGGGTTATACATAAACAAATGATAAATGCGGTAGAATAAATTTTATGTAAATGCTGTGCAGCTGAAATCGTTATAATTTACTTAATACGCCTATAGATCAAGACAATAAACTAACAAAGAATCATTTGTAGATAAAAATATGTATGTAATTTCTTGCATCTCATTGCCAATCCATTTGCTTGTCTGCCAGTTGCTGGCCCACGCCCACTTCTACAGTGTACACACCACCTACACTCGCACACAACACACACACACACACACACACACCCACACATGTGCACACTGAATATGTCTATTTTTACGGCATCGCCCAATGCAAAGGCTTACCACCAGGCAAATACATAAATCTTTATCGATGTGCGCCCAAATCCATGGGCAGAAATTTCATTTCCGATTTGCTTTTGTCTGGCTCTGTGTGTATTTTTGCCAGTGCCATTTTTTGCTTTTGTTTTTTGTTTGTGTTTTTGTGATGCTAAAACAAAGAGTACTGCTCGAATTGTTTTCGATATTCTTGGCTCTGACACGGTATCAAAATGCCGAGAAATAACCCCGCCAAGCCCCCTGCCACTGCTATGTGCTGTGCCAGAAATGTGTTTTGGCAAGGCGTATAAATTAATTTCAATTTTGTCGACGTGTGAAATTGCCAAAGACAAGTCATATTGTATTTTGCTAGCGCGTGCATATATATATATAGCAGACATATTCACATCTGTTTTCTGTATGTACTGAAACTATTACCAAACCAAAACTACACAATGCTCAATAGATTTTGCGATGCCTATATATAAAATTTTAAATGGATTTTGTATGAAATTAATTGAGTGCTAGAATGCATTTCAATTCAAATTTTCGGCATTAAATTTGCATGGCTTGTTATCAAATTTTGTTTTATGATGCAAACCATTCGATAGCTTTTGTGCTGGTATTATTATAATTTGATGCAGAAGCTGCTTTTCTTATTTTATCTGAGCATTTATTTTAATTGAAGAACAATGCTATTTACAAGTTGTAAATTAGTATTTTTGCTAGCCTTTCAGGGGCAGCATCTGAATGGCATTCAGTGAAATTCTAGAAGACCAACTTAATTTCTTTGTATACTTAGTTAAACACAAGTTGTGTGCACATAATCAATTCGATAGATGAATATGTTGACTTACAAAAGTAACGAAAAAATAATGCAATAATTATTTGTAGTTTACAACCTATAATACAGAATTAAGAAGAACAAGTTCCTCTTTGCTGCTGGATGCAATCACATATCAAAATGTAATTAGGGCTAATTACAGCTAATTGGCATTTAAAAGTTGTTGCGCAGTATTGCAATTAAAGTGGATCACGGTCGGATCTGAAGTGCTGACCCGTTTGCGCATTCATTGTGAACATCTAAACAGCAACGGCAACAGTAATGCCAAACTGGGACTGGGTTACTTTGGATGATCACCAGAGGCATACGGGAATGCTGAATAAAACCTTCGAAGGCCGAATACAAAATGATGTTAACTATTAAATTTACTTGGCTGCACTGCTGCATCTGAGGTTAATGTTCAGTTCCGGCACCAGGCTGCGGGAATTGAATCAATTTAGCCAATGAATGCGACCTCATTGGATTTAATACGTGCTCCTGGACGGATGCCAGAGTTCGCGAGTCAGCTGGAATACCTGCTAGCAAATCGTTTAGTTCTTCACCTGATTATTATGCAGGAGCAAACACGAGTTCGTTTAGTACCACCAAGATTATCTGTCTCACTCACACCATCTCTTTTTTTCTCTCTCTCCCTCTAACTCTTACTTTTGCTTAGGAATATCGAATTGAGTTTAACCTTCGACCGATTGTGCTATTATTGGAGCCACTTAATTAGTTTATTATGTTTGTTACTGTCGGCAGTCAACTGTTTAGTCGTCCTTGCAACTGTTACACGTGAACACTCTCAAGGTGCTTACTACGCCATGACTATAAGGATCTGGTTGTAGTATGTAGTAGAGCGCAGACATACGCTTATTCATGCCAATAAATGTATTTACTCTCAGATATGCTGACTTCCGCCGTGAGCAGCAACTAATTGAGTGGGGAGTGTGTAATCCAATGACCATGAATGAATGTCAAATCAAATTAAGGCCCACACTCAGATTTATAAATCTGTCAGTAGCTAATTGGCTTCATTTAATTGATTTATGAATCATGACAATAAAAACTAACTCCAAATAGAAAAATAATAAAATACAATATTTTATTGTCTACTTTGTGTTTACTCCTAGCCAAAATTATGTTTTCTTTTGCTTATTTTTATTGGAAAATAAAAAAGCTTTGCGTGTTGTAGAAAAATTAAGCTGGTTTGTCTGGCCAAAAGTAGGCAAATGCTTTGTAAGCAATTTTGTTTAATAAAAAATTCGTAATACATATTTCAGCAAATAAATAAATATCGTAAATAAAAAACTATAAATGGAACAACGATTTAACCAATGAAGCAGGTGGGTGGCGCCACAGACTGTGGCAATTGAAGAAGATAAAGCTGCTTGCCACAAACTATTACAACTGCTCGTGGATGACTATGTTGAAGTTACCACATTCTGTGGCCGGTTAACAGGGGCAAATGCCGAATGAAATTGGTTGACGGTTATTTTGTTGAGTCGAAAACCGTTTTTGGTTTGGGTTATGGTTATGTCAATCATTATGTTGATGGTAACGGTTATGAGGCACTCGATTACCGTCAAGATGAGTTGCCATATTCGCCATAATGGAAATTCAAACGGCTTGAGACCATGCCAACTATTCGAAGTCCTTAACCTCAAAAGTATATGCATAAGCTGTAAATGCGTCTCATGGATTTTGAGCTGGTCACACGGCCACCTAATGGCTTTCATACATGATAAAAATCTTTCACACATTTCCCGTGGGATCTTCTCGTGGGACGTGGGACGTGGGACGTGAGGCGACAGCTTTTGACATTGGACAGGCAGCCCTTTTTGCTGGTAAGATGAAATACTGTCATCGTGAGCACGGCCATTTTATATTTTGGAAAATGAAATATGCGAAAAATTGGCAGGTTTTAAATTAATCGCACCCTTCAAACTTGTCGAATGGCTCCGAATTAAATAAACGAAACGAGATTTCCGAAGAACCGGCAAGTAAATATCCGCCTGACTGTCTGTCTAACCGTCTATTTATGTGTCTGTCCCACTGACACTGACACTGACGCTGACTCGTTGACTGACAGAAAACGCAAACAACTGTCAGAGTTTTGCAAATTCATTCCAGATGTAAACATTCCCATAGGAAGCCATTTCACACAAGTTTCATGTCTGTTTGCTCAAATTGCTGCAACTGGTACTGACGTCCACACACAGAGGAGTGTGTGTGTATGGGTGTGTGTGTGTGCATAGACGAAGGTGTTTTCGTACACCACCTTAAAAAGGTATGGGCAAAAGAGGTGAAGAGCTTTGTGCTAGCGTGCATCGGTTGCCCTTCCACAGCCGTCAATAGTAGTCCAACTTTTGACTTTCTCGTTTAAAAGACCAAATATGCAAAATCACTTCAGCTCGAACTAGCTCAAAGCACCGAGAAATGTACACCTCAAATGCTATAGAAATAATTTTATTCTCTTTATTTGATTTCGATTGCCATTTAAGGATTCGCATAGCTTTTGGGTAAGGAATAGACTATTAAAAAAATAATCGAAAAAAACAAAATACTTCAAGTGTAGTAGTAACAAATATCTAAACTGTGTGCATATCATATTTTATTGCAAAAAGTGTATGTCATTTTTGGCAGTGATCGAAAAAGTTCAGAGGGCAAAAACAATCAAATCGAACCAAATCCCGAACTATGTAAAATCTGCACCCTGAGGCCATCGCTTGCACTGATGGCCACTCACGTTATTTTCATTGATTATGTCAGACAAATAAGTTTACTTTTGGAACATTATTGGTCCCATTCACGGCAACAAGAAGTCAACTTGTCAAAATGTTCGAAAGCACTTAAAACTTTTACGCAGTTTGTTGTTTTCCTGCTTGTAGTTGGCACATTATGGCATTTTTTCCACTAAATCTACATTCACAATGAAAATGGCGCAACCGAAACTGCCCGCTATCAAGTGAAACAATGTCCCAGTCCCAGACCCAGTCGCAGTCCCAGTCGCAGTCCCAGTCCCAATCCCAGTCCCAGACTTAGGTCTGTCGCGAAGTGTGCCAATTTCGCACTTTCCTTTTCGCAGCAGTTAGGCCAGCAAAAAAATAGCATTGGATATTAAAAAGGAAAAAAAAAATAAAAATAAAAAGAATACTAAAAAGGCTCCCATTGAACCAAAAGGGGGCAGTTAGTGCCTCAAGCACTTGTGTCACTGCCAGTAGCAGACCTGATAACTACACTGGCAACTGGCCATGGCGCTGCGATGTCCTGGTCTGCTCTGGCTTGGCTTGGCATGGACTAGAATTTTAACAAGGCAATTGAAAGGCACTTCCAATAAGTACGCAGCCACAGACGACTCCAAAATGGAATACGTAAGTTTGCAAGTGGAGCTTGGACACTTTTAAATTGTGGCTTTTGCTAAATTGTAGCATAGTTTAATTTTCGATCTGGCAACTTTGAGCATTGATAATCTTTGTTTACTGCCCAATTTGTGCATGTTGCAAGGACATATGTCTCAGTCATTGTAGGGTATTTGTGATTTGTATTTGTCTCGGTATGAGTTTATCTGAGTTGCATTCTTAAAGTAACAAATACTATTTTTCATAGGCTGACAAACTAGTCGAAATGATTTTCTGACATTTATATTACTTTTGGTTACAAATCTCTTGTTGGTTACAAAGCTGCTAAGCCTTTAAGTATCTTGTTTACATAAAAAAAATGACTATTTACTACGCAAAATAATTTTAAAACTTTAAACAAACCAGAATTCATTCTACCGCAAATAAATCATTAGTATTAGCCAAAGTTCCAACTTTCATGTATTTCCGCATTTTACTGTGATTTGTTTTTAAATTAATGAAATCAGTATTAAACGATGTGAGTAAAAGAAAAACTTAGCATTTGAATACTTTGCAATGATTTTCACAAATGGATCCACGCTTTCCATAAGCCAAGTCCAATGCCAAGTGGGCGGCACTTTGTTTATGCCATGAAAGTCCGAAAATGTATGCCAAACATTTTTTTTTTTGATGCTCCGTCGCTTAACCGAGTGAAACCCTTGTTTGAGGTTGAGTAATAAAATGAAATATTTATGGGTTAACATTAAGGGATTTGGTTTTTTGCCTCGGCACAAATGTCTCTGCTTATGCACACTATATATCACTACATGCACACATATATAACTATACTAATATATATATATATCTGAACATTACAGTAACCTAACATGCATCACGTAACATTTTGACTTGTTGTGGGTGAGTTTTGGTTAACTTCTGGCCAAACCGGCTTATTTATTGCATGCGGAGGCGTTAACACGAAAGCATTTGCCGGAAATGGAAACTAAATAGTCGTGGTTAAATTATTAAATGCCCCATCTCGCTGCCTCAGCGAGTGGCAAAGGCTGTCGTGGCCATCGTTTTTCTTTACGATCCAAAGTGTTGCCTTTAAAAATTTACTGTTACACTGAGTGTGTGTGTGTGTGTGTGTGTCCATGTTTGTTTGCATAAATAAATGCAAACATATAATTCCTGCGTATTTCAGCCAGAGTCAACCAATAAATAAATACATGCAAACACACACAACACACGCATTCTCACACACTCTCACACACACACACACACACACACATACTATACAAGTACATATTTTAAGCAGAGCTCTTCACGTTCTCGAATAGCTGTAGTTGGCAAAACTGTTTGGCAATACTTTAAATATTTTATGAGTACTACAACTGTGGGATAGCCAAATAGAGCAAGCGGCAGCATTGACACTCGGTGACAGAGGGAGAGTATGTGAGAATGTGAGAGAGAGAGGAAGGGAGGAACGGAGGGAGGTAGAGATGGAGATTATGATGTAACGATTTATGGGTAGCTCAACGGGATGAGCACAAATGCAAACAATCGACTGTGATAAAGTTGAAGTGCCCTTTATATGTATTTATTATGAGTCTAGAGTGAAAGTACTCATAATAATGCTTTGAAAAAAAAATATGATTTGTGAGCTTGTGGCTTTTCTCTATGATTCCAATGTGGCTATCATTGGTCTAGTCGAAAAGCTGAGCTAATAACTAATAATTATGTGTCTTATGAAGAATACTTTTGTATTTATTTTCAGCTTAAACAGATAAAATATAGCAATAAGCTTAAGTACTTCCACGAAACATAAAATATTGAATTTAATGCCATAAATAGAAAATATATATTGTTTTTGAAGTAAAAGTGCTTCTTGTAAATTCTCGGAAAGATTATCAATCAAAACACGAATGATGATGGCAACTCAGATAAAAATCATAATTTACATTTTAACTCGAACATGCTAGCCAAATATATTTGCCATGCAAAATGTAGTCTACAAATTGTGCTGAATCAGCACAACAAACCCAATTAGAAGAATCCGTGCCGCTGCTGACGATGCAAACAGGAAGGCCAAAATAAGAAGCAAAAAGCTCAAAATCAAATGCGCCAAGATACGATTAAGCGTCATTTGCATGCTCTTAGTTATCGTTATTAAATTATCAAATTCAGTTTGCACTATCCGTATGCTAACTTCCCACTCACTAGCCACACTCAGGGACATAAGAATTCGCATTATATTTGTCAGCCACTTGAGCGTCAAATACAAAGTGTCTAAAGCAAATCACACATTGATCATAAACTAACCAAACACAAAAAGCCAACAAAAAAAAAAAATGAGCATAGTTTGAGTATAAAAGTGAGTGGCGACTCGCGGTGGCCGATTAGTTATAAAGTGAACGCTGTCATCATCATTATGCTGAGAACAATTCCGATTTGGGCGCTGCTCGTTTGCAGTGTGGTCATCGTGTCGGATGCCAAGCCGATATTTTTTAAGGTTTTCTCACCGATTGGTGGTAATTTGATGGGTATAGCAAATAGTGAGAGCATAGCTTAAAACATGTTCTTTTATTTTGATATAGCTACTTCTAGCTACAGTGGAACAGTTCAATCCACAGCTGTTGCATCGCCGGTCCAGACTCAGTTAATCTCCAATCTGATTGCACAGAAGTTTCAATTGCTGAACAGTTTCCTGCAGGCCAAATCATCTTTTGGCGGATTTGGTATCAGCAAACAGGTATCATTTGTGGGCCCGACGACGACGACAGCGGCGACGACAACGCATAGGCCAGTGACGGAGCAAACCACAGAGGTAAACACAGATTTTATACCGGAAGTTAGCTCCAGCACTCAATCTGTGTACACCACAACAACAGACGGCGACATTGCGACGCCGAAGCCTACAGTACATCCCCTCCAGCCAGTTACAACGTCGACGCTAGTGATACCCACAAAGAGTACCACCGAAAGCACACTGGACTCAATAACAACGACGGGAACCACTAGTGGATATACATCTCAGACACCAATAACCACAACTCAGGGATATACATATCAACCACCCATACCCACCACAGCAACACCCACGTCCAATGGATACACGTACCGGACTTCTAAGCCCGTAAACTCTTACTTGCCAGTTTCTCAATCACTCGAACTTGAGTAGGTATATGTATAAATTAAGTAAACATATTCAATGTTTATCAAATGTTTAATTGATAATCAAGTTATGTCACTTCACTGTTGATAATTAGAATACATTTCAAATCTTTGAGAAAAGTACGCATTTTACTCTCTGTGCGGAAGTGATTTGATACTAGTCCGCATGGTTCTCTTATTGACAATGGGTTCTTCTGTCTGATCAATTAGCATAAAAACCAGTTTTTAGTGGCAGACGATTGACTCGAACAGAAATCACAAATAAATTCAATCCAAATCTTTGCTTTGCAAGACACACTTTAACGTGTTGTTGAAGTTTTCAAGTTGAGAATTCACATCTTAAATTCTGTTCAGTGTATGAAGTATCATGGAAATTGGTTAAAAGTCAGTAAATATATATGTGTGACTAATGTTTGTGATTATTGTTTAGAGCATCCACGCGTTAAATGTTAAATATATAATTCAAGGCAACAAACCGGCTGAACCACTCTAAGCCAAATCTACAATCATTAAACACATGTATATATTTCCGTTAATTCTAGATAGACTTTGTGCTAATATATGCCAATAATGGGAATGTTTTAACTTGAATAAGAACATATTTAAATCAAATGTTGCTTTGAAGTTTCTTTACTTGGGTAGCAACCGGTTGATGGCTATTTTAAAATTACCTTTGATTAATTGTTTAAAATTTACCTTTTCAATTCCCTGTAAAATTAACATCTTCCGCATGTGAAGTATGTGAAGGGTTTTTTTAATTACATTTTATGTTTGGCTTAGACAATTAAGCCAACTCATCAGACGTGTTCTTAAAATCGATTTCAATCGTTTTTTTTGTTACTATAAAATGTGCCCATAAAAATTAATATGATATCACAGTTGCCCATTAAAAATCAACTTTCCAAATATATAGCAGACATTGGAAGATTGACTAAGGTTCTTTGTCTGACATCGCACTTGTGGGTAATTGAAAATCTTCTTTATGTTCAAGGGCACAAGGGGGAATGTCCCGGAAAGTGGCATGTCCTTGAGCAGCATTAACTGACTTCACAGAATGCGTTAGATCTTGACTGCGCTGCCCAGTCCATTAAGGTTGCTGTTCAGGTTTCGATTAAATGTGTTTCGGTGTAAGTATTTTATGCCCACCCAATTTATGAGGACCGTAAACTAAGTAAAATTGCCGACGCGTCCGGAGGGAAGCATAAATATTTTATGATTTAAAATGGGGCCACCTTGCCGGAGGAGAGCTCTCTATTCAGAGTAATTTTCTCTCTCAAATCCAAATGTTTTCTATTACATAAGCAGGTGAGTAGTGTTCTCTAGTCGTGGATTCTTGAGATCCTATATTTTTATCTTTCTGAAGGGTGAGCAGTTTTCACATTCCTTAGCTATCTGATTTATGTTAAAATCCACTTTACGCTAATAAATCTCTTTAATGTTGTACAACTCCTAAGATTCCCAGTATGCTTTACACATACTTAGCATACATGTTTTATTCTATTTGTTGCCTAACAGATTTTGTTTTGCCCATGTTGAAAACAAGCAGCTTGGGACCTTATTCTCCCGTCGACTCACTCTAACTTACTCACTTGAACCAAAAAATTTCACAAAAAATACTAAACACTTTTAATTCAATTTTATTCGTTTATCCCCGCCTATGCTGGCTATCAGTGACTGAACTCGAATTTTGTAAAATTATTGGCTTATTGCATTTGAGTTTGCATTGCAGTAAAATAATAGTGGGCCAGGTGGCATCAAGTGTCAAAAGTTAGTTTGAAATAAACATTGGCCACAGTGACTCGGCCACTTCTGTATATTGTGTGTGTGCTGTGCATATGCAGATGAGCCTGAAACCTGTGCAGGAGTAAATGCCAGGGGAGCTGAAGTGCTTGCAAATAAAGTAGGGGAAATATTTTTACTGGTTGTCTGTCGGTTGCCTGGTGAAATGTAAAATTTTGAAAAGATATGCAGCAGCACGTATCAACATAAATATGTTTGCATAAGAAGCTTTCTGAGGGGAATATTGTGCCTGTGCACTTAATCACACACACACACATATACACACATACATGCATACACACACACGTGCATTCAATAGTAAGATTGTGTGTGGGAAAGCAAAGACAAATGTAAACGTAAACAAAAGCTGCCACAAGAGAGCAACACGAGTTGAGACACCAAGGCGCAAGTAAACCACCAACACGGACACGCAGAGGCACACACAAACACACACAAACACACATGCACACACATACACACACACACTCACACGAAGACCATACGAAATGACAACGCACATAACACTGCGTGGTTCATTAGTTACATGAAATATTATAGCCCACGTGGCGTATGAGCGACGTTATTCTTATATGCAAAATGGCATCAACGTCGGAAACTGTGTCGCCATCTTTGCATTCCCCTTTGTCGCTCTTGTTGCAGCGATGTGGCCTATTGGAAATCAGAACACACTTCGGCAAGAATATACAAAGACATCGGAAGCGGTCACAGCTGTCGTGTGGGGAAAAAAAAGAAAACATTTCACCGGGACATGGAATTGCCGGATTGGCGTTGTGTTGTGCTCCATTGTCATAAAGCTGGCATAAAATGCGTCAGAATTGTGCTCGACTGTGAGATATGCTATTTTTGTGTTGGATGTGGATTTAAGTTAAATTATTATTATTATCATAAGTACATTCTTGCATCTTTTTATTTTAATTATTATTTATTATTTAAAGTAAATGTTCGTCATCCCTCTAATGGAATTAATAATATTCATATAATAAATTTTATGTTGCAAAAAATCTGAGCAGCAAGAATCTGCAATATTTATCAATTCAATTCAATTCAATTTGAAAAATCAAAATTATTAACATTTGCTGATGATACGTAGGTTATCAAAGCTTTAATACTTAAAGTTTATTTTTATATTCTGATTTGGCATTTACTGTTAAAATGTTGTTTTCGATGCCGTTGTTTATTTGGCACGCATATTCGCCCAGAACCCGCTGTGGCTTGGAAATTTGCGTTGGAATTGCAAACAAACCCACTGTGTGTGTGGGTGTGTGGCTCTTATTGAATAAGCATTCCCCACTACGGCTCCTCTGCCTTGAGTTAGATATTATATTACAATATATGCACAGCATGCACTTGGGCTTGTATTCACCAAAAATATAGGGATCTAAAAACTACTTGCGGAAAGTAGATGTAGCCATCCTGGAAGTTCCTCATCCACAGACAAGAGCAGAATATTAAGTTTGTAAATTTTATTGTTGGTAACTCTCACACTCTCTCTCTCTTTCTCTCTCTCTCTCTCTCTCCCTCTCCCTCTCTCTCTCTAAGTGGTCACCTGATATATTTGCACCTGTTTATATTTCATTGTTTTTGCTGGCTGGTAGATCTGTATCGGTTTGTTTCAAAATTTTTGTTGCGGCTACCAGAGACATAACAATTATCATTGCAATTGTATTTGATTGCGTTTGTTTTAAAACTTTTCAACAGATTCCAAGCCCTACGGAACACCCAGTCCAACACTATTTTTGTTACAACAATAACAACAAAGCCCAGTAAATCCCCTTGGACTTGGACAGTAACATTCCCTCAACAGCTATCTAGAAAGTTCGCACTCAGAATTGTTAAAGTTATTTTGTGAACTAACTTTGACAACATTTTTTTTTTTTTTTGTATATTTAAAACGGGTTTATGCGCAGCTCTGGCAACTGAGCCGAATGAAATGAGATAACTTTGAAAATATGTATATTCAATTATCCAATGTTCCTCCAGAGACACAATGGTTTGAAGTTTGAGACTCCTAAAAGCATTTATCATTATGCCAAGAATAATTTCACCTGCTAAACGTAAGTGCCAAGAACCCATTGAAAGTCATACATTTCAAATTTCAAGCGACCTGAAATCAAACCGCGTTCCCTTGACAGATATATATATATCTTGGCTAGCTGTCATTTGCCTGACAAATACAATTTACACAAATGGAATCTCTGTGGTCGTCTTTATTGTCTAAATTGAAGCTTAGGACGACGTCTCAGTTTGAAAAATAAATTGGCACCACAGCGTCTAGTGTTAACGTGCCGCAAAACGCACTACCGCAAATCCTCAAGGGACCAAAGGTCCGCTCTATTTGATATCAATCAATGGCATCTGTCCACACAACGTCCCCTTACTCCTACGCAGAATAACAAACCAATTTCCACAATCAATTGAGTGCTGAAGCAGAAAGTCAACAAGCTTCCATTGACTTGTGGCTTACATAGCCCGATGAGATCTGAGTTATAGCTCGAATCAAAAGCGTTATCCAACTAATGACAATATAGCAACGACAACAAGCGACATAAAGTGAATTTTTAGTTACACAATCCTCTCAAGTAGTTTCGAGCACTGGATTGTCAGTTTGACAATATAGATATAATATATTAAATCCCAATGCCAAGCTTAACGTTAATTGCTTCAAGTTCTCACTCTCAACGGATTTGAGTTTCGAGAGAAAACTCACAATTTCCGCAATTGAATTGGGGAAATGCTAGGATGGCCGAAGGGATGGCGACACAGTTAAATATATATGAGGCTATGTGGCAATTGGCGATAAACCGGATATGCATTACAGTTTCTAATGAGGCAATTTTAGTAATAAGCTGAACGTGCTCCCCATCGATGTCGAGTCAAGTGCTCTGCTCGTTCTGTTGCAAGGGTCGAGGCAAGAACAGCTTAAGCTGAACCTAATGCTAAAGTTCCAGTACAAAGTGAACGTAACGGTAAAGGTAAAGGTAAATGTAGAGTGAGAGCTACCAACTGTGGCAAGATAAAAGTTTTTTATGTTATTACCTGGACGTGTTTGTATAACAGTTTCACAAGTTTTTTGCCAAGTCAAAAAAATGCATAAACATGCTTTCATTACATATCATTTCCGCAACGAACATCGCATTAAAGTAAGCTTGTTAAACATTTTCCCAAAAAAAAAAAGCAGGATTTTTAGCATGTTAAACATCATCCGCAAGAAGTACTTCTTTGCGGCTTTGAACTGGTTTTTGACTGCGCTGACACTTTATAAAATTCACTAACCTAATGCACTAGAAAACCAATTGCGGATGGCCTGGCTATTAAGTTTCCCAGTTTGGCAGGCAGACAGGCGTTGCAATAAATTTGTACTCGATTGTCGCACATTAAGCATTTCAATTTTACACACACAGAGTCTGCCACATAAGCTCCACAGAGCTTAACTCTTCTTTGGACACTTGCCCCTTCGCCACTTCGCATGAGTTAATTAACCATTGAGCAGATAACAACAATGGGCTAAATATAATTGCATGTAAAATTTCTTAACTATACAATTTATGGGCGTTACTTCCTTTAGACGCATTCTTGATGAGACACTACATTAGAAACTTAGTAGTCATAGATAAAGTTTTTTATTTGGAATTTATAGTTTTAGCCCATTGTGTTGAGCTGGTTTGGTATTTTGGTCTTAAAACGTTGTTGCTAAATCTTGAAAAACAATACACTTAGCTAACGGAATCGCCCTTTTAGCTATTCTTGCCAATGAAAACATCAACCCAAATATGTCTAACGCCTTTTGGCTCCAAGCAATGCCTGGCTGGAGTCCAAGTGTGTCTCTGTGTGTCTACATTCTGCATCCCTTAATCTAAGATTATGTGCCCTTCCAAAAATTCAATACGAATTGAAAATAATAGTAACATTGCTGGGCTTGTTCAATTCTCTGAATGTTTTGACACAGTGTATGTGTGTCCTGTGTATGTGTGTGTGAGTGTGTGTGAGTGTGTGTGCTCTCGAAAACCTGGCGACTGCCATGTTAGCCGCGAGAGGGGAGCTGATTCGGCTGTGCCGCAGATTTGGCTTAGCGGTGGCCATTTTGATATTTTCCCATTTATTTCTTGGTATTTTGTTTGGATTTGGTAGTTGGTTTTTGGGTTTGGCTAGAAGACATAACCGTTTACTGCTGATACCAGCAACACCGCAGCTTTCAATAAAAATGAACTTTACATTTTCGCACCGCAAAGACCCTTCGAGCATTGTCCTAATTTTCATTTTCATTTTTTTTTTGTTTTCGTCGTGTATTTTCTTGTGGCAAACAATTGGGCATTAAATTTTTATGTCATCTAATTTAAAGTTGAGTTTAATTAAAGCTTGTATTGCACACTTGGAATCCAAATTATGCACAATGAATATAAATGAGCGGGCTCAAAAAAAAAAATATTTTCACTGTTGCCCTTAATTAGATATAAGAAAAGTTAAAGTTTTTCTTTTAAATAGTCAAGTTAAGGCAGCACACAAATTAGAGATAAAAATGCATTTAACAAAACAATTTCAATTTTATTTTAGTAAGTACTTTGCATAGTGATGATTTAAAAGGTATAATAAAATTGTGTATGTATATGTACACATATATGAGTGCGAATAGGTATTCATACACACACACACATATGTGTGAGCGTATGGTAAATAGAGATTATCATGGAATATAGGTAAACGCATAGAGAGTCTCCGATCTGTGCCTACTCCACGGTGACGGACTTGGCCAAGTTGCGCGGACAGTCGACGTCGCAGCCGCGCAGCACGGCAATGTGATAGGAAAGCAGCTGCATGGGTATAACGGTAAGGATGCCCTGCAGGCAGTCGACAGTGCGTGGAATCTCAAGATTGCGCGATGAGAAGGCCTTTGTCTCCTCGTCACCTTCCTCGCAGATGATTATGGGACAACCCTTGCGCGAGGTGACCTGCTGCAGTGCATTCATGCACTTCACATAAACTGGATCGCGGAGCACAATCATCAGCACTGGCATCGAATCGTCCACGAGTGCCAATGGACCGTGTTTCAGTTCACCAGCCATAATGCCCTCGCTGTGCATATAAGTCAGTTCCTTTACTTTCTGTAAAAGTGACAAACCAATTTGAAAATAGTTTCTGGGTAAACAAAAGGGTTTCATCTTACCAGAGCACCCTCTAGGCAAGTGGCGAAGTTGTAGCCGCGACCCATGATGAGCAGCGATTTGTGCTGGTAGAGATCCTTGGCCAGCTCCTGCACCTTGGAGTCGAGCTTGAGCACCTCGCGAATCTGTTCAGCCAGCTTGGACAGTCCCTGCAGAATTTCCAGGCGGCGCTGTTGCAGCGACAGACGATCCTCGGACATGACCAGTGCAAACATGACCAGCGATATGAACTGCGATGTGTATGCCTTGGTGGAGGCGACACCAATCTCGGGACCGGCATTGATATGGACGCCGCAGTGCGACTCGCGGCATATGCTGCTGCCCACAGTGTTGGTGATGCCAACGATGAGAGCTCCACGCTGCTTGCAGTACCGCAAAGCCATCAGAGTGTCAGCGGTTTCGCCGGATTGCGAAATAAAGAAGCAGACGTCGTCACGGAAAATGGGCGTGTTGCGGTCAAGGAAGTCGGAGGCCAGTTCGACCATAACAGGCAGCTCGGTCAGCTCCTCCAGCAGCTGTCGTGTGGCCACAGCACTGTGATAGGATGTTCCGCAACCAATCAGCATCAGGCGGCGACAACGTTTGATCTCCGGAATGTAATCCTTAATGCCGCCCAGCACAATGGTGGTGCCATCGAAAAGGACGCGACCGCGCATTGTGTTCACCACCGACTCGGGCTGCTCAAAGATCTCCTTCTGCATGAAGTAGTCGTAGTTGCCCTTCATGATTTGCTGTATCTCCATTTTCAGTGTGGTAATCTCACGGGCATGCGGGTCATCCAGGCTCTTCTTCAGACGATGGATGCTCAGTGTGCCATCCCTCACAGCTGCCACATCATCGTCCTTCAAGGATTATTAGAGCTTAACGTGTTATTCAATGTAATATTTTTGGAAATGTTCGACACTCACCTCCAAGTAGATGACACGGTTTGTGTGCTCAATGACAGCAGAGGCGTCCGACGCAAAGAAGTATTCCACCTCCTTCTCCTCCAAAGGCATGAACTCCGCGGTGCTATCCGAACGTGGCAACACTGGTAAATCACGAGTTTGTCCATGCGGGCGCAACTCTGTTCGGTTAGTTTAACATTTTGATAGTGTTGACGTTGGCGATTTAATGGCGTTGCACGTTTAATGGCATTAACCGTTGTATTTGTATTTGCATTTGTATTTGCATTGGCAGTTGCAAGGAAAGGTGTCGCAATGGCGATTGCAGTTGCCGATTTCGTTGCAGCGATAGCGTAGCATTTTGGCCAAAATTGACAAGCGCAATGCGGTCAGAACAGCAACGAGGCAGGCGAGTCGCATTTGACGGTGATGCAAGTGTTAGCAATAATACATATTTTTAGCGTTGTTGTTGTTTTTCGTGTGTGTGTGTGTGTGTGTGCAAGAGTGTGTGTGTGCGTTTGTGTTTGAGTTTTATCCGGTGGATAGGGTAATGCAAGTCAGAAACGAAAATAAATAGAATAGTCAACATCAGCGCTGTGGCAACATCAACAATAACAAAACTTACTGCCAAATATATTTTTTAGTACGCCCACAAAATAACCACCACCAAATACGAAAATATACAAAATGATTTTACAAAATATATATATATATATATATATTTTACATATATAATAAATGATAATTTAGGCAAAATTGTCCAACGTTTAAATGTGTCCAATCCAATAATGTTCGCTTAAAATTAAATCATTTTTACAAAGTTCAGAGTTCTGTGACAATAACCTTGCAGATGTCATTCGAAATAAATTGGGTCATTTAATTATTGTATTAATTTGAAATCATATTGATGGGTCGAAAATTGCTGTTGTTGATTATGTAATTAAATGTGAACTGATGTGAATTTGGTTAGGGTTATAGAGTTCCTATTGATTTAAAATATATGCCATAAATTTATAAGTATGTGCAATTAATTTTGACGTTGTCGTTCACCAAACTTAATTTTCACAAGCTCAAAAAATGTAGGGAAAATCCGTTCTTAAATTGTAGGCCATTTTTTAATGAAAGAATAAGCGGGGAAGCAAGCGGTAGAGGAGCGATAAAGATAGGAAAAGGGGGCTAAAAAAAAAACTTGAGATGGTTTCTATACAATTGATATCCATACCATATGTGTGCTGATAGGCATGTTTATAATTTATAAAAATATTTCAGCTTTTAATTACCTAAGGCCTTACCAGAGTCGGCATCTATACACGGGAAAGAGAAAAATATCAATTGCTAAGTAAAATGCTTAGAAACAGTTTGAACTAAGATATGGTTAAAATAGAGGATTAGCACAGGATTTAGATAGGAGTTAGTTAAATTGAGAGCGAAGCAAAGTTTATTAGTTTGGTAATGTGGGACATACCAAAACCCAGCCACCGTCGAAAAGCAGAGTTTAATAGGATTTGGTGTAGACTAGTTGACTACCTTGATCGGAGCTCTGCTTCTTGTCATCTACACGTTGCAAGTTACACAGTAGGGGGGCAGCAGTGAAACGAGGAGAAAGGGGGCGCCAAAAAATGCATTTGGGGCAATAGTGTTGAAGAGTTTCAGAGAGACGGCAGGGAGCGACAATTGGTTATTTTGGAAGAAACGAAAACATAGTTTGACACAGACAGATACAAGAATGTAAATACATTGAGATAAGAAACAAGTGGAAAAAGAGAGAGTAACAGCCTCCGAGTAGATGCATCCTTACCTTTGCCGTACAGAATGGGAATGTGGTCACCAGCCAGACGAGTCCTTGTCTTGATTGCAACCAGCAGAGGGGAGCTGCGTCGCGAGGCAACACACTCGCCAGGGAAATGCTTCGACTTGACAGCAATTGCAAATGCGCCCTCCTGCAAATGTCAGCCCCGATCAATAAGTGTTATATCGAAATAAGGTTAAGTTTTGAGTTAACTTACCACTTGTTGTATGGCCTGCTCGACCAGTTCGCGGAACGAGTAGTTGGGATGCTTTTTCCAGAGGTGATGCACCAGCTTGGCGAAAACTTCTGTGTCAGTGTCCGATTCGAACTCGTAGCCCTTCTTGGCCAGGAAGGTCTTGACGTCATTGTAGTTGGTGATGATGCCATTGTGTACCACAACAAAACTGTTGCCATCGTCCGAGCGTTGTGGATGAGAGTTCCGTTCGCAGGGCACTCCGTGGGTGGCCCAGCGGGTGTGTGCGATGCCGACGTGGTTGAGCACCGGCTCATTGTAGTCATTCCCGCTAAAGTCTGTGACAATGAAGAAATAATCGCTTAGCAACATAATTTGGTGTATTTCATAATCAGCTGCATCTTACGCTCTTGAATGGCATCCTCAAGCACTTTGACCTTGCCAGTGCGCTTAACCATTATAATATCCTTGTTGTCCAGTGAGTCTATGGCTACGCCAGTGGAGTCATAGCCACGATATTCAAGCCGCTTCAATCCTGTCACCAGCAGATCCAACACCTCCTGTCTCGACTTTGGTGTTAGGTAATTCAAATAAGCGAAAATTCCTGGAGGCAAAAAAAATCCATTTTTTCAGTAAGTGTCGATTTCATAACTAATTCGCATTACTTAACACCCTCAGTAGAGCTTGGCTATAATATTGGGCAATTCACATTTCAATCCCAGATAGTTTATTAATATACCCACACATTTAAAAAAAAGAAACAAATAATAAAAAAAAAAATATATATATATATATGCAACAAACACATTTTGCAAGAGCTAAGCCCAGCCCAAAACCCGACCAGTTATGAGGAAATCTGCATCTGAGGCAAAAACCAGTTTGGGTTTGGGCTTTAAAACTAAGTGCACCACTTGGATAAGTGGCTCAGCGAGGTTGTGGGGGCGTTCAGTAGAAGTTATTTTCGAAGTCGAATGCGGTGAAAGGCCAACGACGCCATGGAATTAAATTGTATGTATAAATCCCAACTGAATTGTGTAATGGGAATTCACAAAATTTTTATTTTTATTTACATATTTCCTTATAATGCTCTGAACACCCTTTTATAAAGGTAAACATTTTGAATTCAGAATAACTTCAAGTACCAATAATTTATGGAGATGAGTTATGCTTAATATATAAATGTTTTTAAGCCTCATATAAAAATGTAATATTGCTCATAAGAGTAGGAAAATACTATTGATTTATTAATTGGTTGCCCTTCACCAACTTTAATTAAGCACAAATAAGAAATTAATCATGATTTTTAAATATGTTTTATATTGTTGACTTTGAAATTACTTACCACACATTTTATTGTTTGATCAATTTAACGATGTTTCTGAAGATTTTTCTCTTTTTTATATCTGAAAAAATAAATTAATATTTAGTTATGAATAATTCATAATAGCTTAAGGTATTTAATAAAGTATGAAATTAATTTGTTCAACTTATTTACTCCATTGATAATATTAGTCGAAATGTGATACGCAAAAAATCAATTTTGTAACCTTGTTTCGTCATGGATAAAAAAAACTACACTGTTTTAATTTCAGTTGAAGACGTGTGTGTGTGTGTGTGTGTAAGAGTGTGCACATCAGAGAAGATGTATGGGGAAAACCGCATGAAAATTCTTATCAACTTGTCAACTCTTCGGAATCTTTCTTTCCGGTGCGGCTACCGGTCCACTTAGTTATATGTAGTTCTAGTTCTAGTTCGAGGTCCCGTCCCCGTGCCAGCTGCTGCTTGGTAAACATGATTTCTCAGTTTTAAATCAAATGGCAATTTCTTGTATTCAGTCTTCTTGTTTTGGTTCTGCGTGTTGATTACCCTGTTTTTATGAAAACTAATGTAAGCGGATGCTTTGATTCAAGTAGAATAAATAAATAAATTTTTAATCAGCATTTTTAGCTGCGTCAATTTCGATGTTTAAGTTGTATATTAATGTGTAATATTTTTTGGTGTTTGGAATATTTTCTATAGATTTATATGCTCCCACAAAACCATTGTTAAACGGGCTTAGATTTGGAGACGTGGTATCGCCTAGTTGGGCAATATCAAATTATGTATTCTGAATTGACTCACATCTACTATTTTGTTGTTGTTTTTATCAGGTTATGTGCGTCGTAAACATATATATGTATGAAGTCCTATGACGTATGTATCTGTTAAGCATATATATATATATATGCCACATGCGTTTAACTGGGAGCGACTCCAGGTCCGGGTCTCTATTTTAAGTGAGACTTCTGCACACACATTAACATATATATTTGTATATACATATATATATATATATATATACGTAAGTGTTTAACATGTATGATTAAATATATAATTTACGTATGTTGTTTTGAGTTGGAATCAGCACTAAACGCATATAACTTCTTTGGAATTGTTATAGCAAATTGGAATTTTTATCATTTAGAACAAAACGTGTTTGCCACTCTCTGGTCTATTTGTGTAAAGTAGGGGCCATTTCAGGTGCAACACGTACTCGACTCCTATTCGGACTTCGTCGGCATCGTAAACCCCTTTTTTCGTTCTGTTGTTTGTGTGTATGACAAAATTGTGGAAAGCTTTCATATATATATATATATATATACCCCTGCCACGTCTTTCACAGTTTATGCCGTGGCCATCATCAATAGTTAGCGCACTCAAACATATACACAAAAATTTTCCTCAGTCACGCCTCTTGACTGTGATTGGCATTTTTAATTTGCCCAACAGTGGCTGCCCGCTGCCGGCTGCTCGAACTTCGAGCTCCAAATGAAGTTTACTTTAGTATTGTAATTAAAACGATTCACTCTTGCAGAACTCAACACGATGAATTTTTGTCTGCACTTACAATTCTGGTTTGTGCATGTTTAACTATTGTAAACAGAGTATTTGAGGAAGTTTTTCGATACTGAAATACTTGCAACTTACAAAGACCCCGAATAGAGGCAGAATCAGGGATTGTAAATTGCTGCACGTTTAATCAATGGAAAGAATCGTAAAAAGTTAAAAAAAAAAAAATAAAAACTAATAAAAATTATTTTCTTCTTAAGTTAAAAAAATCCCAGATAGCCAGCAATATTCTGACGACTTATTGAAACTTATGCGACAAGCCAATTGTTAACATATTTTCATAATCTTTTGAATCGCAATTGCTGAAATGCGTAACTGTAAATAAAAGCTTAATATTTTTGGTCTATATAAATCACACTTTTTTTGTTACGATCTTTCCGATCATAACAAGAGCGAGTTTCTCGGAATAACAGTATCTCAAAAATGGAAAATTTTGTGCGGCAGCTATCAGCTCATTAATTCCAGACAAACCCGACAATGAAGTAAAAATAATATCACATTAAAACTGATAAGCCGGAATACAATGTTCTATATCGACAACTCAAATACTATATTAGTTGTGGACCGCAATTTGACTTTCCAACCAGTTGAGTAAACTCCAGAGACACACATTAATAGTTTGTATATCTACTTCGTATTTTAATTGTAGGGTATTGAAAATCGTGATACACATTTTTGAATCTACTCGTGGCACTTGCAACTTTTTATCGCTTTTGTTTTGGTATTTTTATTTTTTATTAATTTATTTTTATTTATTTTTTTTTTTTTGCACGGAGCACCCGTGGACTACGTGTGCACATTTGTGTGGATTTGCGGTCTGAAATGGCAATCAGCAGCGCTGCAAACACCGAACAGGTATTTTATATAAGACGAGACAACGAATTTTGACCGCAATTTTTGGGGTATGAAGCGAGTTTTGTTGTCCCATAACATTTTCGTGTTGTTTTGCCGTTATTAAATAATTCAATTAGAGTTTGTTGTTCAGGCAACACCACAACAACGCCACACACACAATCCGCATAACGCACTGAACTATCTGCAAATTTAATAGCTTTCTTCATAACAAAAACAGAATGCGCGAAAACTGTTTGGTTAGTTGAGTTTAAGTTAAGAAAGATTGAAGGTGGTTGGAAAACCTTCGATTTAATGTAGACAAATCATTTCGATGAACTAAATGCACACCAAAAAAACACTTGATTTTTCACTCACTGAGATTGCTGTATATATTTGTGGTGCAGTCTTTGACTTTGTGGTGGTGGTAGCAGATAACAGGTCTGGAAACGAACTCGCTACTGGCCAACGACGCTGTGAAATTAACACTGAGCTCACTTCGAAAAGTAGCGCCAACTAAATGCGCTGCTTTTATAGGCGAGCGACGATAGCGACGCCAGCGTCGACGACGCCCCGATCCACAGAAGCTCTGCGATCGTTAATGCCAAAGAGTCACAGTCAGAGTCAGAGTCAGAGTCGGAGCCAGTGGCATAGCCGGAGCACTCAACACGCGCGCACACACACACACACACACTTCTACTCATGCACATATTTATACCAACAACAATCGCAGTTGGGAGAGCTGAACAAATGTCGTGCTCGAAACGGCAGCGTCAAGCGCCAAAAGACAGTTACGCTTATCGCAAGCATTAAAGAGCACGATCTCAACAGCAGTTCTTCGTGTTAATCAACGACTCTCATAAGTACTCAAAGTAGTACATAATACACAATTGTTAACGGTACATTATTAAAAAAAATATATATATACGAAGCTATGGAATTAGCATAAGAATAATTAGATGGAATTATACACATTTTGAATAAGTTTTTTTAGAGGCTTCAAGTGTTTTTTTTTTTGTTACTATAATTATCCATTTATTTTAAATCAAGTCGGATCTCGTCTTAACAGAGATATTCACATTAATCCAGCGAGCTTCAAAGTTTAGTTATCGTCCAAACATAAATTTAAAGTATTCTCGTTTTTTATGTATATTCTGGAATTTAATTTGGGTACTCATCTGGCGCAAATTAGTTAACATCAAATATTTGAAATCTGCGCATTGACTGTCGCATCTAATGGACGGATTAATTCAATATGCATTGTGCATATAACTCAGGGGCTTTTCAAATTAAATTTCAATTATTTAATATAAAAATTAACAAAAGAAGTCAGTATGAAAGCACCATTTTGAATGCAATTAGTTAACGTTATATAAAAGCTTCAAATTAATTTATTAAAAAAAAGATAATTTTTTTAACGGATATTTATTCCTTTGTTGCGCCTTAATGTGTTGGGAAAACTGCGACAATAATTTTCATTTGAAATAATATTATATATATTAAAGTTATATGTTTTAACGCTGCATATGTTTTAACGCCGTAAAACTTTCAATATGCATTAAATTATAAAGTGCGAAGTGCAACTCTGAACAAGTTTATTATATCTTGTACAATGGTCTGTTAAGAGTTGATAAACAGATCTAGAAAATATTAAATGGTAAATAATTATTGCCAAATCCCCGAACCGGTTTAATCTGAAAATTATGCGCTAATACATTATTATTACTTTGCCACCAGCCTCACCGGTTTTTTATTTTTTATTTTTATAAATCAACCAGTTAACCCTATATAAAATTAATATTAATGATTTCTTTTTTTTTCTAACTTCAGCGTCATCAGTTGACTGCTGTCCCAACTAGGTTTCTGTTTTTGTTTCGCTTTTTGATATCGTATGTCTATTGTTTTTTCCAAATACGACCTTGACTTCCATTTGAAAGGAAAAGTGATGCTCCCCAGCCAGACGATCGGCACAGACTTAAAAAGCAGAAAACAGCTACGAATATATATTTGACTACGGCGAAATATATAGATATGATAAGAAAAATTCACAAAGTCTTACATATTGTTACAATTTACGGAGATTATGTAGTCGTTTGCAAGTGTGCAAAATTAGTTTAATTTTTATATACACAGTCTGTCAGCTGGCTCAAAGGTGTTCCTTAACTTTAAATGGTAAATGTTAAGGCGTATGCGGTAATGTTAAAAACGAGTTTTGAGTGGATTGGTTAATACTGTCTGGCCTATGTGGCTACCAGAAGTGTCGATACCAAATCGCACTGGCAGCCAAGACATTCCAGCTGACCTTGCATTTAAAAGTCTTGCTCTACCGGCAGACCTCTTACTTCCATGATATTAATCATAGTATACGAGTACTGCTTATGGCTGTTGCAACTATCAGCAACAATTAGTTCGATTATTTGCTAATACCATAAGGCAATAGTTGATATACCCTCGAATTTGTGCAAGAATTGTTTTGACTGGGCCACCTCAGTTGACTGTAAAACCAATGCGGAAAACACACATAGTGCATACTTGCCAAACAAGTCTTTTAACTGCACGACATATATATATATATATATATTAATATAAATATATATAAATGTATATAGCAAGGTAGAGCAATTTCTCATCTAAACAATTATGTGCTGTGCTTATCAATACGTTGATAAGTAGCAACACGAGATATTTTTTCAATAATATAATGGAAAGGTGATTCACACTTTCACCTAACTTTTTTTTAGCTAGTGAAACAACTTCTATTTAAGAATGAGAAATTAAAAATGATTGAATAGCTACCAATTTTGCCATCAATGAAAAAGAGTTTTAAATATTATTTGCTTATTTATAAACAAAACGTAACATTTCGTAAACTCTATTCGCATTATCAAAATAATTCCAATTAAGAATTTAGAAAATTTTAAACGAATTTCAGCTAAAATGTTAATAAAGAGTCGCAGCACGTCAAGTACGTCTCCAAAATGCGAATTAAATGTGTACATCGCAACAGCTCTCCTGACGGAAAAATTACTACTGGAATTTATCTGACAAAATGATGCAGAAACTCAAACTCCATGCTCTCTGGCAACAGCAACTATTTTCAACTTGTAAGCTGGGGCTGTTAACTTTTGTTGCCCCCTCGGGAGTCTCCGCGATGTTGCCTGCCTCGTCGAGTCTAGACATACTTCTTGGGTGCCATAAAAAGTCTAATTTCAAATCGATATCCAGCTGTGAATGTCTGAAAGTATTTTATTATCGCGCCAGTACGCTTAGATTGGCATTTGTCAAAAATCACAAGTTCAAAGTTTAGCTGTAGGTTAACAAAATGGCTTAATTAGTCTAAATCAAATTTAATGACCATGGCCAAAATAATTGAAGACTTTTGCAATTTTAAACCTTAAATGGTAAATATATTTATTTCATAATTTGCCAACCAGTTACCTCATATTAATTATTTACAACCACGAGCTAAGCTCTTTGAACTGAAAACGCTTTAGTTACAAAAAAAAAACAAAACAACAACTTTTACTAAGAATCCAATCTTTTTATTTATTACTTTCAAAAGGATGCTGGCATGTTGTAAGCCGTCTTGTTTATTTTCTCAAATTGGATTTCTCTTTTTCACTTCAGGATATTTATGTTATGGGGTGCGAGGTTTAAGGCCAGCCGGCATTTTGTTGTTTGAATAAAAATTGTACAATAATATGAAACAACTGAACTAACGGCAAATTCACAGCGACCATTAATTAAATTTATGCACAACAATTGCCGTCAAGCAAAGGACAGGGACCGAGCCGAGAGAAACATCAGCCGGAAGATCCAACCAAACGGCAGTTGGCGATTGCGGTTCTGGCGATTGTGACAATGGTGGTGGTACCACCGATGCCGGTCGGTGTGTTTGTTGCAAGAAGCTGTGTGCTGTTCAGCCACAATAAGAGTGAACCCGAAAAAGTATGAAAAACACGAAAGGCAAACCAAAATATTCGCATATAAAAGGGAAAATATTTCAAATAATTCGCTTGCCTGCTCCTGTGTGGGTTTATGTGGGTGGTGTGGCATGAGTGGTGTGGCATGGGCGGTGTGGCATGGGTGTTTGCTGCGAGAAAGACGCAGCCAGGCTGCTTGTGGCGGCACCAATTATGGAAGTAAAATTTATTATTTTTTATTGTTGCTGTAAAGTAAATCGAGTGTTTGTAGTTATCGTGCGCTTGTGTGTGTGTGTGTGTGTGTGTGTGTGTGTGTGTGTGTATGTGTTCGTTGTTTATTTGATTTTGTGTGTGTGTGTGTGCTGCCAATGTGCACAATGCGATGCTGTTGCTGTCGTCGGGTTTTCTGCTTTATTTGTAGTGTTTTTAGTGCTTGGGTCAGTTGTTTTCGGTGTCACTTAGTTTATAAACTATTTATGCCTTCCACTGCAGTAAATTCTTATTTAGGTATTTGCGCTTTTGTTGTTGTGAATGAATGGCCCATGTGTGTGGGTACAAATAAAATAAATTGAAATCGCTGAACGATGAATACACATACTCTTACACTTAGATCGACACACAGATTAAAAAATATAAAAGCAAAGCCAGTTAAGTAAAGCATAATTTATATCAAATATTTGGCTTGTGGCACAGGCACAGCACAGCATCACCGACGCTCCACCTGTATATAGATTCTTGAGTAAGCTGCCTCCATCGACTGCACAACTTTTGTTATATTGCGCCAATAGTAAAATAATGTAAAACAAAGCCATTTTGTGTTTTACACTCAGTTTGAAATGCTATTGGAATGAATTATTTACTTTAAATTTAAAACTAAAACACTTATAAGAAATTCCAAGTCTGTCCGCAGACTACCCACAATTATGGCTTGTATAACAGACCAAAATCAAACACATTATTTAGGAACTTTAACTTCAGCAACTTTGCATTCCCTAGAGAATAGTGATTTAAGCTGTTAAATATTTCAAAATAATTTAAGCACAGAATGTAGAATAATAGCAAAATTTAAACGGAAGTTACTTTGTGCACTCCTCTGTAATTAGGAAGCTGTGAAGATGCTTTGCACTTTCTTTTCTTTCACAGTTACTAAAGGGTGGCAACTCGAGACTAAAGACAGATGCTTGCAACAGTTGATTGTAATTCGATCAATATTAAAATAAGTATAAATCGCAGTAAGTGTAATCATAATCGAAATCGAAGTAACAAAAAAAAGATTATATATTTGAAATTTTAAATCCCCAAGTATTGTAGTCTTTGAGATCAACTTGTTCCTCAATAATCACATGCTGAGTTAGTTAAATCGACATGGCGTTATCTGTTGATCAATAACATATATATATTTATATATATATTAACGGGATGTCTTACCTTTTTGCATACTTTGGTAATACATTACTAAACTCCTTTTCCCATTTGGGTAAATAAAGTGCAGTACAATAAATGTAGCATACTTTCAGGCGGAGCAAAATATGTTAGGGTGTTATTCATTGTTAAATAAGTTGAGTGAAATAGGGATTTAAAAAACTTTAAGTAAAACAAGATTTTACGGAAAACAACATATACCTTTCAAAGTACCTAGAACAAGGTATTTTCATGTTCAATTTATATGTCAATTGTTAATGATTAATTATTTCAGGAATGGCGCTTACACTGTATACTGTATACACACTTTGGCTACGATTTAAATGCCCATAAGAAAACAGCTAAAGGCTATGGAAATGTGTAAAATGTGGCAGTGAACAGAGACACTATTTGCAGCTAATTTAGCATTAAAAGGCTATGAATGGCAGCGAGTTGGGTGATAAGAGCTGAAGCGATAACAGAGTCACTTGCAATGAGCAGTTCTTCTCGTAAGACAATTGGGAAGATGGCGATGGAAGGAATAATGTCGCCTTCATTTGGTTGCTTTAATAAAAGTTAATGTGAATTTTAAATGAAACTCGTAAATCGGTGTTGTCAAAGCGGAGCATATGACGCCTCATTGTTGTAGTTGGCCACCTCTGGCAGTTGGCGTCGCGCT
The DNA here is from genome assembly GCA_035042125.1 of Drosophila longiperda. NCBI lineage: Eukaryota > Metazoa > Arthropoda > Insecta > Diptera > Drosophilidae > Drosophila > Drosophila longiperda. The sequence continues at coordinate 35,469 of JAWNLV010000010.1, forward strand.
CCCCTCCCCCCATTTGGAAGGGGGTTAAGCAAAATCCATGTTGCGCGCCGTCATCGTCATAAAAGTTAAGCGAATAACAAATGTGACGACGATGGCTGCCCCGACGCGTCATTTTGGATGGATGGGAGGGAGCGGAGCTCGTAAATAATTTAAATGTAATCGTCAAGATCCGCAATGACATTTAAGCACGTGCCCACAATCGACAACTGCCTCAGGACCCAAACCAACCAACCAACCACCCACCCTCTCACCAACCGACTTCGGCTTCGGCCCCAGCTCGCCTGTAAAATCTCTCGTAAATTATAAATTAAATATTTACACCAGATTGTGAACACTTTGCGTTTATTAATATCCAGTGGCTTAGGTGCGGCAGTATCCTAGACAACAACCGCCTGCCGAGCACTGCCTATGAGTGCGTTTATGTGGAGTAATTAAATCTCGGAAATAATTTGACATACGAAGTCAACGTTCCTCATCAACGGCTGGCGCTTTAATGCCATTTTAATATTGGAGATTTTAATTAAATTCCTAATTTCAGACAGGCACATGCACATCCTGTCTACATTATTTAAAGTAAATTATGACAAGTACACTTCTAATAGGACCCTCAACTTGCGGCTTGGCCATTTCTTGCAGTGGTTACAAAACGCCTAAATATATATGTATTCCATGACTATTCATTCAATTACTTAACGGTTCATTAATTTTGGGAAAACATTATTTATTTCCATGCGGAAAATGGGGTTATTTTCTTGGTTTGAGTATAGTTTACAATTTAAATTTTAAATTTCTTCTTTTTGTTTGCTCGAATTTGTATTTAGAAATTTAAATTACATATTAATTATTGAAAAGAGTAAATTATATTAAACATTAAAGAGAAAATACTTTAAACTATAATCGTTAGACAAATAAAAAAAAAAGTGGGCTACACATTTGAACTAAAATTTAAAAGCAAACAGACCACATAACCAAACCAGTTGTAATTGTTGACAAATTACAAAATCAACAAACCACCGAACCGTAAACCAGCATCAACAAATTAAAATGTCGGCCTGGATAAAACAACATTTATTATTCACAATAAGACTCAACAATGATGAATGAATAACAGAGCCTAGACCCCATCCTGCAAACCACCACATGGCCAAGAAGTAAACCAGAAGTTCACTTGCGACCGACTGAAGATTATATTGAAGATTACCACAACTGCGGCTGTTCCCTTAATCCACCATTATTCTTAATGCTTGGATGGTTTCCGACTTATCTAAACACATATCACTATATGGTTATTGTTTGTGGTTAATTTTTGGGTTCTAATTAATTCTACATACGAATTGAAATTTATATTTTAAAGTAGAAAGAGACAGACACAACTGGGAACGTTGATAAACAAAAGTGTTTAACTCTTAATTAAGTTAACGTTACTGATTTTCCCTTGTAAATAAAAGCATTTATTCAAATTTTCATTCTCGGTGTCATTTTACTTTCGCTAAATAAAGGGAGTGTTTAAAAGCTGAATAATTCAGTTTACTTTTAAGTTTGCTTCAGAAAGTAAAAATCTGCAGATGATTAAAAAGAACTTTAAGTAATTTAAAAACACTGCGAACATTGCAGCTTTAATCAACTTAATTAATTTATTTAGAATTTAAATGCGTATCACTTCGCGGAACAGGGTAGATTTTTATTGAACCAGAACTTGAAAGGGATACGAGAAATGGCTGACAGGAGCTTCCACATGTACTGGCGGGAGTATAATAAATTTTCATGGGTTTTTGCTAGAAACAATAGATGGTATTTACTTGTGATTTATTTGGTTAAGTGGTTGCCGGAATTCTCTCGCTCCGCACGCTTTGTTCTGTTTCTTATTATTGTTTATTTTGTTCATTTTGTGCATTTTTATTTTTCGCTCCATAACTAACCAGACTCTTGTTAAAAAGGAAGAGCAACAGCGGTGGCCATTAATATGCGAGCAGCCCGCTTCGGGTGAGTCCTTGAGTCAACATGTCAACATTTGCCACAACCGGCATAAGCCTTGAACTTTCTTATCAAGCTATATATATATATATATACATATGGTATTATGTGGGTATGTGCATAAGTGTGGTTCACAATAATATTTATGAGTGTATGTTTAAATTTCTTCGCACAGCGCACATGTTCAAAAGATTTTGAGCGTAAAAATTGAGTTTATTTCCGATGTTTCTTTCATAGCGACAGTTTCCACGAGGCCAAACACGAGGCAACCAAGCATCTACGGCTTTAAACAGCATCTGCGAAAAACCATAACTATTATGAAAAAAAATCCAAACTATAGAGATATATCTCTACAGTCGTTGGGATAATGCTTTGAAGATTTATTACCGACAACGCATCGTAATTAAATATTGAGCGGAAATGCAAGTTATTTGTTATGGAAATATTTTTATTAATAATCGCTTAAAGCTATTTGTTCATTTCGTTGTTTTTACAAAATTCCAATTAAGGCCAAATGGTTTTCCTATTTGTGAAAACTAAATGAACAGCCAAAGCCAACTATTTTCACAACAATTCACAAATTTAGCTGTAGCGCATTGTGCACATTTATTCCATAAACAGCATTTATAAACGAAATTTAATCAATAGTGCAAGGAACACTGCGTATGCTAAGCCACTGCCAATTTAAAAGCTGTCAACAAAAATCTAAATAATATAGCGGATACTGATGTTTCGATGAAGTGATAATCTGCAAGCAAACGACTCTTTTTCGCGGATGCGTTCCTCCTTCAACAGAGTACTAAACAGAGTAATCTAGAGAAGACTTTATGGTCATGCCTTGAACAAGAAAAACGCTCGACACTTGCTTGTTTAGGGGTCGGACTCATTATATTGTCAACGCCATCACAGAAGGACGCCACGGGAGATAATCAGAGAAAGGATTGGAGCTGAGCTCTGCTGGTATAAGGTAACTTTTGCGTTGCTCAGCAACATTTTTAATAAAATTATATACGCTGTTCACGCAGCTAGTGGACTTTAACAATATCGCAGAGCATAAAGAAATATTTAATCTGTACAGAAAAAAAAAAGGAGAAAATTAATTAAAGGTCTCAAAAAGGTATGTACTAAACATAATATAAAAATAACTGCTGGAAGTTGCGTTTAATTTTATGCATTATGTAAGCAGATTAAAATAAATAAAATCACCCTTGTGAAGAATATATAATTAGTATATTACATGTATAATATTATCCATTCATTCAACCTTATTAAATTATTTGTTATTCATAAGAGGTATATATAAAAAAAAAAATCAACAAGTTTTATGCATAATGAGCAAGAATATTATGCCATGAAAATATTAAATAATTTAGCATGGAAATACCTTGTGGGAAAAGCATAAATAATTTTCAACCGCGCTGTCTCATTGAAATTGGGTAAAAGTTTCACCGCGTAGAAACTAATCCGCTAATATTTCTGATAGTTGATAGTTGGCAGCGATGTGCTAATGCTTCGATGGTAACTTTTCTGCATACCAAATTTTGGAAAATTCATTAAGTCAGCGCTTAGCAAGGCATTGTCCTAATAAATTTGAAAACTTTACCAGCCACACAAAACAAAAGTTGAAAACTCGGAGAATATATACAATTTTATGCAAGTGCTAACGGTAAGCAAAGCATAAGAAATAATCAATGGTGCAACAATACAAAATGAGAAAATAAAATACATAATTTTGTTTGTTATTTGAGCATTGTTTTTCGCATTAAAACTTAAGCAGAAACAAACATTCCATGCAACAATACTAGATAAGTGTGGAAGGATTGTTTTTTGGAAAGTTTACCGAGAAATGTGTGAAATGGATGAAAATTGAACGTAAATGCTGCATGCCCAGACGCATCCATGGCAACACTTAAACATGTACGCACATAGAGGCAACATAGTCAAACACACACAAACACCATACACACACTTAAAGACATAGCACATACCAAGGCGTGTTCCATTGCACAAGATACATGAATTGATGCCGTTTTGTGTCTGTTGGCATCTTGTGGTCTGCGTCGCAGTTATTGGCATCGTTAAAGAAGCATTAAACGGTTTGCAAATATTTACGACTGTTACAAAAGCAAAAAGCTCTGTTAGACTCTGAATACAATTGGCAATGGCATTGGCCACTCCGTGCCGGCGTACATATCTCCTGGTTATTTGAGCAAATAGTGAAAAGTACTCGTTTTCATTTTAATTGTGGCATTACACATGCACACTACGCACACACTCACTACACACACACACACACAACAACTTTTACAGCACACATGGTGTAAGTTTTCTAGTGCATTTATCTACAATATAAATTAAGTAACTCTGAATATGGTAATCCAATAAGCCACCATGTTATAAGCCTGGCCCAGCCAAATGCATTTGAAACTCAAGAGGTTTTTCAGGCGAGCTTATGAGCCTCAGCTAACATTGTTAGATAGTTTCGAAAACGCCTCTTTGGGGCGTGTTATATATTATATAATTGAATTTATGCTCAGGACTCGTTGATGCTTAAATTGAATGGGCGTAGATGCAGCACTGCACAGCATTTCCCATTGCCCAACTCGTACCTCACGGGTCGTCTATCCAAGTGATGAATGAACGGCATTAATATGGCGGAGCCAAAATGACTTCTAACTGTCAACCGGGTCACAGAGGGCCAATTGCAAGCACCGTATGAAAGGCGACACAATTCAGGCAAATATGATAACTCTCGCAGGATGCATTCTAAGGATGCTCGTTAAAAAGGTGGCTCAATTTAATCAACCAGATCACATTCAAAGTCAAGCCAAACTGTGACTAGCGGAGTGCTCCAGACTTACGCAAATCAGCCGCATATGAATGAAGATTAAATTTGGATTAAAAAGTCCATTCACCCAGTGTGATATGTGTACTCGATTTCTTGTGCGTTACCATTTTCTTTGCAGCTTGGCAGGGTGCCACAAGTTCTTCGGGGACGGTGATATGTCACAAGCGCCATCAGCCCTTAATGCAAATCCCAATTGCCAGCCAAGGCAGTGAAGCGTTTGGTGTAAGCACCATCCCAGCTACGCTTCGCCTTCTATGTAAGCAGAAAAACAAAAAACAAACCGCAAAGATTCGCTTATAAATAGATTTGCTTTTGCTTTCACTGTCTTTGGAGTCGGGTAGGCGTAGGAACAATAACAGTGGCTAGTGTATAATTAGATCGACTTTGTAATGGCGGCCGACATGGCGCTAAAAATGTCTGGCACAGCACTTTATCGCACCAGCTGCCTGCCCCACCATCCACCATCATCATCTTATTCCCAGCCCCCAGGATAACAGACACCCCCAATTTAGTTTGCTTGTTTGTTTTTCTGGAGCGCTTTTGGTACTCGTGCGAAAATAAATGCCAAAAGCAAGCTCAAAGAAATAATGTGGGTTCCAGCAAGTTGTTGTTGTTTCTGTTTCTGCTGTTTTTCTTCTTCTTCTTATTCTTCATTTATGTGCTGTCCTGAAAAATCGAGCAGAGTCCTGTACACATTCGCAGCACTGGCGCCTTACAACATCCAAAATGATTGCGACTGCTCAGCTCAGCTTGCCTCGGGACAGATGAATCGCGCACACAGGCAGACAGGCCAGCCGGAAGTTTGTTTAATCAAAGCACAACTACAACAGCTTGATCAAATTTTCACATTTTAATGCGCACATTTTAATGCATTTAGCGATGGGCGGAACTGCTGGCAAGTCACCAGCATCAGTACCAGCGCCCAAAAGTAGCACCAGCAGCAGCAGGAGCAGCAGGAGCAGTGTCGCTATCATCGGAACTGCATGCAGCTCATTTCCCGAGCGCACATGCTGTGCAAATATTACGCCATCTGTTCAACTTCTGCCCTCCTTCCGTGCAGCAGCGTGGTGTTGGCACCCCATCTCCAACAGCAAACAGCCAACAGCCCGGCATTACAGCAGATTGGTGTGCATTAGGAGAAAGAGTGCGGAAACGGATACGAGTCCCACTCACGATAAGTGCCTTTTGTACATAAGTGCAGTCCGCTGCAGCCCGATGCATTGCAACGGCCTTCGGAGTCGGAGTCGGAGCTGAAGCTGAAGCAGGAGCAGAGGCATGAGGCATCAGGAGTCAAATGTGAAATTAATTTCCAACAATTGTTCGACACAGCGAACAGGATTCACAAAGAACTGTAGGAGTCGCGAGAGAGCACAGCAGCACATCGACTGCCGCTGAATGGAAACACTCGTCGGCGCAAAATGCCAAACAGCTGGCAGTGCAAAATTGTTAACAGTAATTTGTCTCCACCATTTCTGAACTGAACTCTACTGTGCTCAGCTCTACTTTGGTGTGTGGTGTGTGTTGGACAGATGGTGGAACGATGTGGTGTGACTTGTCCAAGACTGAAGTTTATTGCTACCGAAATAATGAACTAAAGGCTTAATAATTTATGAAGGCAATTGCAAAATGAAATTCCATTTATTCCATTCGATTCTTTTTGGTAGCCATGAATTTTTGAACGAAAAGAATTCCATTTTCATGTGTTTCATCGTTTGTCTCCATCACTATTTTCCATAAATTATTAAATTAAATGCTTTTTGCAAGTTTCGAGGCTTTGTTTTGTGAGTGTGACTTCAGAAGCGACACAATGTTAGGTGGTTACTATGGATACGCTTTTTTTTTTGCCATAACCTTTTTGTGTTTGGAACAAAGGGTTTAGATGCACAAATGCAGTCACTGCAGCATGTCGCACAGTGGCGAACCATTTAGGGAAACTACACACAAAAAAAAAACGCGACCACCACTGAGTTGAAGAGAATTGCCACTTCTTCTTGGTGCTGTGGTAATGCCACCCAGTCTGTGGTGGTGGTGGTGAGGACGACTACAAGCGGTTACTGCAAATGCAAAGTTAGGTGGCGCGATAATACTCTGTAGTTGCGTAACAGTTGCCAGAAGGATTTGCACAACTCGAGTTAGATAAGCACATCCCTGCCCCCTTCCCCCCCCCACTGAATGTGCACAGCTAGGATGGGGGAAGGAGGGGGCTCTGGATTTTGTTGGCTGTCTACATTCACGGTTCGTGACTGCTGCATTTCTCACTCTGAGCCTATCGTATATCAGTGTAGGGTTTTTATGCCCATTAACGCCTCGCAAATACGGCTGAAAAGGAAGCGCTGAAAGAGTTTTATATGTTTAAGGAAATGCAGCGCCACATGGCTGGCGATGACAACTAAGCGACAAGGACAACTACAACGACAACAAAAACGACAACAAGAACAACAACCATCCAAAACCTTCAGTGTCGCGGTAATCAGACGACTAGCGAACTTGGCCAAGTGTGGGTAGAACTGCGACCATCTGTTCTGTGCGCACATAGCCCGACAGCTCCTTTTACACCCAACCAAAAAGACATACGGACTGAACTGACAGGCCACACTGAATGCATATTTTGTGCCTTGAACGCCTTCGAGAATTATGAGAGCCCGCATTCAGCATGTGTCTCCGTTGCACCATTGTATGGCGCCTTTGAATAATGCATGCACCTCATCCTTCCAAGGCTCTTTGTGCCATACTTACCAACGCTTGACATCACGTCAAGAACTTCAGGCCTGTAACTCCCTTCGGCCCGACATTCCGATTTTTAATATTATTGTATACAGTCGGTGATTTGGGGGGTGGTTGCTGGCAGGAAATGTCTGGTTTTTATAGTCCAGAAGACAGCAATTTATTATTATTTCAGGTTGCTCAAGAATGTTGAAATAATTATAATAATTTTGTTGCTATCGAAATAGCGATAGTTAATAATTTCAGCAAAAATGTTGGTTTGCTTGAAATAATTATAATAATTTTGTTGCTATCGAAATAGCCATAGTTAATAATTTCAGCAAAAATGTTGGTTTATTATTTATTTTAACAAACATATTTAATCTATATAGGAAAATTTGTGCTTTAATATTCTAAATAGAAATTTGAAAAATTTAAGTTTGTATTATATATTTGTAATACTTATAAGGGTCAAATTAAATATCGCTGAGATGAGCAATATTTCGACATTTTGCGTGATTGACAGCAGCAACGTCAAATTCAACGCTCTGCATTTCACAAACATTATTTACAACCTCACGATGTTGTACGGAAGGTCCTTTATTAAGTTGCAGCGCCAACATGCGTTTGCCGGCAGCTGCAACAAATGGGTTATGTGGCTGCCAGGCCACTGACAGCCAGTCACTTGGCAAGATGTCATCGGGCATCATCGTTTGCAACATGCTGCTGCTCTGCTGATGAACCAGAAGCCAGTAGTTGCCACTATCGAAGGAGCAAAAATATTGATTCAATAGAAATCAAATTAGTGTTCAGAACTTAGATTAAATTTTACCTTAGCTGAGATAAAGACATTAATGCTTGAAATGTCGGCTAAAGAGATTTAAGTGCCAACGTTGGGCGTTAACTTATTTGTGACAGTGTTCACTGCGCAACGCTGCTAATTTCCTTGTCAGAGATACGCGTTCCTAGTGAGAAACGTTAGCTTCAGCGAAACCCAGCGATGTGAGAGCAGAACCTCTAACCTTCCGATGAGCAGGAAAAAAAAATAATATTTCGTCAGGGTCGGAGCAGTTCCTTCGGAAATGTTTTTTGCATATGCAAGCGAAAATTTGTTGTATTTTTTCTTTTTTGTTAGCAGCTTTCATCCGTTGCAACGGTGCAAACTTGGCCCTTCATTTCTTTTCAGCCCTATTTTTTGTGTATTTTGTGCTCATCGGTGTGAAAACTTCAGCATGTAAATTACTATTTTTTGGCTCAGGCGAATAGGGAGCAGTATGCCCAAAAGGTATAAAAATACACACACACATTCCTCAACGCTCTGGAATGCACATACAATTTTTAATTTATTTAAATTTAACTTTCCTTCTTACAGTGAGACACCAATGTGTCTGCAAATACATACATAAGTGTGGGTAAGCATTTTGGGTATTCAGGTGAGGTGTACATATGATGTACAAACTGCCACTTCATGAAAAGTTGTTTTTTTATGTGAAGAGCAAATCATGTATTTTCTTCAACCAATGTGCAACAGGTGTCTGCCACACCGACGGTAAACGGGTCAAACAATTCAGAACAATAGATGAGGATTTGCTTAAGCTTTGTGCGCAATCAAGTTTCATTTTGATTTCTTGACTCTGAAACGTGTAGGTTAAAAATAAATCATCTGGTTACCTGATACAGTGTATCCAACGCAACCAGCAAATCACGTATCCTTCGATAAAGCCGTAAAGTCTTTTTGCTTAAAACTGAATTTTTTGGGTTCCATATGGGATACATTTTCATTGATACGCATAAGTTTAATCAAAATCGATTTAATAACACTTAAATTGTACTTGGAAACTTTATGACTCGATACAGCTCGAGGCATGACCAGGCTTAAAAATTAATTATGCCCAAATTCTAATTGAATTATTGCGTATACGGCATGTTGCCTTTAATGTACCACGCGCCTCATAAAAATCACCGTGACCACGGTGACGGGGCACCGGAGGCATCGTTATTGATTTAATTTGGTTGTGTCGCCAAGAGTGGCACGCACCTTGATGCAACATCTCGGCATACTTTTTATGACAGTTTTATATTCGCTTTTATTGGCATTGACATATTCCTTATCGTAAAGCAAATAAAACCAAAAATGATTTCCGTCACAAAAAAACGTTTTTGTTTCAGCGAAATTTGTTAAGGTTTTGCGATTTCTGGCGTGGTCAGAAATCTCGTATTTATCAGACTGAAACTTGCTCTCTACAATTGTCATTTGCATTTCCATGAATTTGTATGGAAAAAAATTTGTTTTTTATTATTAACAAAAGACACACAATGTGTGTTTGTGCTTTAAATCTAGTAGATAAAAAAAATGTTGTATGGAAAAAAATCGATTTTATTAAAATAACGGAACATGGTAGATGCGCATTGGAGGGATGAACGCACGAGTTGCATTGTCAGTTTAATTTATTCCCGAAGAGCTGCCGCTGCCTGCCTCAGAGACATGTGTTAAATGAAAGCTGCAGGATTCCCGGGCAATAAATGAAAATGTGACGTACAAAATATGCAAGTACAGGAACATTCCGATTCCCATGCCAAAAGTATTTTTATACCTTATGGTTAAAAAACTTAATTTAACTTAATACACATAAATATTCGCATTTAATAAATATATATATATTAGATTTTTAGTACCGAACAAAATATTTAACATCTGCAGAGCAGTCGATTTAAACAGGTTTCACTGTACGTATATTTATATATATATATATATTAATATGTATGAAAGTGAATATATGTATTTATTCACAGTGTTTGCGTCCCGCTTTTGTTATGCAAAACGACTGTTGCATATCTTCCAGTCTTTATTAGAATCGAGTAACCTCAAAGAACTCAAAGCCCGAAACTCGAATCTCGAACTAGCCACGGTCCACTTGGCACTAATATTTGACAGGTTTGCAATACTACTAGTAAATCTAGCTGAAAGTAAGATTTGAGTGTAGAATATATTATATATAAATTTAGTTTTTTTTGTGGGCCATAAATATTAAAGTTATATTAAGCAATTAACTGGAAGTTTACAATGTCTAGCAGCATCCGTTAAATAATTCTCATAACTTAAGGTCGTAGTTCAAGTAAATTATAATGCTTGGGGTGCTATTAAACTATTAACTAATACTGTTCAACTGTCATAAAAGTAATAAATTCGAATTCTTAAATCATTAAATATTATTTTGGTAGATACTAAACACAGCACTCACATCATTGCCACAAACCATCCATCAAATTGGCCCTGGCCCAAAAGTCTTTGAAAAGTTCTGCACAAGGCGGTAAGCGGCTTGTCCCTGGGCGATAGATGGGCTCTAATCAGCCGGGTTTTGGCCCGTTCATCAACTTGGATGGGTGGGCGCAACTCAAGAGGGTTTTTTGATAAAGTTTGGCCAACAATTCCAGTTCCATGTTAATTTAATTTCATATTCTTGTAGATTTACCACAAATTTGTCACTTTATTGGTCTTTCGATGTCCAGTAAACTCGGTTAAAAACTTGGCCCATAGCAAAAGTTTGTCCGGCCACACATTATCGGAACATTTATTCGTCCATGCAGCGATTTAATAAGAGTTGTGTGAGTGGTTTGTGTATGCCACAAGATAGCCATGTAGTCCCAACATGTCAATTTAATTACGACTCGAAATTACATGAATTTAGTTGCTAATGGTTAAACTTAGAATTGCATAAGAGGGCTCAGCTTAATAATTCCACATAATAAGATTGTCTTGTCTGCTTTTCTGATAAAATTCATCTGTTTTATTAATTAGATATTATTTAAAAATATATATTTCAGCATTTATGCATTAACTTTAAAGCTGTAAAGTATAAAATTGAGAGAAATTGCAAAAATCATTTAAAGCATATAAATTTAATCTCATTCGTGGTTTGATTTAAATTCATTTGAAATGCCAAATAGAGCACACTAACATGTTTTTGAGACATATCGAAAATGTGATTGTCTTTGTCTCATAATAAGTAAAATAAGTTGAATTGTTGTGCTGCAAGCAGATACAAAATGTATTCTCTGACATAAATACTCGTTTTGTAGGAGGGTAATCAAACGCCAGACAAAATGTACGTGAGTAAACTACATTCACACACACACACACACATTCTAGACACACTCCCATCTCGTCTCACAGTCGACACAACACAAGCTGCATAGTCGTATAACGGGACAGCAATGCTACAAATCAAACTTTCATTTGCTGCATCAGCAAGTTTTAGTGAAAATTTGGGGATGCAAATTACATGTGGCATTTTCGAGCATTTTGGCCAAACTACAAAAACATACTCAGACGGGCATGCAGCATGCAGCATGTAGCATGCAGCATCATCTGTGGCAAAATCTTAATTGCTTTGGCTCTGCGTAAAGACGAAAATGAGAATGAATTCCCGGATTTGGTCTGACACAACAAGTCCTTAAGGATCTTTATATATATATATATATATATCTTTTACAGCACTGTAGCACTGCACGTACCACAAATGAATATGCTTGTATTCTTTATCGCATACAAACTCAAGTAATAATTAAATTTGTTGGATGCTGCAATGATTCCGCTTTGCGTTTGCGTTGCATGGCGTTACTCCCAGAGGACTCGTATACTTGATATTCTCGAGGAGTGTGCGTTGCCATAAGGTGTTTAAGCATAATTTTGACCGCTTTGACTTTCAAGTCAGCCTACTGGGCGCCTTAGTTAATGTTCGTACTCTGTGTGGCAGACATAAATGTGAGCAAAAGAAAAAAAAAAATGAAGAAAATCCAATAAAATGTAAAGAAAAACACTAATAAAAGGAAAATGATATGACCTCTTTCTTGGTCACAGGCACACACATTTGGCAACCGTGGAGAGTATGAAATGAACATTTTTTATTGTTTGAATTTCAAGAGAGATTTTTACAGTTAGGTCCGGTGGTAGTAGTCCTCAGTATGCCAATGTTCTGCCCTTGATGCTGCTGCAACATGTCGTATACGCAATTTTGTGTTTATTGCCTTGTAGCACTTTTATGCGTGTATGAGGGTGCGTGTTTGAGTGTGTGTGTGTGTGTTGGATGTGTATGTGTTTGTGTGTGTACTTGCCACCAGATTACACTCTCAGTCGTTAGTCATAACTCGCTGAGCATTTGTTGCGTCTCGTGACGTGCGGCGGGCGACGTGAAACATGCGATATGCGAAATCAATGGACACCAGTGGCAAAAGTGGCAAGAGTGGCGCGACTCAATCCAGTTTCATTTAGCCAACAACATTGCAAATTTGATTGATGACTTTGACTGGCTGCCATCATGACAGAGTCTCTGCTCCGTACTTAGCTTCTGTCTGGTCTTTGGTCAACCGATGATTAACTCAATCTGCTTTTGCTCGGAGCTAATTTCAAGTGAATAGTCGAATGTGAGTCCTTTGTGACGACACATTACCAAGGGCATTGCCATCCAGTTGTTAGTTCATGAATAATGCATCCACAAAAACACACACACACACACATGTCTTACTGGTGTGCCAAGGGCGAATGTTCGGATACCAAGTCACGATTGTGTTATTAATTATGCTAAGGACCGACGGCGGCCAAGCATGGAACTTATTGTGTTATTTGAAGTAATTATCTGAAATTAAGCTGTAACCACTGTATGGACGTGTTCTATGCGTCGTCAAAGCAAATCGGAAGCGAAAACGTGTCACAACAAATGTCGTATACTTTGGGCAGCCTGCAGCTATAAGACGCTCCACACATTTCACAGGCAGCACGTGCAGTTAATAGTTTCATATAGAGAAGTTTGCCCAGTTACTGTGACAAACAATTTGGAAGCACATGCAGCACCAATGCGACCTTGTGCCAATCCGCGACGGCAAATGCTCCACTTTATAATTATATTAAAGTGGAAAATTGCATTGCATCCATAAAACTTTCACTTCCATATGTTCCAAGCATGGAGTACCAAAAAAGATAGTGTTGATTGGCTTGTTGTGTGCTAACCATTTCATTGGCGGTTTCATACTACGACGTGCTGCAATTTTAGACAACAGAAACTTTGCACTATAACTAGAAGATATTTTTAAACGTATTCATATATTTAAAAAGGGTATCTTCTAGGTATCTCCTAGTCGAGCTCTCCTATTTTAGTTGTTTTTGGTAACAGCACAATGCCCGGCTAGTCTTTGACAATTCACAATAGAGCAAATTACGCTCTACTCAGCGCATTTTCTGCAGGCCAAGAGTCTGTCAGCCTGAAACTCAATCTTAAGCGATAACGACCAGGCACTTGGCATCACAAAACTTTCCTAATTGCCTTTGGCAGCTAAAATCGAGTGCTCGACGACAAAGCGTTCGAAAACTGAACTCGTCCATGCAAGGAAGGACGTGCAGTCAGTAAATGCCAAGTGCTTAGATAATAGGTTCAAAAATGTAGACCATATAGGATGAAGTTTCTTTGAGACAGGCCACTCAAGATGAGAGTTCACTTCACAATAGACAAAAATAGTCAGATTCTTTGACTTTGTTGAAGAGACTGGCTGGAAAACAATCGTTAGAAGTGACTATATAACACAAAAGCATAGCTTAAAATTATGAAAAAAAAAATTTTAAGCAAAATTTTTTTGATTAATAAGTTTATTCTAAGATATTTCATATAAAACAAGAAGCTAAGAAAGACATTTTGCTCAAAATGACATGAATTTAATTAAAACACCGAATAAATAATGTAAACAAGAACTATTGGTTTGTACTCATAAACAACATTTTAAAATGCCAAAGTTTTTTTTTTAATATTAAAAAACATTTATGTTTAAGGTCTATAAGTGCTTTCGATGGACCCTTGTCAAATGCTAACAAAAGTCACTGACAAGTTGATCACGATTTCTGTAGGATGGATAATGAAAGTTAAATGCCTATTGCAAAAGTCAGTTAAAAGGCGCAAGTGTCAATGATATTAAAAAGGCAAAATATTATATATTGGAATTCCTGAGCAAATTAGAAACAAAACAGGAAATTTTCATTTTAAATTAGATTTATGGAAACTTTGCCGACTCGTGTGTCAAACATTTATTTTTTTTTCTTATCTTCGGGTCTGAGATAACGACATATTCCTTGCATGTTGTGTGTTTTCCCTATTTGACATTAAAAGTACGCCCCAAATTTGTAGCTTGGGACCATTTTCTTCCCTCAACTACTAGAATAAAAAAAAAATTGCTTTTAATGTTCGAAGTGATAATTTATTTTGTAATTTGTGTGTCCTTGCGGTACAATTTGACTTTGGGTTCATTGAATCATTATCAAAATCTTCTTCTCGCCGTTTTTGCCTGTTGGCTTGTATTATTGGGAATATATTATTGGTGACTAATGCTTTGCAAAAATTTGCTCATCTAAATAGGCGACAAACAATTTTAACGTTACAGGTCTGGAAAAATATATTCAAAAGGTGTCTACACAGCATTTGAGCCTGTCCGTCACATTAGCACTGGTTATAAATGACCTGAAATAATAACACAAAAGAGAAGAGGACAGCAAACTGATGTTAACCGCTCACTCGTTACTAAGTTCCAGGAGGACTATATAGGAGGAATGTTGAATAGTGTACTAAAAAAATTAGATAAATTATTTGAGTAGCATTCAATTTGTGGCAAAGTGCGGCGCACATCAAATGTAAAAGGAAGCGTAAGCACAGACAATTTTGACCCACAAAAAAAAGGAAAACAAATGCAGTGCTTCGAGCCAGGATCTGGTTGGCAGGAAAGGAACATGCCGAGCTTTGCTTAAACTCATATTTTATTCAGCTGCGCCGAAGGACAACAGAAGTTACTACTTCGGCTCGCCTATGGATATATGCAGAGTAGAGTCTCCAGCTAGATAACTTCTGCAGATGTGCTTTTGCCATTTTTCTTCAGTTTTTTCTACTATACTTGGAAAAGTAAAAAAAAATGATGAGAATTAAGTGTAAGTTTACAGGCAGCCGGCTGTGTTAGTCTTAGTTTTTTCTTCTTTTTTTTTTAATTTGCATATCTTTCAGAATGGGCTCACTACTCAGAAGCTGGCTTATGAGGGTAACTTGGGTTCTTAATTAATGTAAAAGCTTTTAATATCTGCTTTAATTGTCAGCCTTAACTTGCCGTATTAACGTGCCCTTTTCACTAGACTGGAAAAATTACCTACTGTTGAACAATACATTAAATTCCGTTAGACCAATATGGAAAAGCAAAAAATAGCACATCACTTCAAGCAGATTAAATGTATATTTTTGTTCAATATTTTATTTTATACATTAACCATTTTTAAAAGCATTTTTGTCGCTCTTTTTATAGAATCCGTTGCTGCTACTTAAAGTTTACTATTTAGCTTATTAATAGCGAAACATACGTAGAGATGTAATCTTAATCGCCTTATGCGGGTCTCACCAAAAAATTATAGACATAATGGTGCGGTCATGCGAAAAATGGAAAAATTTACAATGCATTCGATAATCCAAGGTCCGCTCGGCTTACCTTTTTTTTTGTATTATTCACAAATTTGACAAAGAAAAGGAAATTATCAGAAGTTTTGATGGTCTTTAGGGATGGTCGATGGTCGCTTTAAAAGTACTTAGCCGAGCATGTGCACATACACACATACATACATACACACATACATAAGTGCATGTATGTCAGAATGTGTTTTATGAATTATCGATTTTCATTTAAGAGCAAATTAAAGGACACACTGAAGAATCGACAGACTATCGCTTCAACAACTTCAAAGCCATTTTCGGCTGTTGACATAATGAAATTCCTGTAAGGCATTTTGTCTCTGTCTTTCATGCCTTGGCATATCTGCCCAAAGCTTGTCAGTCAACAACATCGGTACCAAATTCAGAAGGTGCCTGGACACAAAGATACAAAAGTTAAAGGTCAGCATGGAAATTTAAATATTTAACGCAGTGTATGCCAGATGAATTTGTGGCAAAGATACTTGTCATGATGAGCTCTCCAATTTGCAGACACTTTTTAGTTATTTACGACTAAGTTGCCGATGACGTTCGTCAAGTAGTCAGAAGCTAATGTTTCGCGAATTTCGAGCAGCTCCTCCAACATTAGTTTTTAGTTTGTCAGCTACCTTTTGACCAAAGCACTAAGGATGGCATCACGCAATAGCGTGCATCATCAGGGGGGGGGGGGGCACAATCAGAGCACATGCAACGTAAAGTAATTAGTGACCCCTGTGACACGCATGTGGCTAACAAACTTTGCCAAACTGGCAAAACAAAGCCAAAAACAGTTGCGAACTTGACTAATGCAGTGTGGAAAGCAGAGTGTGGCCGGGCATGTTACTTGATTGCCACAAATTAATTAATAATGCTTGTAACATTATCTTTAATTAGATTGCTGCAATCTAATTATATATCGCGTGCTGCGGGAGACTAGATTTGTAGGCACACACACACACACACACACATAGACTCGTAGGAGGGGAAATTGCTCGCTGAAGAATCTAATCTAGTAAAGTTAAGTTCACATTAAAAATGAATTATAATTAGTCTCGTGCTGTTTACTTCATTTATTACATTTCTAAGTTAAACTGACATCTTAGGTCGGTAGTCGCTAATATATATAATCCTGAATATTATATAATTATATAGTATAATCTTGTCTAGTTAAGTATCCTCAATCCGTATTTAATCTATTATTTTTAACAAATAATGTATTTTTAGCCTGGTGTAAGATTCATCAGTATCTAAAGCAAAATATATAAATATATTTGCATACTTCAGATATCCGCATTGCCAGCTAGTCGGCTTGTTACCACCCAATACTGATAGTCAGTGTTTTCCCATTTTGTTGTTGGCGCGCCATAAATATTGATTACGATGGTGTTTGAAATTGTTGTGGGTTTATTTGGTTGAAATGGCTGGCTTAATGTTCCGTTGAAATTCTAATTTATAAACCAATTAGCAGCCAAAGCTCATGGTGCTCCCATAAATTTTCGCTGCCAACAAATTTAATCAAACCGTTTACTCGATTCGCTCAGTTTCTAACGCTTCTCGCAATAGTTCCAGACACGTTTGGCCAAGCTGAGCTGTCTTTGCCCCTTGGGGGGGGGGGAGGGGGTGTACTTAGTTCAAAGTTGATTTCATTCAAGCTTCGTTAATTCGAGTTCGTTCCAAAAATCGACTAATCGCACAAGATTCCTCTAGCAAAATCAGTTTGCATACTTCACATAAATTCATGTAAGTACTTAGTATGATTATCTAGAAGAAAGCAATAAACAAAACCAAATATTTTAAGGGATTAATTTTTGGCTTAAGATCCCAAATTAGGCAATAAGCTCCGTTTTTACTTTCATACCTACCCAAAGTTTCTATCAGAAAAAAAAAAGAATTTGCTTTGTTTTTTATTTATTTTTTTTATTATTTAGTATTTTATTACTTTATTTATGAACTATAAATTTATTTAAAATAAAACATACAAAAGATACAATATTTAAGTGAAAATTAACTATAACAAAATTATATTCACAGTTTAGCTTAAGTTCAAACTTAGTAGTATGCTTTGGTTTTTTATTAACAATTTCCATATAACTTATTCAACATTTTGTATATTATCCGATCAGTAGTACCTAGATGTACAATTTCAATTTCAATTACAGAATGCTGTTGAGATTTTAATTAATTTGCCTGTATGTATTTGTAGTGATTTTTATTTTTATGAATATTTGCGATTACATCTAATTCATAATGCATTTAGAGTAGGTCATTGTCTAAAATTTAGCCGTAGTAACACGAATATTATTTTTATGTACATTTAATGAATAACCTCTCTATGGTGAGCATGAGTTTGCAGTTATTTTTTTTTTTTTTTTTAATTGAGTCACTCCAATCTTAATATATGCAATTCACGAACCGCGAAGTTCGCAAAATATAGCCTACCCTAAGGGAGCAAAACAAAAAAAATCGGAAAACCAATTTAATTGATATTAAATTGAGTTTTTTTTTTTCGGTTTAGGTTCTTTTTTGATGCAAGTACACTATAATTGCTATCAGCTATAATTTCTGTTTAGTTTTGGCCTAATTTTGCTTTATGTTACATATTGTTTTTTTTTTCTAAACATTGTATTTACACTTTGGCTAATTGGGAAGTGGGGCGCTGTTGGCTCTTTTGAAAGGTTTGTCATTATTATTGTTGTATGTATATCAATTAAATATGCTATTTTATGTACATACTATTTGGATACAGCCGACCCTTGTGAAATTATATACTTAAATTCTAATTAGGAAGGCACTTGACATTTGAAACTATAACGTCAACTTTAACAAAGAGATGAAAGACGACTTGACCAAAAACTTTGAAACACATACACATATAGAAATTAATATTATTTACATAGTATATATATATATGAAACTGGCCATAAAAAGACTTTGTCCTAGAATGTTGTCTACAACAGCATTCCCATGTATACGCACACATACACATCCACACACACACACACAGTCACACACTCACACTCACACATCCTTAACTATTTACATACATGTAATCATTTAGGTATGTAGATATGCCGGCAAAGGTGTCATCAACCTACTCACCTTGGCATGCCGGAGCAGCAATCCAGTAATCCGCTAAGCCAACGGCTATCCATACCACAGGCAGAGGCATTCCGTTCCGGATATTAATTACGTTCATCCATTTGTAGCGCATTATTTACAAATACCTACAAATGAACTATGCAAACCCGCCAAATCACTCATACGACGAGTTGTACACAACGTTTTGAGTTATGATTTCGTTTTGTTATACATATGACCTTTGGTTTGGTTATCTAACCGAATTAGAATTTATGAAACTCAGCGAAAATACACACACACACACACACACACACAAACATTCACACACACACTCTGCACTTCCCAAAAACATCTTCCACATTCGCATTCGCCGAGGTACGCACAATTATGAAGATTCGTTTTAATAGAAAAAGGGAGTATCATAAAATTTATGTGGGATGCATGTACATATTTGGGATTCATTTAGCCAAGAAGCAACGCATTGTTTGGCAGTGGCAAGCTATTTATTTTCCCCCTTGCCAATCCACAATCTTGGGCATTTTGTCTCTGGTTTGCTCTCCTGATGATGTATGTAAGTTGTTGTTGTCGAGGTTATTCATTGGATCTGCCTTTATATTTATGAGTGCGCTTACATTATTAATAACATAAAAATGAGCTCCACACAAATTTGTGCTTTTATTTGTACCTTTCAAGCGTATCATTTTTAGCTATGGGAATCTGCTTTGCGCTTTTGGTTATTGTCTGCTTAATTGGAGCATTATCAAAGCATAATTTTGACATTTTTTAATGATTTCACGTTACTATGATAACAGTTGTGCTATTGAACATTCTAATGAGCTTGATTGCATAAAAATAAAAAAAAAAATTATCTGTTTCATCATTCATTCAATTGAAGTTTTTTTTTTGCACACATTTTGAATTTTAATCTATTGATTTTTTTTGTAGCCTTACTTTGCGCCCCACTGGGAACCGAAGAATTATTTACTTATTTGGTATGCGTATGTTCCATTTACAGTTAAAGGAAGCTCGTCCATTTAAGTATAGTTATACATACATATATTTATATATATATATATATATATATATATATTTTTTTTTTTTTTTCTAAAAACAGACACCAGCTAATTCTTGCCCAGACTGACTGTACTCATTACACACCTGTCTTTGTTTTTGTTCTAGTTTTTTTTTTTTAGAGCAGATTCCGGTTATGACTAGTGGTCTCTGGGGTTGGTTCAATGCCCTCTGGATTTGTATTGTCTATTATGCCTGGCGTAGTCAATGGCACCACTGCACCAGCATTGTTGGCATTTGGCTAGGGCCTCGTTGGTGCCGGCACATGAGCAGCATCTGGACCGAAGACAGTCGAAGGATCTGCCTGGGAGCCGGTCAAATTCTGCCTGGCATAACTATGGACGTTCGGGGAGGTCGCACTGATGGCTGAGGTGTAGACGTGTGGCTCACAGTCCCCGGTGCTTGGTCATCCGTAATAAAACTGTGAGCTTACGGGTAAGCCAGTTGAGAGAGTGCGAGGAGCCGTGCCATCATACGAGAGCTGTGAATGAAGCATTGCCGTCGTATTCGGCTTTGTGCGGCGCAACGTTGATGTGCCCGGGGCTGGGACATGACTTAGCGTTGTCATGGCCAGCGGCGATGTGGTCGGCGTCTGTTGGGCCGTCGGATGTGCCGGAGATCCGCTGGCTAAAGAGGATGGCGGCGTTGGCGAATTGCTAGGACGCTGCAGTACACCGATGCCATCGGCGTTTATTATGTAGCCACCGCGAATGGTGGGCGCCGTTGTGTATTGGGTGAGGGACGTTAGCGGAACCATGGTGTCTGCAAGGCAAAGCAAGCGAAACCGTTGACGAAACATGCTTCATAATTCGAATTGACCGGCTTTGGGGATTGGGAATAAAAGAGATACTTACTTATGCCGCTGCTGCCGGGCAAAGCTCCACCAGGACCATTTGCACCAATGACAATCGCTGGTGCCAGAATGCTTGTCATGGGTGCCTGGCCAGAAGTTGCATTGCCGGCACTGCTCGTCGCCACATAACTGCTCGGAGTGATGCCAATTAGATCCGGCGACTGACGTGCACCCATCAGTAGAGGGTTTGTGATTAGTCCAGGCGTCGTGCATGATCCACCAACTGTTGCCAACTGACTGGGCGCCAGACCAGCATATAAGCTACTGGCTGGCGCATAGGTAATGTAATTCTGCAGTGGCAGACGATAGATGGGATTGACTGATGAATAGAGATGAGCAGGGCTACCCACCTCGTTCTTGGACACACTCGGCACTGGTATCGATGTGGTGAGATCAATGTCAGCATCTATTTCTGAAATGGTGTCGTTGAAGCCGCTTGGTATGGTTGTCTCATCAGCCAACACACCATTCCCGCCGCCCTTGGTCGACGAGTTGGAATGCGTATCACTGGCCATCCGTCGCTTCTGAAGCACTAGTCGCATCGCCACAATGGCAATGGAGAACAGCACCCCAATCGATCCAACAATTAACAAATACAAATAGAGTCGCTGCTGGTCATCTGTAGAGTAGCACAATTGGGGAATAGGAAAATTTCATTTGATCCTAGGATTTACCCAATAAGGACGCCATAAGCCGGGTCGTGTCTTATTTCGAATTGAATTGAAGTCAAATTTAAAGCTGTTGGCAAACAAAATTCGACATTCGTTGAAAGTCTGTGACAATGAGTCCTTCTGGGATTACGCCATCTTTGCGAGACTGTGTCACATAAGGCACACAGTTGCCACAAACCCGGGAAACTTGACATTGTCCGTGGACTTGGTTTTTTTTTGTCAGAGGTCAAAGTATTTTTGTCGTTTATTTTGTTAGCCAAACAGTTGATTCTGGTACCAAAAAAACTTCTACCGAGTCACTAATACCCAAATCAATAGTTTTGCTATCCACATTTTGGGAAAAAATTGATCCAAATCAGACGACTATATCTTTTAGCTCCCCCATTGATGCAATCGGTCAGCAATTCTGGCTGCCTCTAATTGACATCCTGTCTAGATTCTATTACTGTAAACGTAAACCCAACGTTTAGGTCATGTCAAACGGAACTTACCCTCTAGACTTAAGTCGGCGCTGTGTGTCATCACGGGATTAACGCCACTGCCATCCGCATCTGTGTCCAATGAGCTGTTTGTCGTGGTACGAATACCATCTGGATTGGCTGCGTTGGCTGCGAGTCCGGCGCCGCTGGTGCCATTTGCTTGCGATGTTTTTGTTGTATTACCGTATAGCTTGGGTATGGCCTCTGACTCTTTGTAGATGAGATCATCGTCATACAGGTCGTTGATGTCGCCCTCAAAGTCCTCAGTCTCGTCAGCCTCCACGTCCGACTCGTTGCTCTCTTTCAGCACTTGCTTTGGCACTACGGAACAAAGACATAGAGCACCCAAACGAGCAACATAAATCATGTGGCCAAGTCAACGGTAAGAGAGGGTAAGGGTCGGGCGCCAAGCACCAGGCATCAATCTTGCGCTCTGACGCGCGATGCGATGGGATGCAAAAGCGCCAAACAAAGGAGAACCCTAAATCATTCTGAGTGGCAGGACCAAACGCCCCTTGATTTTTGCCCACGTCCTCCTACTTACCGCATGTGTAAACAACCTTCAAATACATTCGCGAGTTTGGCTGACACGGCGTACCAAAGGTGTTCGCATCGGCAGCCAAGTTGCAACGCCTTCGTCCATGGCAAATTTGCATCACAGTCTCCGTGGCGAACGAGGCAAGACACGCTATATTATGGAACAGTTATAGAACAGTGGTATATCATCGCCGTAATTGATAGCAACTTACTCTCCTCGCGTACACCCTGCGGCTGTGGACACTGAATGCTTTCATATTCGGTGCGTCCAAAGCTGGCACTGTAAAGTGCTATCCGTGAATACGGATTGCATTCCAGCTGTGCGACATCGTTATGACAGGCCACCTTGCTCCGGAACTCATCTGCAATAAATACAACAGTTTCTTTAGCCTCCTTGCATGGGATTCTATGTTTTTTTTTTTTTATTTCTCATCTCAGAATTAAAGCACGCAAATTTGGCAACATTTTTGTGCTCCACAAATGAATGTATTTCTCAGAATGATGCAGATAATCAACGTTGGAAAGCGATGTAATTGAAAGGTTCGAGTTGTTCGTTTAGTTCATTATGTTCGCATCATTAGGGTTACTTGAGATTCAAAACCAAATTCTCGAAATATTCCATCGGAAATGACGCAGCACTGCAGTTGTGCAGCCATCGATGGCCCCCGATGACTGTTTTGGGGCTGCGCGGAAACTTAATTTACCATCGTCGATGCTGTGTTTTTTTTTTTTGTATTTTTTTGTTGTTGTTTCAAGTTAAACAAAGCACGCGCAAAATGGTATTGGACTGGCAATGGGCTGTAGGGTGCAGTTGCCATTGGCACTGCTACGCCAGTTCGCATTCGATGCGCTCGCCTGCCTGCTCCTGGCAGCTGGGATATGCCCGTCCCTCAGCTGCCTGTTTAGTGCTAACGGACTAGTCGATACCCGACCGAGAGCCGTTGCTTTCATTCCACCTGAGTGATTTTTTGGAACACACAACAGCCCCGCTAAATTTGTTGTCTGAATAGTTGTGTGCCTTGGCTGTGTGGGTTTTTTTTTTTGGCTGGATGTCTGGACCAGTTACTGCTGTGCCTGTGAGCGTCTGTGCCAACAACAGTACATGGTTCGCAAAATATTGTTGTGCTGCTGGACGTGCCACTAGACGAGGACCGAAACAACTATCCTCTTCCTGCCTGCCTCCTAGCCCACTCCACAGTCTAGCCTAGAGCACCCTGTCAAAAAAGGCTAAAAGTCCGGATAGGGCCAACTCTGGTTTAACTCATTCGGCTGGACGTTTATGTGTCGATTCCGGCAGTTGAGATTGTTGAGCTCAGTTTGCGCAACCGTTGCGCTTGTTGTATACAGAATTTGTTAGCCAGTTTACGTGTTCTTTTGCACGCCCAATAAATTCAACCAAATTAAACAAAATTTGCGCTGCAATTGTGCTACTTACATGGACGACATTTGTAGGCGACTTCAACAATTTTCCTCCGCTTGGGGCAGGGGTCGTTGCTGATTGCATTGGAGCTGGCCGTGCTGCTGTGATAGCTGCTGGTGCCGGATGCATCGCCCACACCGCTGGCGCCTAACCCGTAAAATTGCGGGGAGCCGTGAAATTTGCAGTGCTTCTTCTTCTGGCAGGCCTCCACAACTGTCTGCAGCAGCGAGTACTGTAAGAGGTGAGCGGGGTGTGGAGTAGAGTAAATAAAATCGAAAAAAAACGAACAAAAAATCAGTTGCAGTTTAGTTTTTTTTTTTTTTCAATTTCTTTCGTCTTTTATTTGGTACTTTGTCGTATTAGTGTGCAAACAGAAGAAGCTGAAAAGTGAACGAGTTCAGGAACTGAGCGGAAATTGTAAACTTTTCCAATTGAAATAAAATATTTGCATTAAAAATGTAATTGAAGTGTTCCGAGTTTTGTTTGAGCTTTCTTTTCAATACACAATCTTTATGTTTTAGTTGATGATTTGATTAAACTTGGCCAAGTAAAATATGTCACATAAGATCAATAAGCCATTTCCAGCAATGATAATGGACATCTTTATTTAAAAGAAATCACAAAATTTCGCAGTCATTGTTTATTTGTTGTTTCCACTTTTTTTGTCAGAGAATTTGTGACAACACAGTGAATAACATGTTTTAAACTTTTGTTGCTTGCGCGTTATTCAACGGATATTCAACGGTCCAATGGATGTTGACAGATGGCCATTGGCTTAAAAGTGTGTAAGTATCCACTTGGATACACACTGTTAGGTGCTCACTCATCCAGCTGCAGGTAAGTACTCGCTCGTAGATATTCAGTCTGTTGTTGTGCTTTTCATAGTTAATCTTTATTCCTAATTGAAATCAACAAGCCTTAACGCATAGCCTGGTCATGGAATCATCATTCATTTGTTATGCCATGATGTAGTCCATCAAATGTGTGTCATCTATTCAATCAGAAGCCACATTGTTGCCAACAATTTGCATTTTGCAGGGAATTACGTTGGGATTTCAGCTTTGTTTACCGGTCTGCAGACAGCTGACAAACTCCAACACAAAAAAAAAGACAGCGGATATCACACGACTGCTACTGTCTCGCGTTTTGCAGTGAGAGTGTTAACTGTTTATTTTCAAGTTATTTTTCACTATCTTGCGTTGACAGCGCTGGTTGGTGGGGGACAGTCAGACGGAGAGACAGACGAACAAGCAGACGGATGGACGAACAGACGGACGGACGGACGGACAGAGGAGCAGACAGAGCACAGGCTTACTGAAAGCCGGTTTAGATATGCTTGGCACTGTCAGCCGTTGGACGAGTCGTCGCAAAATTTAATAACAACGACAGTGACAGCAACTCCCTGCAGGACAGCGACAGTGGGGTGAAAACAAAGCTTTTCCCAGCAAACAACAAAAAACGGACAACAAAAAAAAAAAAATAAAAATAAAAAATCGAGTGATGAAGAACGAAAACAGCTCGTTGAACAATGGCGGAAATAAAAGCAGCACAAATAAAAAAAATAAAAAAAAAAACTATACGAGAAATTATATGCTGCGGTAGCCATTTTAAGCGCCATGTTGGCGCTGTTCAGTTGAAACTTTTGGGATCGCTGCCCGGCCTAATGATGCCCCATGGGACGTGAAGGCATTTTGGCCAGCACAGCGGGTGGGTCGGCGGTCTGACATGCCAGACAACGCATTGGCTTTGACACAAAGGCAACATTTAGCCTTCGTCAATGTTTTTTTGCCTTTACGCATGCTGTTCATTTGGTTCCCATAAGGTATGTTTGTAGGAATGTCTGTATGTATGTGTTTGTATATATGTATGTAGTAGCTTCTACTGTCATTAAATGCGAAACGAACTCAGCTGTCCAGTATTGTCTTTCTACATATGCTGAATTTGCTGCAAAATTTAAATTCATTTTCGATTGCTAACAACGACTTTTGGGTTCAAAGGATGCGTTCAAATGTCGGAAAAGGCAACTGAAATGTTAAATGAATTGGAAGCGTTATTTTGGAATTTCTACAGAACGCATTTCCTTTATCCTTTGAAGACAACAGGAATTTTAAACGACATTTAGCCAACTGCAAAAGCTTAAGCACACTCAAACGAATTCTGACATGTTGCAATTACTTTGTTTAATACAAATAAATTTGCAGTAATTTATGAATTACACAAGAAGCAATAAAACCTAAATATTTTTTCATTTAAGTCGTTTTATATTTTACTTTTTTTGTTTCGTTTGCTCTAACATACTTTATAATTTTCCATCATTCTTTGCGACAGGTCCTCAAAATTGGATTAAGTTTGTTTTTTGTAGTTGCCTTAAAGCTTATTTTTTATTTGTATTTTTCTTGTCGTTTTCAATGCAACTCGTTCAATTTTTTTTGTTAAACTTTGCTGACTTACCTGAAGAGCATTGGGCCACATGCAACTTTCGGATGAGTTTTCGCCTTTATGAGCATCGTCTGCTGAGGATTCGGTATTGGTTGCACTTGGATTATTGGTACTGGTTGGAACTTCCATGGCCATTGCACCCAATCCGTAGCCACCGTTCACATAGCGATTGGCGGGCACTTTCTGCGATGTGGAGCCAAAGATTGAGCCACGCAGCAAATGTTTTGCCTTGCCACGAACCTCAGGTCGAACGGTGCCAGTGATGGGGCACAGCTCCTCAATGCTGTAGCCATCTGTACAAGTGAAATGAACATAAAGCACGAAATGGCAGACGTGTTGCGAATAAATAGGCTCTCCCGGGAGATAGAGAAATGGAGAGAGCGAGATGTAGAGGGGGGAGGGGCAGTTGAGCACTTACCTTTTGCCACGAACTTATTGTACTGGGCAAATTCAATTGAAATGCTTGTGCCGCGCGGGCATGCAATTACCACCTGATCCGTATCACAGGCCGCTTTCTGATATGTGCGCAGTGTGGCCGATAAAAGAGCTGTTCCCGTTACGTGGAATGGTTGCACAATGATGTTTGATTTATTTAAGCATCAGGATGTCCATTGGCATTCAGCAAAGACACATACAAAAAAAAAAAACAATCAAGAAAACAATTAAAATTCATATTTAATTTTATTTATTTTTAACCATAAATGGGAAAAAAGTATTTTTTTTTTTAATTGGGCGTTGTTAAAATTAATCAGCATATTTATCTTTACGCTTTATATTTTCAACTGACGGCACGAAATTGAATTTTTGAATTTGATTAAGAAATAAAATTAAAATACATTTTTAAAATATCTCCGACTCTGTGGCTGCAAGGTGCGATTAAATTGGGGGTGTGAGGAGTGTGGGGAGTGTGTTGAACACATATCCATCAGAACAATCAAGAGGCAACATAGGAAGGCTCTGCGCTCTGTTACAAAGTAAAACAGCTCACTCGATAAAGTTGCAAAGTTGCAAAGGCACTCAACAAAAAAGCCGTCAAGAAGTTGAGTCACAGTTAGGCACAAGTGAGGCATGTGGCAAGATGGCAGTGTCGAAGGGTTACGATGGAGATGCGCTTCGAACAAGGTGTGAAGTGCACATTTTTATCGCGCCACAGCTCCAACTACCCTTGGGTGCTGTATTATATATATATATATAGATAGATAGATATATATATAGCCATATTATAAGAAATTCTTGAAGAGTATTTTTGGTTTGCTTCTTTTATACTTCATTACTTTAGACCACAAATTCCACACCGCTGCTGAAAACATTTTGTAAAAACAAAGAATTTGCATAATTTATTAAAACTTATATATACATTATTTTCCATTGATTGATTTGACTAATTAGATGCTGTAATAAATCCATTTTCAGCAACATCACAAAAACTAAACAAACAATAAAAATTCATCAGTTGAGCAATTTCAACAGCGAAACAGTTGCTTATATATATATACACATATATACATATATTAATTTTTTTATATATATATATAAATACTAGTATTATGTAGCATGCCTGAAATTGGGGCATGGAATATAATTTAGCCGTAACCGCTTACTTTTCGGTCGGCATTTTATCTCTAATGAGTTTGGGGAGCTGCGCGTGCGAATTGGTTTTGTTTTTGATGACTGCCCATGGCAGGGGCGTGCCAGCTAGCCAACCAGTCGAGGATGTGGGTGTGGGTGTGAGTGGTTGAAAAAGACACTGAGATTGAGGATATTGTAGCAGAGTGTGCTGGTTGACTGGCGACGGGCGACTGATTTATATTGCAAGCCATAAATTATATTTAAATGGTGCGATTTCGCCACTGGCAACACGAGCAGAGCACACAGAGCACTCTGGCCGTAATTATTTCCACAAATACATATTCCATATACTATATATACTCTATATATGTAAATACTATAATCATGAGAGAAACGGTTGCCTGGGCCATGGCCAAAATGGCAGAGTAACGCCCACTGACAATAAATTTCAAGTTGCGCCTATCGGTCCAGCCCATCGCCCATCGCCCATCGGATGCAAGTGGACCACATGGACAGGCCAAATTAGTGCTTGAATCTAGTGTCCGGTTAGATTAATAGAGGAAAACAATTCATTGAATCTCTGCTCGGGCATATAGATACATTTAATATTCAATTTATAAAGTTCTATATTATAAATATTATTCTGATTCTAAATTCTGATTCTTTTGTCGGATTTGATTTCGCTGACTTCTAAGTCTACAGTCCTGTCTTCTCAAGAGACCTATACACATTCAGAGACTACACTTTCACAAATCCTATTAAATTTTTTAAATTTCTATTTTTTTAACATATGCGATTTTGGCTGTGTACTTGAATCACTTGGCCCAATGCTCATATCTCTGTTATTGCACACTTGCGACAGCTGGCGGTTAATTGTTAATTGTTATGGCTTTACAGCCGGGTTGCCGGTCTAGGGGGGGAGGGGGGGGGGGACTCTCGAATGGTTCCGTTGGTTCTTGACTGAATGTGCTAACCGTTGCCGGTACGGAAGGGAAAGTCTCTGAAGTTTTTATTGGTGCCATTTGACTTTGGCAATCGAATCACTTTGCCATGGAGTGAATCCAAATAAAAGTTCACTTTTCGCCGCCCGGCTATAAAAAATCGGAATCAACTCCAAGCCCCAGAATCCCAAATCCATGTATAGCAAAGTCAAAAAAGTTTACCTTTTAAAGTGAAAGTGGTTGTTTTCTTCAGTTAAATTGAAAACACAATACAAAAAAAGTAACAAAAGTTTCTTTGACCTTGCGATTTGCCCGCAAACAGACAAAGTATATAGGCAGTAATATATATATAAATAAATACATATATATAAATAAATGTATATATATAAATGTATATTATATACTCGAGTCTCCACTGACTGGCCACTATTTGGATGATGGCGCACTTTTGAGGCGCGTGTAAGAAACTTTTCGTTTTGATTTGGAATTGAAAGCGTTCCAAACAGTTGCTGGGATGGTTGGGTAAATCTTAAAGGCCGCCTGTTTACGAGTATTCCGGTTGACAGAAATGAGTGTCGGGATGGGTGTCTGGGACAGAAAAACTCCGGGCATGAAATATGTTTTAAGCTGCAAACATTACTTTCTCAACTTGCAAAGTCCAAGTGTGTGTGTGTGTGTGTGTGTGTGTGTATGTGGATAACCCACATGTGCACCGCATCGTTTTACATACTTATAAATAATTTAAATATATGGGTTGCCCTCCCCTACCCTCTCCTCACCATGCAACGGAATGATACAGACCAGGCATCTGAGCGCTTGCCTCAAAGCAGATAACGATTGAATATTCATTTGTATTTTTACTCTATATGTGTGTGTGTGTGTGTGTGTGTGTGTGTGTGTGGGGATTATGTCAGTGCATTGAATAAATCTATTATATAATGCTTTTCAAATCAGATGCAGGTTTACCCCCTGGCGAAATGTATTTATGTGGTCAATAAAATTGAAAACTTGTGTGGTTTTTATTATTGAAAATCTTTAAAGGTATTTCAATTATTTGAATTACCTGCCACATACTCCAAATCTCTCTCTCACACACACTCTCTCTCTCTCTCTCTCTCCCTCTCTCTCTCTCTATTTTTCAAATATTTTATGGGATTAAAAACGAGAAATAACAATAACAAAAACGATTTTTCTTTTTTTAAGCAAACACATTTTTTTCATATTTTTTCCCTCTGCATATTGTTGGCACTGGCTTGTCCGATAAACATATATTTATATAGACCTGGAAAGGTAAACACACAAAAAAAAAAAGGTATCCACTTGGACCCTCATATTTTTATAAAATATATTTGACAGGAGTAAATAAGCATTGAGGAACCCTCTTCACTCGATGAGCATCTGATAAACTTAGGTTCAAGCGATTAAAGTGATTCTTTCACTAATCTCAATGTCCGACTAGTTGAGTGGAAAATATTTCAGTTATTAATCATCGTCAAAAGTTGTGGAAAAACAGATGCGATGCCATGTGATGAGCATAATTTATAATATGCCAACCAGGATTGGAGTTCGCGTCTGTTTCCCAAATGCAGGAAATGCGATGTGCGATGTGTATTCAAGAAAATTGTCAGAGTTTTGATATACGTTTTGCATTCAGATTCAGAATTTATTCCATCGCATTTATTGCGTATTGCGCAATATTTCTTCGTGCTGTTTGTTTTAGTTTTTCGGCTCAGTGGGAATCTCAGTGGAGCTCCTCAGGTCCTGGCAGCAACTGCGTTCCCCGATTTAGTTGCTTCTACTACTACTTTTCTGGGTGTGCTGCCCGCCCGCCCGTCCGCCCGCATCCCACAACCGTATTAAGAGATTTGCCACCCGTCCCCTGGATATACACTGTCAACAGCCAAGACGAGGCTTTGGGACAGCCAATTCTCAATTGAATGCCCAGACTCAATGTGGAGCAACCAAAAAGAAAAGCAAACCAAAGTTGTCATCGGGAGTTTGCCAAGTCAATGGCGCAGAAGAAATTGATTTGTTTTGATTTATTCTCATGTATTTGCCTAGGGCAGGGCATGAAAGTTGTCGCACTAGCTCCGCCACTCCCAGCTAGAGAAGTTTCGAAGCCTCGACTTTACCCTTGTCCGAGCTTAGCACTTGCCGCTTTGATGTTGCCACTGTG
The DNA here is from genome assembly GCA_035042125.1 of Drosophila longiperda. Classification (NCBI taxonomy): domain Eukaryota; kingdom Metazoa; phylum Arthropoda; class Insecta; order Diptera; family Drosophilidae; genus Drosophila; species Drosophila longiperda. The sequence goes on from JAWNLV010000010.1 coordinate 66,714, forward strand.
CTGTGTTTGCCCCATTCTGTTGCTCATGCAAAATTGTGTTGGTTTCCCTTTGTTCGACTGGTTTTTGTGCTGCCCATTCCAAAATGGATTCCATATTTTATTGTCCCATTTGACTTGCTTAATAAATGGGAATTTGCCACTGATACTGTTTATACTCTTGTTGTTGAACATAGCTCGGGGCCAAATTGGCGTTCCGGCTGGCATCCTTGCCCCGTGGTCCCAAACTAATAAAACATGATATGTATTTGTTGTCCCCAGCAGCTAGTCTATATTCTGTATATTGTACAAATAAATCTAATTAAATGAAATTTAATATTTGTCATCTTTGTTTGGCCAAGTCAAATAGTGTCAATGATGACACAATTTTAGGCCATAAAATAATGACAAGAATTTAAGTAAATGTCAGAAGAAAAACTTAAATAAAAACCACATTTTAAGTGCTTCAGCTTATTTTATTTTATGTTATCCACATTTTATCTCTCTCTCTTTTTAAGTGTTGGTAAATTTAGATTTCCGTGGAAATGAGTCATGCTTAAAATGCAGTGAAAAAAAATTAAAAATAAGTAAAACAAAAAAAAAAGTGAATTGTAGTCATAATATTTTCAGTTCTTTGCTGACGGTGGCTTTGTTGCCAGCTCGTGTTTTGTAGTGGACTCCGCTCTAATCCAGAGGAAACAAAAGTTTATGACATTTTACGAGCATTTTTAATACTTTGTGAAAACTTTGCACATTTCCATCGGTCCGCAGTTTATCCGTCTTTAAGCACGGCGGAAACAAAAATAAACTTTATGAACATGTTTGTCATATATGGATGGGATGCGGTTTGGTGTGGACATGGAATCAGGAGAGGATCATCCCGTTTGTATGCTGTATATATCTGTATACCTCTGCATACATTTATACTTTTAGATATTCTCTGTCACATCCGTCATACCTAAATTAACCGGAATACAACGGATTTCACTTATGGCAGAAAAAAGGTAATAGGGAAAAGGGGGCTGTGTGTGTGTGTGTGTGTGTGGGACGCACTGCGTCTTGTTGTAAAAAAAAACGTTTTTGTAGCTCTTCACTTGAGCGACAAGTGATGAAATGACAAAGTCGTTGCTGGCAAAAAAAATCTCAAGGCAGACATTACTTTGCGTAATTGAGAGTATTAAATTTATGAGCCCGCTCAGAGAGTTGGCTTCAACGGATGGGCTATGAAATATTTGCTGAAACGACGCCAATTTATGCACATCAGATAAAGCTGGCAGCCAGATAGAATTACCTATATAGAATACTTAAATCTAGCCTTAAATATGCAAGACAGTTGATATCTTGTGGATATAAAAAGTATCTTTTTAGGGATTTACATTTAGTTCTCATGTTCTTATGCCGTATGTAAATGAATAGATTTAAGGACCAAAAGGACATGGCCGTTATATTTGTAGCATAATCAGAGGGACTTAACCAGCGGGAGAGCATATCCATATCCCTGGGTTTTGTTTTGGGCAAATTTGTGAAATTTTATTAGAGCACTAAATGGATTTTTATGCCGTTCCAGTTAATCATTTCGTGCACGTTATCCAATCCACGTATCCAATTTGCTCGTCTGTATGCATAATTAATGGATTGGAGGCCATATTAAGGATGCTTAATTAACATTTGATTGCATTTGATTTGCGTTTGGCATTAACAAGTTTTGTTTTGCTTACCCAAAGGATCAATGCGAAATATTATTTCACCCTCCGCGCTGGCCGCACTCAGTGCGCACAGAAAGGACAACATTAAACACTTTCTCCTCGTATTCCATTCCATTCTGGTGTGGATTGAGCGAATGCTCCACTTGCTGCCGACGGCTGGTCTCGTTTGTTGGCTTTGCGATGTGGGATGTGCTTTAACCAGCATCGGCTTGCTGCATTACAGGCACTTTTGGCACTGTGCCGTCTGGGCCACACGGCAACCACAAGCGCACCACCAGCACCACTGATGCAAACTTGAACAGTTGCAGTTTCGCATGGAGTTTTCTTTATTCGTTTTTTTTTTATTATTTATTTTATATATATTTTATCGATCGACAGTTGCATAAATTGTATTAAATTGATTTTTGTATTTTTTTGTTTCCGACCGGATGTCAGTTTGTTTCAATTTGACTTGCCGCGAGGGTTGTCCTTTTCCACTTTGCCACTTTCTGTTTTCTTTTTTTATATTTTTTATTTTTTATTTTTTATTTTTTGTCTGCTTTTTAGCTGCCGATTGTCACATTTGCTGCTTGCGTCGCAGGAAGTGTGCGAATTTCACAATTTTCTGTTACGGCGCAGCGTAAAAAAAAAAGAGAACACAGACAATACGATTCCGCATTTATTATCCATCTCGATTGGAATGCAAGTCCGCCCCCCAAAATGTCGTTAAATAATGCAAACAGACGCAGAAAACATCAGCAACCAATTTCGCCAACGCCGATTGCACTGCAGGTAATCAAATTGTATTGCCATCGTTGCGGGTAGTCACCCTCCTCCACCACCACCACCAGCAACATGCCAAAACGATCATATAAGCGACTTAAATTTGGGGCAGTTGCCATTCCAATTGATAATAACCAGTGGAGAAACTCTCCATTGTGCACAGATGTGCGCCTGTTTATCAGTTTGACCATGGCCAATATTTCCCATTAAGCTGACTGCACAAATTATCACTCCAGCTGTGTAAGTGTAAGTGCCACACACACACACACAAACACACACATACACATACATATACACATACATATGCAGCAGACAAATGAAATTCATAGCGCGATAAATGTGCATTTGTTTTTTGGCATTTATATTTTATGCGATTTCTTTTTTGGAATTCACAATGCACAAAGCAACATTGATTGGCCCCAATTTTGCTGATGTCTTTTTTTTTTGGTTTTTGTTTTTCATTTTGCATTTTGTGTACAATTTGTCAGTACATTGTCAGAGCCAGGCTGATGACATAAAAATAGCAAAAGAATATTTGGTAACACGCCAAATAACAATCCGATTTGCTGGACATGTGTCCAACTAACACATTATTTGCTGGATGGTGGATGGTTGGATGTTGGAGCAAACATCCATCATCGGCGGAACATCGGGAATGCCCCTTTCCATAGCAATTAATTGCATTTCCATTGGCAGAAAAAAAAACAACGAGTTGAGTTGAACTTTTAATTAAAATGCTATTTGACAGGCAAAGTGAAGTTGCCGCCGCCGCCGCCGCACATTGTTAGATTCGAATAAATGTTGCAAGCAAAAACAACACATGTAAATTTTGTTAGTGTGTGTTGGCCAACATGCTGCTGGCAAACACTCGAAATTTGCAAATAATTCAATTGATTTTTGGTTTAGCGCATTTTAGTTGGCAATGAAATGTTTAATAAATGTCACATTTGTGTCAAGTACCAAGCCAAATGCAACCCACCCACTTGGCCAACACTTGGCCCTGTGGCCACAATTAATTGATTTGCAAACAAACTGAAATATCGCAAACGATTCGTTAATCAAATCTGCTGCTTGAGAGTATATTGAAGGAGTCGCACTGACTGTAAACTTAATCAATTCTTAAGTGTTGCAAATGACAACAAACATGTGTGCACAATGTGTGTGTGCTATGTGTGTGCTATGTGTGTGTTATGTGTGTGTTATGTGTGTGTACTATGTGTGTATGACAGTCGTGCTCATTAGTGAATGACATTTAGTTGACGGAATGACATGGATTGCCCAAGGATTCATCTATAGTCAGTGTCAGCCTTCGCCTTGGCTACATCTTCACTGACAAAGTTGATGGCTGGTTTAGATTGGATTAGCATGCGCATAACTTCGAAGAAATGCGACTATATGTGTGTGTGTGTGTGTGTGTGTGGGTGTGTGACTCTCTTTTTTTTTTGGATATTTGTTATATTCTCTTATTCAATTATTATATTTGGACAGCGCTCTGACGGGAGCTGGTGAAGGGGTGAGTGTAGATAACTAGAAAAACTTGAGCATTGCCAGCGCACTCGACTTCTGATTAATGATGCAAACCAAGGCAAACAAAGTTTTTCTGCTCCTCTTCAAAGTTGCTCGGCTTGTCTAGGAATGTGTGTGTGTTTATGTGCATGTGTGTGTGTGTGTGTCTATGTGTGTGTGTGTGTGTGTGTGATTGGGTTGGTTTCTGAGATAAACTGCACACAGTGTGGATCTGCATATTTGTGCTTAAATTCTTCATATTTCATTTAGTACAATGGCAAATGAGCACCAGGTCCACTTGGTGCTGCATGTCCATTTCCATGTCCCATGCTCTGTGTGGTCATGTGAGGAATGGCTCTATTTCGGATTTGGCTGGCAACAAAATTGAAATAAAGCGACGCAACAAAAATAAGCAAAGCATTAAACACACACGCACACACACGCACACACATGCACACACACACCGGGAGGGAGTGGCATGTGTGTGTGGGAGTCGAGCCGGCTTAAAGTTTGCTCGACTAATCGCGACACCTGACAATTCCTTGTTAATTTTTGCATATTTGCGTTGCATTTATCCAGCTTCATGTTGCCCGTTGGACTAGTTGGCTATTTGGCTAGTTAGCTGGTTGGCTGGTTGGCTATTTGGCTGGTTGCTGCTGACTGCTGACTGCTTGTATGCACTTTGAGTGCTTCACTTCGTTGAGTTTAAAACAATCCTTTGGGCTGTGTTTTTTTTTTTTTTTTTTGTATTATATTTTTAATGCTTATTTAAATTTTTGCCGTTGGCCGCAAAAATGCGAAACAAACGCGCACTCAAAGGAATAGCTCCTCACATTTGAATCACACCACGTTAAGGGCACGTGCAATGCTTTACGCCCCCCACCATCCACCTACCACGTTATGCCGCTGTTGCGGTCGCGCTACGTAACCGAAAACGTAATTTTGGCCAAAAACAACGGAATGTGGCAGCTGTGAGCGAGTCACTGTTTTACAGTTAGGCGGCACACGCGTCACACGTCCGTTACGTTTGAGTGTCGACGAAGAACTGACTGGACTACAGCCATTCATCGTTCAGCCGAGCATAGCCGAGCTTCGTTTGCCGAGGGGAAATATTCTCTTTGAGTTAGGTCGGGATTAAGAGTAGCCTGGCAGAGAGAGAGCGAGACGATGAGCAACGATGAGAGACGATGAGAGACGATGAGAGACGATGATGTGAACGATGGCGATGACGATGACGATAGGTATGCTCAGTGTGAGGCTGTCGAACTATAGAACTGGGTCACTGTGCCTGAACCCTACCCAACATACCCCCCCTCTTACAAGAGCCGTGTGCTAGTGCCAAGTGACGGCGCCGCCAAGAGTTTTTGGTCTGCAAGCCGCATTTAATCGAATGTACCGTTTACAGTCAACTGAACACATTGATTTAGTGGCCAACTGCCAGAGCCTATCTATTAGTGTGTGTGTGTGTGTGTGTGTAGGTGTGTGTGTGTGTGCGTGCATTGCAATAAGCAACGCTTTTGATGTGTGCGTGCGCCTGGCTGATTAGATTGACTTCATAATTCGCCATCGCACAAATGTTTCGATGTGTGCGTGTTTTGTAGGTAAATAGACTGTAAATATACCTTTGATAGAATAAGGATAAGGGCAAGGACAAGGACACGTGAAGGCGTAACGTAAGGCGTAAGACGCAAGAGGCAAGTAGACTTGTTGCTGCCACTTACATGTAAGGCTCAATATGCCATTGCCAATGGCTAAATGCACACACACAAAAACACACACACATAGACACACATTCGACTTGGTGAGTGGCAAGTAAATATAACATTTTCATTATATATAAAATTAATATATATTTTGCATGATTAAAATCGACATGTCGTCATTTGAGACTTAAGCATGATAAAACTTTACTTTGTGATTATATTGTGAAGCAATAATTTTAACTAGTTAAGTCGACTTTGAATAAACTTCAAATAAAGGCTAAGATTTAAATTAGTGCTTAAAAGTTTTTTTGTATTGCTGTTTGTATTTATGAAATAACTTAATTAAATGCTAAGAATTAAATGAATACTTAAAACTTTTATTGCATTGTTGTTTGTATTTAATTCGCACAATAGGGTAAAACGCCTTAAGGAATATATTTCAAACAATATTCAAATCACAAATACAAATATCTATTTATGGATTTAATTGTTGGCATAAATAAATACCATTCAATAGTATTTGTAAACTTTAAAAGTGATTAAATCGTCTCGAAATAACAATTAAATTTACATATTGCATTTACAGGATTTACATGCAATGAATTTGTATACTCAAAATTTTCATTTATTTGCATAGAAAGTATCTTTCCAGTTTTGTTTATCTTTGGACGTGTTGGAGCTAATAATTTGTTTAATCTTTTTATGCACCAACAAATCGACAGTTGATTGTTTTATTATGTTAGTTATTCTTCTTGAGTGTCAATAGCCAAACAATCACTTAACTAATTTATTTGGCCAAGACAATTTGATGTGGTATTATCAATATTCGGACAATTGTGTCGACATGTGGCTGCAAATATTTGATTTATTTGTGCATATTTAAATTATTGTATTTATTACACATAAATTTATATATTCTGCATTTGATATTTGGCATTTTAGGCACTATCAATAATTAATGTAATTGCATTCATATAAATTAAATATAATATTGCTCACTTTAACAAAGTGGAATTGAAAGCTTAAAACAATTGTTAAGAAATTCTACATTTTTAGCAATTGTAATGAAAAGAAAATAAAATTCTGAAATAGACCTTTGAAATGCCAAACATTTTCTACAAATCCAATCAATGTTCGCTTGATAATAAGAACTTTCTTGAACAGCATAAATATATAATTAAATCAAAAAAGGATTTTCGATTTTTTCAACAACACTTGAAAAGTTTTTATTTTCTGGTTCATGGGTTTTTTATTTACTTTTTTGCTGAAAATATCTAGAAAATAGATAGCTGAATGCAGAACTTGCAAACTTTATTTTATTCAGATTTGATGGATCACATTGTAGAAGCGTGTGATTTATATATATATATATATTCTTTTTTATGTCAGCTGCATTTTTGACACCCATTTTTTGTCTCCTGTCCCAAATAAAAACCAAGCAAGAACTTTAGCCGGATGAGTGAAACAAAAAAATGACCATAAATTAAGAGAATCAGCGCTAAACTAAATTAGAGAATAAAGCCAATATTGGCTCAAAAAATAATTACGTAATTTCTGTGCGTTTTGAAGTATTTTTTTTTTCACACATGAGATGCAACAATAATTGGGGAGTTTCCCCACAGATTAGGTCTGATTTAAAAGACCATCAACTATATTATTCAAATCAGAGAAATATATTATCAAAGCTGGCTTAAATTTTTTTATTACTTTATTTTAGCTATAATCACTTTATTTACAATTATTATTGCATTTAGGAACAGCAGCGATTTAAATTTAAGCTCTGCTCGGTTTGGAAAAGAATCATAAAAAATAAATAATAATAATAAAATAGATAATACATTTGATAATGCAGGGTTTTTTATATAAAAATATTTAAAAAAAAATTCAATAAAAAATTAAGTAATTTATACTTTTGAATGTGTAAATTGCAGTCTTAAATAAAGTTGCATATTTCATCGATGTTCGTCGCTGGATTGTTTAGAAATATATCTTTTCTGATGCTTTATAGTTTTGAACAGCTGTTTAACATTGGTAATATTATTGTAATATTAATATTTAGCTATTATAAACCAATATAACCTGGTTGGGGTGTTATCAGTTGAAATGCCAGAAAGATGCGTATTTTGCAAGCCAAATTATAGGCAAAAATATTGTAATTTTCAGCAGGAGTCTGAATATCTGATCAAAGTTAGAGGCCGGACGAGTTTGATGGCCACTTTATGGATTAAAACTGTAGTGGCTTAGATGGGTGCAACGCTATGTTGCAAGTTGGCAAATGGACTGTTGGCTTTGGATGTTGTTGGACATGATGTTAACCATGCCGGAAATCGCTTAGAAATGCGCCGTGGTTGGCCGCAGTTCGCAAACGAGGCCACTCTTGCAGCTGTCACGCATATTTAAGCTGTCATCCGTCTGGTTCAGCTACCACCGACCCCACGGGAACATGGGGAGAGATCACAGGTGGACCCACAAGCCGATAACAGCAGCAGACCAGTTGGAACCAGTCAACCAGACAACTTATATATATATATATATATATATATATGTGTGTGTTTTTTTGTATGTGTGTAAATGATATATTGCAAAAGGACTTGGCCCTCTGACTCCCAACCCCCCCTCTGCACAAATTCTTGCTTTGACTTTCGTCCGTTTGGCTGGGAAACATGTGGCCATATTTACCGAGTGTGGATTCAATTATCGAGACGTCAGTTTCATGATTTTAATTAGCGCTCCTCGTGCAGATTTCGAGGCCGCGTCAAATGCATCGAAATGTTTTGAAATTCTAAAAGCGGTTGAAGTCAAAAGAACTCTTTGTTTGCACATATATATTTCCTTTCGTTTCCCCCTTCCCCTGTTACGTAATCATCCCCTCCTTGCATCAAAATCGCCGAAACAACATTGGTTACAAATTTGTCTAACAGGGAAAAGTTTTTAAAAGCCCTTGGGAACTTTTCCAGTGTTTTATTACAATGTAAAAAACGTGATTCAAATTACATGAAGAAAAATATAAAAAAAAAACCCAAGAATCGTTACCCCTTTGCCTTCCGCGATAATAATAATTTTTTATACATTTTTTGCTCAAATAAAATTAATAAGCAGTTGCACTGCTTGCTTGAACCAATCGCATCTTTAAAATGTATCAGTTTATCAGTTCCCTTCATAGAATCCACAAGCACAGCTTAACTGCTCGCAGTGCAAACAATAACAGCGAACTGCTTGTCCCAAGCTTAACAGTACACGTTTATAGTGGAGCACTTTCGAAAAATGTGTAGCAACTATAAAGAAATGGTTCCTGGATTGGAAAAGATTTGGTTATACAAAGTGATATACAATAATGGGAATAGTATACAGCTCTGTGGTATAGAGTAAGTTATACAATGCCTTGCAGCATTATACAGCACTGTTTGATAACCCAAATAATAAATGTTATAAACATATAACAGTTACTACAAAGTATTACAGCTGGCATACAGTCCTTTAAACATGAACACGCATTTGGTATACATAAGTGTTATATAGCTGTAATGTGTTCTACTGTTCTACTTAGCAAGCAATATTTGTATAAAAGAGAATATAAATGTTCTAATGGTATACCTAATATTTCTATGTATGTGTTATATAGATAACAAACTGCCTAACTGCGCTAACTAGAAAACTGTGTTAAAATCAGTTGTGCTAAAATGAAGATATTTGTTATACAACTCTTAGACAAATGGAGTTTGTCAATGCTATAAAATATGCAAGCATATTACCGAAATGTAGGGAATAGTAGACCATAAGAAGTAACATACAAGCAACCATATTTGTTATATGGATTAGAACTTATTGTTGTATAACTAAATTTTGAACAGACAATTGTCTTATAAATTTGATTAAAAGCAGTTTTGAGCAGTTGGCTCAAATGTCCCAAATGTAAAGCAAGCAGGTTATAAATGTAAATCAAGCATGTTCCACATGTAAAGCAAGCAGGTTCTACATGTAAAGCAAGCAGTTCCCGAACAAACTTAACAGAATTGTAGCAGAATAAATGTTAAGCAACATTTTAAACTCAGTTTGTTTGCAGAAACAAAAAGATATTTCAAATTTGGCCTTTAATAAAGTGTGCTTAGCCCCGATTCGTTGTAAACTCAGTTAATTTCATATGTAGGCGAATGCATTATTAGTGTGGTGTGCTACAGTTACTTGCTTGAATTACTAACACAGCTTATTGTCTGTCGCAGTTCCTGGCTGAGATTTAATTTATAATTTATACTCGCTTAGATGCTTTGAAAACAGTCTTTTGGGGCAAAAGGCGTTCACAAAGTTTGGCATCATCAGGCATCCAGTGGCGTCAATCCCTTCACATCGGTGTTGGAAAAGTTATTACTGCAGCCAGGCGGAAAATTGGTTCTTTCTTCGCGTACGAATTGTTTCCACACTGCCACAAACAACGGGCGCTTTGTGGCACACACACACACAGCGTGCCACATGCATCAGTTGGATTCACCTGGCAAGGAACAGAGTCGGTGCCCGCATTGTGCGCAAATTTTGGTACCTGATTGCCGCTAATGAGCGTCAAATTGAAATTCCTGCTTTGGGCACGGCTCCTCTGCTCTCCTGCCACAAAATACGACGCCTTCAACATTCAACCCCTACCAATGATTACCTGCGAAGAGGTATCATCGATTTCACACCAATGCACACACACACACACACACACACACACAGCTATTCGGTGTTGTGTGTATGCTTCATTGTTGCCTGCCTGTTTGGCTAGTATATAAAATTTGGCGTTGAGCCATCATAATCCAGTTGACTGCTTAAAATTCCGTATGCAACTCATTTTGTGCCGTCGCAAAAGCGCCTTAAGGATCCCCCAACCCCTGTTCCCCAACCCATATTTCAAATGCCGCGACTCGTGCCGTGTCCATTAAAATGCAAGACAGCAGTTTACAGAGAGCTGCTCCTGCACACCGGAAAACCCCTCAACCACACACACACACACACCGAAAAACCCACACGCTCGCACACCCGCACACTCTTGTTTGTTGGTCAAAATGCTAGACAAACCTCAAACAGAAACTAAAAGAAGTAAAACTGCAGTCTATAGTCGAGTGAGCTCGACTACCAGATACCCTCAACCCAACTGTTAAATATATTTTATAGGCAAAGTTTCGCATACCCAAATGTAAGCTTGCTTGGAAATGCTGTAAAAAAAAAGAGAGGGCAGTTTGAACTATTTATGGGCTGTTTGCATAAAAAAAGAAAGAATTTGCCTAAAATTTTGTGGCTTATTACTATATCGTAAATCGAAACGAATCGATAATCGGGAAACGTATGCAGTTATCGATATAATAAAGCAAGCTTTAACTGCGCCTTTTAGTCTTCAACTCTTATAGTCTCTGAGGTAACGCTCTTGATCCGTATATATGCCTTATGTGGTCAAAAATGCTTCCTTCTGAATCTTAGAAACATTTGCACAAAACTTTAAAAAGCCATTTTTTAAAGCTATTTTCTGTGTGTTCTGACTATTTTTTGATACATTGATAAAGAGTCGCTGTCCAGTATTTTATATAGGAATAAGCAGAGACTTCTACGCTAGCTGACTGCTTCATGGCGCCAGCAGGGAGTGGGGGAAGGCAACAGCAATGTTTTTTTTTATAGATGGGTTCAAGTGGTTTTTTGTGTGCGGCAGCAATGCCGACAGGATGTGTCAAGCAGCACTCATTTTGTGTCAGCAGCTGCTAAAACTATCAGATTCCAGATTCCAACAGAGTTCCGGAAACTTTTTCTAAATTGGTGTGTTCAAAATGTGAAGCAAGATGCCACAAATGATTATTATAACTGACTTAATAGTTATTGGCTTGCCAAACCAGACAAAAGACGAACTTAAGCAAATTTGTATGTTTTGACACAGCTATTGAAACCATGACGAATATCTAAATACCATCATTGGCTAACCATTTTTTTGGTTAAGAAGATGGAAAGAATGCAACACTTCTGCTCTCCTTTTAACTCGACAACAATAAGCTTGCGGCAAATTGTTGCAGCCACTTGCTTTGGTGTGATGTCGAAAAGGTCGAGATTTGTTTGTTACGAAGGTAGACCACAAAAATTGCAGTCGTCTCCTGTTTATGGCCGGACAATAGCAGTGGAAGTGCTTAACCGATTATTCTGCCTCTTTACCATGGAAGCTATTGTAGCAAGTGCTGTGGAGGAAGGACAAACTGGTTGCATGCAATCAGTGTCCCGTAATGGGTCGTTTTACTGAAGTACAATACACTTTTAAGAGGTTTTTTTATTGCCAGTGATTTCCACTTCCTTAAAGTATTATCAATAGTACCAGGTATCCTCCCCTTCCCTTACGAATATTATATTATTATAAGTTCTGTTCTGGGAAACCTTTACCTTATTATTATTACTTTACATAACTATTAACTTTTGGTACAGATCAACGGCCTTTCTATAAATAAATAATAATTTAAATAATTTTACAAAACAAAAATGAATTTCCGTCTAGCTACAATCGATTTTCAAATATTTATCAGTCATTTTGGAGACACTCAAACATGGATCAATATGTAAAGTTATAGTGAAGCATTCCGAGGCAGTTCTCTGGATTCTGGAATGATTCAGTGCAAGGGGCATGTCAAAATTGTCTGTAATTGCGGCAGAGAAACATTTGTTTATTTTTACTTTAGGTCGTTTTTACCATTTGAAACTAATATTTTAATGTTGCGTGGAAGTGACAATAAAAATGCTAAGCATGTTGCGCCCCAAAGCAAGTACAAAATCACAAAGCGCTTCCAAAAATATCTAAAGGTCGCCCAGAGCTGTTGGTGCTAGAGGGGGGAAAAAAAATACAATTTTCAACATAAATAGAATATATAAATAGAAGGAATGGAAACGTGGCATTTTCGGTTTAAATCGCTGTGCTAAGTGCAACAGGTGCGCGGCTTAGGCTCAACATCAAGGGGAGTCGCTGTATTCTCTACAAATAGTGTGGAAAATAAACACATAAAAATCAGAGTTGTACTGTCTGGATTATCTTAGTTAATCGGCTTGGTATATAATCGACAATTGTTACAAACATTGCCCCCAAGCTAGCCACAACTTTATGAAGCAAATGCAATTTGGTCACACCACAAATTCACAAATTGTGGCACAAAAATCCAATTAATTAAGACTAAAAAATGTTTCTTGTTTTTCTTAAATTATTTTTAAAAACAAAAAAACCAAATTTGAAAGTTTTTGTTTTCTATTACCCACAAATGAATTTTTTAATTGTAATAAATTATATTTTTTCCGAGTGCATTTTTTGAAATTTTTGAGCTGAGAAAAGGGTTTGTTCAATATTTGCCATTGCAGTCACATGCAAATTGTGCTCAAGTTATTTGACACTTAAGAGAATATTTGAGAAACACAGAAGAAACTGAATGTGTAGCACAGTTAGGTGGCATGCAACGGTTCCAGTTGGGGCTGGTACACAACACTTGAAATTCCGCACACGTTTTGGGTGCGCCAAATAAATTCCAAATGTTTCATCAAAACGGCAGCAACAACATCAAAATATGTCAACTTCAATTAAATAAACTTAAGTTCTCGTCTGCCTCTGAACTTCGCTAATTAACTCTAAGCCCGTCAAATAAATTGACGAAACTGGAGTGTACATGGGGGGAGCGGGGAGCTGCCTGAGATCGATGGCAGGTCTTGTTGGAGTACTACTATTATTATGTCACTTGAGCACTTAATCCGACAATGACAAAAGGCTTTAAATTGTTACACTCTGATAATTTTAAAAGATTTTTTAAAAAATGATTAGGCTAAAATTATATTTCTAAAACGGAACGTTTTCTCTCTCCAAAAATTTGGCTCTTTCTTTTCTTAACTTCAGAATCCATTTTTCTAAAGATAAAAAAATGAGAAATTGTGTTGTATATATTTTACTGTTGCTTTAGGTTTTTTTAATTTATATTTATTATGAAATATTATTTTATGGAATGTGTTTATAAATATTTATTTCAGTCATTCAACACGCTCAACAAAATGACTGCAGACAGTTTTTTTGTAGCCAGTTTATGGGTGTTCATTTGATAGACCTTTTTTTTATTATAACCGAGGGCAGCTCGTTAACCGAATTTATCTTGCTATAAACTTAACACTTTTTGTTAGACCCTCGAATATTAAGATTACGTCCAGACCTCATTAAATACCATCACTTAAAGTCCCTCATTATTTTTTAAGCTCTCAAACAAATTGCGCGTAGCCAAAAGCCAAAGTAATTATTGGTTCAACATTTTTCTCTGTCAAACATATACATATGTTTTGTATGTGTGTGTGTGTGCGTGCGCATATGTGTGTGTGTGTGCGTATGTGTGTGTTTTACTCTGCACGTATGTATTTGCAGGAGCCAAGGCAAACTTGAATATTTTCCAGCTGACGTGTGATCCATGAGAATTTTGATATTTGCTTGAGCCCAAGTATTACAAATCTCCTCATGCATCCATTTGGAGCCGCTCTTCTGAGTCGTTTTGCATCAAGTTGCCATCAAAAACATTCATTTCACCAAATAATTTGAGGCGACGCCGTCGACTCTGTCGTCAGTTTTTATTGCCGCGAATATTGTCGCTCATAACTTTTTAACGCGGACGTTTGCCCTTTACAAACAAATAAAAAAAAAAAAAATAAAAATAAAAAAAAAAAAAACTTTTTCTCTTATTGCCAAAAAAAGATAAATACGCATGTGTGTGTGCGTGTGTGCGTGTACGTGTGTACACAAACGCGTAGCATGGATTCACTGTCAGTATTTCGCTTTCTGGCTTTCTTAGCTTGCATGTGTGTGTGTGTGTGTGTGTGTAAAGTGTTATTTTATGCGTACCTGTATGTGTATGTGTGTGTGTTTGTGTATGTGTGTGACAGTCTGCAATTCCTGTCGAGTCAATAATGCTGGGCTTATCTTTCGCATGCGTCTCCACAAGCAGCAATCAAAAACGCATTTTGGCTCCGCAAATTGCGAGTGTCACCTTCATTATTCTATATAAAATCACAACGTTTACTTAAGTACAAACACATATTTACCGCATGTATTTACATTTTTACCAACATCTAAAAAAAATGTGTGAATCGCTAATTTAATACCATTATTGCTCTGCACATCGCCAATTACTTTGATTATTATGAGCAAATTTGCATTACAAAACATCAATCAAAATTTAAATTAAAAACAATCCATGCAAAAATTTCAAACTTCATTATTATGTAATTATTTATTATTGCATTAAACACATAATACATTTTGAAGGTGAAAATGACAAAAGAAATTAAATTATGTGGCAGAGAAAAGAAATCATATTTTTACAATGCAAAACGTAAGACTTCCAATAAAATATAAAAAATATCTATAAATATATATTATAAAATAAAATATATTTCTTTGTGAAAGGTTTCCGAGAAAATGTTCAGATGTAGCTGCTTTAATATGCAGACGCATCGCTCAAAACTTGCTTTACATACATATTGAATTGTAGGATTTCTCCTCTGTTTCATTCCAAGGTATTAGAGAGACCTTTGGGTGGAGTAAGCAATCAAATTCCGCTAAGGAATTTGCGGAATTATGAGCAGATGCCACGTCGTCACTAACCACAAATAATTTCAGGCATTTGCATATTGCGGTTATCTAAATGGAAAAAAAGCTGCGCCTGTTGCTCAGTTTGTGCTCTGCTAAATGCTACAAAAAGCCAAACAGACATTTTATTTTTTACTTTCCTATCAGAGGCATTAACAGAAACAAAGCAACCAGCAGCACTTGCCACATGTCGAAAACCGATTTGAAATCCATCAATCTCAAGAAGGAACAACGACAGATGACAATCAACGTGTATCGAGGTAAAAGAAAAACAACACAGACACAAAAATACATTGAGACAACGTCTCCAATTGATTATCGCATCAAATTGTTGGCATGTTAGCGATGGAGGAACCAAAAGTCTCCCCTCGATGGGGGAGGTAACCCAAAGCCTCCCCTCGATGACATGTGACGCTAGACACACACATGCCAAGTCCAAACTTTGAGCAGCCTAATTCCCCGAGGACAACTTTTATTTCGTCTCACATAAAGCTGGTCTGTTATACTAAAAACAGATGGAGCATAAAAACAGTAACATTGCCTTATTCGGAGGGACTAGTCGGGGAAATCTCCTATAATGCTCGACAATTTCATAAAATATTTGTATATGGCGCAAGTTAGCAAAAGCATTGTATTTGTAGCTGTTTTTGTAACTTTGTAATAAAACTGAAATATTGAACACATGTCTAAGATATATGTATTTAGTACACTTAGCGAAACCAGTTGTTGCTTGTACATGTAATCAAAGTGACTAAAATTAGTAGGGAGTAAATATTGTAACTTTAAGAATCTATTATTTCCAACATCCACTTTTCTATAAAAAAAAAATACTGTAAACATTGCATAGACAATTTTATTTTTCAGAGATGCAATCTTATTCTTAAGCACCTTGACTTCAGAAATAAAAAGTAGAAAAAAATATAAAGTTGCATAAGGCAAAGAGCAACTGGCTAAAAGCATTCACTTGGAAGGCAATTAAGACACAAAATCCAGATACTGGCTCTGGCTGTGCAGATGGGCGTAATATCTTTGTGGGAAGAAAAATAAGAATATAAGTTCAAGTTCTAGCGGGGCTTAGAAATAAATGTTGATGGGTATTTTTGAGTGTAAAGTTTTCGCATTTTTCATCGACTTAAGCGAGCGAATGTAAATTGGTATAGCAAGTCAAAGCCTTAATGAACTTGCGTGGCGTGGCAGCTTCAAGCTTCAAGCTTCAAGGGAATCAACGGCACAGAAAAATGTCAAATAACAACTCAAATAAATAACAGATAAGAGACATGAGAACCACTAAGAGACAAAGAACATTTGTAGAAGGCTGCATTGTTGGCATTTGCCTTTGTTGTTGTTGTTATTGTTGTTGTTGTTGTTGTTGCTGTTGCTGATTTTATTTTGCCATCTACGGATTCAGGGAGGCAGTGATGTGAGCCGAGCTGTAAATAAGAAAAACGATAAAGCCACTTACCCAATTTCTCGCCGCACAGAACACAGTCAAAGGACTGCGTCAATATCAGGACCAGTAGTGCGAGCCCTAGACTCTGGCATCTGGTTTGGGTTTGGGTTTGGGTCTGCGTTGAGTTCTGGGTCTGCGTTCCGGTTCGGGTTCGGTTGCGTGTTCTGTTCCGCCTCTTGCTAGGACGTGGCTCCATCTCGAAACCTTCGCCAATGGGCGGGGCTACGGCCAGTTCGGGAAACGAAGACAAAGCACTTCTCTATTAAGTTAGTTGTTCTTTGACAGTCCTACGCACAATTCTTTTTTGCTCCTCGCTGTGGCAACCTTCATCTGCAATTAGAGCCAAGTCGCGTCGTTTCGCACTTTGCGCTGCCCACACTTTAAATGGAATTCCTTCCGGTTCGATTGGCAATCTCAGACAAAATTTGCATCAGGGCATATGGTAATAGTCACTATGGTTCGATGCTTTCTCCTTTTGGCTGTTTGACTACAAATTGTCGAGGAATGCGTTACCATAGGAAAGTTAATTCGTATTTTGATCTCTTATCTGCCCACAGTTTATGTGCTGTATTCTTCAACTCAATTGAACAGCATTTCAGAATCAGAGGAATTATTTGTAGCTAAGCTGATTTTATCTTTTATTTGTGTTTAGTGTGTTGTTTTTATCAATGCAATTGTATTATAGCTGAAAAAATATAAGAATAAAATGCATAATCAAATTGCTGCTCATTAAAACTAAGTAATCAAAAGTTAGTTGATTATATTATCCTAATTTCATAAATTTATTTGTGTAAGTAAATCCACCAAATGCGGCACAATTGGAAATTTGTCATTTATTGATTAGAACTGTTTTGAAATTCGCAGAGCTTAACGCAGTAAAATACCTTTGTAGAGAATATTAACATTTTGATATATGGATATTAATATTTTTGAGAAAGTTCGTAAACTATTGAGTAGGACATTTACGACCCCATAAATTATATTTTTTTTTTTATGAGCAAAACTTAATTTATTCATCCATTTTTCCGAACTTCGGAAAAAAGTTAACTAGATAACCTTTTTTTTACTATTTTTATAATGACATGCTGAAAAGTCAACTTATATTTTCATAAAATTTGCTGTCTCTTTGTGTAGAGCTTAAAACCAACAAAGTTGAAAACATTTATTTTACAAAAAAAAAAAAAAAATACTCACCATTCCTTTGTTTTTTTTTTTGGTTATCCAATGGGAATTGAGATTATGTTGTCTATAAATGAACTCCGCCATTCAATCAAAGTCAAACTAAGCCAAGTTAGTTGCTCTCATATGATGGCAATTTGGTTTGTTATTTTCTTGCTTTCATGCGTTCAAATCACTGTCACAATCTCGGCTTCAAATGGATGATTTCTGAATACACAAAACACTTCTTATAGAACTTTGTCAGACAGGCGAACAAAGCTTGATTTCCTCAGAAATATTTAAATTCTGTTTTTTAACTATGCACAGTTATTACCAATCACATATTTATGGCCACACATAATACACACAGAATTATGCTTATTTGTCAGTAACGTAGATTTTGCTTCTGTTTGCTTGGTTAAATCCAATTGTAATTGTATCGAAAGGCTTTTATTAGGTTAGTTCCGTTAACAACATATTTCACTCTTGGGACGATGTTAATTTGCTGAGTCGAGAATTCGTAGCAATTCAAATTTGGTTCAACGCTGATTTGTCGTTGACCCCATTTTAATCGCAATTTATGACAATATTATTAGCAAAACGATTTTCACAATTCCACAATTTTATTCACAAATAAATGTGATATATTCACGACGAGACACAAACAAGACAATTATGTCAACATGCTTCATTAAAGACATCAACCAAAGTTGAGTCATAAGAACAAAATATTTACTCATATTTCCAACTTAACATATTTGGATTATTTAAGTTTTGAAGTTTTATATTCACTTTCACTTTTTGTTATTGTTAATTTTGTTGACAACTATTTTTTTTTCTTTGTTTTTCTCCCTTTTTTTGTTTGATTTAAATATTAAAGGAATTTTAAAAGAAAATCCGTACGCTAATTCAATTGAACGTAACGGGCACAGAATCGGCTAACTAGAATCAAGTTAAGCTCGGCGTCTTCGAATTCTCCGTAAAGTTCGCGGCAAATGTGAGGAATCACCAGACTCGGCGGCCACTTTGATGATGTGCGTCCGGTACTCTGAGATCTGCTCTGACTGTGGTGCGAAACGAGGAAGGACTGACTAGCAGCTCTTGGCACACAAATGGACCAAGCACTTGAGCGGAACACGACGTAAGATAATGATGTTACCGACAGCCATCGCAGAGAGTCGAGATGCTGTTGCTCTCAAATTTTAAGAGAACTGCAAACCTTCCACAAGAGCTTTGAAATTTGCAGACTTTAACCTATAGTCGTACTGCTCGCACAGCATTCGTATGGCTTACCGTTGGTGCGAGCAGTTCAAATAGCTACGCCCTGTGAGAGCGCATCTGGCTGCAAAAGCTTTCTCTGCTTCAGCTGTTGGCACAGTTTGACTTATGCACAAGAATTGTCATGCAGTCTCAAATAAACAATGTGGAAATGCCCATTGCTACCTTTGTGTAGGCAAAACAAACAAAATTAAGCCACATTCTTCTTCTTCTTTTCATGATTTATATGGCAGTCAATATACTATCATATAAATTGAACAATTCCCAATAGAGCACAAGTCCACTTAAATTTATATTATATTAATATAAACATAATTTCAGTTTGGCAAATACTTGACAGCAATTCCTTAGCTGAGACAATTAAAATGAAAAATGCGAGCCACAATAATAATCCTATTAGCCGATTTAACTATGTGATTAGGCAGGGAATATATATATATATATATATATATGTGGGATAAGTTTGAAATGCTACAGCATGCACAACTCATCATACACCTAGTCTTAATGTGGCTAGGCAACGATATCATTATAATTCCGAGACGAGTTGCTGATTGAGTCTTAAAGTGATTTAAGTCATTAGGCGTCTAAAGTTTTATTGGTCACGAGCCCGTAACTTTTGCGGGACAACTTTGGGTTTCACGTTTGCCAGAACCTTGTTTATCTAAACGTATCTAAACGTATCTATTTGCCTAATGCCCGTTTAACAGCATAAATGTCCTTGCCGATGCGTTGCTCCAACTTGGTGTGGGTAAATCTCTAATAAGTTTAACTGCACAGAAGTTTCCTGGAGCACACGCTACCGTCTCCATGCTGCTCTTCTGCCACAAATAAAGACATTTATAAGAGAATATCGGATTTCATGAATATTTCGTATGAACAATACAAAATGCAAAGACAAAAATATATATCTCATTATTTTGTTGCTATCCCGGAGTCAGAGTGAAAGCCAATATTAAAACCAGTGTTTATTTTGCTACTATTTGAAGACAATAAACAATTGATTAAGCAAAATCAAAGCCAATTTAGATTGTGGTTGCAAAAATATGAAATGCCAAAGAGCATTATGTAAAAACATTGAATGGATTGAAATTTTACATATGATTTACAAGCAAAACACAATATTTGACAAGCCATGCAATTTATTACATTTTGACCTATTTTTCAATATTCTGTTATGTACGTGATTTGGCCAAAACAATGTACCAAATTTGAAAAATCAACAAAATTCACAGTCGTTTTTGATTGCGGGTTGGTTGCCGAGAGGCATAATGAAATTCATGGTACACTCCTGGGATTAGTATTTAACTTTAAATTGTGGAGGTTCACCAGAGATGAAAGCTAAAGAAAACCTATTAAATAGTTTCTAAACAAAATACGGCCAACCCAAGGCCCCAAAAAAGTTTCCGTCCTTTGGCGGCGTCGCCACGGCGTGCCACGTGTTGTCACCTAATAGGGGTTGGGGGGAAACTTTGCGATATTTTGTGATTGTTTTCGGTTAAATAAAAATACCGTCGACAATATTTTGTGGCTGTTTCGGATCTGGTTTACTCTATTAATCCCCAGATGGCATTTAACCAAATGTTTGCTTATTTTTTATATTTTTTGTTTTGTGCTCTTTGCATTTAGTGTGATGCGCGCCATTTACAAAATTGAATTTTTTAACTGCGGAACGACTATATTTGGTAGGCTCTTAAAGTCAATGGCTGTCTGGGCAACAACAACTTATTTTCTAAGGAACTCAATGTATTAAAGTCAAAACAAGACTCAACATTTCATGTGCTTTGTAAAGCTAATGGAAAAGCCCATCTGCAAAATTCAAAAAAAATATGAAACCTTAACGCTGCACAAAGGTTCAAAAGTCAATAAAAGCTCAATTTAAATTAAAGCTAAATTTATTTTTAGACTTAGTCAATAAAAGCTCATTTTAAATATAAGCTTAATTTATTTTTAGACTTTAAAGACATAATGTGATTTTTATTTACGTCATTTCAGGTAAACGTCAATTTACAGAAAATAAAATAATAATATTAAATGTAAACGAGCTGAAAATTTTATTAGTTGATAGATTTTTAACCAGAACTGACGATTGACTGAAATCATATTGATTGCAAATAATTGTGTGTTAATTTGTTTGTGTTTGCATTAGAGGGGTTTGTCGGGTGATGGGTGGTTGGAAGGGGGGGAATTTGTAACAACACAATTGAAGCAGCTGTTGAGCACAGCACAGCCGTTGGTCGTTAACTTGTCAAGTTTTCGCTTTCTCATTGAAGAGCCATCATGGTAAAGGATCGGCAGCCTTGGTAATTCAATTTGCACGGCTTATAGGCATTTGGCCAAACAATGCCGGAATATGTATAGACTGATGATGCTTCCGAATGCCAGCCATTGACAACGACATACCTACGCATATTCATATTCACACTCGCATTCACACTCGCATTCACACTCGCATTCACATTCATTTTGTAAATGTAAATGAGTGTTCAATTGTCTCTGGCAATCATCAGCATTGGAAGCAGCCATCGAGTAATTGTCAGTTTTATTTTGCTTTGTCATTTTAACGATGTTTCAGCATCTTTAGTAGCCAAACGAGCGGAAAACCAATTTTGTCTGCCATAATCTGCCTTTGTGTACTTAAATTCAGGCAAATTAATAAAACCAATTTGGGGCTAAGCACACATTTATATAATTTATTATATAAGCATTGCTCTTTAAATACTTTTAAATAAAGTAGATATTTTCCAACACACATTTGTTAACATTAATCTGATTTATTTTATTTTTAGTCTTAGCTTTAATATTGTTAAATGGTTAAAAGAGATTTGCTTGTTAGTCGCTGTGCTTAAAAAATAACCACATTGCTGCACCTTTTCCTGTTCAATATTGCGGTAACTCGGTGGCAAGTCAACGTCGAACTAGACCCACCCTTTGAGGCAAACACCGCGTAGCCTTTGATAGATATGGAGCTGTGTGCAGGACAGGACACAGGACACAGAACACAGGCCAAGCCACGCCAAGCCCATGAAGCTTATATGAAGGAGCTCATGTGTGCACACATTACCATACTTTTGTGGGCCTTTAGTTGTTGTTGTTTCTTTTGGAATTGTCTAGACAGGCGAATCATGCTGGCAAGTGTCCTTTCACATATATGCGGACACCAGACAACGGACATCCGACATCGGACATCGGACATCGCACATCGGACATCGATGCATGTGCTGGCACGCAAACAAAGAAAATGCTGGTTATCCTTTGAGCATACAGTTGCAATTTCTGACCGATGCAGTTCCTCATTTCTTTAATAACAGTCAACCGGAGCAGACCTTCTTTTGCAGACTGCTCTTCTTAGACAGTGTTTTGCTTTACAGTTAAGTGATTCCTAATGTGCAATACAGTGATTTCAGCAATGTATTTAATCACAGTGTGGATTGTCGCTGGAGCTGTAACTGTGCTGACCTTTAAATATCAAATAAACCCTGACAATGAAGGTTAGACTTCTGCATTTTATTGAATTGCTTTAAAAAACTAAAGTTACTTCATGTGTATGTAAAATTTTAATTGATTAAGAAAAGAGAAATAATTAGATTTATGTGTATATATAGCATATAGAACTAAAAACAATTCATAACCGCTGTTTATTTTGCTCTTAAAAAGTGGATTCAAATTGATTTCCAAATCTACTTTCAAATTCGCATAAAAAAAAATTGCTGAGTGGTTTGTTTTTATTTGGTGTCAAAATCTACCTCTACTGCTACTGCAAAATCATCACAATATGTGGTTGACAGGTATCTCAGGAGATATGAATGCAATTTTAATGTCTTTCAAAAAAATTTTCATGCAAAAAACAATTGCAAAACGTATATTTAAATTTGATGTGATTTGGTGGGGAACTTCGCTTTTGTTGTGAATCAGCGCAATCGGAAGCACCCTGTGCAAGTTTGGGATGGTAAAATGCGTAGAAAAGCTTTGAAAAGCTTTTGCAGATTGCAGAAGCCTTTGGGATGAAGTCCAAGGAAAACGTGCTTTGAAATCGCCAATCGCCATTCAACTGTCACAGAAAATCAGGTTAATCTGATATTAACCAACTTACTTAGATTTCCACTTTTAAGAAATCGTTCTGTGAAAAGTATTGAAAATACGAAATTGATCAAATATATATAAATTACGAAGTTAATATATATATATTTTTATATATATACACAAATAGATTAATCAAATAATAATAAAGATATTTACAATTATTATTGCAGTTTAATAATTCTGCAGTTTCATATTTCTACTTACTCTATATTTATTGATGTAATAATATTTCGGTTGACAAAACAAGCCAACAATATGCTTGGCAAACCCTAATTGCTGTATTGCATTTTGATACAAACGTTAAATAAATATTATATATATATTCAGGCGACTTCCACTCTGCGGAGTGCATTAAAACAATAACGAAATATATTTGAGACAAGAAATTCGTCACATCCTCTGTTGCAGCTACATCAAACAACGACCACAACCGACGCCGCCAGTGTCGAAGCCGCAAGTATTGAGATAGCTTAACATGTACATAAATCTTTGTAAGATACACAACAAGGTATGGTTGCACAAACAAATAGACAACACAAATATGTATGTGCCATGCCCCCGACTCATTGTGCCATTCCCCTAAATTTTAAGATTGTTCGCTTCATATTCTATGCGCGCATCATTTTCAAATTATTCAAACTCCGAAGGCAAACCAGAATGGGGCGCCAAAGTGTCATAAAAACAAATATACCAGGAAGCACCAGACAATGCCGGAGGAAGTCAAGGCAAGCGACCCTCAATGACAATCTACTTACAAGTCACATAAAATCAATCAGAGTTGCAGTGGCAGTTGTGCAGCAGTTGCATGTTGCATATATGTCTGAATGTGCTTATAATTTGGGGTGCCACTCAAAAGGAATGCTTGCAGCAATTAGTGACGCACGAGTAGAGTAAACAGATGTTAATATCGTAGTTTCACGTAAATCAGCACCATAAATATATATAACCATTTGCATTTATTGCACAGACACTTAAATTTGGGAGTAGATTATATAGCATATAACATAAATCTGAGAAGGCAACTAAATTTAATTCACATCAAAAGGTTTATTAATTGAACAAATGATGCTTGCAACATCTTATGATTTTAGTTGAGCAAGCAAATTATGATATTGATTTGCTAACTAAATATTTAATCGGTTTAATGGGCAAGTCTTAAATTCCAAATCATTCGAAAGCAATTAGACACCTCCTTAAATGCAAATGAACTATAAAAAGAATAATATTATTAATTATTGTAAGATGAAGTTTCAGCAAATTTAATGTTTCAATCATCAAGCAATATGCAAATTGTATTAAGATTATCAAACAAATGAAACCCACGCACATTCCCCCCACTATCCCAAAATTCAAAGGTAGACAAGCAAATGGATTATTAGAGCAATCCATGGACATGGTTGAAGTGGCTGAGCAGTGACACACTTAATGGGAATCACTTTTCGCAGTTCGAAGAGCGCCACTTTAAGTTAGACAACTTTATCCACAGACTTGCCCTTTCCATTTCAGACATACTCGACTGAAAAGTTGTTGTTTTTGATGTTGTTGTTGATGTTGCTGTTGTTGTTGTTGTTTGTTGTTTTTGTTGTGTTTTTGCTGTTGTTTTCAAATGGATGCCATAGAAACAAGGAGGACAAAAACATCTCTATTGATGTAGGACGACAACTAGTGTGGAGACTGCTTCGTTGCTGTGATTGTCCCTTTGCGGGTTGTCGGATATTCAACTAAGTAAATTATGCAAATTCTTATGCTTGAAATGCCTACTTGGCAGTTTTACATTTGAAATGCCGCCAAGCGCTGAGTAGAACGATACGAACTACAAATCGGACACGGACACTTTTGGGGCAACAAGCAGACAAACAGACAGGCAGACAAACAGACAGACATTCAAGGACGAGAGTCAGTTTGGGAGCTTGGGCAGTGACAGGCAGACACATTTGACTGGCAGCCACACACTGATTGCTCTAAACGATCCAACTAATATATATTCAAAAGTTGGCATTTATGCATGCAAACATATTCACATGCACATAAACATTTGAGCATTTGCAAAATTCTGTTAAGTTCATTTATGGGCACATTGATAAAAAGTAAACAAGAACCCAATTTTGTATATAGGCACTTGACAGATGTTTGATTGTGTTGCTACTCAAATTATATATATAATACACCAGCAGCAGTAGTAGCAACAGCAATAACAATAGTTTAGGACTTGCTTCAAATGTGCCCCCATTTCCCCTACCCCTCCCCTGCACACAGATATAGTCTCAAAGGGATGACAATCTCGAAACAGTCCCTGTTGGCCAACTACATATGAATACACGAATCTGGCACACCCACTAGCGACAAACACATGTTGGCTTGTACACACACACACACATACATGTATACATGTATATGTATATGTATAGGCTTGCATTTCCCATTCTCAATGACATTCCCCAGGCCATGTACGGCACTCTCATCGAGTATTACCGGCCTCAAAATCCACACAAGCTACATTTATCGGTGGCTGGCTTATGGGGGATGGTGGGTGGAAATGGGATGGGAAGGGGTGGGACGTTGACTACATGTGTGGCAGTTAAATTGAATTGAAAGCTTTGTTATCGCACTGACAGAATTATGATGCGATAATGCTCCTAATGACCTGTTTTCGTTGTCAACTTCGTTTAAAAATAAACTAAAACTGTGAAATTTAATTAAGGTGCCCTCCGCTTGGTAAAAGCCGGAAAATCATTTTGGTCAAGCGATAAATTCAATTTAACACCCATTGTGTGTGTTAAAAACAAAAATAGCTCGAAATCAGCTCGCACCCTCAGGCAGGCAGCGGTACACACACACACACACACAACACACACACAACACAACATAATACCCACCTCCATTCCCCTACCCAACCACAAAATATTGAACCCATCATTGACACTTTCACGTGTGTATTACCAGACCAAGCCGCAGGGGTTGCAAAACATTTACGTTACGACAATTTTGTGTCATTTTTTATGGCCCATATCAGATGAAGTTGAAATTAAAACCATTAAGAAAAAATCAATTTAAATCAACTTTAACATTAAAGAAAAAAAAAAACATTCAATTATTATCGACAAACAATCTGTCTCAAACCAAATTATAAATCGAAATCGAAATTCGAATTGGGATTCATTTTGCCTCGTTTGCTCAGCTACAAAGGAAGCCGCACAACAAGTTGAACTTTATCATTAAGTTGCCAAAATTTCCAAAAGTATTTCCATTATTTTTCGAACATTTTTCAAGTACTACAAAACTCACAATCAGGCACTGTTGATGAGTATCAGCTGCAGCTGCTTGATTTTATGTGAAAATTATTCCATCCTGTGGCACTAATGACGCATACCTAGAGCTAATACTTGTGCTTGTGTGTACACATATGTGAGTGTATACTGTACATATGTGTACATGTTCTTATGAGCCATTAACGCCGCCTTGTGCACAGCTCCGTCAAGTGCTCTGGCTGGTTTGGCTGTAACTCTGTCTGTGTCTGTGTCTGTGTGTGGTGGCATGCAACGAGTCAAATGAAGAGCAGAAGATGTGCGCCGAGCGACAATTGCTCAGAGTGTTGTGAGTGTGTTATTGGGGCATAGCCAGCAGAACACAGCTGTGAAACACAACGCAACCAAATTGAACGACTATTAGCAACAGCAGTAACAGCGGGAACAGCCATCGAGGTGTGTAGATAAACCTACGACAAGCCGCTGTGGCAGTGGCAGTGGCAGTGGCAGTGGCA
This sequence comes from Drosophila longiperda, assembly GCA_035042125.1. NCBI lineage: Eukaryota > Metazoa > Arthropoda > Insecta > Diptera > Drosophilidae > Drosophila > Drosophila longiperda. Next base: position 93,700 of record JAWNLV010000010.1, read on the forward strand.
GTGGCAGTGGCAGTGGCAGTCATCGAATTCTCGCACTATGAGCGAAGAGGCACTGCTGGCATTGCTTACCATGGACAAACAAAATGCGATGACAAGGATGTCGGCGTAAACAGAGGCGTGTGTATGTGCATGTGGGTGTGTCTCTCTGTGTGTGTGTGTGTGTGTGTGTGTGTCAATGCCCAGAGTCAAAGCATGCCAAGCCCATGGCCGTCATTATTGCAAACAAGCAAATAGTAGGGGGGGGTGGTCAGGGAGGCAGGTAACCCAATATGTGCAACATCCAGCGGCATGCATATGTGAATATGCACAGTTTGCCACAACAGTAGTTGCTGGCTAGTTGACTATTGAACATGTCCAACAATGGCTGTCAAATCGCAATAATTATGTGATCTTGATATGTGCATTTCCCCATTGCTGTAATTACAGTTTTTGACATTAACAATTAACATTTGTGATTTCCACAAAATCAATCGAACGAATTTTTTTGTAAAAAGTATAAATGATATTTTAAAATAAAAATACATATCAAATCATACATATAATTATTATGTGTGTATTATTATTATATATGTATAAATATGTATGTATGTATTATTATTATTATTTTCCGCCAGTTGCAGTTTAGTTCTTTTTCACAAACTTTTTAAACAAAACACTTTAAAAATTGTTATGAAATCATTTATTATTATTATATTCACAGTATGTAGACACCTTCAACTTTAAACATTGCTGCAATCTTCTAGCTATACACACATAGTCTCCGATTTTACCCATCTTGACAGTAGTGTATATAATGTCCCATCAAATCAATTCTAAACCAATCTGTTCCATCCAATGAGCGTCACCGCATTTGTTGCTGCGACAAAGGAACCGCGCTTAACAACACCATTGCCCCACACGCGTACCACATGAGCGCATGCCACACACACACACACACACACACACACACACACACGTACGCGAACAGAAGACACAGCAAACCAAAGTAGAAAATCGTGAAGAAGAGAGAGAGAAGGGGAGGATGTGGCATGTTTGCGCCATGGCGAGCGCAACAGAAAACTAACCGCAGCTGCACGTGTGGCACGCCAGTCGAGACGATGGAGGCGGAAAGTTTGCCGCACGTGGTTCGAGCGGCAAAACGGAAGGGAAGCACGCCAAAAGGAAGACGCTCCTCGCTGCCTGCCGCTCATCGTAATAACTTCAGCGAAGCAAGCGAAACATGTGGAAAAAGTCAGCAGACAAGCCCACAGTGTTCACTGAATGTGTGTGTGGTGTCGCATTGTAGTGAAAGTGTCCCACACACACACACACGTAGACATCATAGTACAAGCACTGCCACACACACTCACACACACACACTAACTTAGATGAATGTTTTTGTGGGTGTCGGTTGATTCGAAAGAAAAACTACATGACATGTTTCAACGTCAAGCGTTCGCTGAGGGGCTGGCTCTGGCTCAGCCTTATCAACAGGCAACAGGGCAGATAACAACGAAGGGAACGAAGGGAAGGCAGGGGCACAGAAATCTGAATTAGGCAGCAGGCGATGTTTGCGGCGTGTCTCTGGCGACACGCCTCGTTCCCCCAGGTTCTGTCTTGCAGCGTCTCTGTCGTTTAGTATTACCCTTCACGTCGATCGGCAGGACCCGGAGCATGTCGCTCCAGGTTACATATATATATATATGTGTTTTTTTTTATATATATATATTGCATGTATAAAAATGTGCTCGTTTGTTTCTTTGTAAGCCAGCTGGCGGTGTTGGTGTCGCCCCGCACAACGTTATTTATTTTTGGCGCAATTGCGGAAGAGCAGGCAGTGTCAGCCACGCCGCTCTCATGTTAAACCCATCAGGACATTGGCGCTGCACTGCTTCAAGCTTCAAGCTCGTGGAGCTCCTCGCACTCTTTGTGCCAGCATGTGAGGGGCATTAAGTGTATTCCACATGAGTGGATTTGTCGAGATTTGCGATTCACAGCGTGTTAGGTGTTTAACGTGGATCAAAGAGAAATCGCTTACGGCGTTATTTAATTTTTTTGTTTTTTTTCTTTTTCAATCCACCAGCATCCAACGGCAACCAACTAAATCGAAAAAACTCGAAACGTCAGCCTCGACTCGACACATTAATGTTGCCGTCAGCTAAGATCGTTGCATGTCTCTTGATTAATTGCCTGTTTTCATTTAATACAATAAATACCATTTTCAATATAATTCAATTTAATTCACTTACACATCAAATAGATAATCAGAGATTCTTTTGTAAAGGTTGTCGGTAGTAAAAGCATTTGCTTTATCAGAGAGACAATATTATAATACCATAATTGAACAAATTAAATGTTATGGCCATATTATATTATGATAAGTAGCGAAAAATCAGATAAGATTGAAATCACGTCGTTTCTTTGGCCAATATGCCAAAAGTAAACCTTACAAAGAAAATCCTCGAAATATTTGCATATATTAAGACCAAGACAAAAACTGAGCAAAGACAGCTGAAAGGCGCTTATAAAATTTATCGAGTACTTACCAATTTGTTGTATGTATGGAATATATTATTGGCCATATGCTAAAGCGAGTCAACGCATGTAAATTGTAAAAAAACATTAACCCACACTGTTTTAGCCATGTCAATTTGTATGTTGTGGCACTTATCGATAAGCATTCATTTGGCTCGTACTCCAGCACAAACCAGGTTCATTTTGTTTATTTTATTGTTTGCAAATTGTTAACGTTAAGTAAACATAATTTATTTGTTGCATATGTCACGTTGCAACAGGCACAGAAAGAGCAACCCCTTTCACTATTTTGCACGTTCTGAATTACTAATTTTTTATTCGCATTTTATGTAGAATGGCTGAATATATTTGCTTATTTTTGAGACCAATTAAAAACAAAACATTTTATTCACTGAACACATTAAAAATGGTTACTAAGGGAGTATAATGGTTTTGTGCAAGGGCCAAAGTAAGCAACCCCAATGATATATATATATATATTCTAAGTCTGGATCCACAACCGAGTCGATTTACGGACTTAAAGACTAGAAATTCATATAGTAAACTTTTGAATACCACGCAAATATTAAGTATATTTTAAATTTTATCGATAGCGAATATCGATGCAGATCAATTTCCGATAGTAAAACAAATTTACATATTTTATAAGAAATGTGAACAAAACTCTTAAAGGAAAACTTGACAATAAAACTAAAGTACATACATCAGCTGTGGTCAGGGTATCTCATAGTCGAGCTCACTCGAATTTAGCATTTTTACTGTCTATTTTTTTATCATTTGAAGCGAGTTGCTTGCTAGTTTCGGTCATTTTCATACTCAGGCCTGAGACTAGCTCGATTTCGTGGCGTGATTGTCGTATCATGTTACACAGCCAAAGGTGCAAATGTGGATGGAACTGTGGCGCTGTCAACTCGACTTGGATGCCGATGGCGGGTATCATTATCATTGCCAGCGAACGACATTGCGTCATTAAGCGAGTTGCTCCAACAACCGGAAAGTCTAATGTCCTTGCGACTCAATGGGCCCGATCGCAATCGGTTCTCTCAATTTGCTGTAGGCACATTTACACAGTCACACAGTAACACGTTCAATATGTAGTAGAGGTATATTAAACATGCAACATTTTGCTGCAACCACTTAAATGGAGAAATATGTACCACCTGTGATTTCAGCTGGATAAACGTTTCGTTTGGTATGCACTCGACTATATTTATCACAAGCTGAGGCCATAGAGTTCAGATGTGGAGCTTCTGGGGTGGCTTATCGAGCCACAGTTTTGTCGCCACTTTCACTGGGCAGCCGCATGGACCACAATATTGCCGCCTGGCGACTGAACTGTAAATTTATGGCTTGCATTTGTTTTGCACTCTCGATTTGATTAATGTTGTGACAGCTTTACAAGTGTCGCGCCCCGAGCAGTCGGCGAGGCCAAAGTTCGTGTGGGGATTCATCATTTACGCAACGACCAACAGAACAACAGTTGTCTGAAAATACACATCTACATATATATATATATATAGTACACTTAAAGCACTTGGCATTATGAATTTGTAGTTTGTAAATAAACTTTTGGCATACGCTCAATTTAAGTTTAAAGTTTTTGGGAAATAATCATACGGAATAAAGGGCAGCTACAAACATAAACTGATGTATGAAAATATATATATATATATATATGCAGTCTAACTGTATTAGGCACTATATCTTTCACAGATCTTTCTCACTGTGTAAATCGTTTATTTAGCCGTTTGTCAGTTGACAAAGGAGGTGTTTCCATGACTTCTTGTCGCGGCTCTGTTGTGCCAGAATGATTGAGGCGTTTATATAATCCGTTTGTCATGGCCTCCGACAAAAGCTAATTGTCGCTAGTGTTGGGGTCTCTCTCTCTATGTGTGCGTGTGTGTGTGTGTGTGTGTGTGTGCATGTGTTTATGTGCCCATGTCCATGCCAAAAGGACTCGCAAATGGTTTTATTGTGACATTTCATTTTTACGCCCTCTGAATGCAGATGGTCTTGATTAATTATCGCCAAACTGTCGTGCTGACTTTGACTCTAGCAAAGAGTTGACTGCCTGATTTTGTCGTCCTCTGACAGTAGACAGTGAAGGTTGTGCCCAATTTGGGTTATCCATGCCAATGCTGACACTCTCACTCACTCACACTCTCCTCATCATCAGACGATTCCACATTTAAGCCATGCTTGCAACTTATTGTGGCAAGAGCACAAGCTCACGGCTTGCCAGCGATAATCAGTTGGCAACAAAGTTTTAAGCGTGAACTCAACCGCAATTTCCGCATCACCAAGATAAGCGTCGCTGCAGAAATTTAACGTGTACGAACCACGTACAATTGTTTACCAAACATAATTTATTCAAAATGGGAATTTAAATAGGTATCTGGTGTGGAATATTCATTTGCAATCATTCGATGCACTGGCGTACAACGGCTGAGCACTAAATGTGTTACATTTCGATTCACTTAACCAACAGTTGCTTTCGATTATAAAAGTAACTGGGTCACGGTGTGCCATTTGACCTTCGGTTGCATACATAAATATCAAAGTATTTTTTGGTAAGCTAACAAATGCATTTCATTAAAATTGCACTCAATATGCAGCAAACATATGGTCAAAGGTATGGTCAATCGCAATTAAAACCGACGGTCATACTTTACGGGAATCAGTATTTTGCTGCCTTTTCGCATATTTCGAAGAGTGAAATTTCAATCAGAGATAGCATCGCATCGATTTACTCGATGATGCTCATCGAGCCGACGACACAAACAAACAGAGCACGGACTCTGCCCTCAGGTTCAACACATATACATATAAAAAAAAAAAAATATATATATATATATATCCCGTATATATACACACAACGTGTGGACGTATGTCGAAGCCCGTACACCGTAAGCTGTACGCCGGACGAGAATGTTAACCTTTAACCGGTCGATCTGCGCCCGACACTGTCCGTCTGCATGTGGAATTTATTTATCTTGGTTTTATGCAAATGCCCGGGAGCGTCTGATTGTCATGAGAATCTGCTTTTTAGACATGCTTTCATTTCATTTTCTGAAGTCTTCTTCTTACCTCTGCTCGTCTTGTCCGCACTTAACATATTCAGTTACACATATATATATATATATATATATATATATATATATATATATATATATATGTAATTGACATCGGTGACCTGCATGTGCGTAAGTAGTCCTCTATGGTAAGTAATCATAATTTAAACATAGACCAATAACTTAACTAAATTACTAATAACATTTATATTGGGTAAACTGAACTTCAAAATCTTGGCATATGTTTGATATTAAATCATCCCGTACATAAATGTGTATACAAAATATTAGACCAATTCTTATCCCATACACTTTAAATCCACTCATTTGGTAAGCCTTTAAGCTTAAACTAAATACAAATGCAGTTTTTCTGCTTGTATTTTATTTTTATTAAGTGTTGAGAAAGATAATAAATTGAATAGTTTTTCCTTCTTCATTGAAGGACATTTATTGTAAACAGTGTTTGTATAACCTCAATGAATGTGTGTAAATATGCATTAATGCAATAGAAAGCGACAAACACCTTTTGTTCTCCGGATTTAAGTTGTCATGTTTAGTTTAACTTAACTTCCGCAAATCCAACCTAAGCTCTAAAATTGACTATTTATGCATATGACAATGGGAAAAGGAAAACAATTGGCGCAAGCATAAAGCGGTCATAAGGACTTCGAGTAGGCCCTCTATTGTTGACAGTACATAGTTACATAAATTAGAATCAAATTAGGTTCACAAAGCAACAATATATGTGTGGCTGGCAAGAGTGTCCGTTAACGCATGTGTTGCGCATTTTCGTATAAGAGTTCTCTCACTCTCTTCTATGACGTTCGCTCTTACACATTGCTCAGTGTTTGGTTCTAGCAACATGTTGGCAGCAACATTTATTGCTGTAAAGGGCGCTGACATTCGACAAAAGAAATGTAAACAAACATGTGGCTCTAGTAAAATATTATATATAGTATAAGTTAGACTAGGCAGCTGCTGATTATATTCACTTGTTGTTTAATGTAATTATTGCAACGTTTTTTAATATTTTTTTATATATTTAAAAAAGATTTTATTTGAGTATTTTATTGTATTGCGAATAAAAAAGGATATGAAACTAAGTGTTTATATAGGTTTCAGATGGCGAGCCACCTTTTATTGTAACAATAAAACTGTCAGTCGATAAATTTTTGGTATTAAGCTGCAAATCATCACGTCTTATGTTGCTTTGTTGATCTTTTATTTTCACTCCTGGATCAGACGAAACTCTATCAACATGTTGTCGCTGCCTTTGCTGTGGTTGTTGTTGCTGCTGCCGAGGGTTGAAAGCACTCTACTCTCAAGCAGAGAGAGTGTGAGAGAGAGAGAGGGCTCAGCTGGTTTGTTTGCTGCTATTCTCGTGCGCTTCACGGCGCCTGTTCGGCCATCGAGCGCGCCAGTCTAACGGGACCAGTGGATACGTATACATCAATACACGCGCCTGCTGAACAACTTTTTTAATGTGCTCGTAATGGGTGCCCAACACCACCCCCACCGCAATTTGTCCGCTCAGTAAGTGTCGAGTGTCTTCTGGTGCTGCCTCTGCCTCTTCTTATTGTTCTGCTGCTGTTGCCGCTGCGGATGATGTTGGCTGTTAGCTGTTGGCTTTTGGCGTGACATCAGCATCAGACTCAGCATCAGCATCGCCGCCACAGATGCTGTTGACACGTTCGAAGGCCATCGCCAATGGCTGCCGTCGCGCCGGGGATGCCAAAACTCGTGAATGTTCGGTGTATTTGGCAGAGCAACGCGTTGCGGTCGCGATTTCGAAAAGTGGAGCGCCAAAATGCCGTAAGAGCCCGTCTCTGTCTCTGTCTCTGTCTCTGCCTTCGTATCCGTGCCCCGCTGCGTCCAGATTCAGCTCAAAATGCTGCCAATAATCGCATTGCGGCAACGGCCTCTGCCACTAAAATCGTGCGCGCCTCCTTTGCCGTGTTAGTTGTGCATTGCGTATAATATATATATATATATATATATGAGTGTGCTACCCGGCCCAGTGGAAACGTGCTAATTATAATATGTTAATGTGTGTACCAACAACGGCAATACGAGTGCAACTTGTGAAATTGGCCAAAAGCTGCGCGACCACAGCACGGAGCACGTCCACTCTGACTGACTAAGGCGGCAACACACCTACTGTTGTTGGCTGAGGCTTGCCGGCTGCTGACTGGCCTGGTGGCTGCCACGGTGCGGAACGTTGTGCAAATATTTGGCACACGCCGAGCATCGAGGCACTAATGCTGCCCCACCCAGCACCAAGCACCGAGCATTGAGCATCGAGCATCATCATGCCAAAGCCGACCAAACGAAAGCAACAAAAGCAATTATGCAAATATTGCAAAAATAACGGCAACAGAATTGTTCACTGTTAACGCGCACAAGAGTGTTTGTCTGTATGTGTATGTGGGTGTGTGTGTGTGTGTGTTGGCCAACTCGAATTGATTAGCATAAGCGGATGTGGCATTGGTCCTGCCTACTTTGCCCACGCACTTTAACAAATTTCTGCCATATATGCAATTCCATATACACACACATAAGTGTGCAAGTATGTGTGTGTGTGTGTGTGTGTGTGCAATTGCGATGTGCACAATTAGCGCCAAAGTCCACAAAATCGACTAATCAAACAAAGGGAGCAACGGCGGAAAACTCAAATTAAATTGGGGGGAATTTTTCGCGCCTCCGCTGACGTCGCTGGCGACGACGACGACGATGACGACGGCGACAGCGCCGCAAGCGTCTACGTCGAATTTTGCTTCTGGTTCCTTTCAGCGTTGCCCCTGCCCTGCCCAGCCCGGCCCGGCCGCATCATTCGCAAAATACGCGCGTAATCTATTTTCATCGCTCGACTTATTTTAATCTAGATGCGGCCCTCAGCTATGTGGCAGATAGCTGATAGTAGATAGCTGGCTAAGTCAATTGGGTAAATTGTTAGCTGGATGGCTCCTCTGCTCCGTCTGTTGCTCTATGGCTCTCTCAATCTCAGTTTCATTGTGCAGAGTGCAGCAGGACGAGGACCGCCTGTCGTCTGGCTGTGGCATCAATTCGAGGCTTTACATTCTTCGTTGCGAAATTAAAAGTAATTTTTTTAAGGATTTATCACGGATTTGCAGCATCATCGTCGTCGGCATACTGTGACTGTGCAATTTTGACTTTTTTATTTTCCCTTTTTTATTTTTTTTTGCCCGTTCGGTTTTTGGATTGGGATTATAAATTGATATTAATACGCGTAATTTACATTGTTGTCACTTACCACAGTCCAGTCGCTTTGACACTGCCACTCGAGGCACTCTCAGTCATGTCTCTGTCACTGTCACTGTCACAGTATCCAATCCCCAATACAATACATTCCCCTCCCTAACCCCTCCACACACACACACACGCACACACACAGCTCATCCAGCTTGCCTCCACCCAGCTGATGAATTTTATCGCAGCCAGCATCAGTTTCGAGTTGCGCGTGTAATTAAATTATCGCAAGTTTAACACTGAAGAGGAAAAAGCAGCAAATTTGTGGACAGCTGCTAAACCATAACTATCTGGTCGTCACTGTAATCTCATCTTTACTTAATTTTGTGCTTAGATTTTTAGCCACTCTTACTTAATTATAAACTACTTCCTATCAAATATTCTAACAAACAGAATAAAAAAATGGGTAGCTAAATTGCGACTTTTAACTAAATAAATGCAGCTTGAATTCAAAGTTTTAACTAAATAAATGCAGCTTGAATTCAAAGTTTTAACTAACATATAACACAAAAATGTAGTTAACAATCGCCGAATCGGATTAACGAGCTGGGGAACGCTTCCGATCCGGCTTGAGAAAATCAAAGCGAAGTTAACATCCGGACAGCCAATATCTCTAAAAGCATTGCAGCTTTAATGTGATTCCATGGATACCTTTGAGTATTTACGCAAACAGTATAAATGAGTACTCAAATGGAATAATTAAAAAGAGTTCACTTCAGCATGCCAGAAGAACGCGAAAGAGAATATTACAAAGGATTTCTCCGAAATTGGAAATTTCAATTATTATTCTTTATGTTAACCGCGTTATTTTTTACTTCTCAGCATACGCCATAAATATTGTTTTAATCATAATTTAATTTTTTGCTCACTTTTCACCTTAAACATATTTAATTTGGTATTTAAAAAGTATTTTCAAGTTGGGCATTATTGCCTGTTGCCAGCTTATTATTGCCACACATGTCGAGAACCTGGCTTTGCCCTCTCAACGATATGTGGTGAAAATTCTAGAGCACAGTCGAGTGATTTGATTGACAATTCTGTCACTGATTCTGTTTATTGGGTTACATTCACTTCCTTTTTATGTCAGCATAATTTATTATAGCATAAACCTTTTTTCAAATTTAAAACTGATAAATAATTCTGTTTTGTTTGCGTGATTTTTTCCGACATATTATTCAACCTCAGCACAATGTTTACATATTTGAACATAACTTTTATGACAAGTACTTGTATACCCCGCAATCATACACAAAAAAAAGAGTAAAGAAAGATTAATTTTTGACTTGCAATTTCCATTCAGAATAAAAAAAAAAATGTTGTTACTTCCAATCTGTTTCTCCTTCTACATCAAAAATGTACACAGGACAAGCATATTGTATTTTGAATACAGGTGTGTTTTTCATTCTGTCATTTTAAAGTAATTAAAACTTGGCCACAGGTTATCTTAACTTTAAAATAACTTTTAACACATTCGCACTTGTATTATTTTTCTTTCATTGTACATCTCTGAATGAGTATATATTTACATTATTATTATTTGTATTTTTTTTTTTTTTTTTTTCATATTTATACAGCATAAATGTTAAGGGTAAAACAGTCAACGTCGATGTCTGGCGGGCATTCATACATTTATTCGGTTTTCACATGCCTTGCACTTTTTTGTGTTGTTAACTTGCTGTTTCTCATTTTGCCTTCTTTATTATTATTAAGCCAAAATAAATTGTTCGATTGTTTGCTCAACAGAGTGTTACTTTTTAAAGGCCCACAATGTTCCAATCTTTCGTTTCTCGCAAAACAGTTTATTGGCCAAAAAGGGCATTGAAATATGAGGTTCCCCGTTTAGCAAACGGCCACTAGGAGCGGTTCGAAGAGGCATCGAACACATGTTTTATATTTTCGTTTCTTTTTGTTTTCGTAAGCATTTTCATGTCCTTTACCATTTTTGTGTGGCTCCAGTCGGGGTCTCTTCCTCTCCCTCTCCATCTCCCTTTTCCTGTCGCTGTCCCTGTCCCTGTTCACGTTCCCATTCCCATTCCCTTCTCTCCGAATCTGTCCCGTCTCTTAACAATCACAATCAGACCCTGCCGTCGCGACGGTTTGTTTGTTTGTTTGTTTGCACATTCTTAACTGGCAATCAGAACAAGCCATGCCCCTTAAATTCTGAACCCACGAGCATGTGGGCGGTTGAGTGTATCTTGCGTGTGTGTGTGTGTGAGTGTGTCTGCTTGTGGCTGTGTGTGTGATTGCTGTGGAGCTTTTGTCATTTTGCTAATTTACCATTATTTACTTGTTGTTCGTTTGGAAAGGGTTCGAACAATATTCTCTGCATAATTGAAGAATATGTCACAGAGAAATATGCAACATCTTTTGCAATATTCGAATACCCAGAAGCAGAATAACATATTAGATAAGGCAAATGGCATAAATAAATTTGATTGGTTTGAAAATCTGTTTGAAAATCGCCACAAATAGATTTTGTGACCGCAGTTTCTTGTAACAGTGATTTAAGCAGTAATTAAATAGAATTTATTCCACTTGACTTTTGCTTACAACTGCGGCTTTGGTTGCAGTAATCAGTTATTCCTAATATTTTATTAACGCCTCATGCGGCCGGTTTGTGGGCATCCGCATCGGCATCGGCATCGGCATCTCAGCAGCTTCGTATCAGCTTATTCGTTTAAATTCGGCATGTGTGTGTGTGTGAGTGTGTGTGTGAGTGTGTGTAGTTGTGTGTGTGTGCGTGTGCGAACTTAACTAGGTCAGGGGATTAACTTTGTTAATAATAAAACACATAATATTGCTCCTACAGCTGCCGTGCACGAAATCCTTACTTAAAGCGGCAGCTGGCTTTAAAATGTTTGTTAACCGATGCAGAAGAAGGTGGACAGGGGTAACACTTATTGGTGGCGGGGGTGTTGTAGTTGCCGGCGAAAGCGAAAAGGGAGAAGGGAGAAGGGAGAGAATGGCATTGCATTGCACAGGCGGGTTATTTGCGGGTCGCTCTGATTTCGCTCGCAACGTGGAGTTTTTGACTCTGGCTTTCTCTCTGCTGGCAAGGAATCTCTTGAATTATTTATGACAATTAAGTTGTAATTTCATTTTATTGCCTTCAACAGAGCCAACATTTCACCGTCCGCGTACACTTGCCACTGCTTCTCACTTGCCACTTGCCACTTGCCACATGGCAAACCCCGCCACCCAGCATCTTCCCACACCGCTTACTCGTCCTTGGTTCGTATACGAATATGTAGTTCGGCTCCTTCAACTTGCGACTCCACTGGCCTTTCTTTTGTTCTTTCGTCATTTGACGCAGCTGCGCAGCATCTCCATGACCATCATCTCACGCCATTCTTTGGCCATTCAGAGCCCCTTTCATTTTACTTTCCCCAAATGCCATCGTAAAGCGGAAAATGTATGTTTTTGCCCTTGATACCACGAACCACTTTTTGTTTGGTTTTTCTAGAGGTTTTTTCTTTTTCGTTTCTTTTCTTTTCTTTTTCATTTTTATTTATTTTTATTTTGCGGCACACGCACTTTATTATATGTTCGCGTATATTTTCATAAAATTGCACCAAAAGTATTACCATTTTGGACTACATTCCCGGAACAGGTGTTCTTCCCTTGAAAAACCATTTGCTGCTCGTATTAAATTGTTGAGTCATCAGATGATAGAACAAAAACTCAATAGCTAAGTTTATTTACATATCTGATAATAGTTTATTCCATGTTAAATACTGAGCATCAAGTGATTAGATTGGGTTTTCTTATAGAAATACTGTTTTCATTTTGTTGCACGATATATTAAAGCTGAGCCTATGATTAAATATAATGCTGGGAATGAGGGAAGTTGTGGTCACGATGACCCTCTGACTTGACTGGCCTAACTATGCCCTCATCAAGAATGAGCCGGGGCAGATAGACCAAATTTAATATGCGGCATATTTAACACAGCACAGATGCTCCGTGATTTGCACGAACCTTGATCAATTATTTACTGAATAAAGACACCATTCTCTGCCACAACCTAAGCCGCAGCCTCTGTCTCTGTCTCTGTCTCTGCTCCGATGTCTTTGCCCCCATCTTTGCCTAGGTGGCTATGTCACGTGGCTGTTTTGTGATTTTTGGTTAGGTATCTGCTCATGTACAAGAAATTATTTAATAACATATTCTAGTTACCAATGAAAGTTGTACGCGACCCGCTAACCAAATTAGTCAGTGTCTTAACTTTGCCATTCGAATTGTGCTGGGGGCACAGCGGTGTTAGCCAGGTTCATTGTGTCTTCTGTGCGATTTAATAGGCCGACAGCTGGGCTCCCCCAAATGCAGCTGCTGACTTCTTGAAGGAGGCTAAAGGCAATTGCAGTGTCAAAAGTTTTTGACACGTACAACGACTAAACTTTTCAGCGGTAGCCACGACATAAATAAACATCGCCCTTGTCGTTTGCACTGGACGGCGGGATTGGGATCTGTAGAGGGACCGAAACGTGACCAGAAGCCGACCAACGGTTGCTCACGTGGCCAATTGCCTGGGCCTGTTTTGTCCGATTTGTCCTTTGATGCTGCTGTGCTCGTAAATTTTTCAACAAGTTTTTATTATGGTTGCGTGTCCTTCCAAAAAAAAACACTGGCATACACACACACACACACGCATATATTGTGCACACACACACACACAAACACACCCACACTTCCGTTTTTTTGTGATTGCGTCGAGTTTTTTTATTCTGTATTTATTTTATGTAATTTAGGAATACGGCTGAAAATAATTTATAGCTATGGAATTTGCACATTAATCCTGCAAAATGTTGCCAAATTATGGAGCCAATAAATATTTACCTTGCTTACTACCAAAAAAAAATAAAAGCCCCTTGCATTTTGTATGCTCTTCGCAGCGAGCAAAACTTTTCAATCCCTGTTGGCAGAATTTTGACGCTAAGCCATAATTTTGATTTAGACCCTCCGAAAGCTGCTTGGGATTCCTTAAGCATGCATTTATCTTTTTTCGAACACTGGTGCCGACAGCCGACATGGCAAGGGTTCTACAAAAATTAACATATTCAAGATCCTCTTTGGCCGTGGCTATCAATCACTGTTTGTGAATATGAGTTCTCTATTTTGAGGCAATTGGGCCAGATAAAGATTTATGGACGCTTTGTACACACAATCTATGTATTCAATTTAGATTGCCAGACTATCCACAACAGAAACTAGAATGTGTCTGTTAGTTGAATCTGTTTTAATCTCAAATCCCCTCCGGCTGACTTTTGTACAATTTACCCATAAGATTGGCATATTGTGTAGTTGAAATTTGATTATCGAAACATTCGGTCTTCAATTGACTGACTGTTAATTTAAATTTACAGTTTTATTGAACAAATCAAGCCATTTGGCAAATTATTCAGATGACAGGCATAAAGCGTATTTTCATCTGTTTGCGACCAAAAACCACTGATGAATTTTCGAAGCTGTTGACTGCCGCTGTATTTTCCTGTTTTGCGGTGGACACGATGGATGTGTTGAAAGCGCCATCGATTTTATTTGACTATTTAAGCGATTCGCGCAAAAACTGGCTGTTTGATATTTGCATGGAATTTTCGGTGGTGGTGTTTCGCGGATAAGTTCGCTGACCGACCAATTTCAATATGAATTCAATTTTCCGCTAAATTGAACTGAGCACAAAAGATGAGAAAATTACGAGCGCAACTTTCCGCTTAAATAAATTCAAATAAATAACTGTACGCAACTGAACTTGTTAGTGGCAAGCAACTAACATCCAACCACTCTCTATATATATATGTAGTTGTATCTAACCACCCAAATCGCCGTCTAAGCCAGACGTCCAACCCTAAGTAAGATTTTCTGTGCTTGCGGCGGCGGATGCAGGCCAAGATGAAAGCTAAAATATTTATATATAAATATGGATATATATTTACATAAATATATATATATATATATTAGTTATTGTATGAAAAAGAAAAACACCGAAAAGCCATAAACCAAAGCTCGGTAGAAAGTTCATCATGATGAGTGGTGGCTGCAACAACCTTTACAAAACCTTCAAAAACCAGTCAAAGCCGAGGCAAAAGAAAAAAAAAAAACTATAACGCCTTCGACGGCACGTCAGATATCCAACAGATTTAGATACAGATACAAAGGCATCTCAAGACAAGCACAAATGTCGATGTCGACTTTGACGTTGATGCTGCTGCTGCCACTGCTGCTGCTGCCACTGCTGCTGCTGCCACTGCTATTGCTGCCACTGCTGCTGCTGCTGCTGCTGCTATTGCTGCTGCTGTTGCTAATGCTGCCTTTGCAGCTGCATCCCCTAGAAACATAAGAAATGGTGTCACTAGTAGGACCATAGTCAGTAGAGGATTTTGGTATCGGCTATGTGGTACGTGTTAGGGGAGCGGGTGCGGGTGCTGGGACGGGTTGGGCAGGGGACAAGCACTTTCCGCTCAGCTTGCAAAATATGAAGTTTGCTTTTGAAAGTTTGCGGTTTTTGGGTTTCTAGCAGGCGAACAATAACGAAGAAAACGCCGAGAAATACATTAAGCCAACATAAAGAAGCATTTTTTAGCCAAGCATAGCGGCTAAATATATGCAGGCTTGTGGTGTGCTTGTGTGTGTGTGTGTGCTTCTAAAGTGTTTCTGTATTTGTTTGTGTGCGTGTGTGTGTTTGCATATTTGTAAGTGTGTGTGTGTTTGTGTGTTTGTGTGCTTGTGTTTTGTGTGCTTGAAACTGACGTACTTATTCATAGCTCTCAGGATAACAAGGGATTTGTTTGGTCCCTACACGCTTAATACTCAACCCGATACGAAAGTTGTTTCCCCCCTTTCGCTGGGTTTGGCTTCCATCATTTTGTGTTCATCCGTCACTCCGGCGGACAGAAACAGAAACAACAACATTTGGCTCCGGCCTTGTTAGACCAGCCGCCCGAGAGTGTCAGTTAATGAATGTTTTGTCATACTACAATTCGCATCTTTCTCCGACTTTACAAAAATCCTTAGCTTGCAGCATCCTTAAAACAACCCACATAGCAAATACACCATTTATGTATTTTGTTGGTATGCGTGTGTGTGTGTGTGTGTGTGTGTTGTTTTTTTTTTGTGGATTGGGGGCGTTTGCATGTGTGCTTGTGTGGGTTGTGTGCCTGTCCGGTGTGTATGTGAGTGAGTGTGTGCGTGTGTGTGTGTGTAAGTTGCCTATTACTCATCTCGTTCGGGTTGCTCGTGCTGGCTTGCCGCACATCAATGTTAGAATTTCATGGATAAATGAACACAATTGATACCTTTTGTGTACTTTTAATCTAGCCAGAACGCCCCCAAAAACTCACTTGTTGTTCCAAACTATGGAAGCCGATAACTATAGAAAAATATCCTGGTTGGAAAATCAGAGCAAAATAGATAGTCAGAGTTTCATATGGTCATATCTAACATTTGCAGCTGGCAAAATTGAAAATCCCATTCTATATACAATTTTATTTTGTTTATTTTTGGTTCAAAGATAAAAACAATAAATTTTCAAAACTCGAAGAGAAAATATTCATCACAGACACTCGTGTAGCACCATAAAAGAAAATATATTTTCTACTCCAGTTAATATTATTTATTTATAAAAAAAAAATTGTTATTCTGATACAAAAATTTGATTAGTACATCTCAAATTCCGAGATATAAGATATATATATTTGGTCTCTAATATTTCAATTTTTAAGCTTTTCGTTATCGAGTTTGACACAATGTAAATTTAGACACTAAATTTAGTTGTCCGTATTAACATAAATAAAATATCGAATTCCTTTATTAAGTTGTGCAATTTGTAAAACCGGCTTAAAACTTGAACGTGCAATTTGCAATTTAATGAGAGTGAAACCCCCAGGGAATTGAAAACAATGTGGCGAAAACAAAGGATATTTTACCGCTAATCCGGCTCCATTTGCAATATGGCTACAGAAAGTGGAATTTGTTTTAGATTTGCTTTTGGGCATTGGCAAAACAAAAAGTTTACAAATTGTTAATCAAACTAATTAATTATAATTTGTGTGGGAGATTTTAATTTATAATTAATTTAAAATTCGATAAACAATCCCAAACTCAACGGAAGAAAAAAAACGGCGTGAAATAGTAAAAAGCCAATAATTTAATAAATGGTATAAACCAAATAAAAAATGTTCAAAGCGAATGTTGTTGATCCTTTTTTTACATTTAACAATTATTAAGTAACGCGTAATAAAATTGGGGTTGAAATCCAGAATATACACCGCGCAGTTATAAATTAATAATAAATATATAAAAAAAAAAACATAAAACAAAATAAAATCATAAAAAATGTTGAGGCCAACAGCGTGTGAAATTAAATTAATTGAATTGAATTTCTTGTACAGCGCAAAAACTAACAAGCCAGAAACAATTCAAATCATAAAAAAATGTGACATAAAGAAATCAAAATATTTTGCGTAATAATTCCCGCGAACAAGTGTAAAATTTGCTGTGATGAAGCGCAAATAAAAAGTGTACAAACAAAATATTATATTGATTCATTATTCTCATTAAAGCAGCCGATAGGATCGATGTGACAATGTGAATGCCATGAATACAAAAATGAATACCAATATGAATATAGATATGGACATGAAAACGAATGCGACTTTATTGACCACCAGTCGTAAGAGGCAACAGAATCGACGCCGCTGATGATGAGAATAAATATAAAAATTCAAATAATGCAAATCGCCAAATCGGGGGGCAAGCAATAAAATCGACAATAAAGAACATCAAATCAACAGCAGCCGTTAAGCAACGATAAAAGTGGCCAACACAGAAACTAAGTCGACGACAGCGGGAACGGCAACGGCAACAACAACAAAAAGAAGAAGAACAACAACAAGAACAACAACACAATCAACATCAATTCCGGGCGTTGGCCATGGCCGATCCGGAGCCCAATTCCACACGGCATCTGCAACGGCAGCGCTGGCAATGCCATGCCACATGCCTACCGCATCCCCAAGCTAACAATTGTCGGCACGTGCACTACCAGAGCTCCTGGGGCCGCAGTTGGAGCAGCATCGCCTGGCTGCTGACTGTTGTATGCTTGCTGACGCGACCCGTCATGCCGGAAGTTATTTATCGAGTTGATCCTTTGGGTAAATGTTTTGTTTTACTTTTTTTTCCTACAATTTTTCGCATATCAGAAACTTCTATAGCAACATCTACATATAAAAATTCGCGTCGGTTTCCGTTTTATCTGCAGGAATAATCGTCCCCCGTTGTTGCTGCTCGTCGTGGCACGTCTGGGCTCCTGTGACGCGTTTTTTTTTAGCTAATGTCCGTTGCCGAATGCAGGCGCCAACTCCTAGTTCAAATATTTATGGCCGGCCCAAGAACTAAATTGGCGTTTTTATCCGCCTCGCTACCCACTGTAAATTTATATGTATAAATCATAATTAAGCACAAATACATACTGAAAGTGGCTGTTTATGGCTTTTGTGTGTGTGTTTTCCGTTGTCCAGTTTCGGTTCAAGGCGAAAACGAAAACGAAAATGTTTTCTACGGACAAAGTTTCACAAATGATCTGAAAAGCGAAAGAGCGTCCAAATATTTATGTTCGTCATTAATGATTAATAGGGTAGCCAAGGCAAACATTCATAAATTAAACCACATTAATTAACTGTCCGCCGCAATGGATACTCGAAAAGAGATGCTGCCAATCCGCGTTTCATTGTCATAAATGTTGAATCATGACCATGGACTAATTTGAGACTACTTCTAACCGTACCAATACCACAACTCATCCAAACACGCCTAATTATACACCACACACACACACACACACATATATACACACATCTTCCGTGATCAAATAAAATCTATGTCAGATTTTGGTATGTTTCTATTTATATTTGTTGTTGTGTATATATTATATAAATATGTACACATGCATGTACTATGAGATATTTGCTAAGTATTTCATATATCGATTAAATCAATCGTCAGACTTGATATGATAGCAAAAATTAATTGACACATTTGCCGCAGTTCAAAGATAAATAATTCGGCTTTAATGATGTGCACAAAGATAACACTTTGAAAAATGTTTTTTTTTTTTCATTTTCAATTTGGCAATTAAATAATTAAATTCGATAAGAGCTAATTTGCATATCTCACAAGTGTATGTCAATTTTCTCTTATACAATTATCGAAGTTTTGTATAAGAGTATGATGAGCAACGCTTTCAAGTGCCACTTAAAGTGTATCAACATTTTTGTACTCCCAATTTGTAAACTGGACTCCAAAGTGCAATTAAATATTTATTCAAAACTTTCTTTTCGAGTGCGCAACGGACTTGGTCATTAATTTCAAGGACATTGCTTTTGCCAACTTTGACAAAACTTGCAATTTATGTTTTGTCGCAAAAGCGCAAACAACTCGGCCAACTTCCATTAAACTGTTTGTCACTTGCCATTACTTTAGCGACTCATGATAGAAAATATATATAAATATATACAAAATATATACAAAATATTTTAATATATATAAAAGGATAAGTATCACTTACCGATAGAAATAAATAATTAAGATAAATCAATATTAAGAAACTCAATTAAAAATCGAAAACTTATATTTAATTAGAATTCGATATCAAGGCATCTCCAAGTTGAGCTTTCTCGTAAAAACCATTCTTAGTTTTTTATTTATTTCTGGATACAAAAAAACAACACAAAAAACACATCAGTTTAATAAATATGCTTAACTTATACCCCCCTAATCAAGGAGTCATCTCAATTACACTGTCCTGGCATTGTGCGTCTACTCAGACCGCGAACTGTTCCTGGCAACTGGCGCCTTGGGTCGCGTTGATAACGGAAACTTTCACGGTCTATTCGCTTGCTTCACAATTCCCCGAGTCGGTTCACATTAAGATGTGCTTTAATCTCCCATCTTTGCCTGGTGCCTGGTGATGGACAACCTTGGGGGACGGGCGCGGAATTTCGTCCTTGTGTCTTTGTCACATGCGATGCCTTTTAGTGTCTTGCTTGAGCTGTAAAATTTAACTCGAGGCGACAGGATCCTAAACGCTCGTACACAAGTGCCTCAGCAGGCTTCCACACCACGTCATCCTCACCTCAATTTAGATGCTTCAACAACTCTACGGCCACATACTTACAATACATGCCACATGGTCGTTAATATGCTCGTTTTTCTGCTTCTCTACTCTGAGCACAAGCAATGTCAAAGGATTTAATTTTTGAAAGAAATGATGCAAAATGTTTTGGTATTCAACATTTTTATACATAGATATATTTTGCAACCTATTTTCGATTTGAGATATGACAACCTGGAATTTTTCTTACTTGCTGCAACATACATATTTGTACAAATCAGAAAGTGTAGTGCGATTACAGGGTATACCACAATCGTATACATCTTCAACCTTCATTTGCTTACTCTATAAATAAAAACAGTTGTGCTGGGGGTGGTCTACATTTGCTTAACTAAACAGCCTGGTAAATGCTTACCAAAATTATGAAAAGTGAAAGAGTTATTATCATTTTATGTGGCATAAATTTGCATGAAACCTCCACGTGGAGTGCTTGCAGCATCTGAAGCCGTAGCCCCAGCCTTAGGACGCCTCGCGGTCATAAACTGTCGGAAAGAAGCCGCCAGGTTTTGTGTTTAGGGGGTTATAAATGTTATGCACACATGTTACCACTTCCTTGGTGCCTGGCTGGTAATACAATGTTGCCAATGTCTTTACCAGCCAGCTCTTTAATGTGATACCTCTTTGCAATTATTCAGATGCTCGAAACGGTTTTTTGTTACTGAATATTTTAGCTATTTACGAAGTCTAAAAATGAAATATTCACGGTTAGCCAGGCAAAGGAATCAGTAAACTGAGATTTGTAAGCCTGTCACATGACAAAACCAGAATTATATTTACACAAAGTATTACATGATTACTATTAAAGTATAACTTTTCATGTTATAGTTTCAATTTTTTTTTTTCGATATTTACGACTGGCTATGATTTAATTTCAAATTGCTTTTGTTGCTTTTCATGTGTGCAACTGACTTTTGCACAAAAATTCAAACAATCTATTGTGTAGGAATTCACGGCGAAAAATGGCTTTCAATAACACGAAAATAACACATGAATATGTTTTGTCTATACATGTTGTATACACGTGTAACACACACGTATTGCACTAGTTCCCATCATCACACACACACACACACACACACACATTCCACCACAGATCCTTCTTTGGCAGCTATTGTAAGGCATTTGTTTTGTAGTGTAAACACTTACTCATTGATACACACACACACATACATTTTCACACACATTCTTACACACGTAAACAATTTGGGTAATGAAGTCAGTGGAGCTCAGTGGAGGATGCCCCATCACCGATGTCGCCTCTAAAGTGTATAAGAGAAATGCACAATAAACAGAAACAAATGGCACACCATTTTTTTCGCTGCCAAAATGTAACAAAAAAAACAAAAAAAAAAACAAACAAAAAAAAAATGTTTCGGAATAATTTCACATGAAATTGAATGTCTGAGTTTGCTTAGGTGTCAAGTGTCAGTTATGTTGAAGACTGAACGATTGCATAATGGGAATTCAATTTACTTACTTGTGTTTCAAGACTATTTTCTCCCTTAGACACTCGTTGAATACCTTCCACAGTTGGATAAACATCAATTCAATTTCCCTTAAAGTTTATAGAAAAATACAATTAATTTTGTATTGTACTGTTATTTGGCCACAGATAAAGCTAACAATTGATGCGAATTTGCAACATGACATTTCAATTGATTACGAAAATTCCAATTTATATACGGTATACAGCAAAAATAAAATGAAATTCTATCCACGGCTTGCATGAGATTATTTTCCCCTCAGACACTGATAAAGCTATTGATTGCAATGATTTTAAATACGTATTTTGAACAGAAATATTTACCAAATAATTGGTATGATAAAATTTAATTTTTCAATGAGCTGCCCTATAAGCCTGGACACTAATTATTTATTAGACGAAATAATACTAATTTTTTTCGAGATTTCCCTTAAGTAAAATTCTGGAGCTTAAACACTGTTGCTAGTGTGTATATTGTAGTTTGTTGTCTGTATGCATTTGCTATAAGTTATATATATATATATTAACATCTATATATATATATACATTCATATATATATAAATATTTTTCTTCGCTTCGTTCTTTACATATGTATTAATGCATCTCGATTTTGGCGTTGTTTGCTTTCAGCTCTGCTCGCTGCCACCTTGCGGACGTACCAGCGTGCCGGATGCGATTCGGAACAGCTGTCACTCAGCTGTCCACGTGGCACTAGCATTTCCATAGAACTGGCCCAGTATGGGCGAGCGGGCGGTAAGTTCCATTGTCACGTTCGACGAAGAGTGAAGTGGATGTGGAGGAATTCGAATTGGAATTGTAGGTGGGATGCGTATATGGATGTGGAATAGAAAGGAGCGCTGAGGGCCAAGGGCATCAAGTGAACTGAACAGCGAATGGTCGGGCTCACTTGGACTGAAGCGAATGCCAATATCGCAATTGATTGATTGTTGCCCAAAGTTTGTCCGTTACACGCGTCGATTGTACGCATTGTATTTTACTTATTTGTGTGTGCACGTGGGTATGTTGTGCCTCTTAGTGTACTTGCCAACGCCCACATGAGTAGTAGTAGTAGTAGTAGTGGTGCGCAGTCAAACAAGCAGTCTGACAGACAGACAGACAAACAGACAAATAGACAGACAAGCACAATGAAAGCAAATGAGGAGCGAACCGTGCTCCGCATACGCCCCTATCAAGTCTACTGTCTGTGTGTCCGACCCTACATGGTCTCGTTGGGTGGGGTGTGGGGGGGAATTGGGAGATTTAGGAGATGCTCACAGATTGAAATGGCTGTGGAAGCGTTTGCATTGAATGCTGTTTCTACTTGGCACTCGACCCCGATAACCACTCCATGCCGCGCCACTCCACTCCACACTCTAGTCCACTTCAGTCCAGCTCTCTTCGCACCACTTCAGTGCACTTCGAAAATCGACGACGACAACGACAACGACAAACACAAGGACACGTTCACAAAAAAAAAAAAAAAAAAATTGCCCTCTCGTCTACTTGAACAGATTTATCCGACCACAGCTTGTGTCCGCCAGTCTCACAAGAGGACCTCACCACGACCGGAAGTGCTGGCGATGCTGTCATCCACAGCGGCACTGAAATTGAAGTCAAACCGCCGGAAACGTGTACCGTAAGCGGATTACAGGTAAGCTGAATCAGTATAATTGCAATTCCATCATCGTCGCACTCATCATCGGAAAGCAGGCTCAGCCACATTGAGAGCACTGCTGAACACCCGCAAACTCATCTACTTAGCCCCACATACCATATATTATTCATATATATATATATATATACATAAAATATATATATATATATATACATAAAATATATATATATATATATACTCTTTTTCGCAGTGTATCCTTCTAAATGTTGCCTGCTCGAGCAACTCAGACAGTACTTTGGCTTACCTTTTCGACAAAATGTATTTTTTCCATTTTCCGCACGATTCCACAGTCTGCATTTAAAGATGAGAGGCCATACATACAAACGCGATAGAATAGCTGCCTTTTGGTCAAATACACACTCCCACACACACACACACACACACATTACACTATATAGAAAAACAGGCAGTTGAAATAAATCAGTGAAGCAGAACTTTGCCATAAAAACAGCAATAATTCATAATGAAAATCGATTCGATTCACTTTGGCCAAGTAAAAGGCATAAATCATATCAAATTTTTAGTTACTTTACCCATTCAAAGCTTAACCCAACCAAATACGGCATTTGTAAATAAACATTTATATATACTTACAAATGTACTTATTTATATGTATGTTGTAATCTGACATCAATACTCCAAAAAAAATATATAAATATATATGTTTACTGCAATGGCGAATATTAGTATATTGGGACAAATATAGGCAACTGCAATCAAAATATGAAGGTTATTCGACTGCGAATGTCATTAAAATCGTTGTAATGATTTAGGGTATTTCATATGTAATATTAAAAATTTGAAATCAAATTGAAGTTCACTACGAAAATAATTTAGTGCTGTAAAAGTGGTTTGCGCTCACATTGTGTATATATGTATATATATATATATACGCCGCAATTTGTCACATTTATGAGGTCGTTTTGGTATTCGCATTCAGCCATATTGTGTAGCTGGTTGTGAGGAACCTGTGTGGTAGTTAATTTTTCATTGAACCACATCCTACGAAAACGGTTTGTGACGAAGCTTTTCCCATTTTGTTTGATTGAGCACATCAATTTAAAGTAAGACGATGACTTCATGTGCGGTGTGTACAAAATAACCGCAAACGGGTGGATGGTCAGGGACAGGATACTCACGCTTCATTTCCGGTGGCTCCTTAAAGCGGAACTGATATTCGACCAGCCGCAAGTTTGACTCTTGACTTATGGGGACTGGGTACTGGGCACATTGCAGTAACGTCAATCCCCAATGCCAGTTGCGAATTGCGAGTGACCCGTAAAGCAGTGTGAGAGCAGCAAGTGTTTCCTCCAACCAAACCAGAAACGAGGGTAAACAAATTATGACGAGACGAGATGAAACGAGATGAGACGAGACGAGGCAAGCAGCATTCGTGCGTGCCACACGCATGGAGAGGAATGATATCTTGCGTTCGCAGTAACCTCAAAATGCAATTACGGTTTGTGTCCTTTTGTGTATGAAATACAAAGTGCGGTTCAAAAATCTCACTATTTAATTACGAATCAAATTATTTAGCTTCAACTGGACTGAGTTGTGGTGCTGAACCCATACCATGTTAATTTCATTTATCCAAATTGCACACAACAATTAAGAATTCAAATTATTAATATTGTTTTTATTTGTCACATTTTCCGTCAAAAAGTGGCAATACAAATACATATTTTAAACGAATGAAATATAAAATTTAATTAACTTTCAATTTAAAATGGAAAATATTCGAAAAACATTCATTTAAATGCCGTGCGGAATATAATCCGATTAATGTTGCGTCTGTCATCCACTAAGTAGTTGGACGCTTATCTCGCCCCGAGGTAATTCATAAATTTCAACAAAATTATAATTATTCACCTATTCATACTCGCCCGAATAACTGGCTGTGTAACTACTGTTTTGGAGCACTTACTACAGCTTCCCCATACGTACACAGACACAATCTACTCGTATACATATATATATATGTGGTCGGTGTAGCATATGCAGCATTACATATGCAACATCTGAGTGCTGCTTGCCGCTTTTTTGCGCCTGTGGAATTGTTAAGGCATATGAAATGCTTTCATAGCTTAATCTCGTAGGCAGACAGAGATTTACGACTCTGCAGCTGAGGTGGCGCCATGCCAGCACCATGCCACCAGCATCCATTGTTGCCAGCTGTTGTTGGTTGTTGTTCCATTGCCGCCACCGAATTCAAGGATGCGGCTACAGTTGCCATCTGCGCCGAACAATCTATCAATAGCACCCTCATCGAACCCGCTCAGTTGCTCTACCAATATGCTCCTATACACATACACATACACATACACATACACATACTTGAAGCCATTATATCTTACTGGTTGTATCTCTGTATTTTCTTATAGTATGCCCTGCTGCAGACTGTGGTGGATGCCTGCCAAAAGAAGAGGCACTGCAAGTTTGCTGCGAATTCCAAAACGCATACCACTGGAGATCCATGCTCGGGCATACGAAAATTCGTTGAGATTGCCTACAAATGCCGTCCATGTAAGTATGCCAGTCCCTTACGAGGTCAGCCAACCGGTACTTTTGTCCATACACAAACACTTGCATGCACTTTAAAAAAAAAATATAATCGATGCGGATTGCGCCGAGTGGCGAGTTGCATCCCAGCATCCCAGGTTATCTGCCTCTTTCTCATTTTTGTCCTTGCCGCGTGTACTGTATTTTATTTGCTCAGTGGCAAAATGAATATTTGCCAGATGCTAAAGTGCCAAACATCAATTTAAGTTTTGCAACAAACAAACAAATTTATTTTCACAAAAAAAAAAAAAAATAAGCAATTGTTTATTGTAGCATCCTTCAGATGATTTTCATACCAGTAAAGTACAAATGCTCCAGTTTTGTGTTGAAATATATTTCGCAATCTCCAGTTTTTGTCTACAGAATCTATAAATTTTTTTTACAGGTAAACTGCACATGTAGCACACTTTGGTATATAGTTTATAGTTTGTATTTATAGCTGGAAAACCAGTGACCGATTTATAAAGAACTGCAACAAAAATCAGTCAAATCAGTTTCTGTTTTAAAATCAAAACTGATAAATCGTTCAGTAGAGTTTTTTATCTCTTACTTTACTTTCTATTGACCAAGTATAATTTGTAAAATCAACCTACTCAAAAGAGATAAAAATAATATCGATAGAGTCACTCATACATATAATAAAGTGAAATGGCGTCCACAGTAAAAAAGTATTATCATAATAATTATCAAAAGGAGGAAAAAAAAAATTAATGAGAACTTCAATTAAATGGAACTTCGTGGCGATAAGAGCGACCCGACTGGTACTGGACAAAGGTTGGCTGGTGCTGCAAATTCAGCTAGAAGCATAATGAAAAATGCAGCTGCGCTTTTGCTTTTGCTATTTCCAGCATTAAAATAGTTGAATAAACTTTTTGCTGAGTTATTTGCATAGTTTTTCTCTGTGCATATATATATATTTTTTTTTGGTTGCACTTCTTCTTGTTCACACTGTGCCAATGGTGATTGGGCTAATGGCACTCGATTATTTACGATCCGCTAAGCAATTCATGTTTAATCGTAATCACTCTGCAAACTAAAGCCGATAAGCATACAGATGAACCCACCTAAGAGGAGCCTCATTCCACAGGAGGCACATTGCTTTTGGGTCGTTGGCATTTTGCGCCATACAGTTGCATTGGAGGACAAACGTTAAACGAGCTCTTAATGCCCTCAGCAGACAGTTCAATTGGACTGTATTCAGTTTCGAGATGCCAGAGCTGAAAAGATCTTTTCGTTTCTATGTAATTCTTTGGTAATTTGCGTCAGCCCGTTAGCCATTTCCAGCCATTCTCAGCACTCTTTGTAACTTTGCCGGAAATATTATTTTTCTTTTTTTGTTTTACAGAATTTTTTTTTGTATTTTTTCTGTTTTTTTTTTTGTGACAAGTGACGCAGATGTTATCTTGTTTAAAAGCACACAAACAAACCGAAGCAGTGAGACAAACAGGAGCGAGACAAAAGAGCAGCGCAGCATTCAAATTAGAAATGGGAAATGCACAGCGGGTTGAAAAAGGGCAGTTTGCTTGTACTTGGTCCGCATAGCTCAGTACTTGTCGGAAGGGAGGGGGGGGGGTGGCAACAAAGGGGCACTGTGGGGTCCTCGGTGAGGTAATATAATTAAGGAGAGCCGGTTTTTTTTTTTTCTAAATTGTCTGTTATCTTTTGCTCATTATGGACACCAGCGACAAGTAATAAAACTGCAAAGTACGAGTGGAAAACGTTGAAAAATGACGGCCTGGTTATGTGCGTGGAAGCGCAAGCAAACCCCAAGCCCAACTCAGACGCTCGAGGCGAACATTGCATAGCAGTCACAGCCGGAGCCAGTGCTAGAGCCAGTGCCAGAGCCACAGTCACAGTCACAGGCGACAAATAAAAGGCTGAGTGTTGGAGGAGCTTACACCGTGCCAGACGGCACATTGCGGTCATAAAAATATGGCAATTTTCAACTTTTCTCACGTCTCTCAATAATAAAACGTGCACTGGCACTCTCAAACGTAGCGGGGAATCACAGCACCCAATAGGACGACCGTGCACGTACCATGTGGGAGACGTATCCAAGAGCCGGGGGGGTTGTGCAGTCAATGCCAAAGGCCCAGGCTGTAAACATGCTATGCAAATATTTACCAAATTTATTAAAGTTCATCTCGGACCGTACTCTTGCTGCAGAAATTCCTTTTAGTATTCATCAAATTATGTATATAAGAAGAGACACATATATATATATATATATATATATATATATATATATACATAAATATACAAATTGTACATAGCACTAAAAGTGCAAAGGAGGAAAAAACAGCGCCAGCAGCACACTTCATAATTGCTTAAGCTGGGACCCTTTCCGGATTGCTTTGAGCAGAGCTAGCAAAACGGAGACAGAAAGTGTTGAAAATCATTCTTGATGGTACTTTGACAATTGTAAAACTCAGCTTGGCTGACTTCCAACAGATTGCTTTGTAAGACGTATACATCATATGTACACACACACACACACACAAACACACACACACATACTATGTGCAATAGAACTCGGAAGTGCCTTTAGACATAACTAGAGTAATTGGATAAAATATATCACTTTGATTTTCTTTTAGCGCAGTGTCGTAGAATTCATTTATCAAATTAACTTAAATGCAACATGGCGTATGATTAATTAATGCAACATTGATAAACAATGTAAAATAGGTAGACAAATAACTATAGATTGGCGTTGTTAAATTTATTTTGACGTTTGAATGGATTGCTGCAAAATTTATTCAATGTGTTTTTTTTTTTTTTTTTTCCGTATAGCAATTATTGATTTAAATAAAAAGCGAGTCAATTGCTGAAATAAAACGTGAGTGACATATTCAAACGCAATGTTTTTGTTAGCTTATTATTATATGTGCAGTCGCCTAAATTAACTTAATTAATCCGTTTTAATATGGCATGACAACTCAAAAGTTAATGGCAACAAGGCGTATGAGTAATTAATACGAATACGCAAAATGTTGTTATTTTATAGTGGGCAACATGTCGTATATATATTTATATATATATATGTCAATTAATATACAATAAATCAATTAAATCGACTTCACTGTCAAGTATTTTAGTAAAAAGATTTTAAAGAAAAAAAATACTTTATATATTATGCTCTGGTTGTAAGGTATTGGTTCTCAAACTTCAATCAGCACAATTAAATATTATTTTAACGGATGAACATTTTTTTTTAAACGTTCTTTTATTACATGGTTTCAATCATTTTGTGCATGGCTGGCATCGGAAACAGACGAATTCCGCAGCAAGTTAGCCTGTGAGAATGACAATATGCCGTTGATGTGCAATCCGTACTCCCGCATTGCCATTTACAGCGCATCCTTTGGTCACACGGAGCGGGAGAGTGTCCAGTGTGGTGGCCAGGGCGGCCCATCAGGTGGTGTCCAGATCAACCGAGAGGACACCGGCCAACCCAGTAAGCAAGCGTATATTATTAAGTGACTCCCCATCTCAAGGTAACTCCCTTTTTTGTTGTGCTTTAGCCTGCCTTGTCTCCTACGCCACAGAGACTGTTATGCAAATCTGTCATGGACGACGACGTTGCTCGGTAACAGCAGATGCCGGCACTTTTGGTCGGCCCTGCAAGACTGATGTGCGTATGTATCTGAAGGTCGTGTATACATGTAGTAAGTATTACATTTACTTGCCTGCAAAATTAGTGCTGTAATCAATTAAATTTTTACTTTCAATTTTTAGTACCCCGCAAGGTGCTTAAAGATCGCTATGAGACGGCGGCCGAGTCGGATGAGCCGCAACAAACCGATTTAGACTTGGACCAAGATGAGCTATACGATGAGGATCAGTTTTACAAAGAGTCCGAGGCCATACCGCCGGCCCCAAAGCTACAAGGTGCCAATGTGGGTCGATCCTTTGACTTTGATACCAATGTTGTCGGAGCAGAAGCTTCCAGCACACTGCTGCCCCCTCTGCTGTCACGCAACGATGGCACCCTGGAAGGTAAGCTCCAATCCTGAATATCTTTATGTATTATTCGTGTAAGCTTGTAAATTTATTACAACGTTGATGTTCCTAGTGGAGTCATTAGTCACTCGCTTAGAAACTAGCGAAGAATGCACAGATTGATGCCGGGACAGCACAATAGATTTGATAGTGTTGCGTGTTCGGATGAGTTCTTTTAAAGAGTTTGTTGCGTTGGCATGGTTTATGTCCTTCACTTACTATGAATTGACTCAACTGGGTATTGTACATAAATATTTTAAGAGCACGCTATCCGTCTTCATTAGCCAGCTGTGTGGCTTGCGTTTGAGCTATGTTCGCTGTAACGAATAACGTTAACTTGGCTCAGATAATGTATGCTGTCGTCGTAGCGTCTGCCGGCGATATTTGCGTTTGCGTTTGCCTTTGATGGATGTTAGGTTGTCTCCGAATATTTCGGTCTTAACACAAAGAATGCTCGCACATTGCCACATTTTTCGCAGAGCGATTACAGTCATCTATGCGGCTGTTAAACCGAATAAAGGAGTCATTCAACCATCCATTGGTAACAGCAACCACATTGGTCAATGAACAAATTATCACAACAACCGAAGCAGCTCAAAATGAAGTTAATGTGGCAAATGGCATTGGGCAGGAGACAGAAGAAGGCTCTGATATTGCTGCTAGTGCTGTTGATGAGGTCAGTGCGGCAACTGATTTAGTGAATGGAAATTTCTTCTATCGCCGCAAGTGCCAGATGGTTGATGATTGGGGGCCAATTGGTTTGAACTGCACCGAGGAGGACATCGTCACTGAACGTGTCGAAGTGGTTGGTTTCTTGGCAAATTGGCTGAACACCTATCTGCACATCCGAAGTGAGTTGAGAGATCCCCGCGTTGTGTTTCCCTTTGGCATGTGTAGTTCGTACAGTTAAGGCTTTCATGTGTAACTAATCGAAGTTTTGTTCACACACACCACACACACACACACACAGAGCTATGTACAAACACACACTTGCCATGCCACACACACACACAACACAACTTGGGCAAAGACGAGAACGGCAAGGACAACATGAACTAATACCATCAGCCATGTCACGTTTCGAAGCACTGCAGACGATGCTAAAATAAAAAAAAAAAAAAACAAAAAATCATCTTCCCGTTTCCATATTTCCATGCCTTAAAAGTAACTCCCGGCTGTCAGCCTCAGCGAATGTCATCAACAGAACTCGATGGCGGATGGGCCGTGGTGGTTGGGTGAGGTGCGGTGCGCGGGTATATATGTTGACAATGCGGCCAAGCCGCACAAAGTTGCATGTGCTGCACGTTGCATCCTGCTCGTTGCTCACCACATGGTAAACTTTTTGATTTCGTTTTAGTCATAAACAAAGTCGCCCGATTAAAACTTTAACTCGCAACGCTGCCTGCCACACAAATGCAGACAACCCGTTGACGAGCTCACTGTCAGTGATCAAGATCAACCAAGTGTAAAACTCATCATGCTGCTCCGCCAGGCTTAAACTAACTACTTGTTACTACTTGTTGTTGCCATTAGGAATACTAAGGAATACATTCGCAAAGACCCTAACTTACATGCATTATTTCTTGTACTTTGACTTACTTTCGCCTGCAGAGCACCAGGAACAGTTCTACCTGTATCTAATCATATCGGTGACAGCCGGCGTTCTACTCTGTCTGACGCTTGTCATCGGCCGTCTCACCCTTCAGCGACGTGGCGGACGTTTGAAAAGGAGCTCCAGTGTCAGCGGCGTTGCCAAGAATTTTGCCGACACACCAATGGACGGAGCAGCGGGCACTGGTGGGTCAGGTGTCGGTGCGGGTGCTGCAAGCAATTTCCAACAGCTGCCAACAGGTGATACCCATCTGGCAGACACATTTGGCGACGACATTTCCGACATTGATGTTGACGTGGACCTAACCGCCCCCATGCCATTGTCCAGCCTATCATCCCGGAATGAGGTGAGTTCCAATTAATACTGTTTATCGAGTCTGTTTTGTGTGTCAGCATGCAGATGGGATATGATGCTCTATTGATGGGCAGTCTAGAATATTAGAGCTCAGTTCGGTCTAGGCTAGTTATGAAGTTAGCAAAACAATTATGATGGAATAGCAGCAGCAGCAGGCTGTAATTAACAAAATCACCTTCCAATAGCTTTAATGACTACTGGCCCCTTGTGGCTCAGTGATTATGGGCCAAGCAAGTGGCTCGGCCATTACCTGTAGTCATTACCTTAGGTAAATAAACATTTCTAAATATGGAAATTTCATTGTTCTAGCCCAAGCCGACAATAGACAACGAGGGCGCATCAAAAGCAACGGACTGGACTGGTTGTGGTTCTGTTGAAAGGAAATAAGAGGAAACTGGGCGCAAGGGAACTTCCCCTGCCCATTTAACCCATTTTTGAGAAAACAAAAGCAAGGAGTCCTTAAATCGGCCCGTTGCCATCCTTTGGCTACTCTGCCACCATTGGGAAAATGCTACTAGCCTTGCTCCAAATGCTCGTTGCAACAATTTTTGTATTTCTCGTTGTTTATTTCAAGGGGGTCTGAACAAGAGGAAAAGAGCGCCAACAAAAAAACCCGAGTAGCCTTATACATGTATAACTACAACTAGTTATAATATATATACATATATATATATATATATATATATATATGTGTGTATGTGTGAATGTGAAAGATAGTTTGTTGGGCATTGTTGAAAGGTTGAAATGAAAATTACTGCACCTGTACCACACAGACAAGCGCCTAAGGTATTTGACGCATGAAAGATGAGAAAAAATAAATACAAAAATGTTTACAGTGAATTCGGGCTGATGAATCTGGTAATCCTCTACAGATTACATTGAGTAGCTTTCACATTTTGATTGAAACTCTTTTGATAGTTACTTTTCTCGAAAAGGGAATGATAAATGATGTTTGCTAACTGATTTAAAATTATGAAATATGTTTAAAGTTAATAAATAAACTCAACTGCAAACTGTATACCAATTATATCTGAGTGAATCGATAGTAAAAAAGGAATTATCACAGATATATCTTACTCGATGTGACTGTTGTCATTTCGAAATATATGAATAAATGAGCATCAGCTTAACTCTGCTTTACTTTGCTCTGTCTTTTCATATCCTTTTGTCGTCACCATCATCCTGAACGTCAACAACGTCGGCATCATCTGTATGCAACGTAAAATGGCTTTGCCAACTGTTGGGCTATGTCCAAACAAACAAAAGACCTACATGACATACGCACCGACGCCCAACTGTAACTACGCTGGCTTATCGGGCGCCCAACCCCACCATCCCTCGTCCACAGCGACCAGTCTGATGATGGCATCGCCACACTCTCAACCCACAATATACACAAGCATGGGCCATCCAGTTGTCAGTGGGGCCATGACTATAGGTAAGTAACGCACTGCCATTAAAACATATAAGTGAAGTGGCCATGGACAAAATTGTTGTAATTCATGTTAATTAAATTCAAGAGTTGGCCGCTTATTAATAGCCCCCCAGTAAAGGTATTAAAATGTTATCCGGACAAGCAACTGGCTCTGAATTTTTTTTTGTGTTACTCATTCGCATCAGTTGTAAAAGAAAACAAGAGCAAGAAAAACCATTGCCGACGGTTATGCATATATTACTGTATCCAAACACTCGTGTCGCACCACAGGTCCGCACATGCTTGGTCCGTCGGGCTTAAGTGGCATTCCGCCCACTTACTTAAGTGGCACAATAATGGTGCCTGGACATCAGCATACGCATGCTGGCACCTTGAGGCGTACTCTAATCCCAACCAGCATGGGCCTGATGAGCTCACCATCACCACCGCCGGCGATATTGGGCACTGGCACCGGCATGCCCATGCCGCCCCACTCAATGGCCTCGACCGGCGGCAGTGGGGTCTACTATGACAGCACGGTGCCACGGAGTCTGGCACGTGGATTGTCGACGGAGAGCAGCGGGCAGTATTACTATGGATGACACTCACTTAATCGCAAACCAACAATGCCAATCGCAATTGCGATGCGACCACAGCCGCACTTGAACTTCAACATGCTCCCGATGTCGGCTACCATGGGCTTGGGGTCGCCAACAGTTGCCGAGGCGAGTGGTAGTCGAGCGGGTACACCCACCAATGGTAACAAGTCGGATATACCAGCGATCACAGTGACTGCCTCGCCAGGACCAGCATCTATTCTACTGTCAATGAAGCCGCCAAACTCTGTCAGCGACACTCGCCAGACAATGACCACCACGCCCACCTCTGGCAGCGGTTTGCCAATGTCTACGTCTGGACGGAGCCAGTGTTTCTAGGATCAGTTTCACAGCCCAGCGAATATTTGCCACTTTACTTCCGTAACAATCAAGCGCCACGAGGCACTGGATGAAGAGCTATTCTACTTGTAAATACTAAAAAAACACAAAAAAAAAAAATCGTTTATCTAATCAAGTTAGTAAAATTTGCAATTGAAATTAACGCATATTTCAACGGTTAATCGTAAAAGGGCAATTTAGAGGCTATCCTGTAACCAAACCCATATTCAATTACCTTCTTAGGGTAATCGATGGGTCTCGAGTTGAGAATTTAAAATTGTTTTAATGCATATAGCAAAAAATCAATGTACTTAGTATAAATTTTAATGCCAAAACACAACAAATTGGTGTTTTCACTTAATATAATATACCGTTTATATATATATATATATAGAACTCATATTTCATGAATTTCTAGATTTAAGTAAAAAGCATGGAAAGGGTTAGGAAATATTTATAAAATATGTATTTATAACGCGGTTAGTCGTATCCATTGGGAGCATAACACATGAGAGTTTTATTTGCCTTAAATACCAACAACAATGATAACTTATTAAAATTATTAAAGTACTCAAAGTTACTTACATATTAGGAAAAAACTAAAAATAAAAAAAACATAAAGATACGAATTCTGTAAGGTCAACAATGCAGTCAAAATTAATTAAGTTAGGCGCCAGAAATGAGAATTATTCACTCATTTTTTAGTGGAACTACATTCAGTACAAGAGCAAAAATACTTTATAAGCATGTTTGTTTTTTACATATGTGCATATTGTACTTGTGAATACCCAAGCAAAAATTGATTTTAAAGTCCAACAAAAAAAAGTTCATTTGGTTCAGTACTTTTACAGATTAAAATGGCAAAAAAAAATAAATTAAACAAAAGAGACAAGTACGATATTTCATATTTAATGGCAGGTTTCTAGATATGTACGTGCTTGAATTTGAAGTACACAACAAATACATCAATTATTAAATACCATTCACATATTAAATGTGCTAACTATATACTCGTTCATAGTGAAAGAAAATGATTCATAAATACTACAAGAATATTCGAATTACTTTAGAGATTGTTAAACACAGAAAAACAGTGAGAGAGAGAGTCCGCCAAATAATCGCGTTTTGTCTTCATTAGCGATTAAAGTGTTTTTTTTTTTTTGTCTAATTCCAATGCATTGAAGTACTTGTTAATTGCCAATGCAAAAATATTCGGTAATAAACTCAACGGGAGACCAATACAAATTGAGTGGGATTATTCAGTTCGAACAGAAACCAAATGAAAACCATATGTAAACATTTTGTTATTAATTATATATATTTTTTTTTTTTTGGGTTTAATCATGAAACAGGGTAATAAACGAATATACGTATTATTATAATTGAACTAATTTATTTTATTGTGTTATCGATGTGGTGAGTAAACATAAATAAAATTGAAATACTATCATTACAGGTAAACATTGATATCAAATTACAGAAGTGGTCAATTTCAGTTCTGAGGCTAACAACCTGTTTGTAAATTTCAATAAACAATCAAATCTAATTGAAAAACTTAGTAAACTTTTTTATCTACGCTGACGTTGACAAATTGCCATTAATATTCAGAAATTTTTTCTTTAACATCAAAACCATCTTATACATAAATAAATTGACAATTTTTTAGAGTGGTTACTTGCTTACTAATTAACAATAATTTTTAAGAAGAAAAATGAAAATTACTGGGAAATATATAGATATTCTCAGTGGATATGCAATGTATCCCAACTGCAGAGTAATATTCAAGAGTTGGCTTGTTTCATTATGGTTGTTGTCTGCAGCCAACTGCAAAGTCTAATGGACTGCAATTGATTACGTCTGTCAATAATGATGAAGCAGCTCTTACAAACAATAAGTGGAGTGAGCGACTGACTGTCTCGTTATGAAAATTTATTCACGAGAGTTTCCCGTTGATGGCTTTGGCATGACCAAAGTTAAGCGTAATAACGGAGAGCCACCCAATCGGGCAACCAACCAGCCAGCCAGCCATTCATTGGCAATAAGTTGTTAATGGGTACCGTGTAGCAAGTGGGCAGCACTCGTTAGAATGCTGGAAGCAAAACTTCTTCATTTGCACCAACAGCACACCAGCAGAGGGCTAATTATGATAAGTGGCTGCAAGTAGTTGTCGCTGACAGCCACAGCAACTTAACAGCAGCAGTGACCAGCAGCCGATGTATCTGCTCAGTTCTACAAATCAGTAGCAGAAGAGCTAGGCAGTAGGGAGTCTGGGAGTCCGAGTACGATAACAAAAACAAAACTTTTTCAATTAAAAACGTTAAATAGCCACAAGCACTTTGCAATAAATTTCTACTGCAAATGAGTCGGGCACAAAATCACACCTTATGAAATGCCACAAACAAAGCAACAAACAAGAAGATAATAAAGCAAAAATTGAAAATTCTAAAGCATTTATATATGTAAGTCTTCTAAATTACTTGCTATATTTTTTCCCCGTGAAAATTCAATTTTTCTTTTTTGGTGCTCATATATGAAATTCACTAGAAATGGAGAAGAGAGGTGTACATATGTAGTAAATGCAGTTCAAATATATATATATATGTGCATTGATTTGAATTTGTTTCACTGACAGGAGGGCGTACTCCAGTTTTGTGCAGGAATTTAATGAATTCGCTGTTTAAACGCTGCCAAAACCATAAAACAATGTTAAAATGGCCAACAACAGCAGCAGCATCAGCAACAATAACCGATACATACAGCTGTATGTACAAACATTTACAGATATAGTCTATATGGTCATATATATATATATAAATTCAGTGGCGTAGAAAGGGCTTACATTGAGAAAAAAAAAGGAGGATTTAATATTGCATCGAATGCGTATTGATTGCATACGGATGTGACTTTGTTCGGCAAGTATTCAATGTTGAATATACTCGTATGTGTCTAATAAATGTTTTTATTATTATATTTTTAAGTTTTTACGCATCCAACGAGTTTCAATGCGTGCATACAAATATTATTATTTTTTTTCTGTTAGCTATTTATTCGCTAGCAGCGGCAGCTTAACCCATAAATATTGTACATGATCAACTGAATTTTGCCACAAGTAAAACAGAAAGGGCAAAAAATAAAG
Organism: Drosophila longiperda; assembly: GCA_035042125.1. Classification (NCBI taxonomy): domain Eukaryota; kingdom Metazoa; phylum Arthropoda; class Insecta; order Diptera; family Drosophilidae; genus Drosophila; species Drosophila longiperda. The sequence continues at coordinate 130,890 of JAWNLV010000010.1, forward strand.
GCTACGCTACTGCAAATATGTATCCACATGCATACATAAAAGTGTATTTACGTAGCATTCCAGTTTAAACCCAGCACACTGGGTGGTCTTACCCAATGGTCATTTACCATGATTTGCCGAAATGTTTTTCGCTTGTTCGTTTCATAAAATCAGTAAGCGAAACACAAAATAAAAACCCGTAAAGCACTTGTATTTAAAGTTGGTTTTTCAATTCAATACACATTCGCAGATACTCAATTCTATATGCATTGACTAAAAACCAGAACGCTTAGAGAGTGTTTATTTAGCTACTTTGAAAATCATCTAATAGGAAAATAATTAGTTAGGTAAAAAAAAAGCAACTGAAAATATCACATCTGAAATGCGCTTACATTGCATATGTCTTGAATGTAATGAAATGTATGTTAGCCAACATTGACATTTATGCATTAAACATTTTTTTTGCAACTTAAACTGGGGACTAACAATTTTCAACTGGTCCACAAAGAGCTCTATAATCAGAGCAGAATAAAAAATGTACTTTAAGCCAATATTAGGTTGCCCGACTCTTGACCTTTATGGCTGGGGAAATACATTTAACCACATTCATATATATAAGTAATTTAGTTGGCACTGCCTTGTTTTTAGTCTGCAGCTACAAATGAAAGGCTAGCAAAATTGTGAGTGGTTGGTTGGTTGGCCAGTTAATTCATTTACAGTCCAGCAATGTGCATTAAAACTTTGTCACGCTTTTTGTAACATTATGAAAATAGTACGGATTGACAAATAAGAGGCCAAGAGAAATGATCGAAATAAACTTGAAAATCTTTAAGGGAAGAAAGAAAAAATATGCGAATCAATAAATTTTCATTCCGATCGGATAGTTTTATTTAATCAGCCTGCTAAGGGTATATCATCATCGGTGTGTCTATAATTTATTTAATTTCTAGCATCCTGCACGTTCCCTTAGATATTCAGAGCCTTTTTACAAATTGTTTTCAGATTCTCTGCACGTTCGAAGCGACGCTTTTCAGCTTCAGCACCACCACGTTGCATGCTGTGCTGCTGCAATGGCAAATGCGCAAACTCTCCACCTGAGCCCGAATTCATTGGGAAGCAAGCTTCAGTCAGACTCACGTCTGCATCCTCCTGCCCGAATAATTGGTGAAGTCATTGTCCCTGTCCCTGCTCCTGTTCACGCCCACGTCGCGACGTAAACCCACCCCAGCAGAATGGAGGCGAAACACCAAAAAGCGCTGATTCAGGTCATTGTATGTAAAAATTAATGGAACATTTTCCTGCAACCAGAATTTCATCTTTTCTTTCACGTATTTGTACACGGCAACCTGTCCGTCTTTCTGTTCAGCTCCTGTTTGCCAATCAGTCCGGGCTGCCATCGGTTTTTGCTTCCAATTTGTGTTAGTTCGGTTGGAAAGTTTCATTTATTTCCTTTGTAAGTCGTAGTTTTACACAAAAACAGAAAAGTCAAAACGATAAAATTGTACATAAGAATATTGCATTTCCTCAATTTAACTGTTTAATAACTTTTCCTGATACAAAACATATCAATAAAAAATTATCTGGTATTTGAATACTTTGAATACTTGAAATTCCATACTACTTCAAAACTAAATAAGACATTTCACAAATATTAGATTTTTGGCATCATTATTAAATTTGTGAAATTTATTGCAAATAATGTGTGTGGCGCTCGAAAACTGAAATGAAAGCAGTTGCGAACAATTGCATATACATATGCAAGCCATTTAAGCCCTCATTAAGTCAGGAAAGTTCTTCAAATATTTCAACTATTTTACGGCGCCTAAGCACCGGCACAAGCACCGGCACAAGCATCGGCACCGGCACAAGCATCGGCACCGCAATCGACGCATAGGCAGTGTGGGGGAGTCGTGGGAGTCGATGGAGTCGAGGGAGTCCAGGGAGCCAGGGAGTGGGTAGTGGGTTTGCTGTGGAAGTTGACGATGTCCTTATGGAATTTATGCAGGCCGTGATGGCCTTATGCTGAAACTTTCTCCATTGCGTTAGTCATGCCACCACCTCCACCAGAGATCGGGTAATGCTGTAATGGTTAAGTGGTTAGGTTGAAGATGGGAATTGCCTGCCGTGTCTGTTGGTAAATGCTCTTTAAGTTATTATAGCCGCAGCTCGCTGACGTCGTTATGCCAATCATTTCAATTCTGGATTCCTGACTGCGTTTCCAGCTGCCAAAGATTAAGTGGTTTATCCAACAACCAGCAACCCTCAAGCCTCAACCTGAATGCTCATTTAAGTTATTACTAATAATCATAAGATAACATTTCAATATCATTTTGCAATTTGCACTGGTTAAAGACATTGTCAAGATTGCAGCTAGTTAAATATACTTAAGATGCGGAATAGTAATAAGCGTTAAAAATTAATTTGAAAACTAAACCACACATTCGGCTCTGCATTTGGCGTCTCTGTGCTAAGAGTGATAATGGGAATTTTATTTAAGTGCTTTCCCGAAGCAGAAGCTGGCATAAAAAGAGCATTCCCAAACCAAGCGAAGCCAAGCCAAACTCGTTTTACATCCGTTACCAACGACGACGATGACGACTGTGGCGATGGCTATGGCGACCACGAGCAATGCTCGCCTGTGCCCTTTAAGCACCAGCTACTCCAATAGTAAAGGCGCCTTTAAAATTCCATGACCCTAATTTTTTCGGAAGCAACTGCAACATTTGAAAAACTGCAATTAGGCTGTAACATGTCGTTGGTTGGAGGGGGTTGGTGGGGTGGGGGGGGTCTAGTGTGACTTGGTCTGGTGTGACTGGGCTGCATGTTAGCGTTTGGCATGCCGGGTGTGGTGTGGTGTGGTGTGGTGTGGTGTGGTGTGTGTGTGGCATGTGGCGTTTGGTGATAGGGTGCGTCTGCTTTTGGGTTAAGCACATGTTATGTTACAGTTATACAGTGACGCAGTCACCTTATACTTCGCACACCAGCACGGTTAACGAGCAGCCAACAGTCCGGAGAGACGGACGGAACACAACGGACTGAAATGAGACTCGGCTTGGTGGCACCAGCTGCAGCCAGATGCTGCGATTCAAATGCAGGTGCGGGCGGTGCCAGCGTCACCATTTCAACCATCTCCGGCGTTATGCTTATGTGTGAGTCGGCCTATGTGTGTGTGTTTGTGTGTGTGTGTGTGTGTGTGAGTGTGTGTGTGTGTGTGTGTGTGCTTTGCTAGCTACCAGCACAAGCAGCGCATGCACGACAAATATAATTGCAACACTTTGTGGGCGGCTTTCAAGTGAGAAGAATTTTTGACACCATTTCAGGCTTAGAGACGCGTCTCTTTGCTTCTTTAACTTAATTTGCCGCCGTCGGAATTCTTAATTAAAGTCATAGTCTTTGCCATTTTGTATTATATGGTTGCATTCATCTCTTGAAATAACAATGGTTACTGCAAGTGAAGGATCACTTCAACTTTTCCTTAGACTTTCTTAACTTAATCAGAAGAGGAAAACCTCTCCTATCCTAAATGCTAAAACTAGCTAATGTATACTCGTTGTGCGTATTGTTGGTATTTATTATTTATTATTAATTATCATTTGATTTCATAGCTTAATACAATCTTAATGCAATGCCATTTAGGCTGTATATGTGTTTGTGCCGAAGCCATTGGCCAGCATTTGCTGGTCGATCCAATCACGAGCTGTGCCAACATTAGCGTAGGCAGCTGGCACTGGTAGATTGCATCCAATACCCCAGGCAACAATGCCATTCTGCTGGTATCGATTCTCAGATGGTAATCCAATTGGGCACACAAGCGGTGCGCCGCCATCGCCTTGACAGGTATCCACATCTACCTCTCCGCCAGCGCACATGAAAGACCTATCCAAAACGAATTTAGGACCAAGTCGCGTATTACGCAGCTGTGTCTGGCAGCTATTGAATTCAACCACTGGCAAAGGCGTTCGTTTCATGACAACACTAAATTTGCCAGCAACACCAAAAACATCCTTACCCCATCCGGTGGAGAAGCAGGTGGTCTGCGGCTCAGGTGTGACGCCATGCACGGGCAGGCAAACCACATTGATATGATCGTCCAATCTGAATTCCTCAGAGAGTATAACGAGTGCAAAGTCGTTCGCTATGTTCCGGCTATTGAATCGTGGATGTGTTATGATTTGCCGTGCAGTTCGCTCTTGGTATGGTAGACGCTCTCTGGTCGTTTGTGTGTCCCACTCACCAGCTCGCACCATGAAGCTACCCGGTGCATGAGTTGTTAAACAGTGCACTGCAGTCAGCACTACCTGGGGATGGATAAGTGAGCCGGTGCAAAAGTAACTGAAATTGCCGGCGTGCAACAAGGCTACAGTCCAAGGGAACTCGCCAAAACCGGCTTCATTCTGTGTGGTGCCGGGCAGCTCAAAGTCCAGTCCACCAACATTTCGAATTCCACAGCCTCGCGGCTGGTTCGGTCTCTTATCCAGGGGCGTGGGGTTCAAGACCATGTCGCGTGTCCGATTGCCTTCACAACAAACGTCTATAGATGAGGGACAAATGGGGTCGTTGTCGCCGAAGCGAATATCAATCTTTCCGAACCCATCGAAAGACTCGTCTTCAGTGATGCTGTTCGTCGAGGGATCACACATGTAGTACGGCACGCAATTGCAAGTTGACGACTTGCCACTGACTGAGTTGAAATCAATCACCGGACTCGAGGGATCTACAGGCACGGGTGTAACCACCTCAGAGAACCCGCTTGGGCGTGGCTGGTTATTTGGTATACTCGGACTTGTGTTAAAGATATCAATAATGTTTCTATCCACATTTGAAGTTTCCTGTGGAAAAGCATATACACATGAGAGTAAGGCCAGGCCCAAAACACTCAATTCCAGATGTTTATCCATATTGAGCTATAAAATAAATAAATTAATTAGTTTTCTTATAAACAATAAAATAAGCTTAATTTATTCATTGACTTGTTTTAGCTGTCACCTCATAGTTAACAAAAACAAGAAAACAACAGTAAATACTTTGTTAAATCGAGTTTTCACAAACACTATTGACAATAACAACAATAAATATAGCTGACCTACAATTAAAAATTCCAACTTTACAATGACGTCAAATGAAATATGCATATAATTTCATGGGGCTTTTCCAAAGCAACACAACAATTTGCACAAATCTAGAAATTTGAATTTACCTTGGATTCTGAAGTTGTGATAACCTTGACGTTTGGTCAAAAAGCTGCACCACTGTTGATTAGCGCTTTATTAATCTTTCCTACGTAAGCCGAAAATACTTGTAAGCCAGTATTTTTAATATGCTCCAACCAGTAATTCAACTGCTGCGAACGAATCCGAATTTAATTTAAGACTACCGCTGGGAAGCTTGGAGCTAATAAGATACACTGGATGAACTCGTAGAAATGCCCCAACGCTGAGCTTTGGTTTAAAAGCTTCACAGCTTAATCGCAGCTTTCTCTCTTTGACTCTCTCTGACTCTCTTTCTCTCTCTCCCCGTATTTCTCGAAATTGTGTGTCTCAATGTGATAAGCCAGAGAGATAATCTTGAACTTAATATGAACACGCGCAGAGATCGACTCATATGGGTCGCTTACTCGTCACAATCCGGCTTTTAAACAGCTAAAACCGGCTTTTGGGAATTTTATTGAAGACACTGGTTTCCTGATGTATGTTCAACAATCATAAATCAGTCAATTTTCTCAAACAATAATAAATATACATTAATTATAAAGTAAATTAATGATGAATATTAAAGAATTACATATAATATGCAAATAAGCAACAACAAAAAAAATACACGATAAATTGAAATTTTTGCCTTTTAATATTTGACTGTCAAGTTAAAAACACTCGAATTGATTACTACACTTATTCTGGCGTGGGAATACAAATATATAAATATAAATAAATATATATATATATTTGAGGCTAATTTAAATTTTTTGGGGACTAGGATGCTGTCTAAAAGCTGTAGGGGTCCACTTTTAGTTTATGTATTTGCATTCCTAACAACGATATTATAAAAAAAAAAAAATATTTGATCTAACACTGTCGGCCAGAATGTGCACCCTCTGGCCAAATGATGAGATATGCACACACGAATCATTCACTTGCATATGTGTGAAAAGGTATGAAAAATCTAAAACGATTGATTGCCATTGATTGTGGAAAACCCTTGGGGCATTTCCTGGCCGCAATCAAGCCACTTTTGCAAATTATTAGCAACAATCATTGTCAGTCGCTTGCTCCATGGAGTGATACAAATTTACAATTTTCCTTTTTTTTAAAGAGAAGCATCATGCATTGAACTAAATTGAAATTTTCACATGCACATTTATAAATATTTAAAAACAAAAAAACTTTTAGCACTTTTAGAGATATAACAATTTTTGCAGTTGGTGCTTGCAAATCACTTTCAAAATGGCAAAAACAGAATAAAAGTCTCCGATTTCTTTCTTTTTTTGTGTATATAATTTTTTTTTGGATGTAAGAAATAGTCTCATTATTTACTACTCAATTGCAAATTTGCAACTATTCGGTTGAGCTGAAAATAATTTTTGTACCAGATATTGTTGACTTAATAAGCACAATAACCTTAACTGAAATAATGGAGTGTATTTAAAATGTTTTGTTTTTTTTTTTAAATTTAAATCTTTATTTATCGTTTTATGATAATGACGAATTTGACTGTTTCTGTACTTCAGTATTTAAAGGCAACATGTGACAATATATAATATAGATACTATAGAAAATCGAATATGAATGTTTGCATTATATTAGACAAGTTCAACGATCGACGTATTAATTTGCATTTTGCCGGTGGTCGAGACTTATTCAAGTTCATTAACTTCCTAAAAGTATTGCAATAATGAAAGACTATTTACTCAAGTTCATTAACTTCTTAAAATTATTATAATAATGAAAGACTATCAAACTATTCTCTATGTAAGGTTGATTTAAAATTGAGTGTACCTTTGAGCAGTAAAAAACTAACTTTAGTACAGAAATGTTTTATTTGTGTGTTTACAACTTGTGTGCTGAAATTTTTATGAATACGTTAAGTCAACTAAATGTTATTTACATATGTAGACCGATGCCTACACTTAAGTATCAAATATGTAAAAGCATTTGACATTACAGTGCATCCAGAAATGAATTGTTTAATTATGGAATTCGTTGACTTGCTTGCTGGTAAGTGTATGTGGTCAACGTATTCAATACTTTTATTCCTTTTTGGACTTTGCGATATGCCCTTCGTAGTGAGTGTATAAAAGCAGCCAGTGGATGAGGTTTGGGTTCAATTGCTGTTTGTCTAGCAATTCGTTCGCTTTCTTTCGCTGGATTACATTTCTGAACGAATCGGAAACTTTGACCATATTGTGATAAATATTTAAGTGTGAAAGTGAAATCAAGTCTATCAAAGGACGTTTAATCAACTATAATACCATCCCTATTATCAACCAAGTGCTTAAAACTCAAAAATGTCTTCTGAAATGTCGGCGAAAAAGAATAAGAAATACTCTCGTTCGCGGCCTGAAACAGATGGCGATGATATTGTTATTTCTGGAATGGCCGGGAAATTTCCCAATTGCAAAAATATCTCCGAATACGAGTACAATCTTTACAACAAGGTTTGCAATCGTTCCAATTTAAATAATAATTCTTTTGTGAAATTACTGCAACTCAAACAATTGCAACACAAGTGCAAAATGAAAACGAACAAAAAAAATGTATATTTATTACAAAAAGTTATATTATATACAGTCAACAGTTAAACGCAATTTTTTTTTTAAATTTTTGCATGTGGAATTAACTGTTGAAAACAATGAAATGTGCATTTTATATTATTCGGGAATAATATGATCAATTTCTTGAACAATTTAAGTGATTTTACAAACTGACAATTATTGTCAACATTTTTATTAATTCCTGTAATATAAAAAGAAAATAATACGGGAAAACTATGACTTTTGTGTTTCAAATATATGTGGACAATTTTATTTTTTAACAATTTTAGTTATTAGAAAAATTTTCAATTAAAATTATAATATTATTATTATTGAAAAAGTTTTTTAGTGAGTCCCCATTTTTCTAGAAATATTTTCAATTAAATTTGTAATATTATTTTTATTGAGAAAGTTTTTAGTGACTTCCCATTTTTCTTACAATTAACTCGAATATCTTTTAATTTGAAAAAGTGAAGAGTGATTAATAAATTCGATTAAGTAATTGACCATTCTAATTTACGCTAAAATTGTATCATCAGATTGACATGGTGGATGACGATGAACGCCGATGGCGTCATTTTAATCCGGAGATACCCAAGCGCTCTGGTAAAATCAGCGATCTGGAAAAGTTTGATGCAACATTCTTTGGGGTGCACTTCAAGCAAGCGCACACATTGGATCCGCAAACACGCATTTTGATAGAGACGGCATACGAGGCTGTCATTGATGCGGGTATCAATCCGAAAACTCTGCGCGGCTCGAAAACTGGCGTCTATATCGGTGCTTGCATATCCGAGTCGGAGAAAACCTGGTTCTATGAGAAGGTTTCGTCGGGTGGCTTTGGCATCACCGGTTGCAGTCGAGCAATGCTTGCCAATAGGATTTCGTACACTTTGGGTTTGGAGGGTCCGTCCTTTTTGCTGGACACGGCTTGCTCCAGCTCAATGTATGCCTTGGATAATGCATTCAGCGCACTTCGAAATGGTGAAATTGATGCAGCACTTATTGGCGGTTCCAACTTGTTGTTGCATCCCTTTGTGACCCTTCAATTTGCTCGGTAAGCAACCCTTCGCTTGTCATCACCATTACTTTTTTTAATACATTCATATTCCATGATTCAGACTCGGTGTTCTGGCCCAAGACGGTTACTGTCGTCCATTTGACAAGGATGCAAGTGGATACACACGCTCCGAGACTATTAACTGCCTATTTCTTCAGAGGAAAAGAAACGCAAATCGCGTTTACGCAAGTGTCGTTTATTCGAAAACCAACTGTGATGGATACAAACCGGAGGGTATTACCTATCCATCGGGTAATGTTCAAGAGAAACTACTTATAGAATTCTACAAGGAAATTGATCTGACACCAAATGACCTGGGTTACCTGGAAGCGCATAGCACTGGCACCGTTGTGGGTGATCCCGAAGAGTGCAGAGCGGTTGATAATGTGCTGTGTAGCCAGCGCAAGGAACCACTTCTTGTAGGATCTGTCAAATCAAATGTTGGACACTCGGAACCTGCCTCTGGTATCTGCTCACTGGTGAAGGCGTGCTTTGCTTTCGAAACTGGCCTAATAGCACCCAATATTAACTTTACCGAGGTGAGACCAACAATCACCGCACTGGCGGAGGGACGTTTAGTTGTGGTTAAGGATGTCACTCCTCTGCCAAAGCCGTATATTGGAATTAATTCATTCGGGTTTGGTGGCGCCAATGCTCATGCCATTCTCAAAGCACATCCGAAGTCAAAAGTAAACTGTGGTTTACCTGAGGATAATCTGCCCAGATTGGTGACTTGGGCTGGCAGAACGGAGGATGCTGTCAATGAGGTTTTTAATGCGATTCAGAAGAAACCGTTAGATGCCGAGTTTATTGGTCTGTTGCATAATATACAGGAGGAAGAAGTGTCCGGCATGGTATTTCGGGGCTATGGTATATTCGGCAATAACGGTAACGAACCAACAAAACCTTTGGTTAGGAATGTCCAGCACTATACGGGCCTTAAGCGACCCATTGTCTGGGTATTCAGCGGAATGGGTTCGCAGTGGAACGAAATGGGAGCATCATTGATGGAAATTCCACGTTTCCGGCAATCCATTGAATTCTGCCACAGCACATTGGTGCCGAAGGGCATTGATCTGATTGATATCCTCACATCGAGCGATCCGGCAATTTACCAGAATATTTTACACTCTTTTATCGGCATAGCCGCTGTGCAAATTGGTCTGACTGATGTTCTTCGCTCCTTAAACTTGGAACCCGATTTGATTATTGGACACTCCGTTGGAGAATTGGGTTGCGCCTATGCAGATGGAGGCCTAACGGCTAGGCAAATGATATTGGCTGCTTATCACCGTGGTCGAGTCAGTGTGGAATCGGAGAAAATCCGAGGTGCAATGGCCGCTGTAGGAATTGGCTACAAGGGAATTAAGAACAGGCTGCCGGAATCCATTGAAGTCGCATGCCATAATAGTGCCGACTCCTGCACCATCTCGGGACCTATTGATGAAGTTACTCAATTTGTCGCAGAACTAAAATCGAAAGCGATCTTTGCAAAGGAAGTGCCATGCTCGAATATTGCATATCATTCAAGATATATCGCATCTATGGGACCTAAATTGTTGAAATCTATGAAGGAGCTAATCCCAAAGCCAATGCCCAGGACATCCAAGTGGCTGAGTACCAGTGTGCCAAAGAGCAATTGGGAAGATGCCGAAAGTAAATTGTGCTCTGCCGAATACCATACCAACAATCTGCTGCACAGTGTCCTCTTCGAGGAGTCTTTTGCACAACTACCCACCAATGCGTTGATCATCGAGATTGCTCCACATGGTTTACTGGGTGCCATTCTCAAGCGATCAATGCCCAACGGTGTTTATATACCATTAACCCATCGGGGAAACAAAAATAATACGCTCTTCCTACTGACTGCACTTGGCAAGTAAGTAACTTCTGCACATATTGAATTTGGAGAAAAATTTATTAATTTGTTTATTTTCATTGAAGATTATATGAAAATGGTGTTATGGTGCCGGTGGCCAAGTTGTATCCCAAAGTGGAATTCCCCGTATCACGATCAACTCCGAGCATTAGTTCACTCATCCGTTGGGATCACAGTGAAGATTGGTTTGTCACCAAGTATGAGAACATGAAGACGAAGGCCAGCGGAGAGCGCATTTTCCCTATTAATTTGGGCAGTGATAATGAGGAATATATGGCTGGCCACGTTATAGATGGTAAAGTCCTTGTACCCGCTACAAGCTATTTGCAATACGTTTGGGAAACATTCTCGCTGATGTATCATGGACCGAGTTACATGGATATTCCAGTTGAATTTGAGGAAGTGCAATTCCTGCGTGCCACAAACATGACACTCAATGCAGATGTTGAACTGAATGTTATGATTAACTATGGCACCGGCCACTTTGAGGTAGGATAAATGAGTTATTCCTACGCCACTTTCAACGACATCTAAGTAAATAAATATTTTTTTTGCAGATAACTGAAGCGGGCAGCTTGGTTGTTATTGGCACAATAAGAGAGATTGAGAAACCACTCGCACCGGAGGTATATAATTTCGACAAGGATTCGAAATTCCCTATGGTTGCCAAAAGAGATTTCTACAAGGAACTCAGACTGCGTGGTTACCATTACAATGGATCGTTCCGAGCCGTTCGCAGCGCCCGGTCGGACGGTTTGTATGGACAGGTGGAGTGGGACTATAACTGGGTGACATTTATGGATGCAATGCTGCAAATTCAAATCCTTGGCTCAGATTCACGCTCCCTCTTGCTCCCAACGAAAATTCGTAAGCTGCGTATAAATGGAATGCATCACTTCAATTTAATCAACCAAATGGATAATGAGAACCGAGTCATTGATGTTTATGTGGATCCTAAGAATAATCACATTGTGGCAGGTGGCATTGAAGTGATTGGCCTTCATGCCAGTCCCGTTCAAAGGCGCAAGCCACCCGGCATTCCAGTCTTGGAACAGTATGAGTTTTTGCCCTATTTACCAGCACCCGAAGTAAGTCTATCGAATGCAGCACGGATTTGTGTACAGCTTGCCTTGGAGAACAATCCGATATTGAAGGTAAAACTCGTGGAAGTTGACACCGATGGTAGGGACACCGTTTTGAACCACTTTATCGATGCAATTGAGGACTTACCGATTGTTACTGGCGAGTACTTGTACTTGACCGACAGAAAGATTGAGGAAATCCCCGGCTTGCATACCGAAAATGGAAAGATGGAAAATCTATCAAATTACAATTTCATTGTAGCTGGTGGCCTTTGTGGAGATCGCAACGACGACGTGATCAAGAATGCCGAAAATGTTCTGGTAGACAACGGCTATCTACTGTTCAGGGAACGGGCCACGACAAACATTGGCAACTTACGACTTCCCGAACAATTCCGCCTGATCACGGTCATTCCAATTGACAACAATGAGGAAGTCTTTGTGCTCCTCCAACGTATCTCCAAGAAATTGCAATTGCAGCCGACGGTCATCAATGTTTCCGATAAGGACACGCAATTTGGGTGGATAAGTCAGGTCCAGTCTGTGATTAGCGCAAAGAGTGCTGTTGTTGTCTACGCCTTTAATGAGGAGCTCAATGGACTGATTGGATTGGTGAATTGCTTGCGAAAGGAACCCGATGGCAACTTGATCACCTGTTTCTATATAGATGATCGGAAAGCGCCCAAATTTAACTTATCCGATCCATTTTATTCAAGCCAACTTGCACTGGGCCTGGCTTTTAACATATATCGCAATGTAAGTATAAATATATATCTATATATATATGTACATAAAGATTCACATTAACCCGACAATTTGTGTAGGGAACTTGGGGAAGTCTCAGGCATCTGAGCCTGCCCGTTGATGAAGAGGTCAAGCCGAGACTAGATCACATTTATGGCAATGTGATGCAGCGCGGCGATTTGTCATCATTGCGCTGGTTTGAAGGACCCCTTGATCCTGCCGACTGTATGATTAAGATCGCGTACTCATCCCTCAACTTCAGAGACGTAATGCTGGCAACTGGTCGACTGGCAACTGAATTATACGGCTCCAATCGAATGGATCAGAGTTGTGTACTTGGCTTTGAATACTCCGGCATCAATGTGCAAACCGGTCGACGAATTATGAGTATGGTTGTTAAGGGTGGTGTTGGCTCCTATGTGGAGAAGCCATCGAAGCTCATTTGGAACATTCCCGATCACTGGTCGCTGCAGGATGCGGCTACAGTGCCCGTGGTTTATATAACCGTATATTATGCATTTTTTATGTCAACGGACATCCGCAAGGGAAAGAGCATCCTTATACACGCTGGAACAGGAGGAATTGGCCTGGCCGCAATTCGAGTTGCATTGGCCTACAATTTGGATGTGTACACCACATGCAGTACTCCATTGAAGAGAAAATTCCTTTTGGACACCTTCCCACAGCTAAAAGGTGACAGTTTGCCTCAAAAATTCGATTTAGTGTTCAAATTTTAAATAGATTTTCTGTCTTAGATTCGCACATTGGAAATTCGCGAGACACATCCTTTGAGCTGATGATCCAACGGGAAACCGATGGCAAGGGTGTTGACTTTGTGCTGAATTCACTCTCGGAAGACAAGCTACTGGCGTCGGTGCGCTGTCTTGGCCAGTCGGGTCACTTCCTCGAGATTGGTAAATTCGATATGGCCAACGACACAAAGCTCGGCTTGGGCTGTTTCCTCAAGGAGCTCACCTTCCATGCGGTGCTGGCCGATACTCTGTTGGTGGCATCCGATGATGATATTGGGGTAATTATTTTTTAAACTCCCATTTATGGTTAATCTAATGAAATCTCATTTTGCTTGCAGTACTTGAAGAAACTGATTGACACGGATATTGCCAGTGGAGTAGTACAACCATTGCCAGTCACAGTGTTCCCGGCTCATGAGATTGAGCATGCCTTCAGGCATTTGATTGGTGGCAAGCACATTGGCAAGGTCGTGATTAAAGTGCGTGATAGCCCGGAAGCAGCCGAGACTCTGCCAGTGCGTGTTCAAAGTCAAATCTACTTTAAACCCCATCTGACCTATGTCATTCCGGGTGGTTTGGGTGGTTTCGGCCTGGAGTTGGCCGATTGGATGTGTCTGCGTGGTGCCCGCAAGCTAGTGCTCAGCTCCAGCCGTGGCATTACCAAGGACTATCAGTCCTATCGAATTGCGTATGTATTTGTTTATTACATTGATTACAAAATTATTGATCTTTGCTACTCGCAGACTTTGGAAGACCTACGGATGCGAAGTTGTGGTCAACACAGCAGATATATCAACAGCTGAGGGCTGTCGAAAACTCTTGGTAGAGGCTGCTAAACTGGGTCCAATTGGTGGCATCTTTAATCTGGCAGTTGCACTACGAGATGGCATCTTTTCCAACCAAAATCTGGAGCAATTTGTTCAAAGCTTCTCGCCAAAGGCGGTGGCCACCAAACATTTGGATGCATTGTCACGCACCTTGTGCCCGAAGCTGGAGCATTTCGTAGTGTTCTCAAGTGTGTCGTGTGGCCGTGGAAATGCTGGACAAGCCAATTATGGCATGGCCAATTCCGTCATGGAGCGCATCATCGAGGGCCGCAGCCGTGCTGGTCTGCCGGCAAAGGCCATTCAATGGGGTGCTGTGGGCGAGGTGGGATTAGTCGCCGACATGGCCGAAGATAAAATTGACATGGAAATCGGCGGAACACTGCAGCAAAGAATCTCATCGTGCCTACAGGAGCTGGACACATTGCTCTCGGCAAAATCAGCCATTGTGGCCAGCATGGTTGTTGCCGAGAAGCGCTCGGGACGTACGGGAAATGAAAGTGTTATCGATACGGTGATGCATATAATGGGTATACGCGACTTGAAGTCTGTCTCGCTGGGCACAACACTATCCGAAATGGGCATGGACTCACTTATGGCCGTTGAAATCAAGCAGACGCTGGAACGCGACTTTGAACTGGTGTTGACTCCTCAGGATCTGCGATCACTCACCTTCCAGAAGCTGCAAGAGTTTATGGAGGCAAGGGAAAATGATAATACGGATGCGGTGAAAATGGTCTTTGCATCCGAAGGCAAGCTAATGGGTATGGATCTATTGCTCCGCAATTTGGGTGATGAGACCAATTCCAATCAGATAATGTATCCCCTCAAAACGAATTCGACACCGGCTAAGCAAAGCGTTCCACCAAATATCATTATACCTGGTATGGAAGGAACAGCTGGCCAGGCATGGTATAATATTGGTGCCAAGATGAACAGCAAGGCGAATGTATTGCAGCTCCATCAGTTTCCACAGCTGGAGACGATCAGTGATATTGGTCAACAGACATTGGAGGTAAGATTATAGATTATAGATTTCATGGAATTGAATGTCAAAAATCATCTTTAATCTTTTGTTGTTGTAGCATGTAAGAGCGGTGTTGAAGCCATCAGCTCCATTCTACCTAATTGGCTATTCCTATGGATCGTATGTGGCTCTTCAACTGGCCGCACTGCTAGAGCAATTGGGTTATCGTGGAAATGTCCTCTTGATTGATGGTGCACCGCATTTCCTAACGAAACTAACAAACTTGCATCTGGGACAAAATTTCCCAGATAACGCCCTATATGACTTGCTCTTCACGACCACTGTCAGTCTAATATTCCCAGGGGAAACTAAGGAGAAAGTTACTTCCGCTTTCCAGAAGCTCAATACGGTCGAGGAGAAAATGAATCTGTTCATGAAGTATGTGGACAAACAGGATCTATACAGTAAAGACTACTCCAAAGTGATGATCAATGCCATGTTCCGAAGGGTAAAAATGGCAGCGAAATTCGATCTGAACAGCATAAAGAATTTGAAGTGTCCCATTATGTTAGTCCGTCCCTCAGAGGTCGCCCTGCAGGATATCGAAGAAGATTATTGTGTTTCCCAGTTAACTACTGGTAAAGTCACCCTTAAGGTCATCGAGGGCAATCACACAAGCATGTTGGATAATCCAGAGCTTCCTCAGATTATCAATGACTTTGATCCGGGACACTTGGATAACAAGCACTTTGAAGAGTATATTCGAGATGTTAAATCCGTTCAGATTCTCTAATCTACCAACTAAATAGTTTTTTAATTTTACTTTTTTCTTTTCATCGCTTTAAAACTGGCATCAATTTTTTTTGGCTGTAATAAAAAATGCAACGCAACATAAAAAAAAAAAATTGTTTTCTTACAAATCACTTTTGAGACAGTTTTGAAATAATGTGAATATTATGAATGCTCTTAACTGATTAGCAAATAATTTAGACCGTATTATTATGTTGACAGAAGTCTCTAAACTTAGTTCAAGTTATTATTTTAACTAATTATTTAAATCTTTGAGTGAAGCTTGTGTGACCAAAAATTCCGAGTCAATTTTGATCGAGTTCAAAAATATTCCAAATTAAACAGTAAAAATTAAATGTAAAATGATTTTAATCAACACAAATTGAAATCAATTTTTAGCTGAAATGTTTAACGAGGAGTTTTTAGCGCCTGCTGCACAGTCTGCTGGAGCAACTGCATCTTGTGGTAGCTGGCAACGTTGCTAAATGTGTTGAGAAGCGTCTCAATCTCCTTGCCACTGATTAGGGGCACAAAATTGCCAGCACAGGTGCAGAACTCGGCAAGATTTTCGCGTTTGATTTCGTTGCAGCGCGCACAGCGCAGATCCTGCAGCACATAGGACATCATCTTGCGCTGCAGCACATCGATCATGCGCATCTCAATCTCCTCATTGTCATAGGCCACATAGCACTGGGCGCACAGCCAAACCGGACTGCAAACAAATCAAATAAAATTAATTAATTGATATTTAATGATGGGATTAATCTGCACTCCACTCACATGCCTTCCTTGAGGGCGCGCTGTTTGTCCTTGCAGAGATCCAGATCGCGACAATGATTGCACGCCTTGCAGATGACCTCGTTGATGATGTGCGTATCACAGGGATCTGTCCAGTCGGCCAGATCGGAGAACTCACCCACACCCACCAGGCGCAACATGTTGCGACGCAGCTCATTGATCTGCTCCGCCAGACCCTTGTCCACGCTCAACACTTTGACTATGGTGCGTATCAGTTCCAGGCCCGGACTGGCCTTGCCCTTGCCATAGTTCTTGTGCAGCTTGAGCACACAATCGAAGGCACAATGTGATATATCCTTGATGGCCTGCTCGGTGCTCTTGCGCTCCGCCAGAGATTGCATAAAAAGTGTCAGCAGGGATTCGAATTTCTCGCGACACTCGTTCTCGTCCGGCAGCTGCTCACCAATGGTCCAGTTTAGCTCCAAGGCAAGCTCCTCCTCTTCCTCATCCCCCTCCGCTTGTTTTTCATCGAGAGCTGCTTCAAGTGCCCGCACATCATCATCCTCATCATCGTCATCATTATCGTCGTTTTCGTCGCGTTGCTCATTTCTGGCCTGACTCTGTTGCAACGTTGTGTTGCCCGCCACAATTGCGGTGACTGTCTCATCAATGCCCTTGGGCAATCTGCCGCGTACGCCGGAGAAATTGGACTGGTCCAGCCAGAGCATAAAATTCCAGCACTGCTCAAAGCTCAACTGTATCGAATGGAACATTTCCTTGTTGCGCAAACTCTGCACAACATAATCCACATAGCCCAGCGCAGCGGACACCGACTTCTTGCCGGAGCTGAGTATGATCCGATTGAAGTCCGCATAGACAATGGTGGCGCCCAGACGCTTGAACTCGGCAATGATGCGCAGAAACATTTTGCGCATCAGATTGTTGAGGGATCTGCGCAACGCCGGATCGTAGAGCAACGCATTGCTGGAGCGAACCCAGCGATAGAAGTGCACTATTTGGAAATCTGAGAAGATGTTCTGATTGATGGACACCTCACGCAGCCAGCCATTCACCATGGAGCGCATCACGCGAAACGCTGCCGAGCAGAGAGCAGTCTCATCATAGCTGGGCAAGGTCGCCGCCGGCACCGTGCCAATCATTTCCTCGAGGGATGCCTGTGGCATCACATCGAACGTTATGGCCGATGAGGCGCCCTCCATTTCCTGGATCTTGTTCGATTGGAGCAGTGCACTAACCGCCAGACTGTCCAGGGCCAGTTCGACGCAGACATCCGGATAGAAACCGGCACGATTCTGGACAACCTTAATGCTCTCCTCGAACTCGGCCAGAAGGCGACTGTCGTCTGCCTCGCGACCACCCAAATCGGGCCGTGTGCTCGCCGACCACCAGAGCACAAAGTTGTGCTTTTGCAAGAGGCGGGCAAAGAAGAGATCCGCACCAAAGAGCACCGTGTCCGGCGGCATGTTGCCAATGGGCACATGGAAATAGCGACACTGATCCAACATCAATTCCAGCACATTGTTCAAATTGAGGAAATGACGCACCACAGCCCGAGCACCCTGACGCTGCCAGTCGAGTCCAGACAGCAGGCTGGCGTCGTCCGAGATGTGAATCTGCACCTGCGGGAACTCGAGCAGCACGGGCATCGCAGCGCTCAACTTACGTGCCTCCGTTGCCGTCTGCAGGCAGAGCATTGTGGGTCCCGGCTGCTCCTGCTTATAGGCGGAAAGGGCACGTTGAATGTGCCTGTAGATCTGCTTCACATCCACCTCGATGAGCAGGTCAAAGCTGAAATCCTCCTGAGGTAGTTTCTCCGCCTGTGCCTGCTGCTGCAGACTCTTGATCAGGGCCAATCGCTCCGCCGTGTAGAGCTGCTTCATGTTGGGCATTTGATTGGCACGCACCGTGTCCAAGGCGAAGACCATTGCCTTCTTGCTGGGCAGCAGGAACAGTGCCCACATCTCCTTCTTGGCCGTGGGTATATTGTGCTGATACAGATAAATCTTGCGCAGCTTTGTGCCGGCCTGGTGCAGATATCGGATGTGTGTCTGTGGGCGCTGCTCCAGCTGCTCAATGCTAAAGCTGTCCAGCTCGCGGGTGGACAACAGGGCCAGACGACGGGACTCCTCGCGCTGCACTCCGCAAATGCAGCCCATGTCCATCAGGGCACGAAATTCCAAAGTCATTTGCGTCTCGTAGATGCCCTCAATGTCGGGTGTGGCCAAGTCCGCCAACATGCCCAGGCAATTGTCCCGGAACAGCTGCTCCGGCACACTGTACCGATAGAGATTGTAAACGGGTCGCGAACGCGGCAGGACGCGATTCACCTTGCGCCAGAGCTGACCCTCCTCGGGTGGCGCCGCACTGCGTTGATTCACATAGAAAATGCGTGGCACTGTCAGCCGGATGCGATGCAGTTCCTCGCCGATGAGCGCCCACACAGTGAATTGGCCCAAATCGTTGACCGGCACCAGTTGAAGGATCTGCCATGGCTGATCCAGCAGGGTACGCTGCGCACGTCGCAGGAAGCCACCTAATGTGGCCGTGGCTGTGGTTGCCCTGGTCGCTGCCTGTGCCGTTGCTGAGTCATCGCCATGACGCTGGCGTTTGCTTTGTTGGCGGCAACGTTGACGCTGCTCGTGTTGCCAGGCCCATTTGCGCTTCTGGAAACGCACCCATTCCTGGATCGTCTTTCGGGTTTCGCCTATGGCGGGTGGTGCACCCAGCGCCTGGCGCCAAGTCTTTGCCTGTGGTGATGACTCTGCTGCATCGTCGTCGAGCTGGACACGTTTGCGCTTGGTCACCATAGCTCTGCCGGAGGTGCTGGCTTCCGAGGCCTGCTTGCCTGCCAAATCCTCCATGTCACCCATTTCCAATTGCTTGTCCTCGGTGCCCAGTGCGAGTTTGGGACGTGGCCTGCTGGTGAACATCTCGTTGATGCGTCGCTGCTTCAGGACATCGTTCTTCTCCAGCATCTTCTTGTGCAGCCAATCCGGATGACGTACCCGCGGCACAGGATTAGCCAAGCCCTGCAACGCTGCCGGTATGGTGATAATCTTCTGAATGGTGCCGCCCAAGCGTTCAATATAATAATTCCAGTCAAGCACATCTCGTATATCCGCATCCCCCATCGTATTGTCCTTCAGCCAGCGTCGCAAGTGATGACGCCGCACACTCGGCTCCGACTGAAAGATGGCCAGCGGCACAGCACGCTCCGTTACAGGTGCACCTTCCGGTTTCTTGGATATGATATATTTGCAGGCCAGGCCCGCATCCTTGACCATTTGCTCGCCCAAGAACTCGGCCAGACGCTTGGCCGTCGATATGGAGGTGCTCTTCTGGGCGCCATATTCCTCAAGCTTCTTGGACATCGACTTGTTCTCGGCAATCAGCTCGAACAGCTCCGAGTCGGGCAGATTGGAGCCGCGACTGTAAAGCACATCCAGCCAATAATCGGCCACTTTGGCCACAGAGGCATAGCATTCCTCCAATGTGCTCCCCGCCAGAAACGCCTCAAAAACGGAGCTCTGAAAATTCTTAATCAGCTGCAGTTCGCCGCGACGCTTCACCTCGAAACCCTTCAGCTCGGCCAGGGAGCCATCGAAATTGAAGACCGCATAGCGTTTCTTGAGCTTCTTGCCCTCCTCCTTGGCGGCGGGCAGGACCATGGCCAGATATGGACCGTCCACCTCGAAGAAGATCGAATTCTCATCGCGTACATCGTAGTTGGGCGTCTCTCCGGCCGTCTCTGGCTTGCGCAGTTCATGGTACTGATCGTTGGTAAAGTGATCCTTGACCATTGTGTTGAGCACCGCATTCGGATACGAAATGTTAATCTTCTTCTTCTTCTCGTGCGTTGTGTGCACCGTGAACTCCTGGGGAAATGAGCCGGGCAGAATGCACCAGATACCATCCGTGTCCAGCTCCAAAGGGCGACCAACACGCTCAATAATCTCACGTGCCTTGGTGATGATATTGGACCCGGTCAAGCAAACAATGCCCGCCATGGGCATGGAATGCCAACGGGCACCGCGACGCATCACATAACCATAGAAGGAGTTGAGGATGCACTTGTGCGCCAACTGCAGCGAATCATAGAGCACCTCGCGTCCCTTGGCCGCCTTAATCTCCGCTGCATCGCCCGAGGCGGTGGCTAAATTCACGGATGCTTTGGCCGTCTTGGTGAGACCCTTGTATTCGTAGCGACGATCGCGAAAGGCGCGCACTGTGTCCACATAGAAGCTGTTCTCCTTTTGGCAGATGGTCGAGTTGCGTGTCTCCAGCTTGGTGATCTTGGTCTTCTTGTACGCCTTGCGGCAGTAGTCGGAGAGGCGTTTCTTCTCGTACGCCGCCTGATCCTCCCTGGACAGCTCGTGGAAGGCACGCGTCGGTCCGCCGGGGAAGAGCGACGGAAACTTTTCCGTTTCCAGTTGCTGCTGTATGCGCTGGAACTCGTTGCGCGAGGCGGGCAACATCTCGCCACGCCACAACCAATCCATGGAACGCTTGCAACGCACGCCGGGCTTATTGAAATCGCAGGCGGCACAATCAATGTCGGTGACCATTGCCGACGGTTGCAGGCGATTGGTGAGAATAATGTTTGGGTACATGGCACCCACATCGAGATGATAGATGACCGGCTGCTCCAGTCGATTGGGTATGTCGTGGAGTCCCTGCAATGCCTGCACAATCTCCTGCTTCACCTCAGCCAAATTGCTAACCAGCTCCAGGGGTATGCCCTCCTCCACCTCGATGGCATGCTTCAAGACCGCGTCCACCTGCTCCATCAGCTGGCTGACCATATGCGGATCGAGGCGAAAGCGACAGGGGATGTCGGCACGAAAGACACCCGACTCCAGCGCCTCCACATGACCGCCCACATAGGTCTCGGAGTCGAGGACATGACCCTCGAGAGAGAGCTTGTTCAGCTCGCTCTGTTGCTTGTTGGGGAAGACAATGTTCGCATGATATGCCTCAACCATGAGCAACGTTTCGCACAGTGTGCCCGATCCCTTGCGCAATATCTCATCCGGCTCCATGGGAATAATCGTATTCAAAGCGAATATAAAAGGATGCACATATTTCATATAGAGATAGTAGGTGGCAACAGCATCGGAAACGGAGTAGTTGGACAGCACCTGTGGCTGTTCTACGGCCATGCGACACATATCCTCCGGATCGAGTTCGACGGGATCGTAGCGCAGCTTGGCCTTGGCCACCGCTTTCAGGCCCTGCGAGCCAACGGGCAAATAGGAGTCACGCTTCACCCAGCAGAGGCAGTCCATGTGAATCGATGGTCTACTCAAGTAGATGCCGTCACGCATCTTGGAGAAGCCAATCTCCTGCTTCATATCCAGATCGTAGACAGCCGCGCGCGTCTCCACAAACGGCCAGTCAAAGAAGTCGCCATTGTAGGTGACCACAATGTGCGGACGCACCTCCATGATGTGATCGAAGAATCGCTGCAGCAGCTGCATCTCGTTCTCCTCGTTGAAGATGATGAAGTGACCCTCAAACTCCGGCTTTGGCGTATACTCAAAGTCATCCACATTGGATGAGATAATCTCACGATTCGTTATCAAATAGCCCTGTCCATCGATCATATACGAGATCATCATAATCTGATCCGTTTGAGCATCGGGAAATTTCAGCGGCAGCTTTGTTGTCTCTATGTCAAAGGCCAGCACCACCGGCTCCGGCCTGTCCAATATATCCGGCCGACAAGTGATAAGGGGCAACTCATCGCTGCTGCGACAACGTATATTATACCACTGGCCACAAAAGATGCGCAAATCAATGGAGACACGCACATGATACGGCACATCGTGCTCCCGTATATCCATAATGCAATCCATATAATCCTGCTGTCGCTTGCCGCCGCCATCGTCGGCGCTGCCTGAGGACTGTGCCAGGGAGCTGGCCAACATTTGCATGTAATATGTATTGGATTTCTCGCGTTCTGTGTTGCGACGCACTGCCGCCATCAGTTCGCGACGCACCTTGGTCATGGCCGTCTGATTGAGGAACGAGAGCTTCAGGTAGTGCTGCTGCAGCCCAGCCAAATGATTGGCCAAATCGAGATCCTCCTTGCTGACGTGCTCCAAGCTGGCCAACTGCCCCGAATACTTGCGGCCGAGAAAACGTGCCACCTCCAGCTGCATGTTCGCCTCGGGACGTATCAGCAAATACGGCTTGTAGGCTACAGTGCACTTGAAGCGCGAACCATCCATCTGAATGAAGAACAAATCCAGGGCGGCAACCAGGCGACGATCATCGTCCAGAATCTCATTCTGCAAATTGGCAAGGAGCAAATTTATTATTGAATTACTTCAAGTGACAACTCACCGTGTGCATGTTAATGAGGTAGCCAGTGCGCTCCTGGCTATCCTTGACCCGGTCAAAGCCATATTTAGAGTCAATTTTATCATTTTCGCGCGACTGGCGGTATCCGGCCTCATTGAAGAAATCATCGCTGGGCGAAGCAAAAATAACAATAAAACAGCTTTCGACTTGTCAATTCAGCTGTACTTACCCCTCGGCACGCGTTTCACTCACGAATTTCCCTGTGTTTTGTAACACTTTTGCTTTGCCAAAGTCAGCCATTGTTTTATTTTATTTACGCTGCATTTATTATTTATTTATTACACACAAAACAGCAGAATTCATTTGGCGCCATTTGCTGCATCTAGCGATGTGTGAAGTACTAAAACTATCGACTCATTTTTGCGTTTCTAGCGCCGCTTACTTCGCGAGAGCAAAGAAATTGCGTAGCGTTAGGTTGGCTGCATCCAATTTCAAATTGAACGAAACAAGTTGCTCACTTAACGAAACTCGTATTTAAATTTTTAAAAACTCGAAACGTTACAAGTAAATTTGTCAAAATTATACTTTACGCATAACAATAGTAAATTAAAAAATACTTTCGCAGTCATATATTTATTTTGGTTATTACCAATAAGTTATTGTAAAAACTTACAGTAAAGAGTAAGCTATTAATGCATAAATTATTTATATTAGGTGTGTGAGAAATATTGCTGGTTTTAAGTCGACAGTAAGAATAAATCAAATTGTGCCCTCCGACTGTTTGCTGAACCTACACGTAAACACATATCTTACACACATGCACTTACACATATTATACATATATGTGTGTATTTCAGCCTGTTTTGTTCACCGTTCATTTTCCATTATGTGTATGCTTGCATTGTGCATATTTTCAACGTCAAATCAAATTACACACGCACACTTCTAAATTCATTCATAAAAATCCGGCTCACCTACACGCGTAGTAAAAATGCAGTCGCCAAGCAACGCAACAAACACACATACATTTTTATATATGCATGCGCAGCACATACACACCAAGAGAGCTGCGCGCAAGCGCTCTTATTTCCCTCACTCTTTCTTTCTCGCTCTCTCTTTCTGTCTCTCTCTCCGTGAGTGTGGAAACTCTCTTTCGTTGAGTTCGTCCTGTCGCTGCGCCGTGCACTTGTCGCTTGAGGGCAATTAAATTTCTGCCCCTGCGCAAAAGTTGACAATCGCTTCGCTACCGCTGCCAGTCAACCATATTTGTTACACGTGTTCGTTATGCAAGGCTGCCAATGGAACATGCAACATGCAACAGGGAGCAGGAGCCGTTAAATCTTATTCGCCTTATGCACAAATACATATGTAGTTTAATGCACGCACATACAAGCTGTATAAACATATGAGTAACTTATGCGAAAAGCGTTGCCAGAATTTAAATATATATGTGCAGGCATGCGTTTGTGTGTGTCTCTCTTGCTGTATGTGTGTTTGTTTGTGTGCGTTTATGTATGTTTGTAAACCTGTTTGCAGCCTTTATGGGAGCGTTTCATATGCACAGTGGGCACAATTGAACAATTAATTTGTGGTTTTGTGTCACTGTGCGTCTCTTGCTAAAAATTATTGCTGCACACACACAAACACGCTGCTCACTCAGCTACCTAACATATGCATATACACACACGTATACACACTTGTATCGTTCTGACCACGCAGAGTTTTTACTTTATCATGGTTGTTGTTGCTCGTCTCGTAAAAACACATTGTTTTTGTTGCTTGGGTTATTCTGATTTTCTTTTTGCTCATACACATCGTATATGTTTAAATGTGTGTGTGTATGTGCTCTTGCTATTTTTCATTTGGCTTGCGGAAAATTGTTATTTTGGTTCTCTTTGTTGATCTTCAATGCGTGCATTTGACAATTATTTTTGCATATATGCAAATACGAATGGTAAATATTAAATGTATGTATATATATTAATTTATTCTATATTGCGTCTTTTTATGTGATTTAGTGCGCACATACATAAACACACACATACTCATTTAAATACAGACTTGCCCACATGAGTAGCGCAAAAAGATACTCTCGCTTTTTTGGCGTTATCAGTTGCCGCACTCTCAAGCTCCACCACGTTCGTCGCTCTCCTCTCTCCGTTTAGCACTCTCCGTTCTTTGCTTTAGCGCTCCTTCTTCTTGTGTTCTGCTTTTCGTGCTTCTGATTCAGCAGGCACTTGCTCCGCTCGCTCAATTCCCTCACACATGAGCAGCGCGTCGGCGTCGGCGGTTTGCTGCTGCCGCCGCTGCCTGCTTTAGTTTGTTGTCGACTCTCTTTGCGATTGGACGCGATATGTTGTGTGTGCTGCTTTCCTCTCGCATTTGCTAACGGTTATCTGTTTTGAATATTTAAATGCTGCTTAACTCTATCCGCAATACAAAACAAACAACAAACAGCAATCGAAAAAAATAAACGCACAAGCGTACACAATTTAATTAGCGAGAATTATATTCGCTGTGATCGCAAGTGCGTCGTCGTGTGTCTTTCGTCTGCCGATTGTTGCCAAAGAATGAAATAAACGCAAATCGATAGGCAAATCTTATGTTCTCAATTGTTGTTATTGTTTTTATTGTGTCATCGAAATGAGTGCAATACAAAATTGAATAAAAAAGTAAATAAATTTATAATACATTTTGGTGGCTGTCTAAACAAACTTCGAGTGGCTGTGCAAATATTGAATGAGCCAAAAATAGCAATAGAGCTGCTTTAAAAAAGGCTAAACGCTAAACCTTTTTGCTGTCTGTGTGTGTTAAGAGTCGCAAAGCGGAGCAGCCAACGATTCAAAAAAAAAAAAAAAACAAATCTGTCTACAAAACCACAAAATCGCTTAAGAGATCGTCTGTGCGTGCGGGCATCTGTGTGTGTGTAGTCGTGTCTGTGTTTGTGTTTGAGTTTGTGTGGGTCGCGCACTGATCCGTCGTCGTTCGATCTCTGTCGCGTCGCCGTCAGCGTTGTGTCTTATAAGCCGAACTAAAGCCAAGACGCGATCCGTTGCCCGATCCCAGTTCTGTGCGGTTTCCTTTCGTGCGCTTTGTTTCAGGCACGTACGTAATCTCTCTCGTTTGCGGGCCATAATCAACCTGCCTGCTGATCCATCCACGCGATATAAACAGAGGGTTACACAGATACCACAAAACAACAAACAGATACATACACAAAACTCTGAGCTGGAATATCAAAAAGCTGTCGGCAGCTCCTGCTTTCTGGGCTATGTTCCCCGATCAAGATTGTGCGCCTAATTTGAAGTTGTAATTAATTTGGATACCCTAATAAAAACCAGAATAAAAACTCTTCAGCCGAAGACATAACGCAAAGGGAAAGACACAAAACAAAATATACAAACGGCTACCTCGTCTTATATTTGAGGGGCGTTGCACGCGCCTCCATTTTATTGCCCCACCGGTGAGTGAAGTGTTGAAAACAGTAGTTGAAGTATATTTTTTATTCAACTCTAGCTACAAGCTACAAACCCTTTTGATATGTGCCCACACCTATGCGTGCGTGTGTGGATGTGTGTGTGCGTGTTGCCTGTTTTCTTGAATGAATCTAGGAAAAACTGGTTTGTAAAAACTGTTGGTAACTATCACAGCAATTCAGCTTTGTGGCCAGGATTGTTGGCGATCTTTTAGATTGTTACGTTTGTTGGGAAGTATAGGAGTGGCGGGGTGCGGGGAAGTGGTCATTTTATGCTGCTGCCTCTTAACCCTTGAACATAATTGAAATTACTACTGTTACAGTTTCCGGTGCTACCTCTGATTGCATTTTTTTTTTTTTTTTTTTTTTTTGGTTTCCTATTCTCACTTTTATGGCCATCGATTCCCATTTTGTTAATGGGGATGTGTAAATGTTTGTGGTTTTCTGTTTTATAGTTTTGTTTTTTATTTTTGTTACCATGCAATCGTTTTTTAAAGCGCTACTGTTGGATTCTGTTGGTTTCAGAATGTGGACCATTTACGATCATTGATAAGGTGGAGCAAACAAATGCTGATAGTCTTTATGGGGCTTAATGGTGATGTAAATGCAAAACAAAAATTAAGCAAATTGATAATAATGTCAGGTATATAGTCATGTTAAGGTAAGAAATCGAATCTCTTGAGATTCACACATAAATGAATTAAAATATCTTCTCTTACAGAGCGAGAAATAGAGTTTATCAAACCAAATTTTTGCTAGTTCAGATTAATTATTGCACTGCAAACCAAACCAATTTTAAATTTAATAAATAATAATAAATAAGCAAAAATAAGTTGGATAAAATATGATTTATATATTCATACCTTTAAATAGTTTTCAATGATATTGGTTCAGATAATTCTGTGAACATTGTTCAGTTCGCACACTTTTTACCAGCGATTTGACCGATTTCAAAAATACATGTTCCTCACTTACAGTTCACTGCATTTTGTAGCTGGTTCGTTGCCCCATGCTACGTATAATGTTGTTAGTCCTTTCTTTTTCGGGATATCAACCTGCCGCAGACAGACTGAGTTCAAGATCGATGCCACAAACATACACACAGATTCAGATAGGGAGTAGGAGTAGGGGCGGACATCGGGACAGACAGTCAACACATGTGCGCAGTCGCAGACGAGGTGAAGATCACTGAAGATCCCTTTTCCAAAAAAAGAACAGACCCAGCCACAGTAACAGCAACTAAAATATATATTCTACCGTTACGTGCACACTGAAAATTGCACCCCTATTGTTGCATGCCACGCTGTCGCCGTCGCCACCGTCTGGGCCTCGGCTTGGGTCTGCCTGTGGCTGTGGCTGTGACTCTGATTCGGAGGCTGTGCAAGGAGTGTGCACCATATCGAAATATCATATTCGTTTACAATATGTTTCTTGAGCATCTGCTGCCCGTTGTCCCGCACACAGTTGGCCTGATCATTTTTTTCTTCTTTTTTTTTTACCAGCTCTCTTTTTATTGTGTGTGTGTGTGTGTGTTGTATCTGTGACTGGTTGTGCAGGGCAACCAACCGAAATATGGTCCATGCATATTACTCGCACTTTTCTAGGGAAAACATATGCTACGATTTGGAACTCTGTCTTCGCAGAAAGTGGCAATCACTTACTGCCTGATTGTTGCTGCCTTTTGAGCTGCTCCTTCTTATCTAAGCTCCTTGGTCGAGCTGTTAGATAATTTCGTTTTGCTAAGATACCAGATTGTGGATAGTGGGCACAAAAATTACACACTTTGTTTGGATTTGTCTTCCTTACGTCATGCACATGTTTCCAATATGTTATGTGAAGTCTTGGCAATCAGACAACGTCCACATCAAAGGTACTTTGTAAACAAATTATTAAGTAGATAATCTTAGGCTTAATAAAATTTGATAATGAAAGATGAAAGTTTGTCAACAACATTTAAGTGTTAATTAAGAACAACAATATTATTTTATTACAACTTTAAGTTACGTATATATTCTTGGTAATTGACTGATAATAAGCTCTTTGACCAATAGATTAAAGTGTCTGCTACTTGGCTTACTTGCTGATAATTGCTATCATTTTTAACTGCCACTTGACCAACTTGACAGCATGATGATTCTCAAAGCAAACACTTTGAATAAAATTGTACATTTTATTTATACATTATTAAATCACACGATTCTTTTTGTAAAGTCCAATTATATCGTAGAAATGTTCAGCGGACACGTAAAATCAATCGGAAAATTCATTTGCTTATTATTTTTGCCACTTTTATGCGTCAATAAATTATTTTCGTTTGCGAAGTGTGCTGAGTACATACTTATGTATACCAAATAAACTTAGATCTAATATATAAATTATATATGTAAAATAAATATATAGATATATATATATATATATATATATATATATATAGGTATATTTTTATTTATGTATATGCTATAATAGTATGGATATAGAATATCGCACTAAATGCACTATTGCGCTGTCAAATAAATTAGATGCATATGCATATACCATATTTATCATATATATATATATACCATATATATATATTTATACCTATATAAATATACATGTACTCGTATGTCATTATATTGTTTATTTTATTTTTTTTGCTGTTTCTGCATTGATTTTGATTGCACTAAAAATTGAATGCAGTTGTTGACTGCACA
This sequence comes from Drosophila longiperda, assembly GCA_035042125.1. Classification (NCBI taxonomy): domain Eukaryota; kingdom Metazoa; phylum Arthropoda; class Insecta; order Diptera; family Drosophilidae; genus Drosophila; species Drosophila longiperda. The sequence continues at coordinate 159,943 of JAWNLV010000010.1, forward strand.
CTGGGATTTTATTATCCATTTAAATGTTGATTAACTTAAATTCGTTTTTACTGCACTCAATCACACTTGATCTGTGACAGTTTCTCTCTCTCTGGGTGTGTATGTTTGTGTGTTTGTGCCTCTGTACGTGTGGCTGAGTATGCGTGTGGGTGTAATTGGGGTTAGCCAGTTGGCCAGATCTATACAACTAACGGCCATCAAATCAGCAAATCAAATTTAAATTGATTTCACAACAATTTATGCAGTTAGATCAATGCGAATCAGAATCTCAGCACTTAACATTTATATATTTGTATGTAAATAGGTCTATATATAGAATATATATATATATATATATATATATATATAGATATGTATGTATATGCAGATGGCAGATAACAAGCGAGATAACTGTTTGCCATATAATACAGACGACACTTCCAAGCGACAACGTCATCGTCACGAATCCCAAACTTTATTTGCATAACGTATCTAATTAGGCAGACACTGCCACAATCAGATTCAGATTCAGATTCGGATTCAGAAACCGCTGCTCAATGCATAACTTAGCTACGCATCAAGCTTCCCATACATCCATACATATTTACAATATATATACATACACTCTGACAAAATCAGGATTATTACGATTACACCGATTCTGAATTTTAGTAATAATTGTGATAATACTACTACTACTATTTTTAAGATATAAGAAATAAATTGCTTAAAAATAAAAATACCTATTTTATTTTTCGCATATTCAGAAATTATATTCAATTTTTTTTAAGTGTATTTATATGTTGGCATACCAAGTAAATACTGATCAGAGAACTGTGCAACGACTTTACGTTGCTTATCACAACTGTAATACATGTTAATATAATTTAAAATGCGTAATTGTTTACATGAATTTATCTCGAAGTTGTATTATTCATAGTTGCAACAAAACAACAGTTACTGTATTCCATATCCATATATATATATATATATTCTTAAATATATCTCTTCAATATATATATATATATATATGTACAAAAGTATAGCAGTAGTGCGGGTCTTGTCATATTTCTGCTTCTAGATTTTGGTGTGTTTCTATTTTATTTATTTCTTGCTAAGTACTAAGCCTTACATCCGTTTGATAAAAAAACGCAATTGTGGGTTTCTTTTTTATTTCTTTTGTCATTTTTTGGTAGAATAGAAGATTATGCTAAACGATCTCGGTCAGCTTATCGGTCTTTGGCAGTTTGATAACAACCCCACCGGAAGATATTGTGACACATCATGTTTATATATAATATATATAAATATGTTAATTGTGTTCTGAAAGTCACATAAAAAGTTTAGGATAGAATAGATAGAATAAAGCTCATTCTGCCCTGAGTATAGGAATATTTATCGTTCCCCTAGAGTCTGTGATCGAAATCAATTTCAAGAAACTAATCCAATTTCTCAGAGTAAATCTTCTTTTTTTACGGGAGAATATGCAACATCAAAGTAACTTTAACAACAAGCCGATTCTGTGAAATCAACATTAAACATCAGCGTCATTCCTTGTGGCTTTGGCAAATATTGAAGAACTCCAGCCACAAATATAAATCCATTAGAAATATATATATTTAGAAAATCGTACAAATATCATACCCCTTTGGCTCAAAATAAAAAAAAGAAGAACTATATGATGCTGTATAAACAAAACCATCTTTTATATGCAAACCGAAGCGGCTCCTTTTGTTGTGGCCTTGTCGCCGTTGAGCTGCTCAAAATGGGGCGGACAACACTTTGATGTTGGCGTGTCTCGTGTCGCAAGCAATTTAAAAACGCACCGATCGCTCTTAGTGTGTACACACTGTGTGCTTACTTACCAATGTATATAGTATGCCCGGACGCAGGTTGAGTCGCACCAGAGTGTCATAATTTCTAGAGTCAATAGAGCATCCCTGGCTCAAATTGAGCAAAAAGGTGCTAACAGCGGCCATAGTTTAAGGTGTGAACGAGGTCCATAAAGATCACTGAGGCGGCCTCATTGCTAACTAATAGGCCCAACAACGCGTCCAAATTGATCCATTTGAAGCGCCGTTGCAATCCTCATACAACAATATCTTAATTCAATTGATTACTTATGAAATTATTTTGTTTGTTTTCTTATTATTTTAGATGAGTGCACAATATGGAACTGGCGATTTGTAAGACAGATCTATCTGCAACTAAATTTATGCTGCCTCCCGCGCTGCCAACAGCAGCGGCAATTGCAACAACAACGGCAACGGCAACTGCAACACACTCATTTCTCGATAGGGCGGTGAATATCAACGATCTCTTTGGCTTCAACGCAGGACAACATTTATTTAAGACCAACTATAATTCCACCAACTCTATATTAAACAATAACAGCGGCAACAACAATAACAACAACACCAGCAACACCAGCAACATTAGCAACATGCGCCTCAAAAAGAATCGAAAAGTCACATTTCTATCCAGCCTGGTTGAGGTAAGCTTTTAAACTAATTTTATTCAATTAATCAGTTGTCAAAAAATAGCAATTTGTAAATTACAACACTTTAGTTGTGTTAGTTTTTAAGAAGATAAAAATCAAATCTTAGTTTTTTAAACAAAATCTTAGTAAATTAATCATGTCGTTCAGGATTATCTATTAGCTGTCGATTGTCTGGAATCTGTCTTAAATATCTTTTCATCACTCACAGATTCCACTTTAATCTTATATTACGTTTTTCCCTGTTGTTACAAAGATAAAAATCAAATCTTTTTTGTTTATGTAACTCTTAGTTAATTAATTACTAAAATAATTGACCAAAACAATTTATTATCAGTCGATTGTCTGTAATCTGTCTGAATGTTTTCCACATAAATAGATTCAACTTTTGATCAGTTGTCGATAGCCCTGACTTACTTGCTCAGAATAGGATTGTATGCACTTGTAATCCTGGAGAGCAATCATAGCTAGACTTGACTATAGATCAGTTGGCTGATCGATCATGTATGCATCATATTGCATGCCCGTTTGGCAGACTTCACAGTTGATCAGCTCCAGCAATGACAGGTTGACGCGATCTTGAGGCAATTTTGATATGCACAGCACGTGGATTGATTCTAAATTTGGCTGACCAAACAAAAACGCAATTATTTTGTATTATTGTATTATGCGTTTGTGTCTTAACACCCTACAATCAGAAAATCCGGTAAGCTCCATTTAAAAGACTTAAAACTATAAATAAAAAACGATCAGCAACTAAATTGAAATCCAAATGAATGATTGAAGAATTTTTGTTGTCCACTTCATATTTTATATAGTAGCGTAAATCATAGTCGTTGAGAAGTTTTTGGCTAAAATCTTTTGTTTATTTGCTACAAAAATGATAGGTGTGCCACTTAGGAGACTTGCCAGAAATGTGAATAATCAAGAAAATACGCAACTCTACCGAAAGTGGCAGACAATGACGAGGATACAATACAATACAGTCAATATGTGGCATTTATAAGGCTTCTCCATGTCGCCTCATTATAACAGACAATAGCTCAGCTCATGATGATCCGATTTTTCGTATATATACACTCGCAAGGGGTATATGAATTTTAAAATGAAGTAAGATTTTAAAGATTACATTTCTTTGAAAGAAAATAAGCCAAGATGATATATTAAGTACTGTATCTGATCGTCTTTAAGAGCGTTTATATGTCTAGGGAATATATATATGAAGTATATCGATACCCGATGTCAATAACTGACACAATTAGAAAGTCAGAGTCTTCCAATACAATCCTGAAATACAATCTTTCAACAGCTGGGTTCAGGATATCTCCACTTCGAACATTCTTAGTGTTTTTTTTTAAGCTTTGCATGTGAAGGTATTTAAGTACATGTATGTCGTTGGCATAGTTTGTGGTAAACATATCCGTTGGATTGACCACTTTCATCCGGTTGCTCGGTCAACAGCCTGACGAGCCTGTTAATGTCAAAGGACCTGCTTTGAACCTGGACGCATGCGCACTCGTGTGGAAAATGCAGTCAAGTAATTTAATCTATAGTCTGGACAAAAGTCGTGTCTTAAGTTTCGGCTTTGTTAATATATATATATATATTTTTTTTTTTCTTTTTTTTTTTGTTGACCAACAAAAAACGTAACAGAAGCTTAACTTTTTTGAGGAACTGTTGAGACTTTTGAGCTTCGAATCAAATTCCAATTCGAAACTCAAATTGAATTGTCTGTTTGCTGTCAATTGATTACGATATTTATGAAACATTTCGTTTGACTATTTTGACCGCCATTATCATAAACGGCAATAAACGACAGAAACAGCAGCCACAGAAACACATAACAAATAATTCCCCTCCCCCCCCATCTCCACAGATCATTGTCTGTGTGTGTGTGTGTGTGAGTGTGTGTAGAAGTCAAATGTACAATTTAATTTATTAGAACGCGTTTGCCATGATCAAGCCCATGGGACCGACTCTTCAATTTGGACAACAGCATTCACTCTTCTCCCCTCGACAGACAATTGGTGGCAATCTATTCCACGTCGCCGTGTCTATTGTTTTCATTGTGCCCCCGATTTTGTAGGGGGCCGCATTCTAATTCACTAACTGGCCAAAAGTGGCCAAGCTCAAAATATTACATTTATGTCTAACTACCCCTGTGATGCGATCATTTGACATTATTCATAATGTGGGTCAGATTTACTCGTGCAACATTAATTATCTGATGTCAGCTTAATTTTTGAAATAAACTATGATTTAAAATCTGAATATTTTTCAAAATTAATGTTGCTGCGTTTGAGTTATTTTTATTATTACTTTTTAATATTTTTAATTTTTAATGCATCATTTATATTTTATGTTATTGATCAGCAGATGAGAGTGGATTTAACTGTTTCCAATTAAGCTAGCAGTAGTTTAAGAGCTATCTTAATGAACTCTTATAGTATAGCTATATTAGGTACAATCACTATTTAATTTTTCAGCATTTGAAATTATCGTTCGAATGATAATTTTTTGTCACATACACTTTGAAAATCAATCGAAACAAGTTTTTAATATCACCTTCAAGTTTGGAAAGGAAAAAATTGCTATCTCAAACAGAAGAAAGCTTCACAAATTTATAGATAAATAGATAAAAGTAGCAAACTAACTAGTATTAGTTCTCATATCAATTTTAATTTCTCAACCCGTAATGAAAATTTTTTTTTTATTATTATTTTTTACAGTCCACTGCAAAATATATTAAAGAGGAACCAGTTAGTGACTGCAAGGACTTGCCTGTATGCAGATTATCGGATATTTCAGATCATGAAGCTTCTCTCGGTAAGTGTAAAACATACAAAATTAATCTACAAATTGTTCTTCAATCAAATTTTACTAAAATCTGTATACAATTGAGATTCCTACTGGTTACTTAAAAAAAAAAAATAATAGTGTCTGCTTCGTATTTCCAAATTCCAATGTACCTAATACAATTTCATAGAAGCTAACTAAATTTTTGATATGGAAGCTAATGTTATAGACATTTGTAGATAACAAACACATTTCTTAGAAATTGAAATAATTAATGGCAATATGTTGTGGGAATGCTTCGTCTTTTCTTGAACGATTGTATACAAGGCTTGTGCGCTATCTTGGCACACACACACACACACACGCACACACACAAATGTGTGGGTATTCATGTGTATGTATCTATACTCAAATCGGGAGAGCTCCACAGTGACTCTGTGTATGCACATATATTAAAAATATTATACTCATATGTAAACACCCACACACCCACACACACGTACACACATATACGCACACACAAATGCGCAAAATAGTGCCATCATCAGTCAGACTCTTTGACTGTGTGATTTTGTTTTTGCAAGTTTATTATTCGCATTGGCTTTATGCGCGGAGCGATAAAAAAAATACCAAATACAAATTGTTTGCGATAAGATAAGCCACAAAAGCACTGTCATAGGAAAATTGTGATTGTTGTTCGCTGTTGACAACATCCATGCGATCGAAAGATATTGTGCAGACAATTTGTTGCATAGATCTAATAAGTTTATATATATTATTATTATATGATGCATGCATGCATATATATATTGTTGGTTGGTATTTGTTAAAAGTCACGTCGTTTATTTCCGGTGTCCATTCGGTTGCACATGCAACACTTACACACACTTACACACACAACCAGTCACCGCGCCCCAAAATGTCGGCAAAGTGCCAAGCGAACTTACAGATTCATTCATTCTTTCATTCACTCATTCGCCCCCAAGTCAAGTCATTCAATTTGAACAGAAAAAAACACTCGCACACATTTGCATTTAATATACATGAAATAAATATCTTAAATGTGCACACACAGTGTGTGCCCGCTTCCACCTTCCTGGTCACCTCAGTGTCGCAGTCTCCTGCCTGCTGCTGCTGTCAATCAGCCAATACGTCCATCACTCACTCACTCTTTCAACAAACCTTACGTATACGTTATGTGACAAAAAGACGTCGTCGTCGTCGTTGTTGCTCATTTGGTATGTGTCTTCTATATTCTTGTCCACCACTGTGCGCCTGCATGCTGCCACTTATGTCTGATTCTATTGCACACACACACACACACACACGCATGCACCTATGTAGCTAAATACTATGTGTTTTTTTGATGTATTAATGAATCTGGCAGCTCTATGGTAATTTGTATGCATCTCTGCTGTGTGAATGCTGATGAAAATCTCTCAGTTTGAGGTACAATGGTGGGAAACTCTTAAAAAGAACAAAGCGTTTACAACACCCTTCATAATAATAAAAAGAGGCTGTATTAAAATAAACTTGACTTAAGACAGTCTAATATAAAAGATTATTCGGTTTATTTTGGCTGTGAGCATTTCTTTATATTTTTATCGTCTCCCAATTAAATTTATCTTTCAGAGATTGTTAGCTTAGATTTTTAACATAAATAAATCTTTTTTTTTTAAATGTGCTAGCAATATAATTTTGTGATTCAATTCGAAGAGGAACGGTTCGCTTCCAACCGGTTTCCATAGACACACAGTTAATGGGTATTATTGTTAATCCTATTTGTTAACAACTTGAAGCCTTTTTCTTATGAGACAATTGCAAAATGAATTTGAGGACATGCAAAGTAAAATTTGAACAATGCATTGGCAGTTCGCATTTAATGTTGTTTATAAAAACAAATCACATATTGAGATATTTTTGTCTTTGCACACACATAAATACGCACACATACGAAACACACACATACAAATCACAGATATACAAAAATATGTATGCCTTATCGCTGCGTAAAAATCAACAAGTAAAACCAAAACAATTTCAATGTCAACGCAAAGCAAACGTACGACAAAAGTCAGTGGCCAACTATACCAACACACATTTTGTCGTTCTTTTAGTTATTTTTTGTTGTTGTTGCTGTTGTTGAATGGGCCCCCATCAAAGTCGCAGCAACAGCCCCATGTTCCATTCTCGTTCCCTCGTTCCCTGTTCCTTACTAATCATTTTCGTAGCTAGGCATAAACTTATTTTTTGCCGCTAGAAGATCGGCCATAAAAATGGCAACAAAAAACATGCAAAACGGCGACAACTGCGCAAATGCTGGGCACCCAAATGAAAGGGAACACAAATAATAATAATACATAGGGGGGAAAAGCAACAGAGCACGTAAATTTAGTTTACAATGTGTGGATACATTCATATATGTATATAGGTACAAAAGATACACACATTCACATATGCATATGGAAATACATACATATAAATGTATCCAGGCTGCCCTTATTCAAATTATAAACATACTATGTATATTTATTTGCGCGCCTTTAATCAGCGCATATTAATCATAAACTTTAAAGAAAAGCAAAAAAAAAAAAAAAACATAAAGAGCGACACAGAAAAAGTAAAACAAAATATAATTTTTTAACATGCTATGATTCGTAAGAAATTGTTACATGCTTTGCGTGCATTGGTGCGAAGAGAAGCAAACTGAACGGCGAGCAGAGGCCGCGACTGCAGAAGAGAGCGCCACAACTTTCATTCATTTTGGACGCCCGCTCGCTCGCTCAATGTGACGTCCGTTTCCATTCATTCATATTACTCTCGCGGCGCTCTCTACAAAAAACAAATTTGAAAAAAAAACACGTTCGTTTTCATTCATACTTACGGTACGAGTAGAAAAGTTTCTGGTTCTGCGGCACTGCTGCTGCTGCTGATCGCCTCGCGGCGTTGAAATGCAGTTGATGAATGGGGAATAGGAAGAGCAACAGCAACAGCAGAAGCAACATTCGCTCGCTTTGACTTGGGGCTAGCTAGCTGCGTTTTTTTTACTTTTTTTTTTTTATGGCCATTGAGGGGAACTTTAGCTGTTTTTGTTATTTTTTTTTTCGATTTGCTGCTTTGCTGATGTTCTCTACTTGTCCTCTCTCACTCTCTTTGTTTGTCCGTTCTTCTTGTTGGTTGTGTGTGTTGAGTGTGCAGTTGTTGCTTTGGCTCGATGATGCTTGATGCCTGTTTCCTTCCTTTTTTGCGTGTGCCCCCCAGCAATGTTCCTGCAAACCGGCTTCGTCTTCGTCTTCGGCTTTGGCTTTGGCTTTGATTTTTTGTCGACGTGGGCGCGTCTCCCAATTCAGCTTGGCCTGCGTTTTGTGTTGGTATCTTTATTTTGACTTTAGCTGCCTTTTGGCTCCCTGCCTGGCTTTATTTATTCATAATTTGGACTCCCCAACTGCCGCCTAACGCACAATTGTGGACAGCTGCTGCTACTTTCAACCAAACCAAACCAAACCAAACCAGTTGCTTCAGTTTGTTGAGGCACAGGTTGGGGCTGCTGCTTGTTGTGCCTCTCTCTCTCTCCCTCTCAGCACTTGCTCGGTGTTTCTTATTTAAGTTTTGTTTTAATTTAAGTTTTTACCTTTCAAACTTCTTGTTCACAGATTTCTTGCTGTTGTTGTCATTTTTTGTTTTTCGTGGAACTGCTGCGTTAACAACTTTTGCCTTTTTTTTGCGTTTACAATTTTTCATTCATTCATATAAATGTTTGTTGTTGCGGTTGCCACATGAATGTGTGTGCTTGTGTGTGTGAATTTGTGTACTTGTGTGAATTGTTGTTGTAGTTGGCTTGCCTGTTTTACACATACATATTCATGTATGTATGTATTTGAGTATGTTTGCTTTTTATTACGATTCGCTCATTCATTCATAAATTCTACTTGAGTTCTTTGGTTTTTAACTGCCCAAAGTAATTAGTGTTTTACACTAGAATCTTTCATAATTTTGAAATAAATGCTACGCTGACTTATCAATTAATTTTGAGTACATTCCATTGCTTTGGAATTTGTAGATAAATCTATACACTCTTCAAATGGATTAAGCTTGTACGCGATCTAAAACTTTGGAATTATTTTTTAGAATTTCACTATCTAATCACGCTTGGACTGTGAAAACTTTCAATTCATTCATAAAATCATTAAGTTCAAAATAATACCATAAACGTACATAAATTTGTACATTTGGATATATGCTGATTTAGTCATTCTTTCACATTTCGTATTTGTAGTCATAAAAACGGAAATGAGTAAATTGATGCATCCCCATAATTTGCGCAGCTTTTACGGCAGCTCCGCAAAGCCCGGGGCATGGCTAATCAGCACGCACCAAGCGGCCGAGAGGCAGACAACAAATCGGGGGCGACTTTGTTGCTTCTTTTAAAATGACCCAGCTCAATGACAGAATGTCACCGGAGCGTTGTAGGTGAACAGAGATAGGTTTAAAGTTGAGGCCTCAAAATACTATATTTGGAATAGATGTGGTTATATTGATTGCATTTTTGCAAATTGAAAAGATGTGTAAAATTTACACGCGTAAACGTTGCACACTTTCTCCCTCTTTTCCCCAAAACACAGTCCGCACTCCACGACACCATTGACAAGAAACGACCTTCAAGTTGGTGAATTGGTAATTCTTTTCACTTGTGGTGCAAAATAAAAGAAAATGTGTGCAAATATTTACGGTTATTTCTGATAAGCGTCTTATCAGCACTTCAATATTAGAATGCAAGTGCCCGTAAATACCTATTGCCTCCAATTTAAATACGATTGTAGCCAAAAAAAAAGACCTTTCTTTATTGCACTGTTTTTTGGTTTGTTTAGTTATTATTAACGATGTTTACACATACGGCATGCATAATTAAATATAATATATTTAAATATAAATTTCTATATTATTCAACTGGCCAAATTTCAAGACAATAGTTATACAATAGTTGGTTTGTGTCTTCGCTATATGCTGATCTAAAAAAACAGAGCATACTTTTGGGCAGCGCAGTAATAATGATTGCTTGTAATGTATTGCATACTTTGCAGATGCTAGACAATAAAACTTTCAAAGTAACTTGGCAAAAGATAAATTTTAATGAGTTGATATTTAATGGAATGGATAGTTGGTATAGATATATAATATAAATGCTTAGGAATTTCGCCCATTGTGATAATATGTAAATTTGTAATTGATAAATTGTCATCAAGAAAGAAATATTTTATTTAGTCCCAGCAAGAAAATAAACATTTTAAAATGTGTACAATATTTATTGGTTACAAAACTATTAACTTTTAAAATTAAAGTAGTTTTATTTTTAATTGAATTTGTATTTAGCCTTGAAAAGTATTCTGAGGAATAAATTAAATTTCGTATAGAAAATATAATATTATAAATTAATTTAGTCATTTCATAATTAAATGTTTTGATTTAAGTTTTAATACTACCAGTATTAGTTGTATGAAATACATTTAAATCCAAAACTATTAATTTTCGTTCATTTATTGCGGAAATAGTAATCAAAATGTCATTAAGATGATCATTTCTATTATCTTTTGATAATTAAAATAATTAATGCCCATCTTGAGCAAAATTCAATTAATCAATAGCACCAAATTTGGTGGACTATTAAAAGCATATTCCATATGGCAACCGGAATGCTATTGAAACAACTGTGAAATCTTGCCACAAATATGAATCAATTAGATTGTGCAGCAAAAGGCAAACATGTCCACATTGGCAAGCGAATATGTATCCAGAAAAATGGATGTGCCAATCGGCAATTGGCAATCGCCATAAAAGCAGCAACAACAGATTGCATATAGAAACTCGTTCTTTGGGGCAGCATCAATTGGCCAAGTGATTATATATGCCGGGCCGGACGGTTGTCGGACGGCGCCTTCAGCATGGCCAATTGATAATGCAATGGCCAACGATCAATTGACAAACGAATATTCGATTCGAATTCGAATTCGTATGTGGAGCATGTGTCTACGCCGCATGGATGTCTCGTATCTAAAATATCAGTCATGAGGAAATATGAGACACCTGCAACACATTCGCATTATGATTGGGAATCGAATGCACAATTTTCCAGTTGCCTGCACGTCAAGAGCGGAGCATGTTTGGTGTGGCAAGTAGTGGTGGTGGAAGGGGGAACATTACAGTTTATAGCTTATAGTTTATAGTTTACCTACCAGGAGCTAATGATCAATTGAAGCGTGTCCGCCTGGGCCCATAGCCCATAAGCCCTTTGGGCCAATTTAACGCTGCTGACCAGCCGCAGCCCTACCCTTTTACTCATTTCGCTTAAAGCCCAATTGATAATTTAACGCTTCAATTGGCCCAAAAAAAAGAATGAAGTATATTAACTTACCTAATTCTTTGGCCCAGTGCGCAGGCGTCGCATCGTCTGTTTTTTTTTTTCTCTTCTTTTTTCCTTTCCATTATTTTGTTATTGCTGTTTGTTGCAGCATTGTCATAATTTGTAACACATTGTGAAGAACGATAAAAACTGTTGTGGCAAATGCCTTTTGTCTGTTTTAATTGTCATTGAAATTAAAAGCCAAATTCGTCGTGGCACTTTTCTAGGGATGCTTTCTCAAATTCCATTAAAAACTGTAGAGTCGGAAATACATCCGTGCACTAAGCAAGTTTTCATTATGAGCCAGGAAAGTGACTGTTTATAGATCTTTAAAGATCTTTGAGATTGCTTCATATTTATTTCTTATGCCTTTGCAAATGTATATTTATTATCTGAAATAAAATGTAAATTGGTTGGTTTTTATATATTTTTTATATTTTTTTAACCTTTTGCAACCGATTTCCAAATATATAAATATATATAAAATTAATTAATAAAAACTAATCGAGTTCGATCATTTATTTAATCAATAATTCGATGTTTTGTTCAAATAAAGTTCAAATAATTTTGTATCTCTTTCTAATTATTATTTTTACCAATTCTCATTTACTGCTTGTTTTGTTTTTTACACTTATTGGTTAAAAAACGATTAACTATTAAAATTAATTAAATATATTCTGTAAGCTAAAAGTAGTTTTGTTTTTAATTGAATTTGTATTTAGCCTTGAAAAGTATTATAAGGAGTATATATATTTTTTGATATGGAAAATATAATATTATATTATTTTATATTGAAACATTACACATTGATTTTCTTAAGTGGCTGGCAAAAATGAGGAATTGCTCTCTTCTCAATTAGTTCAATTAATTTGATAATCATGGAAAAATTAATTAAACAAATTGTTTAATTGTTCTTAGAAATGTGTAAATATTTTGCTAAGTTAGCCACTTATTTTTTTTTATTTTAAAAACTAACTTTTACCAATTGTCATTTACTTCTTAATACAAAAATACATCTCAATATTGAGATTTTAAGATGTAAAATTTAAATAAATTAGAGCTCTCAACACTACTGCATTTTTAATCGATATTGCACATGGCTATCGAATATTGGAATAACACTCGTCACTGAAACCTCATCGGTTTTATTTATTTAATTTATTTACCAATTTGCCTGGCATTCAGTCTACGATTTTGGCTTATTGTTGACTTATTGTTGGCTTATTGTTGGCGCTTTTGTGTCTATGCCAAGTTAAACTGATTTTCTGTTATATGCAATAGACGAAAACAATCGATAAATTTTCAATGATCGTATGATGGCTGCCTTGATTGTTGTTGTTGTTATTATTGTTGTTGTTTTTGTTGTTGGTGTTGCTCGTGGAGCAACGAAGCGCCATCGACACAGTGGGTTGCCTTTTGGTTCGCCTTTGATGCTTGGCGCAATTTATCAACGCATTTTATTGAGTGTTTTTGTTGTTCGCTTGCATTTTTAATTGTTGCCGCCTGATGCTGACCATAACACCAGCCGATTGCGGTGAAAATACAGGCAAATCGTAAGGGAGGGGTAGGGGAGGGGAGGGGAGTATTACTCGCTTGTGACTCTGGGCATAAATTTTGTATACATTCCATAGTAGATCGGAAGTTAATTTATGCTATCCAAGGCGTGTATATACTTTTACTGTACTCACTGTATTGAATTCAATTGTATTATTTAGTTTTGTTTATTTGAGCCAAAAAGATTTGTTGCTGGGCGCATAAATTAGTTTGTCATTGATCGTATTGGCGTCTTGTTGAAAACCATTTTTGGGGCCCAAGCAATTGTGTCTGCCTCTTTGCCACTTTCATTCTGTGTGGTTGTTGTTGTCTTGTTTAGGTAGTTCGCTAGCTTGCCACCGGAAAGGTGATGGTGGTGCAACTTGGTGCAACAAATGCATTGCACGATGCGAGTTGTGAATCTCAGTGCCATGTCGAGCTGTGCCAACAAACACTTCAGCACGCAAGCTGCAAAATCTCAACTAGGAGCAGGTGAAACTTGCGTCCAGCTTTGAGCTGGACAGACCACTTTTGTGGCAGCTAACTGCCGGCAAACTGGTCTCTCAGTCTCTCTATTAAAAATAGTCTAATGATCAATGTGCACCAATCCACTCCACTCCGCCTCCCTCCACCACGCATATGCAAATGATGGGCCAAGAGAGAGGGGGAGAGAGGGAGTTGTGGAGGCAACAACTTTAAGTTGTGGAATTGAATGCAATGCAACGAAGACGCACAATTCAAGTGCAGCTTCCAGTTTGATATCTGGCTAGGGCAAAACGCCAGGTGTTAGGCTGTAGATGCTCCACATAGCACGCCATCCAACTGGACACCAGTTGATAGTCCAGTTGTGTTGTTGTTGTTGTTGTTGTTGTTGTTGCTGTTGTTGCTTTTGCTGCGTTCTGTTTGGCTCGCGTGGGCTTATTATGAAACTGAAATTGCATCTTCTTGTAAAAATTATGTTGTGTTCACTGCAAAATAACTGATTACAGCTGCCCACTATCAATTTGTTGCACGGAAATTAAACTGATTTCGTTTGGGGCAACTTAGTGCTTAGTGCTTCCTACATGTTGCCGCAGGCGCCAATCCACTCAAATCTTATTTAAAAACAATTAATAATGCATTTGTTGTCCGTCCGCATGTTTGTTTGTTTTTTTTCCATTTAAAATGTTTTCCGTCACACTTTTTTAAGGCATGATCATCAGAATTGGAGACGGCAACGTCTTCATCTTAATTGTTATCAACTAATGGCCAAAGATTTGTCAAACCAAACCAAACGGCATCAATTTGAAAACATCTTTGCAGCCATAAAGCAAACAAAATGCTTTACATTTAAAAGATACATTTCATTTTGGGTGTCTTAATTAATGCAACGCCGTTAACAAATGGTTGTAAAATGCCGCCATTGCGACTATAATGGCTAATCGCTTTTATTATTGCTTTATGTTAAGTGTGTGAAAGCTATTATTAGCCGATGAGTGGATTAGTGAATAAGTGGAATATTCAGCTTGAATACATTGAAAATGTAAATCATAAGAAACTTGTCTCGCAGCAAACCTTAAAAAAAACATCACTAAAAAATACACAATTTTAAAAAAAACTTGTTGATGAAACTGTTGCAAATCTGGAGAAAATGATTTATTTGACACATCGAAAGATGTTCAAATTGTTGCCAAGTCATGGAATAAGTCATGGACCAAATTCGTTATATTTTCATAAAATTTTGTGCCGATCTCTGTTTTTGTAAAAGACAAGTTTCAATCAAGCAACAAGTTGTCTTTGTCACAACTATTAGCCTGACTCCAGTTCAGCTCTGACCGGCCACTAATTAATAATTATTGCTAATTGATGTTGATAAAAATGAATTTATGAATGTGTTATGTGTGGTGTTGTGTGTTGTTGTGTGTTGTTGTGTGTTGTTGTGTGTTGTTGTGTGTGGTGTGTTGAGGTCTCTAATTGATAGAACTACCAATTAAATTGGCCTCATGAATGAATAAACAAGTCGATTTGTAACTTGATTGGCAAACTTGACTGCTAACAGAGGCGGAAGTGGCATTCGAGTTATCCACATATATAAATATATATATATATATATATATCTATCTATCTATCTGTTAAGCAAACAGTTAGATTTGAAGATGCGGCTGAGAATCACACAATCTGCCACTAAAAAAAAGATATTCAAGATAGAGAAGGCCTTATCTAAATATTCATTCATAATTTTCGCTGTGGCTTTATATATATATATATATATATATATATATTTATGTGTATATCTGTATAAGCTATTATCTAGGTATCTATGAAGTACAAAAGCTGAGTTCACAAACAAAAGATATACAACGAGCTTGACTACATACATACATACATACATACATGAAGCATATTTAATTTGAGGCAAACTAGCAATGATTAGGAACATCCGGCTTACTAACCGAAAAACCAACCGAACGACCAACAACCAACGAACGAGCAACGAACAACGAACAACGTGGCATCCACAGTCAGTCATTGAACAGTAGCAACAGCAACGACGACGACACTCGAGTTGATTCGTTTTTGGTTCTTATGTCTACGACGTCTTCGTCTTCCTCATCATCATCATCATCATCATCATCATCATCATCATCATCATCATCATCATCATCATCGTCTTCATCTTCGTCACCATAATGATTATGATTATCAATGATGTTGGTCGCTGGCTTGTGTGGGGTGCCACAGCTGAAGCGCCAGGCATTGCCTGCTTGCAACTTGAACATAAAGCAGAGATAATAATGTTGTAGCTCATCTTGTTGTTGCTTCAGTTGTTCTTGTTGTTGTTGCTGTTACAGCTGCTTCTGCTGTTCGGTTTGTGGATGCTGTGAAGTTTCTGTTTGGAGTTGGAATTGTGTGTAATTTGTTTGCCGGCTACTGCTGCGGCTACTGTATTTTAGATGCTTGGCCCTCTGGACAGGCTGGACAGGCATCTCCACACGATCGAACTGTTGTCGTTGTTGTCGCTTCTGTTGTTGTCGTTGTTTGTTGTAGCCGCTACTTGAAGCAGCATCGGCAGCTGATACGCGATCAGCATCCCAGTGAGTTTATCTTGCGCTTTTAAAATGTTGCCTCCTTCTCCATGGCTCTGACTTCTCTCATTTGGTAAAGCCGCTTCCTTTCGCTGCCTCATTAAGTTTTAACTTTGACTATGACTTAAGAGTTTTTTTTTTATAAAATTTTTAAATACTATATAATGACAATTTTAAGATTTATTGTTTGTTGATCACTCTTGAAATATATCTTTCACTGGCGCAATTGATTTTTATTTTATTTCTACTGCTTGACCAATATTTATTTTTAGCACACTTTTTTTTTAGCAATATTAAAAAGTTTTCTCAATTTATTGTTGATTGCAATATATTTTGCTTATTAGCAATTTTTGAATTAATTTCCATTACTTTTTTTTTATACCTTTTTCACATGTCAAAACAAATACTTAGAAAACTGACCGCGTTTCTAATGCCTAAATCGCAATTAAATCCCACGAGCCATTTCCCATTGCATAAATTACTATGTTAATTGTGATGAAAGAAGTTGTGAAAAAGAGCTCTTCCCGAATCAATTAAAAACCTATTAACACAAATAAAAGTTCCAAGAACTCGCTGCTGTTTCAGCACCTCGCCAACCCGACGTATGCAAATGATATTCATCGGTTGAAAATAATAAATTGATAATTAATAACTTTTGATGGCTTGTCGATAGCAAAGGAAAACTATAAAAAAAAGAGACTAAACCAATCCAAAAACTTGTTTGCTACGGAAACATATCCTGTGTGCATTAACTGTTTTACACATGCTTCGGCAACTTCCGTAGATAGAGGGGGAGCTGAATGAAAGCAACGATTTTCCAGTTTATATATATATATATATATCCATTTTTTTTTTTTTGCTACTCGTGGCTGCTTCCTTTACGGTTGCGGATGCTGAAATAGGTTGACTTGGGCTGGTCACTTGTTTGCAGTTTTCCAAAGCTGATTTGAATGCCAGATACAATCCCGAGCAGCAGCAGCAGCAGCAGCAGCAGCAGCTTTCGCATTTCATTTGGCGCTGCGAGCCAGCACCAGCACCAGCACCCCACATCATTTATCGCATGGCACGGCACGGTTTGGCATTGGTTTGGCTCAATATCGGGCTAAGTGATCAGCGTCAGCTTGGAGTGCAGCTCTGAAAAGAAAAAGTTGCATGCGTTTCTTTTTTTTCTTTTTTTTTCTTTCGAGCAACTTTGCGTTGTCTATTTTTGCAGTTGTGTATTTTTTCTCACATTGACCGGATGAGCAGCTGGTGCTGCTGCTGCGGATCAGGTGAGGATGAATATAATAACATAAACCCCAATATCAAAAACAGCAAACACCAACAACAACAACAACAACAACAACAACAACAACAACAACTTCTAGCAACAAGCATCGGCAGCCGCAACGGCAGCAAAATCGAACTGAGAAAACCAGTTTCATTGAGAAAACTGAAAATCGCTGGGGGCCCGTGTGGTTGGTCATTGGTTGTTTTGGGGCCGGCACTGGGCACTGGATACCGTGTATACCGGTGACGGAGCCGAGAGAGACCACTACTACATGAATTAATCACTTCGTTTGTTGCGGACCGATCGAGCAGGCGGGTGGTTGGTACTAACCCAGCGTGTGCGGATGTGTGCGGGTTTCCAGATCACCCGAGCTGTGTGTGAATGAATTGCTACTGAGTGGTGTGTGTGAGAGTGTCTCTGTGTGAGTGTGTGTGGAGCGGGGCTCCCTCATGCCGTGCTATGCACATTTTATGAATGAATTGATCGACAGCTGAATTGCGAAATTGTTAAACAACAACAAATCTCGGCAACAGGCCGAAGCAACTTGTATTGTTGTTGATGTTGCCTCGGTTGTGGTTGATGCTGCGGTGGCTGCTGCTGCTGCTGCTGGTCCATTGATCCAACAGGTCGAACATTCGACGGCGTCGTCAACGTAGCGCCGATGGAAACATAATTTCTCTTAATTATATTGCCGGCGAACTTGTAGAGTTAATGAGTGTTGTTTCAAATTT
Source organism: Drosophila longiperda (assembly GCA_035042125.1). Classification (NCBI taxonomy): domain Eukaryota; kingdom Metazoa; phylum Arthropoda; class Insecta; order Diptera; family Drosophilidae; genus Drosophila; species Drosophila longiperda. The sequence continues at coordinate 178,211 of JAWNLV010000010.1, forward strand.
TGTTATGCTCATGCCATTTTTTATAGACATATATATATATATATATATATAGTCACACATATATATATATATATATATATATACTTAGAGTGATGGGATATCCTAATCCATCAGTGAAGCTGCTCATTGCCAGACTTCTGTTTATATTACATTTTTATATTTTTTTATTTTTACACACACTGAAATATTGATTAAATTAAAGAACTGATAAATTAGCCCAATCAATTTCGTTACACATTTCGATTTCTGCACATTTTGTAAGATTTATTTATTCATTGAAATTTATGAAGCGTTATAATTAAATCGTAACTAAATTCCAGTAAATGTATATGTTGAAATGATTTTGAATAATTAAAAATAAGTATATTAAATTTGTATCTTATAAGTACATTAAATTTAAAATAAATGATTGAATATATATATACTTCCATACATTTCATAGGTGCATTTTATCTGATTTTGGATACTAGAAAATATCCATATCAAATTTCCATTGTGAATACTTTTTATAGACATTTGAAATTAAAAATATTTACAATTACAATTTTCAAGATTCGAATATGAAGTAAGAATGTAACTTGGCAGTGCTATAAGCAACTCACCCCCCAAACACCCCCCATTCACACTTCCTTTCATAATGTTTATAGCTGCAATTTTGGAACATCTATTTAGGCCCATAAACGCCAATGTGTTATGTAGATGTAATCATAATCTCGATGACTGCACTTCAAACAGTTGCCAAAGTGTCTGTTTGATATCAGACATTCGGTTGCTTTTCAGTTTTTCCAGATTTCTTCACACCTTATGCATAGACGGTGCTCGTTTCTAGGTCCTAATGCTACCACCACCCCCCGCCCAGTTTACCGGCCCAGACGCAGTGCAGCCACAACAAGTGCAATGGCAACAAACATGAAAGCAAATGCTTTGATCTATCGACTGCAATAACACCTCATTGTGAGAGCTCCAACCTTCTTCCAACGCTCCCCTCTCCACCCCCCGAAACTAGCACAACTTGCTTACCAATTGTGGTGTGTTTTACCACTCATAATTGTATGTTATAATGAATTTTGGCTTCTAGTATGATGCGGCACAGGAAGAATCGGAAGGGGTTGCCAATGAAGAAAATTTATATAAAAAATCGTTTTTCGAAACATAAAAATGCTTTTTTTGTTAGCTTACGATTTTTTTTGCGCTGTTGGCTTTACGTTTTTCCGTTTTTCTATTTGTCGTTTGATGTTTGTACAACTGTTGGAGGAAAATCGTTTGGAAAATAAACAATGCGCTTTTTCGGATGCGACTTAGCGTGAATTTATTGTGCAGCAATTTACTGGTCAAATATATTGCCACATATTCTATACTAAATATAAATATATATACATTTTAGGTAAATTTTTCCTGAATTTTAGCATAATGTATACCGTAGTTGGTTGGGCATTTTGTTTGTAAACATGACAAGTTCCGCCGAAGACTGCACGCAAATTCATTGAAACAAAAACGCCGCGCAGTCTGTTTGTGTTCTTTAATGTTGTTGTTGTTGTTCTTCTTCTTCTTCTTGTTATTATTGTTGTATTTGTTGTTGTTTTTGCTGAAACAATATACCCATAAAGATGGGCTGTACAAATATGAAAAACCATAATGTGTTGTCTGTGGCGTTTTTGTATTCTTGTGTTTTCTTCTGCCATTGGAACATACATATTAAAAATGAATTTATTCGCTTTTAGCGAGAACCAAAATTATTCCAAATTTTTAGACGATTGATCTCAGTTCCGTTCACGTTGCCCCGATTCTCGCTCATTGCCAATGCATTCACGGCACAAAATGTGAGAGTTTTCGTTTGATCATCAATTTTATTACATAAACGACTTGAGGCTGTGTTGTTTCTCTCGCATACCCTATAATTAGGCTGCCAAAGTGCATATATGCATTCAGTTTCTGCCCCCCTTTTAATCAGAATACAAATTTCATTTTAAATCTAATTCAATTTTATAAGAGGAAACAATTTAGATTCAAGTCATTTCTAAAATTTACTTTTATTAAGTTTCATTTTTCATTTATTAACCATTTGAATGGTATCTTAAAGCTCTGTCATCGCCATCGAAGTAGTCTCAATTGTTCTTGTTGGGGGATTTCCAGTCTTTATAAACACACACACTTTCACACTGTCTATCTATGGATTGACTTTGGCTTGTCTACATAAATTGTAATTTGTGTTGATCGTTTGCTAAATAAACATTTGCTGTTGCTTTTGTTGTATTTGTTATTTCTGTGAGTATTTTATTCGTTAACATTTGTTTTTAATATATGGTAACATATGTCAAGTGAACAAAAAGCTGAGAGTAAATTACAATTTTTAATTTAAAATAAAATAAAATATAAAAATGTTGTAGTCATATAATTGACTTGTCTTAAGTTTTATAAACATAGCTTATTCGCTAAAGCATCTTCAATTCAATGTCAATTTTATGGTTTCTGAAATTTTCTTTCAATTTTATATATAAATACTGATTTCACTTAGAGAACTTTAACTTTAGAGTTTATTTAATTCCCCCTAAAGATGTCATGCAGCACAATCTTTTATGACTCTAAGCAAATGCAATTAGACATTTGATTCGTACCGCCCACCCTTAATTAATTCTCTCTGAATGACAAACTGACTAACTGACTGTCGGAGTAACTGGTGAACTGACTAAACAACGCACAATTAAAGCCGCGAATGCAATGCGCACGCGCACAGCTTATTCTGTAAGTTTTTTTTTTGTCAGATTTCCATAGGCTAATTGAATGAAATTAAAATTGAAAGACAACAATTAAAGCAGCAGCAGCAGCTGGCAGACAAGAAGAATGTCACTTGAATATTCTCCCCCTGAAAATTGGAGCTAAATGGCCGGCCATTGTGATTGTGGTTTAGTTTACCCACGACGGGGTCGACAGATATTGCAGGGCGCAGACAGCGCGATATATGGACTTGTTTCGATAACAAGTATTATCCACTGATTTACAAGTAGTTCTGGGAAATGCTTCTTGCTGTCGATACACTTAGAAAAAAAATTAACCTGAATTTTTGAGAATCGACATTGCTTTTAGAAATATTTCCGAAATAAAAACTTATTTAAATTGAAAATACATTTTTAATTATTTGGAAATATATTTTCAAAAAGTAAAAAAAAATACGATTAATGAAAATAATCATGAAGTTTGCATTCCCGATTGTTGTGGAGTTTGTTTTAATTTTGGTTTCTTCAAATTAAATTTTAGGAATTTATAAATTAAATTTTAAAGTCTACAAATAATTTTGTTTAATAACTATGTATAACAAAAACTTATTGTAGAGTTCAGAGTAAAATCCCTGATTTAAAAAATATACAATTTTTAGTCCTTATAATAAGGTGAGTTACCCAATAACAATAATTTTTTTCTCAGTGTAGAGCTATCTCCCCATGTATTGCACATATAGTTGCGACACGACCCTAGGATTATATTTGGGTTATACCCAAATGCAATGAGGCTGCCATGTCAGAGTGGGCAGAATTTAAGCGGCCTTGTTATCATCTATCGATGGCACCGGCAACCATAACTGCTTACCATTTACTTGGCCAGCTCGAGCGGCTACCTGGTCGGGCGACTACTAAGCAGTTGGCTGGCGACTCTTTTCCAATTTGTTTCGCACAGCTTTAGTGGGAGTAGCGCAAAAGGAGTTGGGAAAAAATGAAATGAAATGAAATTTGCGCTAAAAGATTGAGGGGAGACAAGAGCCCCAGCACAGCATCAGCAGCTTGAGAATTTAGCTCAAAAAATACCAAAAAAAAAGGGCACAAAAAAAGGAAATCAAGAAATATTCATATTCCCACGACTCTTGGAGCCAGACGCCAACGCGACGAGTCCTTGATCGAAGCATTGAAATGTACGAGTACCTCGGTAAGTGATAGTTGCTCTCAGATTAAATTGTCTGCATTCGCAATGATTCGCACAGTGGCCAGCAAGTCGGGCATACCACAATGACGGCATGCAGGGTATTCACCTCATCGACAATATTCGCTCAGTTTCTTAAAGAGCCCTTTTCTTTTTTGGGGGGATTAGCAGGTAAAAGCTGAAAGGCAGCCTCATTGTGTGCCGCTCACAGGATCCGTAGAGACGATGACGACGACGACGACGAGGACGAGGACGAGGAGTGTGTGTTTGTAATTCGAGTCGAACCATTCTTTTTTCGGGTTTTTATTTCATCTTTGCCTAAAACAAATATGAGCATATATATATATATATTAAAATACACAGATGTATGTTAAAATACTCTCCAACAAGAATTTCAAGTTCAAGTGCGTGGGAATTTTGTGTTCTGCGAATTTTTATGGTCTTTACAATATTTTATATAATAAGGATTGATGGTCAATTCTACGCCGATTATTGTATAATATTAAATTGAATTTAAATTTGTTGCTACCTTTCACAACATTTTCTTATTGAATTAAATGTAAAAATAAATCCTTTGGGCATAATTAATTTGATAATTTTTGTATGTAAAAGGACAATTATCACACGGCTCAGGTGCAACATTTTTCATTTTTTCGTTTCTCGTTGGCTGCTACCCTCATCAAAATGGCAATTAATTATATCATTTTATTTTTTTGAACGATTGTCTTTTACTCCAAATATTCGAAACGTTCGTATTGGATTCGATCGTTTTGCACCCTGTTTGCGGGGCACGCACCAGACGATTCTCTCTGAGTCTTGCAGCATGCAACATGTGAGAAACCAAAAACACACAATCGCGCGCACACACACACACACACACAAACACACGTTCGACGAGGCGGGCATACACAATTTAAGTGTTGAGTGTGTAATTTTATATTTCCGGTGTAGTAAGTTTCATACGACAACTCAGCTCTTTGCCAGGGCCACATCTTTCACTCGTTTTCTCTGTCTTTGCTGTTGCTGCTGCTGTTGCTGCTGCTGCTGCTCCTCCTGTTGCTGCTGCTGCTGCTGTTGCACTGTTCTTTGCACTTGCGCGCTGCTTTTGCTGTTTCAGCTGCAAAAGTGCAGCAGCAAGAGCCAACAGCCCACAGCTAACAGCCAACAACAACAACAGCAACAACAATAACAACAACAACTACAACAAGTATATCTGTCCGGTGGTTTGGCGCTGCTTGTCAGGCAAACGACTTCAGCGTTGTCTCACACAATTCCTGCAATTATTTTTATATCGAAAAAAAAAATAAAAAAAAAAATAAATAAATAAACCAAGAAACACCCCACCACAGTGGCCACTATCGACTCCAGCCAGAGACAGAGACAGAGACACCGAGACAGCCTGTCATGCATACATATTTATTTTTACGCCACTATATGCTTTGTCGTAATTTGGATGCACATTATTTGATTTATTCGCTTTCAATATAATTTTTCAAGTTCTTCGTTTTATCCAGAACTGAAGTTGAATGCTTGTTGCTATTGTATTTCTTGTATAATATTAATTAAATTTAAACTGCATAAGGCTTTTCGTAGAAAAGAAAACAGCAAAAAAAAAAAAGACAAATACTAAAAATATTTTTATTTTTGCTATACAGTATTTAAAATACTCTTTAAATGCCAAATGTTTATAATTTTTCTAAATTTATTTATTGTCTTGATATATTTATTTATTGTAGTCAAAAAAGATAACTTTAATATTTGGTTAATTTTTTACTGATATTTTTGAATTTGTAAGAGCGTTGAAAATGTCGTTCTTGACACATTTTAAATTTATTCTTAATGTTCACAACTTTTCCAAGAACTTGTCACATTTTTGCCTCAGTTTGGCTTCGTATTTACAAAAAGTTTTTTTTATGTCGCCCCATTATTGACATAATTTACGATTTAAGCACTAAATACAAAACATTCGATTGTCAGCGACTATTCTTGGTTCGACTTATTAAGCTAAAAAGCTGTTGTAATCAACTTCAATCGGAATTGAATCAAATTAGTTCAAAAAATCCACAAAGTTGCCTTGTTTAGCCCGAAGCTAAAGTCATTTCAAGCTGAAGCTGGATTGCAAAGGACATTTGAAGATAAAAAGAAGTAAAATTGTTCAAAATGTGGTGGCAGGGTGTAAAAAATAGACGAAGACGTTGAAGTGGCTGTCAAGGGAAATTGAAATTGAGTTGAGAGTAGCATTTCAATTATATATGTATAATACTACCTGAATACCGTTTGTAATCGAACTATATTTAACCAACTTGATTCATATCGAACTCGCTCGCAGCCTGGGAACGGACTAAACTATATTTGCAATTTAATAGAATTTAGCTCTTTGACTTTGATTTTCTGTGCAAACAGAAGCCCCAACTTCAGCATCATCTCCGACCCCACGAAGTTGGTAATGAAATATCTAACGACCGGAAGTCAATAGCAAATACTTAATAATGATGTTGCCTTCTCTGAGTTGCCTCGCGTTGTGGTTGGTTGTTTTCTTGTTTGGTTGTTTCGCCTTTGGCTGCCATTTGCCGTTGCTAATTTTCTCTGGCTCTGGCTCAAATTGTGAGTAGTTAGTTGCACGTCCTCCAACCTGTCGGGTGGACACCCATTAAAGATGTGCGAGACAATGTTTTAATTGATATCACAGTTTAAATAATATGGCTGCAAATTGAATGAATATTAGTTGTTATGATATAATTATAATAAAATAGTTTAGCGCGATTGTTAGGGGGAGAAACCCCCATCGATCCACTTGAGTCTTATTGGCTCATTCAATTTTATCCCCTTCAGTTTTCCTACTCAAGCTGAGGTAAAGGATAAAAAATGCTTCGGTTGATTATCGGAGAGGTCCACTATGTCTGCTTGGAAGAATTTTAGTTAATGTCAAATCAGAAGCTCTCTTTAAACCAAAATTCCCTGGTTGCCGTATTTATTGGGCATTTACTGTACATTTATTGATTTCTAATAATTCTCAGGTAATAGCCAAATTATATTTATATATAACGAATTAAATGATCTTAAACTTTCACATGCTCCATTAAAAGCTTGAAATTAATCTTTTCCTCTTTTTGTATACTTATTATATCGACAAAAATATGTATTTAATTCTACACAATTTTAATAGAGCTGTTTCTATCTACAAATTTAGCTGAGTGCGATGTTGAAATGCTCAAAAAAAAAAGGCCAATCACTTTTAATGAGTTTCCAATCTGCCGTTATGTTCGATAACGATTACATTGCCGTTATAAAACCGGAAGTTAACTTGTTCACACGCGTGCCAAAATACAAACAACTGAAATGTTCCCACATATGTTTATGCATATTCACATTTCTCATAAATCGAAAACAGACATACATATATATATATATATATATGTAAATAAATATGTACAGGCTCTGGTTACATCTGGATCTCAGATTATAGAGAAGTTCTATATATGTGGCCTAATTATAATTATGTTTCGGAAATGTGCTCGGAACTGGCCTTGATAGTATACCGTGTCAGTTTAACTTATCAACTTGATAAGTTATCGCTAAAAAATAAGAACCTTACTGAATATTTTTTTGCGAGTGCTTGCTACAATTTCTTGTTGGCCACTTTGAAACATATTGCTGCCGCTGCGCGTCTTCTTGGAATTTTGATAAGCGTCAGAAGCGTAAATTGCGCCTTAATATATATGTATACAAATAGCTAAAGATTAGAAGTCAAATGCTTAACTATGAATCATCGAGAGTCTTACATACCACGAGGTCTTTTGCATAAGAAGAGTGTTGTAATGTGATTTTCTTTGATGATGGACTACGTGACATTTGCTGTGTAGAGCAAACTTAGCTAGTAATTTGTTACATACAAAAAAATAATCAAATAGTTATTATATTTATTTTGTACAGCGGTGCTCGGAGCTCGCTGAGAAAAACAAGTAAATTTTCATTAATAAAATACAAAGTCACTTAAAACCAAGTACCTCTTGAATATTTTATATCTCCGTTTTGGTTTTGCTTTAATTTTCCGTTAGCCTGCAAATTTCAGTCATATTCGTATGAAGTCTTCACATTTTCATTGATCGTGCGGCATGTAATGACTTTATTGACCCAGTTCAGCATCAAGAGCAAACAATGAACACCTCATAAGCATAGCTATTCGCGTGTGTGTGTGTGTGTGTGTGTGTGTGAGAGTGTGTGAGCTAGTGATCACCAACCGCATCTGATCGCATGCAAGCAAAGGTCCAAGAAGTATCGACTAGGAATGTAGCCTAGTCATTAACACCCAAGTTACCCAAGTTGTTCTGGTGTGTGTGGCCCACCAACGGAACTCCATCAAGATTCGTACAGACAAAGTTGGCCGGGGCAAATAATGAATTTCAGACACGCACAGACGTTTTGTAATTTCATGTTGTAACTACTTGTGTTTTAAAGAGCTTTTCCCTTTTGGCCAACCAACTGCTGGGCATCGGTATGAGGTATCGGACATACATAAACATAATCATGTGCAATGTCAAACATTTGTAGGCACTTGCGATTAGCGACATAGCAATTTGCTTGACACGCAGATGCGCCCACCTCGAAGGAAGGCGCACTTTTACATGTGTATATATATATATATTTTTAAATGCATATTTATGGGTTGTTGTTGTGGCTGGGATACTTTAACTGCGTATTTGACGTTTGTCGCCAATCATATGCGGTTTTGGGATAATGATGACCAAATGATCTCAACGACGTCGCGTCGCTGCTTGCGTCGTCGCCGCACGTAATTTCCATTCATTAATAGAGTCGCAGTAAGTCGACGCCGCATTCATCGTTCGTTTGTTTCATTCATAAATTTACCTGGTCGCGTTGTCATAATAGCTTTATCTGGTAGCCTTTTGCCGTTTTTATCTGACGTTTCTAAATTCTCGCGCACACACAGATACACACATACACATAGCACTTATAATTTGTGCGCGAGTCGAGTCTCGGCGTGTATTGGTTTTCGTCTTGGCTCTTGGCTCTTGGCTCTTGGCTCTCCTGCTTTATCACGTTCACATACACCACGGGACTTGTTTTGTTCGCTCGATAGCGATACGAATGCGAAGGCAAAGCGAACGGAAGCAGCGGAAGTGGCGACGCCGACGTCGATCATTGTTGTTTGTTTCTGCTGCTGTTGTTGTTGTTGTTGTTATTGTTATATATAGTTTTGATGCAAAGAAAACGAGCCGACGACGAGCCGCTTCTTCTTCTTCATTGTCTTCTCCTTCTTCTACAACTTCTTGTTGCTGTCTCATTGTCTGTTGCTGGAGTTTTCGAGAGAGAATGCGCGTGTAAGGCAACATAAGAAATTCATTCATAAACACGCTGCTGTTGTTTTTGTTGTTGTGATGTTGCCTGCTGCACACAAGAAGGAAACTTGAGTAGATTTGCCATATGTGAGTTACACAGGCATTAATACGTACCTTCTTGCTTTAGTAAAAAAAAAAACATAAAAAAATGTAGCTGCTACTTTATAGCCTTTGGTCACTTGATCTTGATAATCCAACTTGTTGTTGGAAGTTATTTTTTTCACATCCACAGAGTACCCGAGAGGAAGAGAGAGTTAGGAGAGGGAGAGAGCTTTTGAACTTTGTACACCTGTTACACCCTGTGTGCAGTGTCACCTGTTGTTGTCGGCGTTTGCCGCCTGCCTGCTTTTAGTTGTTGTTTGCTTTGGCTTTCGTTTCGTGCACATTTTTTTCTCAGTGCTAAACAAACAGATTGTTGTTGTTTTTGTTGTGTTGTTTCACTAGGTGTAGCTGTTGCTCTGCTGTTGTTGTCGGCACGATGTGATGGCCGTTTCCGTTCCACACACACACACACAGGCACACACAGGCACAGACGCATGCATATATAAACATATATACTCTCCCACTTAATGCGCTCAAACCGTTCCGTTTGTGAATGAATTCCATTTCGTTTCGCTCGCTCTGAGATTTATGAGGCGAGCATTTCAATTCCACTTGTTGCGCACTCATATCTCTCGCTCTCTGGGCGCGCTCTGCGCTTGTATTGGTGTCTCTCTGGCTCGTTTCTTCTCGTTGTTTAGGATACCCAACGGACGAGGCGATCGTTTCGTTTCAGTTTGGCTTCACAAATCCAGCAATCCAATAGATACACAGAGAACCACAGACCAGTTACAAAAATTATTTCAGTGTTGTTTTTTTTATTGTGCATTGTGCAACGTAAATTTAACTTAAATAAATTTAAATAAATCTTATCGTACTTTTCTTATATACGCTAGTGTGGTGTGTGTGTGTGTGTGTATGTGCTTATGAAAAAATAAATAAATTATCAAAATTAAAGAACGCGACTGATAAAACCAACACTCGCTGCCAAGGAAATAATGACAACTTATGAGTTAATAATAGTGCTGTGATGAGTTATTGCTAATTAGCGTGTTCTGCCATCAATTTAAATTATTGTGCGCTGCAAATCACAAACACACAAGACAAACAAAACAGCGCCCCAAGTAAACCAACTAACTGAGCGAACCAACCACTAGAAGATACATTTGTATCTGCGAGATCAAACGGCGTGTTTATTGAAGAAAGGGTCGCGACTTTCACTGACATTTCGGGTTAATGTTTGTGGATGCTTTGATTTTCACGCCAATAAATTGAAAGCAATTGAATCCAACGATCTTGGCTGGCCACCCTTCAGTGAGTGCTTCGTGAGTGATCCGATCATCTTAAATTGGTTTGACTTTTGACACCCAAAGAGCAACACATTACTTAACCCACCACAACATATTCATTGGCCAGTTGAGATACGCGTTGTAACCCGCAAAATTATGACAAATGAATGGATCGATTGGAATGATAGTCGCATGTTGCCGCCATTGCGCTCAGCGAACTACAGTACAATCAACAACAACAACAACAACAGCAATTGCAATAATCACAACAGCAACAGCAACAACCACTACAGCAATACCAACACCAATAGTCAAGCATTCCTTAGCAATAATTGTCAATGCTTAACGGGTAAATTTCATTTGAAAGCGCACAAGTTGCAACAGTTGCACACTGGCAATGTCAAGTTGCGAGGTAATTAACCAGATACAGATGTCTAGTATTAGAGTAAACCACTTTTAATATACAGGAATTAACTCAACATGTGCAAAAAATAATAATTTTTCATTGCATTTCTTTGCACTTTTTTTTTTTTTGCAGATGGACCCACAACAATGCCACCCCTCACACCGGGCACGAATCGCAAGGTGAACGAGGTGCTTAAAGCCTCGTTTGCCTCCTGGGAAAAAGAGGTGCAGAACTTTAATATAACCAAAGGTAAGAGAGTAGCAAGTATACAAAATAAATAAAACCAAAACTTTCCCAAATGGTAAATACAATTAATTTCTCATGCACTTGTCGAAATTTCAATTGGTTGCATTGGCAACGCCAATAAAATAATAATTTACACACAGACCCATACAAAGACGTGATCATAAATGAATATTAATCGTTTCCCACAGCAATAGACTGTAAATAGAAATGAAATTTGGTTTACATCGCTCCCACGCACAATAACAACAATAATAAAAACAACAACAGCAAAAAAAAAATAAGAATACGAATAATAATAACAATTAATTAGGCAACCCATGAATGCGGCATTCAAAATTGTAATTAATTTAATTATGTATTTTATTTTCTTACTACACTTCTTTGTAGATCCCCGCGAATGGACGGAGGAGCATGTCATCTATTGGCTCAATTGGGCCAAAAATGAGTTCTCTCTGCTCTCCATGGACCTGGTGCCATTCTGCAAAATGACCGGCCGTGAAATGGTCGAGCTGGGCAAAGAGAAGTTCTTGGCCATAACGCCGCCATTCACGGGCGATATACTGTGGGAGCATTTGGATATACTACAAAAAGGTGAGCACGTGACCAGCATAGACAAACAGACACTGGCGCCACTTGGACATTAACTCAGTCACTCTGTCAAGGCAATCGATAATAAACAACAAAAGCTAAATGACTTCCCACTGGTTACACATAATTTGAGATTAATTTTATAATTTTTACATTTTTAATTTTTAGGAATGGGTTTAATCTGCAAATAAGGTTTACTATCAGATATAAGATATATGGATTTATTCACAATTGGGAAACTTCTTTAATTGGTTTTTTCTTTTTTTTTTTAAATTTGTATAGCATAAATATTTATTATCTAGTTTTGTCCTTTTTTTTGCGCATGCTTTAATTTAATGAAGACCCTTTTTTAAAAAGCAGTATTAATGCAATACCAAACAAAATTTACCTGTTTATAAGTTAGAATGCAAATTGGCAATTGAGTTTGGCGGAAGTCTTCTGACCAGCCGAACGAACGCTAACGAAATCAAGGACTAAAGTTGTTTGAGGGGGTGAGTGTGGGGACTGTGGGGTGTGGGGTGTGGTGTGTGGGGTGTTTGTTAAAAAGTTACTAGTGAACGGGTTCTGTGAACTGTTGCCTGTTGCTTCCTTTCCGGTCTGGGACCGGTCGCAATTTGATTTTGCTGAGGTCGTCTGAAACTCACGAAACAAGCGAGTTTTACAATTTTTTTTTAAACAATTTATTGAGATTACAAAGAGGAGCAGCATAAAAAACGGAATGCTTTTAGTTTGGGTCAATTCTATTTAATATAATGAAAACATTGTTTAACTAATTGAATTTCCGTTGGCAGATTGTGAAAAACCAAATGAGGATATTGTGCATGGAAATTCATATGAATCGACCACCACCGCCTCGGTCTGTGGATCAGACCATCAGGTAGCCAATTACCCGTCAGCAAACAGCAACCCAGCAACGACGCCCGTATCAAACAACAATAGCAACAACAGCATTGCTAGTCGCCTGTCCATGGAATATGGGACATCAACAGCGAGCAGTGATAAGAGCAACAACGCCTACCACAATCCAACACAACCCGCCATGCCACACAGCGGTAAGCAAACACTATTATCCATAGAAGATACATATACATCACCTCCTCCTTGTTCATATCAATAAATACAAACAAACATCGGATTAGTCGAGCAATTAGTGTTGAATCAATGACAAACGATGTTGGCCATTGCTCATGAAGATCGGCCTATTAAGCCATCAATGATTTTTATGGCACATCCTCTCATCGAATTTTAGGCGATACAAGTTTCACGGATTGGCACATGTTTTGTGCATCCGGCGGAATGTTGTTTCGGCAATAATGTGCCTGAAAGGCAATCAAATCACCTCCGTTTACGATTAAGGCCCCGATCAACAATTACGATTATCTATGGCAGCGATATCTGTCTTGGCCGTAATGGCCAGATTCAGATCTTTATTAATGCGCTAATGCGGAATGCAATCCATTGAGCATTGAGCGTGGAGTATTTTGTATTTTGTATTTTGTATTTGTGTTCATTTCGATTGGCTTTTAATTTATTTATGTGAATTTGAAATTGAAACGGAAATTAAATTTTAAAACAAATTGCTAAATGTGTCTGCGGTGCGCATGGCGCCAGCGTAGGCTGCCGGAGATCGCGACGACAGCATATCTAAATATCTATTTAAATTGTTTACATATATGGATGGCATTCCTCCTCAGCACAGCACAGCTTGAGATACATTTATTTAATGCGACGCCATACAAATTGGAGCGACAGCGACGCATCATTAATGCATTGTATCTGCATCTCCATCTCCATCTCCATCTGCATCTGCATCTGTATCGGTATCTGAGTGGCTGCCTCTCGTAAGCTACTCTTTGCTTGTTGTTGCCACAGTGTTAACATGATGTAGCATGCGCCATACAAATTTATTAATATTCGTTGTCTCTGCCCACAACCTGCTTAAGTTGCAGCAGCAGTTAGCCAGCTCTATCAAAATATTATGGCCCAGTCACTGCTGTTGCTGCTGCTGCTGTTGACATTACAATAAATTAATGAAATTTATAGTCTTTGACACATTATGACCATAAAAGTTTAAGCAAATTTGAATATTCGAAGCCATAAGTGTGTGATGCTAATTTAGATAATCAACCAATTTGACAAAAAAAACCAACTTTTTTGGAACTTTCTAAAAGAAGCCACAACGAACTGGACACACGCTGCTTTAGAGTGATAATAAAAAGCTTGTTCAAAATTAGTTATAAATTAAATTAAATTAATACATTTTTTGTGTATATTTACACAATTTCGTAGATCGAAAATGTTGAATATTTACAGATCTTAAAGTTGAGACAAGTGTCAATTGAGCAACTTAATTTCAAATCGTTTTAAAATTGAAATTTTTTAGTAATAAATTTTGTTGCAATGTGGCAAACTTGCTCATGCAGCTGTGCAGCTTCTATTTGTAGTGAGTGAGAAGAGGACAAAAAGTGATCAACCACAAAATTCAGACTAAAATTAACATTAATGCTTAATCTGAAGTCGTTGTCAGAGCTCGCTTCTTTTGGCTTGTGCGACTCGACGACTTCAATTTGATTCAATAATTTCTATATTCTAAATGAGCTCAGAGCCCCTGTGACAGTGTGTGTGTTGTTTCTTTTTTTTCATCTTGCGGATCGGATTGGATCGGACCGTTGCCCGCTGCCCGTTGCCCGCATACAAATTATGTGAGTCGGCTTGTCATCGTGCGGTGTTTGGATCTGGTACCCTCCTGCTGGTTTTGTAGGTTGTTTGCTTAATTCGTTTCGATTGTCTTTTTGTCAGTCATTAATTTGTTGCATTTACATATTATTGATGTTTTAGCTAACTTCCCGCAACTACCTCTCTCTCCTCTCTCTCCTCTCTGCTCTCTGTCTCGCCCTCTGTATGTGTTTGCCCATTTGCATACATTTATCCGTGTAGCTTTAAGATTGTGTGAAAATAGTTGGAATTGCTGGCCATCTTGGCTGGAGTGCATGACTTGTTGACACTTTGAATGGCTCTCAGGGCCTATGTCCTTAAGTGCTATGGCAGTTATGCAAATCAACTTTGGATATTTATATCATCCAGGTGTTCATCTGGCGAATTGTTTCTGTACTAATTTGCAATGCGGCATTAAAAGAGGCTTAATAAAGAAAAAAAGAAAAAGGAAAGAAAAAAAACTATCAAAACTAAAACAAATTATGATTAATTGTGGCCATTAAAATAGAGTTTATGCCTTGCTAAGGTTTTCCAAATTTAACAGTCGAAGAGCCAAGAAACAGTGTCATGAACGCTTCGCTACTAACTTGAATTTATTTTTATTGTCGTTTCTTCTTTGGAGTATGTACATATGTGTGTGTGTGTCTGTGTGTATTCTTTTGTAAAGTTTGTTTTAATTTGAGCTGTCTCTGCCCTCACCTACAACAACTTCAGAGCTTCATCCAACAAATACAACATACAACACCTACCACAAGCAAAGCAAAGTCAACGAAGCGCAAAAAAAGTTGAAAATGCTTTGCGTTTCGTCATCGGACAGCGATTTCTGAGCCACATGCTTACATATAATCCATAGTTAACCCTCTTCCACCCTTCCCCCCCTCCACACTATGGGGTAGAGTGATTTACAACTGTGTTGCATTCTGGAATGCATTAAATTTAGGTGTTATGTGGCGATTTGCTTGAGTTCTTCACTTTCAATCTGCCTACTCTCAAAGAGTACAAATTTTTTTTTCTATTTCTTTTCGATTTTCATGAATCAATTTTTTTTTTTTTTTTTGTTTTTTTTTTGATTTTGCAGCTAACGTTTACTCATCATTTGTACAAACTGAAAGATACAATAATTCACAGATAGCTCACACATGATTATGTCTTTGAGTGTGTGTATATGTGTGTGTGTGTGTGTGTGTGTTTGTGTGTGTTTGTGGACAGCCAGGGTCTTTGAATGTTTTGGTTGAGAGCGCATCTAGGCTAGTGTATCTTAGATATTTGCACGCAAAATTGTTTTTATTATCGCTGCCTTTGCATTGTTCTCTTGGCTACAAGGCGATGCGATGCGATGCGCTGCGTCTTCTTCAAAAATATGGTCAAACCCATATGCTCTCTGGGGCTTAATTGGAAGCCCCTTAACACCAATGTTGAGGAAAGGCCAAATACCTTTCAACACCAGTCAAATGGATCGCATTGACTATTGTTTGAAAGTATATTTGCGAAAAATTTTTGTTCTATTTTCAATTCTGTGTTTTTTTTCTTCGTTTTGATTTTTGTTTTTAGTTTTTAGTTTTTTTTTGTAAATATATTTCTACACAATAAAATGCCTGATGCGTGAAATGTTTGTCCAAGCTTGAAGAGTTGCCATTGTTGCTGTTGTATGGCTGTTGATTCATGTTCATCATCATCATCAGTAACAACAACAACAACAACATCATGCTGATGTCGGCATATAACCTCAGCCCAGCCAACCAACCGATCAGACAGACCTGACAGACAGTCCGTCACTTCGTCCATCCGTCTGCCCGTCCGTCAGTTGGCCTGGTGAGTGCTCCACTCGCTTTTCAGTTCGCCTGGCCATGCAAGCTGCGTCTTTGCTCGTGCCGCGCGTAGGTTGTTGCCTCACAAAATGACACATTTAATGCATATTTGACTTGTAGATACATTTGAGTGCGCATGCAGACGCCCCTCCACCTCCACCTTACAGCAAACTCCACGCCACGGGGTCAGAGTCAGAACTAACGCCTCTCTGATCGCCATATTGCGTGTCGCACACACACAACAACAACCCCTCCACACACACACACACACACACACACTCACATCTCTTGTAGCTATCGCGAATATAAGTACAAGATTCATAAATGTATTTGTGACATTTGCCGACTCTTAAGTGTGTGCCAAGTGTTTGAGTTTAGTTACAGCTTGTTGATTTTGAAAGCGACAATGGAATTCTTAACATACATCGCTGGAGTATATATTATATTTACACACACAAATGCATAAATATGTCATTTTTTTAGGGGGTTAGAGTAATGCCTAACAATATAAAATAATCAACATTATTTTATTTCCAGGAATAAAACATTTGAATTTCGTAAAATATAAAGTTAATATGAAAAATGTTCGAAATCAGAAATTAGCATTTCAACTTGGAGCAAAACCTATCAAGAAATTATATTTTTTTTACCATTCCATATACAGAAAAGTATTTGAAAAACAATGAGAACTCAAATTGTTGGCAAGATATCGAATTACTGAAGATTTACATACAATGAAAGGCAAATAAATTGTATGGCTTTTAGAGCCTTCCGCCTTTATTAATTACTTTAAATTCAGCCATTAACGCAAGACAATTTTCACCTCCCACAAATTATGTGGCAACGAAGCAGAACACTGACTGGGCCCGGTCAAAAGACACCACTCGCATTCATCACAATGAGTAGCTAAAGATGGCCAACTAATATTTAAATACGAATCACGCATCATGCCCCAAACAACAACAACAACAACAACAACAGCAGCAACAAGAGCACATAAAACCCTTAAGTCATAACATCTATGACTGAAAATTATGTTGATTGCAAATTTGTTAAGGTCATAAAATTAAATTTCGTTTTTAATTTTAACGCCATTGTTTTTTGAGCAGGGAAAGAGAAGAAATATAGAGTGTGGGAGAGAGAGAGGGGGTATGAAGTTCTAGGGAATCTGGAAGCTAGTAACTGGGCTAGGCATATTATTAAAGCATTTAGCGGAATTTAATGCGTCCACTTCAGGCCGTGGCAGAAGCTACACTTAGAATAGCATATTAATCATACTGAGAGCAACAATGGTTAGAGCCAGCTTTGAGGAGGCCTTCAAGCCAGAAATCACATTGTAGCTAATTAACATAGTCGAAATGGAGTTGGAGTTGGAGAGTTGGAGAGTTGAAGTTGAGGATTGGTGCTGCGCGCCTGCGCGCTTCGTTGGTCAACTATTGGCGGTGCTTGTGGTTCTTTCTGGTGGTGTTGCTGGTGCGCCAAGCTGTGAAAAGTCAAGTCAACGGTTCGGTTTAATGGTATTTTCAGTTTTTTAGCATGGTTCAAAAGCCACACAACTTAGAATTTTCTACTTTGCTCGCAATGGGGGAGTTGCAGCCGTGCGGTTTCCCTTTTTTTTTTGTGGTCTCTTCTAGTGCCAGTTAGTTAGCTACTGCCACATTGTTGCGTTCTCGGCAGATCTCGTTTAATTTATTACCATATTCAGCGGAATCTGACGCGCGCCAACGGCAACACCAGCAATGGCATTGGATCTAATAGTGCTCGCTGCTCGCTGCACCCCTTGCCCCCGAAAAGGTTAGCAGAATTCAAATGGGTTTTAAGCCTTTTCGAGTATGGTGGCAATATGTAGTCGCCTACCCGTTTATTCACGATATATATATTTCTATATGTCTACATATACATTTCTATATGTATATATGTTTTTTTTTTTTTTGATACCCATTGTTGCTGTCGACGCCAGCGACGATGACGGCGTCTCCTCGATGTTGGGACTCAAACTGCCTTTTTTTTTCAGCTTTTTTAAGGTTTTTTTTTTTAGTTTGTTTTTTTTTTTGTGCTCGTTTTATTTCGTTACGTACGTAGATGTAAATTTACGCCATAGAAAAGCGTTACGGTCGAGTTAATTTAAAACAAAGAACATTCAAAAGAACAACATCAGCGGCAACTGTGAGTTGGACTTTTTGTTGTTGTTGTTGTTGTTGTTGTTATTGCTTTTGTTTTGTTTTCGACTCGGGGGAAAAAAATTAAACATTAAATTGTATAATGCGAAAGCCGCTAATAGCAACAGCAACAACAACAAAAACAAAAACAGAGTCAGTCAATGCAATGAACGAAACGCAGAAACGAATTGCATTGGATAGTGAATAAAAATACGAATACGAATACGAATACCGAATACATTCATAGTTAGATTCGTATGTAACCAAAGCTACAACTGAATGAGCAACTAAAAGTGTTATTTCATGTATTTCATGTGAACTGCCCTGAACTTTGATTAGGGTCTATCAGAGAAAAGCAAGTTGTAAGTTTTGGTACTCTCAGATGCAGGTAATATTTCGATTGTTTATGTTTGTCAATTCACAGTTAATAAATTCATTACTAACCAAATATTACATCGGTTTCAGAGCACTAGAAATGTATTGCATTTATTGAGAAATTATTTCAAAGTAGCTAAAATTTTTTGTTGTACATTTGTTGGGCATATTTGTCTTTGGGTGCACTGGACCAAAATAAGCGCACTTTACGAGCTCATCGTTACTAAGCAATGGGAATCATTGAAACGTGTCCATAATATTTTTCGCCAAGTTAAGTCAAGTCATTCAGTTTATTCATAATTTATTCATCGGTATCATGATTAATTGTTTGTAATTGGTATTAAATTATAGGTTTTTTGCATTTGCATTTTAAATATTTAATGATTTAATGATCAACAAGTTTTTTTTTTGTTACGCTGACACCTAAATCATGCCTATATTAACCTATATAGATCACACGTAGTTAATTAATTTTTTTTTTATACAGTTAGCCACATTTGGCATTGCAAAAACGAATTGAAAACCATATCGAAATCATGCATGATGGGGGCAGGTTACCAATTAATTTGCAATCAACTTTCAAAATTAAGTTTGCTAAGCAACAACAAAATAAAAGACAAGCAAAGCACTTTATGCATCATTAAGAATTAGGCAAACAGGCAAAAAAACAACAGACAAACAAACGACAAAATGGAGAAATATTTAGACATGGACACACACGCACACAACTTGAGTTATCTAAATGTGTCTATGTCTATTTGTTGACCAGTTAGTTGGACATACAAATGTGGCGCGAGTTGGCCAACATACGCCAATTTATAATTATTAACTCTGGCAGCGAACAAATAAATACAATCAAATTATGTTCGTGAGTGTGTTTAGTGTGGGGGAATCTTGGGGCAGAGATTTCAAATTGAGACTGAGACTGAGGCTGGAACTGAAACTGGGGCTGCCACTGCGCCAGAGGCTGAGATTGAGGCTGAGGCTGAGACTGAGATTGAGGCCCTCTAAAGAACTACGGCAACATCCGCTAGCCGAGTCGAGTCGATGAATGGGGCACCAAAAGCCGGTTCGTTGGTCGATTGAATGAATGAATGAATGGAAATGAATGAACTGTAACTTGTTTTAGATTTGCGTCTAACTAAACAACGGACAATCTGCCTAGACTCCGACTCCCAACTCCCAACGCCGTCTCCACTCTACGGCTGTCCATTTATCTCTTTTTCAGTCTATATATATATACATATACATGTGTGTGTGTGTGTGTGTGTGTTTTTTTTGTGCAAGAGCTTTGTGTAATTTGGTTTACCTCTTTTTTTTTAATTTTTGCTTCTGCTGTTGCCTCAAAAGAGTTCACATGAAAGAGACGGCAACGGCGACAAAATGTTGACCGGATGTGAGGCTGCGCTTTTTTTCCAGCCATTGCTCCTGTATATGTGCGTATGTGTGTGCTCGTGTGTGTGTGACTATGTATGTTTCAATAATTATATTATTAATGCGAATTTCATGTCTAAAGCACACAAATTCATAATTTTTGTATCTCCTATTTATTTAATTTTTTTTTTGTAACCACAATTTCAAACTATTTCAGTAATTTTTTTAGTGCTACTAATTCGATTCCATTTGTGAATTGAATGACGAACGTGTTAAAAAAAAATTCTTCTATTCTGTTGGTAATAAAAACAGTAGACAAATAAATATATTGAACGATTTAAGGTAATTTTTAAATCGCTTTTTCTTCCAACTTCAGAGTTTAAGCCGCAATTTCCTGGGCAACTGCCAAAAATGTACAATCAGTCTATACAAATATCCGCCAGATTGTGACCCGCCTCCTGAAAAGTGGCGCCCATCATTCCGTCAGCATCTTTGCAATTTCCTTGCATATTTCCGCTGTTAAAGTTTTCATCAGGCTTTTTGGCGTTTCCATTGAAAATGCATTTTTGTTTATTTGCCCATGCGGCATTTGCCATTTTTCATTAACGCAATTCTGTGGCCGCCAGCTAATTGAATTGTGTGAATTTTCCATTTTTCTTTTTGCCTTGTGCAGCACATTTATTTTCTTGACTGGGCAAAACGGTTTGTGTGTGTAAGGCTTCATTTTGCATTAGTTGAGGACTTAAAGATACCATCTACAGATTTCAGATACAACAGATACTATATCTAAAAAGTACATGACACAAAATAATTGAGTAGTCATGAATTTGATATGTCTACACACTTCAAACAGTTATCAAACATGACCTTGCACCTGAAAACTACCCCCTAGCTAATTGTGGCACCCAACACCCTTGGGAACAGAAAGCAAAACCAAAAAAACAACAACACTTGTCACTTGACAGACAAACATTAAAATTATATAGAAATGCTACAAAAAACCTAAAACTATGAGGGAAATGCTGCAACTCCAGCGAGGGTGACTGAAGCTGAGGGCGGGCTGGCTGACTGAAGTCTTGCGAGGTTATGTGTCGTTGAGGGTGAGCGCCCCCAGCTAAATTCCAACAGTTTCGTGGGCAAGTGCAGCATTATTTGCTGCTGCTGCTTGCTGTTGTTGCACTTGATGATGGCTATCAGTGAAAACAACCACTGGCAGGTCCTGCGCCGGCATGTCCTGCACACAATTTGTTTGTGTCGGCATTCAAATATGTTATAATTTGTAGCCACTGGCTGGTGAAATAAACCAGCACCTGAGCGAGCAATTCAATTGCCAGTTCGAGTTGAAGTTTATTTTTTTTTTTTTTTTTTTGGATAACGTGGGAAAATTCTCATTCCTAAAGCTAATGCAATTTGGGCTGCGGGCTCGTAAATTCAGTGCAAAAGTTGTTCTCTTGATTTTTATCAGTTTGCCCCGCCTGCTTGCTAGTTACCTATTTTTATTTTATTTTGTGCTCTCTTTCTCTCGCTGTCGCTGGCTTTTACATTTAATTTTCACATCGTTATGCGTATTGTTGTTGTTGTTGCTGCTGTTACTGCTGTTGTTGTTGGCCTGCCTTCGTCTCATTTATTTGTCTACATTTTGTTGTTTTTGTTTTTGCTTTTTTTTTTTTGGTGGTTTTATTTTTTCTCGCTCTCTTTGTTTTAAATGCGTCACAGTGTAAATAAATTTGATTTTTCAGCTTGTTTTAGCTTTTAATTTTCTTCTTCTTTATTTTTTTTTTTCGTTTCGTTCGTCTGGGCCTTTTGCAATTTCAACTAAGAGTCGAACTCGAACTCGAACCCATCCCGTTCCGTCCCATCCCATCCCAGATTATTTTTTGTGCTGTCGGCATTTTGCCGTTTGATGTGTGCGCTTGCGCAGCTGATTTGTTTTTGCCTTTGCTGTTAATGTTGTTGATGTTGTTTTCATATTGTTTCATTTTGCAGCTCTTGTTGTTGTTTACTTGTCATGTTTCTTCTATTTGCCCAGTACGCGCGTACATATTGCCCAAGTTCTTCACCTCATTTGCATAGATAACGCATCAAATATGAACAGTTTGCTTTGGGCTACGCTACAAAAAAACACATTTTGCTAATGTCCTGTTTAAATTGTTGCATTACATATATATCATATTTTTATTAAACTGTATTATTAAGTGTTTAACAAATTAAATAAGCATAATTCAACTACTTTTCTGTCCATATTAATATAATAACTTTATAAAAACCGCTTAATTGGAAACGGAAATTAAAGTCTTCAATAAATTCATTTCCAATAAGCAGTTAATATTTTTTTTTTGTAACTTTAAAAATTATTTGGCAGTATATTCACCCCAAAGAAGTCACATTGTCCACTTGTGTCTCCCACGCTAAAATATTATCCTTTGGCAACACAAAACATTAGCACGCAATGAGCTGGAACGTGTCTGTCCGTCCGTGTTGTATGTTGCACAGTTGTCGTATAATTTATTAAAATTGTGAACATTATAAAAATTGTAGTTTTTAATTTGTGCTACCCCCAGCAGCCGTGGGAAAACATTGCGTCGAGTTCTGCGCAGAGTACGGGACCATATCTCAGGTGGGCTATTAAAAAGCCATTGCATATATGCAATTAATGAGCGACAAAATGCAATTATTGCCATACAACCAAATATATATACACATGCATGTGTTTGTGTGTGTGTGCATCTCGTTGCCAAAAAGAAAAAGAACGGAGAGAAAAACAAGGTTTATTATTGGTCATTTCATGCGAAAAGCGTGAAGAACAAGAGGCCAAAAAAAAAACAAGCAGAAGCAGCATGACAAATGAGCAAGGTTGTTGTGGGTCGGAGTGCACAAAAGCCGCAGGATATCTCGGTGAATCACAAAGAACAACAAGCAAATGAGAATACAACATCCGGTAATTTACTTCCTTTAGTTCCGTATCGATGCCTTGAATGTTGCCCAAAGGGCCCGGGCTCAGCTCAGCACTCAGTTCAGATCAGTTCAGTGCCTTTTGTTAGCATGCAAGTGGTAGAGATTTCAGTTTTATGAATGAGCCACACACACACACAAGTGCTGCCACATAGAAAGGGAAAGATCTTTGCATTGGTTGCATTGGCATTGGCTGAAGGACAATGCGTCGGCGCAACTAAATTAGGCAAGCCGAACTCAGCGCCAAAGTGGCCAAGGCAGGTAGCAACAGCCACAGAGGCCGAGGCCGGGCAACGATCGAAGCCTGACATTCTAATATCCTATTCCCATATCGCCTGGCTGCATCTTGCGTTTGTATATGTGTGCTTATGTGTGTGTGTGTGTGCGTGTGTGTATCAGCGTCTTGTCCAGGCAACCAAACAATTCTCACAGCGTTCTCAACTCGGAACCAAAACTCGGAAATGTGTGGGCGATTGCATGCGTGTGTGTGTGTGTGTGTGTGCATGTGCATGTGTGTGTGGCACACAATCTGGCCATGAATTACGTTGGAAAAAAAAAAGCGCAAACTCAGGCACACACAACAGTTGTCCGGGCCTCAGCCTGGGGTCGGTGTCTTTCTCGCACTCTGCTACACTCCGCAGGGCACACATGTTGTCCGAATATCTATGTTGTTGCTGTAGCTGTTGCTGTTGCAGTTGTTTTTGTTGCTCTTGTTGTTGTTGTTGTTGTCGTAGTCATGGTGATAGTCGGACAGGTGCACAATTTGACGTTCAGCCAGCCGTTGCAGTTGCGTTCGTCGCAGGGTTTCAGCTTCATTCGTTTATGCTTTGCGTTGTTGCTTTTTGTTGTTGTTGTTGTTGTTGTTGTTGTTGTTGACCGCATGCCACCTTCTGTGCTCAGTGGGAAACGGTATTAAATGAGCCATTTAGCGAGTCACTCAAATTTTAGGACTTACCAACTGTCCATAGTTGACGGTTCGAGAGCAACGCGCAACGTGCAACGCGCAACGGCATCAGGCAAACCCAAGCAGATCCCATAAATATCCAACTAGCTCTGATTGAAGATCAATTGATCAAGTTAAGGGTACTTCCTGCGCTGCAGTTCCATATGTTGTTAAAGAACAAGTTCTCTGAAATAACGATAGTAAATGAATTGAAGAAGATTATAGTCAATGCATATGTCTAATCGATTGAGACCCCACAATTAGCTTGTTATGCCATGTTGATATATAGATTTAAAATGGCCAAGTTATGTAATCGCAGCAACAATTGTTGGCCACAGAAGAAACTATGATCACTTGCTACAATTTAAATGCAGGTCAAATGCAGCAATGCCCCACGACGTGAACAGTGTCTGCTTCTGAGCCAAGATCAACAGTTGGCAGCAAGATTTTTAATCAAGCCAGCAGCACAAGTACCAGCAAATACCAATATCAATAATATTTATGGCCAAGCCTCATTTATGGCCAGATCATTACATTGTGTGCCTCATCAGAGTCTGAAGATCAATGTTGTTGCTGCTGCTGCTGCTGGAGAGCGTCTCCTTGCTAGAGCTCTCTATCAAAGTATCTGGTTTCATTTCCGCTCTACATGCGCGCCAAGGAGCTGCAAAGATAATGCAACTCGCAGCCTTCTCATTCTCATGCCCATTTCCATTCCCATTCCCATTCCCATTCCCATCCACATTCTCATGCTCCTGCTGCTGCTGTTGCTCCTCCATTCAGGGCTGTTGTTTGTATTTTTTGTATATATGTTGTTTACAAGTCTAACAATCAAAGCATATCTTTAGAGCTGCATCTGTTTATTTTGTTGTCAAAATGCAGGTACACAATCCAAATCCGATTCCAACTCTCTGCAACTCGTATCGTAATGTGGATGATGCTTTATATATAGTTAAATTGCGGACGCATCTTGGCCAGAGTCGTCAGTTTACGTGGAAAATTGATATTTTTCTTTGCCACCGCTGTACGGAAGCAGCAACAGGTGTGTGTGTGTGTTTGTGTGTGTGTGAGTGGGGCGTTGGGTTGGTTGCAAGTGCAGCTGTAATTATGATTGTATGCGTGTCAAAACAACAACAACAACAAACAACAACAACAACTCGAGACTAACAACTGCAACTGCTGTGTTTATGATTTCCTTCCGTTTTGCAGACTAACAGTTTATTTATTTATTTATTTAGCTTCGCTTCTAACAGGTTCTGTGTTGAAGTGGATTCTCCACACACACACACACACACACACACACACACACACACACACATCTCGCTCTCTCTCTTTCACACATTCTATGTGTATTATTTTGTTGCGCGGTTGTTGATAATTTATATACACATCACGCTGCATTGACATCCGATTTACATTAGTGCCACAAGCCGCATAAGCAGAAAAAGACAGAATAAGATAGTAAGAGGGAGAGGGAGAGGGAGAGGGAGAGCGAGAGGCAGAGTAAGCCAGCAAGAGTAGGAGACACGTGTGGCAGGCAACGGAAGTGCTTACTCACAGACACAAAAGCAAATCCAAACCTTGATTGCACTCCTCTCAGCAATTGCAGCAGTTTTGCACACGTGTGCCGGGATGCACAGTTCTAGCTTTAATTTGATATCAATTCAGACCTTTTCAATTCAGCTCAAGTGTCAGCGAGTGCCCTGCTCCTGCTCCTGCTCCTGCTCCTGCCCCTGAGCTCGCTTTCTCCGCCCTCGGCAGCTGCTGCTGCGATTCCTTGTTCTAAACGCTTGGCTATTCGGTAGGCGCTTCCTGCAACTCCCCTGAACCCAGTGCTCTAGGTACCCAGTACCCAGTACCCATACCAGTTGTTCATCTTTTTGTGTGTTGTTCACAACGCGTTATTGCATTAAATTGTAATCCCTTTTGGCACCAGGGTATTTACGCCATTGTGCGAAGGAACAAGTTTTTAATTGCAATTCAACAAGATTTGCCACCGCCGCCTGCTCCTGGGCAACGCCTCAATCCTTTTGGCACACACCACTCCACACACACACACACACACACACACACCAATTCACTATTCATTTGGTATTCTGTTTGATATTCTGCCTCTCGAAGACGACACACACGAAACGCACATTATTATTATGTTCGGCTCGGTTCGGTTCGTTTTTTTTGTCAAATTTTCGATTCAAATTTTTCGAACGTGTGCGTTTTGGGCAAGTAGGATCCGAGTGTGATTCCGTTTGTGATTGGTGCGTTATGTTGCGGTGGTTGCTTTTCGGTGGTTCGTTTGGTGGCTCCGTGTCTCCTCTTTAGTGCGCACGTGCTTCAACCGGAAACGGCCGTAAGCGAGGCGCATCAACATCATCATCATCATCATCATCATCAACATCATCATCATCATCTCTCCTTTTCCCACTTGCACTCCATGGCCATAGTCACAGCTGTCATTGCCTTGCTCAGAATTTTGTTGTATGTTTTTTACATTTCTTTTCTTTTTGTTGTTGTTGTTGTTTTTTTGTGTGTATTTCCGCTGATGCTTTCATTGTTCTTTCCACTTTACGCAGCAAATCAAAAATATCAAATATAAATATATATTTTTTACATTTGTTGTTGTTATTTGTCAGTTCTGTTAGGCAGCGGCGCGTGCGCTGCCAGAATTTGTAATTGGTCAAAAAATGAATATGATTTTTTTTTGTATATACATAAATCCATTTAGCAGTCCTTTTGTGGTTAGGTTCATTAATGCCACCGCAAATGGTCAACAGCTGTTAACGTTTTAAGCCACAAACTTAACTTAACATGTCGATGAAGTTTCAATAGCAACTTTAATGCATTATCAGCATTTTTTTTTGCCGTTGTGAACAACATTTTTCCTGGTAAAACTTGAGCTGCTTACCCTTGAGGCCATTGCAGTTTTCTTATATCGTAATCAATAAACTTCAAAACTGATAACATGTCCGCGATAAGAATTACTTAATGCAGCAACAATGTGTTGCAAATATTTAAAGTTTTCCATTTGAATGCAGTTTATCAGAAGGTATTTTTTTAATTTGGTTGCATTTGAACGTGTCTTTTCGTCTTACACGTAAACATGAGCTTAATTTTGCCATTGGCTGTTGCCACAAATGGCGCGACAACACGTCCCAAATGCCACCATTTTTTAATTTTTACAGCAATTATACAACACACAAAAAAAATCTCGCAGATTTGTTTTTTCCCTTGTAGTTATTTTTTTTTCATCAAATTGCGGCAGCAAAAATTAAAACACGTACGCCTTAAATTTGAAAATATAAATAAACAAACAAAATATCATAAAGACGGCAACTAATTTGGTATTGTTGAAGACTCGACAGCAGCTTTTCCACACACACCACAGGGTTGTTGGCCGGGCCCGTTGTTGGTTATGATCTCATACGGTCGATGCAGTAGCCAATCCCAACTTTGTCTAATTATGTACGTGTGTGTGTGTGTGTTGTGTGTGTGTTTGTTTGTGTGTGCGTATCTATGAGATGCTTTTTATGTGGTCCATCAACAAAAAATCGTTGGCGTTTGTTCGCTGATGAGCTACTGCCCACACACACAAACACACACACACACACACACACACCCACACACTTACACATACCAACACACAGATATAGTCATAACACTTACAGCTCCAATCCGATTGCTGCTGACCAACGTCTGGTGGGCTGTGGGTTTGTTGCTGATGGCCATTTTGATGGCCTAAAATGGTTAATTTTTGTTTCTGTTATGTGTTGGCGTTGCTTTATTAATGATCATCTCCAACTAACAAATTAACAAATGTTGCAATACTATATAGCGGCCATATTTAGCAGCAACAAGTTGTGCCTGATTAGTACATGCAAGTTGATCTAAATAAAATGTCGATTTACCAAGACGCAGATAAGCAAATCTAGAGTTTTTTTTTTTACATACTCTTACTTAACCTAGAGCCCGAGAGTATCTGTGAATAAATGCTGTGCAAGTATGCCTTCCTCTTGATTATTATTATTGCCAATGGCACATTAGTGCGAGTGTGTAGTGGTGTGTGTGTGTGTGTAAGTGTGTGGCTCGTGTGGCTGTTGCCGAGCCGAGCGCACGACGACGACGAAGCCAGCACACGAGGCGCTCCCACACAGAGGCGTACACTCACACACAAATACACACACACACGCTCACAGCTCACAAGCGAATGAGCGCACACACACACATACATACACACACACACACAGAATGGTCTCGCTACACAGGCAACAACACGACGCACAACTTCAGCTCAACTTCAGTTCTTAAACGGATGTCGAAGGTAGAAGAGCTGCTGTCGCTCGAACGCAAAACGCACGAAGTTTGATCAAAGTGATCAGTGAAAAAAAATCGCGTATACGCCAAGAAAACGACTACTAAAAAATATTACAAGCAACTAGCAAAACAGTAATCAAATGGTGCAACATTATATATATATATATATATATATATATATTTAAAAACAAAGAAATGATATAAAACAAGATTTATCAGAAAATGCAATATTAAATATATACGATATGCGCACTCATTTATCAAGTTTCTTTTGATATATATGCATTTATTCGAGATTTGTGTTTGTGTTAGTGTGTATCTGTGTTGCAGCGAGAGATTTTTTATACGAATTGCCTTCAATTAAATGCCATTAAATGCGCGAATTGCCTGCAAGTGTTATATATATATATATATTTTTTATCTGAATACAAAATGCGACGGAATTCTTAGTTAAAGATATATACCAAAATTTTGAACAACTATCAAACAAGAGCTAACTGAATTTTTTGTGGAATGTCGAACAGTGCGATAAGTGCTATTCATTAAGAAATGCTTAAGCAATTGCCCAAAAATATGTACAACAAATAATCAACAGTAATAAAAAACAAAAAACAAAAAAAAAAAAAACTTTTTTAAATTCGCAATCTTGAAAATAAACACACGCACAATCAACGGAATGCCGCGACTTAAATACAAATTACAACTACAATTGAAGACCAAAAAGCAAAACTGAAATCTCAAGTGTTATCGCCCACATGCTGGAGAATCTATGCATATGATATATATATATATATATATATGTGTTTCTGAGAACCAATTCTCAAAACAGCTCAATTGATTAGAGCCCGCATCCAGCAAGCAGGGTCGGGTCAGTGCAAAAATTAAAAATTCTCATATATATTACCGAAAAGTGAAATCAATTTTAATACAACTGCAAGTACCACCAGCATAAGCTGAGTCACAGCAAATTCACTTACAATTTATACACGTTGTGTGTGTGTTGTGTGTGTGTGTGTGTGTGTGTGACCCAAACATTTTGTCAATTGGGTTGACAGTTGGACAGTTGAGAGTGGACCCCGCAGATTTGATTTTATATAAACATATTTTAGGAGAATATACGAATAACATTTTGTGTTGTGGACCATTCAAAGAGTCAATGACGTGCATTTTTAACATTCAGTTTTTGAGAATTGATCAATTGGAAAACGCGAAGAAATGCCGCCCTCTGCTTTTCTAGTTAATGCCACCATAATCAGTGCAGCAAACGCGTCGGATAACGACAAGGCAACAACAGCATTAACAACGGCAGCAGCAGCAACAGCATCCGAACTTCAGCAACAGTTCAGAAACTTGCAACATTACATAACAAACAGGAGCAGCAACAGCAGCATTAACAACAATTGCCAAACGGCGCCCAACTACAATTATACAACAACGGCAACAACAACGAAAAATATGGTGCTACAAAGTTACGACAACTATTCGAATTATCATTTGCCACAGCAAGCGGTGCATTTGCAGCATCAGCAACATATCTTGCCAGAACAGCAGCAACAGCAGCAGCCACATCTGCTGCAGCCACAGCAGCAGCAGCCACATCATTCGCAGCAACTTGCTCATCAGCAGCAGCAGACACACCAGCAACAGCAGCAGCAGCAACAGCAACAACATTCACATTACGTATCACCCACGCAACAGCAGCAACATCGCTTGTCCGGCGGCAGCACTGGCAGCAATACGGCCTCATCATCCTCCGGCTCCAGTTCCAGCGCATCCTCGAATGCCTCGTCGCATAGCTTTGCGAGCACTGGCAACGGCATTGGCATTGGCAGCCTGGCTGGCGCCTTGAGCAGCTCAACGGCGGCATCATTTGGCCTGGGCTACTTTAATGATATGGCACCCTTTGTGGGCGACTATTCGCCGCCGTCGCATCATGCAACTGGCAATGCCTATTACACGGATTCGGATGTGAACTTCTTTAGCTCAGGTACAGCACAACGCTTGGCAAATATTTGCGAACATCAAATGCCGCACAATTTTTAATTACAATTCTGAGGTGTTCGAGTGTAAAAAGTAGCTCAAAGATGTGCGCACAACCCTCAACGCATAATTAAATTGTAATTCGTTTTCAAGTGTTTGTTTGTGTGACGCCCGCAAGCAACCACAGCAGCAGCAGCAGCAGTCGCAACAGCAACAACAAACACGCAACAAGTTGAATGAAGGGGGAGGAGATTGAGCTGGCGATAAATGCCTCAACACACAGCTTTGTTTGCGCCTGACTTGACTAGCCATGAGTTAGATATTTAAATAAATAGATAGATAGATAGATATATAAATAGATAGATATATAAATAGATAGATAGCTAGACAGTTACATAGATGCACTACTTGCAGATACATTTTTGTTGACCAAGATGCTGCGTCTCTCTGTATGATGAGGATACCCGTGGGAGGCACCCAGTTCTCTGCTGTAGTTTCTCAGCCAACGGGGCAGCGTTTTGTATCTTTCGTGTCTGCGCAATACCGTCGCTGCGCGAGCGAATGGAAAAACGCGCTAAGCTTTTGCCCCGCTGTCAAATGGTGAGCTGGTGAGCGAGTGAGTGAGCGAGATAGCATTAGTTGCTCATGTTGTAAGAGCGAGCGAGCGAGCGAGCGAGCCAGCCAACGCGCATGTGTGTGTCTATGTGTACGTGTGCAACAGGTTTTCGTATCCCACAGATACACATACACACACACAGAGATACACACACACGCACACACACATTTGATGAAACGTGTTAAATTTCGACGTATTTGCAATTAATGTTGCCTGCGCTCACCAGCCACATTAGATTGAGAGAGGGTAAACTCAACTCGCTTGCATATATGTGTGTATGTGTGTGTGTGTGTGAGTGTGTGTCTCTTTAGCTGCTGACGTGTGCGTGTGTATCTATGTTTTGTATCTATTGCTACGCTCGGCATTTGTATTGGTGCGCGCTTCGAATTTTGATTGGCTTCCGAAGCGATTTCCCTCGAATTGTGTTCGTGTCCAGAGACGCCCCCCAAAAAATATTACTAAAAAATATCTGTGCAACAAATCAAAGGATTTTATGAGATTGTCTTGCTTGGAAGATATTTCGAATATTATAAGTTTAAGCTTTGGCAAAACATTAATAATAAATAATTCGAATATATGCAAGTGAATCAGTAGAGCAAAAGTCTTGACTATAATTTCAATTTATTGAAGTTTTAATCAGAGCTAAGACTACATTTAAATAGTTATTTGTTGTGGCAATTAACTGCAACTTTCACAAACTATATTTTTGTTTTTCTTCATTTTTGCCTAGCAACTTGAATCTTATAAGCAAATTGAAATATAAATTGTTTAAATTCGTTTTCTCTGCTAAATTCGATAAATTAGAGATATATAATACAGTTCTCAAATATAACAACCTGATTCGAATTCAAACAATGAATTTGGTTTGTGTAAAACACATATAAAAAAAACCCACTTTATGATTTGAATTTTTTTATGATTTCCAAATAAATATGCAATATCTATTATTTTGCTCAATTTACTTCAATTCAATTCACTAAGCAAAATGCTAATAAATGTTGAATATTTATTAATCTGCAGGCTACAACAACAACAGCAATGCCCATGATCGCACTAACAGCAGCCCGCCACCGCAGCAACAGCATGTCAATGGCAACAGGAGCAACACAAGCACCGGCAGCAGCAACAACAACAACAACAGCAACATGCTGCCGCCTGGCGTGCAGCAGCAGCAGCAACAAAATGCTTCCGATAACAACAACAGCAGCAGCAGCGGCAGCGCCAGCAACAATAATGCAAATGTCAATGCGGGCAGCAACAACAACAACAACAGCAACAACAATAATAACAACAACAACAACAATAACAACAACAGCAACAATAATATGAACTACATGACAGCGGCTCTCTACCAACATCATCAGCTGAAGGAGGAGCCGGGCACACAGTCTGGCAACGCCGCCTACGCATCGAATGCTCAAAACGATCCAACCGATCTCAGCAGCTATAATCTGCCCGCACATTTGGCCGCAACAGCGGCCGCTGGACACTATAGTGGCGGTGGAGGGGGCAACACGGGCAGTGGGGGCTCTGGTTCTGTGGCTGCTGGCAGTGCTGATGATAGCGACTATCACGGCTCACTCTCTGCGCAGGAGCATCAAAACCAGGCCACCAATGCTGGCAGTGGCAACGCCAACACCAATGGCTACATGGATGGCAGTCCGGATTTCTACACTTCGTTTAATCGGCCACGTTTCCATGAGGCCTTTCCGCCCGAGTTTACGCCATACGACGCACAGTTTCCAACGATGGGCGCCCAGCCGAACATGGATCAGTGGAATGCGCATGCCCATCAGCATCCGGCATATATGACCACGTTGGGCCTGGACAAAACGCTGCTGGGCGGCTACACAACGCAGGGGGGCGTGCCCTGCTTTACGGGCTCTGGCCCAATACAGTTGTGGCAGTTCCTGCTGGAGCTGTTGCTGGACAAGACCTGTCAGAGTTTCATCTCATGGACGGGCGATGGTTGGGAGTTTAAGCTGACCGATCCCGATGAGGTAATTCCCATCATCAATTGTATTATCTCAAAACATTACTTAACGTGTGATTTTTTCCATCTTCCCTCCAAATAGGTGGCCCGTCGCTGGGGCATACGAAAGAACAAGCCGAAGATGAACTATGAGAAACTGAGCCGAGGTCTCCGCTATTACTACGACAAGAACATTATCCATAAGACGGCGGGAAAACGCTATGTTTATCGCTTTGTCTGCGATCTGCAAAATCTGGTTGGGTAAGTAATCAATTGCCAAAAGCTGGTCAAAAAGATTTTTAACTAACTGAAATGCAATTATTACAGACACACGCCAGAGGAGCTAGTTGCCAAGTTCGATCTGAAGATCGAGAAGAAGGACATTGACTAGCAGTTGAGTGGAACAGAAGCTGCTTGATGTGTTGGAACTGAACTGCAGTTCGATAGGCCACAAATCATAGTACTCAACGGGAAATAAATACTACTTTTGAGAATTATTTTTTCCAAGCGTGATGTTAAATTTTAAGCAGCAGCAATAACTGCGATCTTGCTACGAGATTAATGTGTTTGTTAGGGCGTCGTAATCACTTTGTAATTACCATGTAAAAACAAAAAAAAATTAGACTTTTGAATTAATTTGAAATTAATTGAAAATATGCTAGCGTTAAGTTTAGCCACTATGATATTGTCTAAGCGTTTAGTGTGTAGCATTAAACTTGAATTAATCAAGCGAAACCAGTTTCAATACGCATTATTTGAATGAAGCTATCATCCGGATTGAATGAAGCGAATTAAATTTTGAAAATTTATGTGCAATGCGATTGTTGTCGTATTAAAGTATGCTACCAATTGTATCCATCGTAAAAGAGGCCATAAGAGATCGAGTGCATGTCCCCAAAGTGATATTAAAAGCTACATTTTTGTTAAAACTTTACTTTTCATTTTGCAAACGGGGTCGCTTTTTTCTAGTTCTAAACCATTTCACAAACACACAAGTTGTATGTGCATGTACATAGATAATAATAATAAATAATAAATAATAATAAAACAAAAAGCTATATAAAAATATTATGAATAAATAAAAATAATAATACTAAGTAATACTAAGTCTATCATATTTATGTGTAACCTGTGCTACTGGTACAACTAAGTTATATACATATATATACTAAAACTAAATAATCCCTACTCCAATCTACATTCATTTTGTGCGTGTTTCCGTGCGAATCCAAAACTTTGAACGTCAAACGGAACAACAGTTAATACATACATATATAAACATGCTAATGCAGTTGTGTTAGTGTGCCCAATAAAATCTATATATATATATATATATATATATATATATTACTCTACATAGGATACTCTTAGTTATGTTTTTAATTTAAATGGCTGCTTAGAGTTTTCCATGCGTTAAGAATTTCACATTCAAAATATGTTTATATTTGTGTATAGCTATAAAATATTTAAGCCTAGATCGTAGCTTGTAGCCACGTATTATGTAGAGCAATTTATACAATAAAAACAAAATCCAAAAATACTATAAAATCAACAATGAAATCAGTCGGCGAAATCATTGAACTCAAAAACATTTCTTAACTTTTACAATATATATATTCAAAAATGAGTCATATTTTCCGTTACATTTGGGAACAATTTTATATAAAAGAGAGAGCACAAAATGACGGAGATTTTGGAGATGTTGGTCTCCACTAATAAGTGACCCGAATTCTTGTGAATGGTTTTATACGATTATCATAAGGCCGCCCAGATGAAAGAGATGCCCCAGTTTGAACGTCGCTACAGACCGAGAAGACGGAGTGTGTGCTCCTCGCCGGAGATTAACTTCTTTATGTTGATACCAATGAAATAATCACAGGCTGACGAGCGCATTTCGTTTGAAATCGGTGGTCCCCTAATGTGGTGATAAGTGGCAATGTTCCAAAAAAAAAAAAAAACCGTAAAAACCCAAATAATTTACTGATTACACTTCAATTCGTCTTGTACGTGGATGAGTCAGTGTTGAAGGCATTAGTTGCTATAATGAAATGTAAGTGCAACTGTATAAATCTCACTTATGGTGATCATTTCATCATTTAAATTTTTAACCTCTTTATAACTACAAGTTTTATTAGAAAGGATCACATCTGCAACGAAACAATATTAAGATTTGACAGTGAGAATACTTATAAAACAAAAATGATTCTTAATCTATGTATAACAGATGGGAAATAAATTGATATATTGTGTCTAAATTCGAATAACATAGTTATCTTTGAAGTGTCACAAAACAATTGTATTTATAAGCAAAAGCATTAGCAGAATCAACATAAAAAATTGTTTTCATAAACAAAATATTTTATTTTTCAATTTAAGAAATATGCTTCGTTGCGTTAATAATGTTCTATTTAGTGGACGATTCCACAGATTGCCACAGGTGCAAAAGCGTGATGAGCACAAGATGCCCGAGAATCTGCAAAAGGTCGCCACGGATAAGGATCCCGAGCTCTCGGCAATGGTGATGTACTACTATCATAAGGCCGCCCAAATCATGGAAAAGGAGTTGGTCAAAGAGATGGACCACCATCCACATTTGAAGCCAGAAGAGAAACAGGCTCGTGTAAATGCCATTTTAAATTTAATAGGAAACGTGACTACGTCGCTGGAGGTGAACTTTCCCATTGCACGAAAGGATGGAACATATGAGATTATAACGGGATATCGGGCACATCACATACGAAATCGCTTGCCCCTAAAAGGTGGTAAGTACCAATCGAAAAATGCCTAAGGCTGCCTGTTGATTTATCAATGCACCCACTCACAGGAATTCGCTTTGCCATGGATGTGGATGAGGCTGAGGTGAAGGCATTAGCAGCTATTATGACCTTCAAGTGCGCCTGTGTTAATCTTCCCTATGGTGGCTCCAAAGGCGGTGTTCGTATCGATCCCAAAAAGTACTCGGTTATGGAACTACAAACGATTACACGGCGCTACACCATGGAGCTGCTGAAGCGCAACATGATTGGGCCTGGTATCGATGTACCAGCCCCAGATGTCAACACAAGTCCCCGCGAGATGAGCTGGTTACTGGATCAGTATACGAAGACGTTTGGCTACAAGGATATTAATGCGGCGGCGATTGTTACAGGGAAGCCTGTCCACATTGGCGGTATTAATGGCAGATTCCAGGCCACAGGCCGTGGTGTGTGGAAGACGGGAGATTTGTTTTTGCAAGATAAAGAATGGATGGATCTCATTGGATATAAGACGGGTTGGAAAGATAAGAGAGTCGTTGTCCAGGGATTTGGCAATGTTGGTTCGTTTGCCGCTAAATTTGTGCACGAGGCAGGCGCCAAAGTGATTGGCATCCAGGAATTTGACTTTTCCCTGACCAACCAGGATGGCATTGATATTAACGTGAGTAGCAATCGATAATCAATTGTTATACTTTGAAGGAACGCATTCTTCACAGGATCTTTTTGCGTACAAAGCGGAAAAGAAAACCATCAAAGGGTATTCAAAGGCCAAGGAGACCAAGGAAAGTCTACTCATTGCGGATTGTGATATATTGATGCCATGTGCCACACAAAAGGTGATTACTAGTGACAATGCGAAAGATATCAAAGCTAAATTGATACTGGAGGGAGCCAATGGGCCTACGACACCAGCTGCTGAGAAAATTCTACTAGAGAAGGGGGTGCTAATGGTTCCAGATATTTATTGCAATGCAGGCGGAGTAACCGTATCCTATTTTGAATATTTGAAGAACATCAATCATGTGTCCTACGGAAAAATGAACTCGAAAATCACGTCACAGATCATCCATGGGGTAATTAATTCTATAAATGAGTCGCTTAACCGCTGCAATGAGGGTGATTACGTAAGTTGTGAAGAATATCTAGTTATACATATAAACTAATATTCACTAATTTTATTCGTAGCCCGAAATTGTACCGAACGAGCGCCTTCAACAAATTCGAGACTGCACCAAGGAGGCTGACATTGTGGATGCTGCTTTACAAACAGTTATGGAGGCATCTGGCGTTGGAATCAAAAGTACAGCCAACAAATTCGAGCTGTGCAACGATCTGCGCACTGCTGCCTATATATTTTCCATATTTAAAATATTCCGTGCCCTGGACAGCTCTGGCATATCCCAACAATAGACTTTTCATGTAAATGTAACATATTCCAAATTTACGTATTATTGACGAATTTATTTATTTTGATCTTATCAGTGATAATAATAATTTTAATTTTAGTAAAGTTAAAGACACTGATTTTTTGGAATGTGTTTATTGAATTTGAATTTTAGCGTAATTTTACTACAAGGATTTTAAGTAATAACTTTATTTTGATGATATTTCAAATTTGGCGGCAATTTGTAACGACAACTTCACGTTAAACGTGTGTAACTTAACGCTTACTTCAAGTTGAACACTAACAGTTTTGACGCCAACTTCACGTTAAACTTATTGGTTTGCCGCCAACTTCACGCTAATGAAAATGTCATCACTTAATGTTGGCTGCGATTCTCTATGTGTCGTTGCAAATCTTTTAGCCAGGTGCTCAACCATTCACAACAGTAAGGTGGCGCCCTCTATTTTTTGTTTATTAGGTTCCACATTTGTCAGTCTGCTCCACACTTAACTCATGTAGTCGCTGTCAGAAGGTGGCTGATATGCAAAGTACGCTAAGCGTATTGTAGCAGTTGGCCGTTGACAGACAGCATTTTGGCGGTAAATTCAAAAGAACTTAGTAAAATTAAAATTAACCTTGATATAATAATAATAAATATGATATTTTAAAAATAAAAAACTTGTCTACAGAAATTAAGATGACAATTGATGACATGAATGTAAATGTTATTATTATTTAAAGCATTTTAAACGTGTGGTAAGAACTCGGCTGATATCAACAAAGAACATTGAAGAGCAGTTGACCCTGAGAAGCGGTTCCAACGGGATTTCAACTGACTGTTGCGCCTCTCGCTTGACTCGTCACCATACTACTAAATCTTGCTCATTAATCTATATGCGAGGTAGGCCTGCGTCAGTTGATTATGCAGCCAGTATGGGAGTATATTGTAAAATTTAACTACCGGGTCCATTTCAAAAATTCTTGTTTGCCCAAGCGATGCAGAGTCGTTGTCCGGGAAGCAGTAAATTATTTTTTATGCGCATATATTCATAATTTAAGGTAGAGCAAATATTTGTATAGAACAATGTGTTGACACACTTTCCACTCAAATATAATAGATATAGAAACTAGACAGCTGCGCACTGAATGCACAATTTGGACTCGTATATACATAAATAATATATATGTTAATATTCGAGGTTTTTTGTGTTTAGAGCTGTGTACTTAGTCAAGTGCAGATGCTGTAAATACATACTCGTAAAACGCAATAAGGTCACATGTGGCATGATGTGGAATATGAAATTTGATGCGTTGCCAAACTTGAAATGTTTGTTAATTGCTGGGCAGCGTGTAAACTTAACTAATTATACAATGATGATTAGTTAAAACTTAAGACTTAATCAAATTTGCCATTTATTAACTATTTAAACAATAAAAGAATATTTTTATGATGAACATTGAAATGTAATTTATGGTTGTAATTTTAGTATCATTTTTTGTAAGACTCAATTTGGCAATGTCAAAGGTCCGCCTTTTGCTGGAAAACTTAACAATTGTTTTTATCCTTGATCTCAAATAGTGTAAATATTTTCAGTCATTTGTCGCTGTGCTCAGTGTCAACAACTCTTTCAGTGGTAGTAACTAATTGTACGTGTCCATAGATTAACGACTTGGCACAGAGGCACATAGTAAGCTCATCTTGGCCAAGAATACGGCGTCGTTAGCAGTTAGTGTTTGCTACCATAAATACAAATTACAAAATCGAAACACATCTTAAAAAGATTAAAAAAAAAATACAAAATATTTGCATAATTTATGCGTGACTCGTTGTCGCCGAGTTCAAAAATTCTGTTTGAGTTATTCGCATTGTCTCCAGAAGCAAGAAAAAATTAAGAAACGAAAACCCAAACAGTTTGTCGGCTAGGAGTCTGTCCACTCTGCCTAGCACATTGCGTCTGCCTCTGCGACACCGTCTGCGTCTCCGTCCGACTCCAAATGTGCGCGACTCGAGGCGATGCGACGTGGGTATGAAAAAGAGCAATTTGACGCTTAAGCGCACCGCTGGCCGGGCACAGACTCAGTTCAACGGCAACAGTCAAACGCGAAGCACGACATAAAAATTTTTGGTACGCGACGAGACCAAATTGTGGTCATAGCAGGAGCAGTAGAAGAGAAGCGCGCCACGCGCCATACGCAAACGAAAGACTTAGACGACAAACTTGAACTTGTCTTGTGTGCAGTGCATTATTAACAGTTAACATATGTATGTATCAATCGGTAATCGATCATCGATAGTCGCGTCTCGCGTCTCGCGTTGCCCTGAAATTTGTCAATTGTCATTGACAATACGGAAAATATTGCGCAGTTCTGTTCGCTGCGCTGCTCGCCCCCCCCACCCGTTGACTCATATCGACCAAATACTTATTTACCCACTGTGTATCTATGTCAAATTTTATTTTGTTTGTCCGTCAGCTGGCACGTTGGCCCACTGTGAAGCGCAGCTAGTTGGCTTTCTGCATGAAATGAAACTTTTGTGCGTCAATACAAACAGTTCGACAGTTGCCTCTTCGGGGCTTAATCTTTTTTCGTCTTTTTCGTGCATAAATATCTCCCCAACTGGCCAAGTGTTCGCATTAGTTCCGTTATCTGTTTGCCGGCTTATGTAAGGGGTCAAGCGAAATTTGCGTTAGGTTTCAATTTTTACGTTTGTGTCTCGCTAACTGCCAAAAAAAACTCACTTTAGTCACGTTATAATCGGAGCATCGGTTCATCTTTAACACGCCCCCTCCCTCTCTCTCTTTCTCTTTCTTCCCTTCATTGTCTCTTTGCCAATATCCACTATATTCACTCTCCGCTCGCTCTTTGTGAGTCGCCATCGAGTCTTCAACATGTTTGACTTATTTATTTTTTTTGATTTTTCTTCAATATTTACCTTGTTTGTTTTGATCGCCGCTTATGTAATGGAACGCACAGCCATATCGGTATTCGTAGCCAACTCTCGTCGGACACAAGCATTCGCATTCGCATCAGCTCCCAGCTCCCAGTGCGTCTCAGTCCGGGTTCCCGCTCTCCTCTATACCAATTGCTGCCCTCTCTTGGCTGGTCTGGCTTTGGTTTGCCACCTGCTTTCTGCAGTTTATATATATTGTTTTGATATGCTGCTAATCTGAGTTTGGCCCAATAACTGCTGCTCTCTCTCATTTAACAAATGGCAATTGCCAAATCGTCGCATTCGGTTGTTAATTCGACTGTTACCAATATAAATGCAACATTGCTTAATGCTTGATATCAATTTAATTTCCATACCAATATGAAGATTACAAATACGTTTACAGATGCAGACATGTATTTACACATGTGGCACACAGCTGACTTAAATCAAGTCTCTCCAACTCTCTCGCCATCATAAATGCTGCAACATTTTCACTCTCTCTCTCTCACTCTCTCTCCCTCTCTCACTCTCACTGTCTGTGTGTCTCTTTGGAGTGCAGCTGGCCAAACAACTTTCCATGAAAGTGCAAGTGTTTCCTTAGCATTGTTGGCTGGCAAACAAAGTGGGCCCACAACAATAACGGCAATGTCGTCGCACTTGAGGCCAACTCAAGTAGGAAGTGGGTTAGTGGCTTAAGCGTTGTCTACTTGCCTCTGCCCCCTATTTCTGCCTCACCTCACATGTATTATGCATTGTGCGATGAGCCACTGTTATCGTTGTCGGAGTGGGCGTGGCACCCGCGTACGCTTTTTGCTAATATTACACGAGTATTATTAAATATATTATATTATTTATTATATTATTATTATAAATATATTTGATGCCGTATTGAATGGATTTCTGTTGAATCGCACCTCATCGCTGTCTCAGTCTAAACTTCAATCGTAAACAAGTTTGTTGCCAAAGCCACAGATTAGTTGGCACATTTTTATTATTAGATAGCACAGGCCATGACAATGCTATTCTGGCTATTTGCTCTGAGATGCCGTAGCATTTTTGAGGAAGCGAGAAAGCCCTTTAGCTGCATGCTAATAAGAAATTAGCACGCTAGATATAATTTTGAAGCACACATGCTTCCGGCTTACCAAAATGCTCTTTTCCTCGATCAGGTAATTAACCTGTGCCGTCATTGAACTAGCTAATTTATGATGTGCCCAGTGAGCATGCAAATATTTAGTAGGTGCTGCCAAATACGTTCGGTGACCTTTACAAAACCCCGCACCCAAAACCAAAATTGAATAATTTCTGTATTAATTGGATAGAAGCAACAACAGAAGTGCCAAAAAAAGACAAAACAGACAAAAACAGAAAACAAAAAAACGACCTACCGCAACCGGCAAAAGTGAACAAATATGAAAATAATATCAGCCAATTAAATGTAAGACAATGCTGCAAAAAAAAAAACCAGTCAACTTGATTACTACCTGTTGCTTAGCTCAGCTTAGTTCAGTTAACTTCAGTTTAGTTCAGTTAAGATCAGCACAGCTGCTGGTGTTGGTGCTGCTGGTTAGCTGTTGACATTCGCAGCTTGTCCCTGACCAAGAAGTAGTCTGAGAAGCGTTCGGTTTGGTTTTGAAGTGTGCGTTTCGCTTTGGGCAATTGACTAATGCTTTGTTCGTTTTTTATTTGCTTAGACCAAAAAACAAAAATTCATCATGATACGCACAAGAATCGCGTGTCCTCTGCTGCTGCTCTCCGGCCTGCTGCTGCTGCTGTGTAATGAATCCGAATCCATTGCAATAGCGCCCTCAACATTTGGCACGGCTATAGCCCGTGCTGGAAAGATTTCCAATACGTTAAAGGTAAGTGCGAGGCAAATTACTTGTGCTACTAATACAACTACAAAATGTAGACTGCTGTCTGAAAGTGTGTGTCTGCGAGTGAGTGTGTATATATGTGTGTGTGTGTGTGCGAGTGTGTGTTTAAACAAAGAAGCAACCGCAAAGCGTGCCAGACCCAAAAATTGCTTACACTGTGGTTTTTTTTTTTTTTTTTGGCTTTAAATCAAAGCCACTGAGTGTAGTCGGCGGCAAGTGACTTTGACATCGTGTCGGATATTTGTTGCCGTTCCAAAAGTAATCCAACACTTGAGCAGCCACCTCGGCAGCCTCTTGAGTCCCAACTAACCGTAATGAACGTCATGCTATTGTCTTATGCGATATTAGTGAATTATCGCCTTTTGTGTTTGTCTCAAAAAAAACCAAAAAAAAAAACACTCGAATGACTGCATTTACAGGTGGCCGTTAATGGATTTTATGGACATGTGCAAATGCAAACAACAATTCGCTTTGAACTTTTCTTAATACGTCATCGCTGTTCATTATTTTTGTGTACCGTGTTTTATGAGGTACAAAAAAAAAAAAAATAAATAAATAATTTCGTAGCAGCTCAATTTGATTTGGCAATGGCTTTTAAGAATTTGTGGTCAACGTGTGTAAATACCAGCTGAGTGCTCATTTTGAATCTGCTCTTCAATGC
Source organism: Drosophila longiperda (assembly GCA_035042125.1). NCBI lineage: Eukaryota > Metazoa > Arthropoda > Insecta > Diptera > Drosophilidae > Drosophila > Drosophila longiperda. Next base: position 220,860 of record JAWNLV010000010.1, read on the forward strand.
TATTGTAGATGCACATTACATTGCCAATGCCATGACATCCATATCCATCCACATCATACAATAAAATCTACAAATATTATTATTTTTCTTATATTAAAATACAAGTTTTAATTATAATACTTTTAATGGTATTGCTTAGCTGCTCCATTAAATAATAAATATAAATTGACTGATTATAATTATTTAATAATTAGGTGTATCAGTTTACCATGGGGCATTATAATTTGCCCACCATCTCTAAAATGTTATATTTAATAATTGAAGATTTAAGCCAGGTGAGCAGAATTTGTAACGATTTCTATATTGTGTAAATATATATATATTTTTGTGAGTGTCTAACTAGCAATTTAATGCCAGCAGTTGAAATCTGTTGGTGTCTGTAAATATGTAAATAAATATATATATATATATATCGCTTGGCATAACAATTAAAAGGAAGCTAACACCTGCAACAAGCAAAAAAAAACAATTAGTATGGCATATGAAAAATAATAATTGCAATTAAATGAATAAATTAATTACAAGTGCAACATTTCCGCTCGCTCTCAGATAACATTGAAAGATAAACGCTTATCAGCCAAAAAGCAGCAACCAGTTAACAAGTAAATCAGCGGCACGAGCAATGCCAGCGTCTGCACTCGACCATTGCGTGTGGCACATAACTTTGGCAAAAAACCGAAACAGAAACAGAAACAGAAACATGTACATAAACTGCGATCACTACACAAAATCACAAAATATATATATTAGAAACGATAATGGCAGGTGTAGCGTAAAAAAAAAACAAAGACTCGCAGCTCAAACAACAGTTAGTTGTGGTGTCGACTCAAAACTCAGTCGACAGTTGCCGCGAGTGCAACAATAGCGGAAAACTAGCTCGGTCCTAAAGTGTATAGTCCCAGTCGGTGCTGTGTGTGTGTTCCAATAGTGGATGCAACTGAACACACACAAAAAGACAGCTCGTTTCAATAAATCAAAGTTTAGTGTTTCGCATTGCGACGCGTACCGCTGCAACTGCAACAATTGTCAACGAATTGTGTTGTTGCACAAAAACACAGAGTAGTTCGCCATGGCCTGTCGTCCCCGTCTGCCCCATGTGCTGGCCACTGTGGCCCTTTTGCTGGCACTTGGTCTCATTCTCTATGCCATTTTCATGGAACGCCCGCTTGAGCCCAACAATCAATTAAAATTCGAAATTATTTCCAAACCTGACCAGAATTTCTTCAGAGATGAGACTGAGGCTGAGGCAGAGGCTGTGTTGCCCATTGATGGGGGTTTGTCCGGTTCGGCTGCTGGCGACTTGCAAGATATTATTCCAAAAGTCTTATTTTTTATTGGCACCACAACAACAACAACTACGACAACAACAACAATGTCGCCATCAGCAGCAACCACAGCGAAACCTTCTTCCGGGTCGCCATTCGATCTAAACAGAATGTTGACGGAACATTCTGCGACCACAACTGAGGTTTGTTTCAATACATTTACAATACTCGTACAACATTTATGCAATCTGTATTATTATTGCTATTATTATTATTGTTGTTGCTGCCATTGTAACAGCAACTTTCTACATTGCAGCAAATTCGCCAAGCTGAAATTGGCGATCTGCCGAACTGCATTTATTTTTTCGTATTTATTTTCATTTTTTCGAGCGTATCGAGAAAGCGCCAAAATGTTGTTGTTTTTGCCTGTTGATAATGTTGTGCGATTACATAATATTTACTTTTTATAAATGGCATTACTTACTTCAGTTCCTGTTAGTATTTTACGATGAGTTAAACGATTTTATTTTCTTTTGTCTTTGAGCTGAAAGCGTTAAAATGCAGTCAGAGCAAGTTATTTGCCCACATTTTGGTTAATCTTAATAAATCTATCCAGGTAGTTGTTAAATATAATTCGATTGGATGATTTTTAATTTAGTTGTGTAGGTACAAAAATCGATAAAAAGCTATCTCAAATTCATTAAAGATTTAATGCTAACCCTCTGCCGATGCGCCTTAACATCATCTTATCACAATATTAACAATGTTCACTGTACTAAAAACAATTATAAACATTAGTTAACATGCCAATAAAGGCAAAGCAAACTCAATTTAATTTAAATAAAGCTTAATTTATGTTTGACCAGCTACATATGCATATTGTTGTATGACAGATTGTGATGCAGGCCAATGGATTAAAGAGACCCACGCACCTAGCGGGTCAAGTATTTACACACACACACACACACACACAAACACACACACACAATGACAACAAAAGAGAAATTAGCATAAAATGTTTCACTCGTAAAATGTGAACTTGAAACTATGATTTTTTTTTTGTCGTATTTGGTCCAACTGTGTCATGATTCACGTCAAGATACAGAAACATTTCAGCTGGAGACACAAAGCGGCTAATGTGACAGCTGACAGAAAGCACACAAAATGTATCAAGACAATACATACATATGTATATATATGTATATATATATATATATGTGCACTGTAAATACCTCTAACTCTAAGCATTAAGCGTTGGCTGCACGTGACTGTTGCCATTGTTGTTGCCACTTAACTGTTTTTGGACAGTTGCCGCCTCTAGCAAAGTTGATGGTTTTTTTTTCTTGTTTTTTTTTTTTTAGTTTTATTTTGTTGATATTATGCAAATGGCATTTCAATTAAACGAAATTGGCTTGTTCGCAAGGTTGCCCGTTAACATCATTAAAAGTGGGCAGCCTGAACACAAAAACCAAAAACAAAAAAAAAAAAAAAACAGTGAAAAATTGTCAACATTAATGCAACAAAAGCCAGTAAACAGTGAACTTGAGAGCAGCGTTTGCACAAGCCTCTTTGGCATGTTTACAAATTGCCCATAATTCAAGTTTGAAAATACAAACGACCTTTGCAATTGCAGGAGACGATGGCCTGGAAAACGCTGACCTCTCATCCCAATTCCCTGGTGCAATTGCTGCCCTCGCGTGCCATGCGAGTGGTGCAGGAGGTGGTGCGATCTCTACGGGTAAGCCAAACAGATACTGCAACTCGACGACCTTGACGCACAAAACGCCAAATGCATGTTGTGAATTATGACCAACTCGTTTATGGCCAATCAATTCTCAACTTGAACGTCAAGTGTTAAATTTACTTGTTTTGGACAGTGCACAGCTGTGCAGTGCAGCTTGGATGAGGTCAAGTCTCTGCCAATCGGAGTTGGCCAGTTAGCATCAAGAACAAAGAAAGAACAGCATTCAACATGCTGCATTTGGCCGCACACACAAATTCAATTATTACATTTAGCCAAGAACTGGCTTTTTGGCCATTGGTCAATTGCGCAACAATTGCACCATGACCTGGTTTTACACGCCAAGATTAGTTCGAACTTCATGCAGAACTTGTGCAAGAATAACACACACGCCAAGTATCTCGCAGATACTTGCCACCGGATTTTGGCAAGGTGCAAACTCGAGTTGCAATTTCAAATTGATTTTTTCATATACAGTTCAGATAGTACTAGAAGAAGAAGAAGAAGTTCGCACGCTCGAATTGTTGATTTGCTAAAAATGAATTTATAACTTAAAATTTTGCATCTGTAGAAGGATCGAGAAATAGTGGCAAGCACCACGTTGGGCAAGGTGCGAGGCCGCTTTCAAAAGTATCGATCCGGTGAAAGAGGAGGTTACTATAGTTTCAAGGGCATCAGATATGGGGCAGCGCCAATTGGAGCCAGAAGGTGAGTCCTCAACAAGGTGAGTCCATTGGAAAGATATACTCAAATTGTGCGCCTGTAGATTCCGCGCAGCAGAGCCGGAGAAGCCTTGGACTGGCGTGAGAGATGCTTCGAGAGAGGGTCAAAGTTGTCCGCACAAGAACATGATACTGGACACCTTCAAGGGCGATGAGGATTGCCTTTACCTAAACGTGTTCACCACTCGCATGCCCAAGGAGGATGAGTTAGCAAATGCAAATTCCGATTTCTAGAATCAAATTTTTAATCAATTTTATTTTAGTTTGCAACCGAAGTTGCCTGTGATGGTCTGGCTGCATGGCGGTGGCTTTTCCTTTGGCTCTGGCAACTCATTTCTTTACGGACCCGACTACTTGGTTGCCGAGGATATCGTGCTGGTCACTATGAACTATCGACTTGGTCCCTTGGGCTTTCTGACGGCCGGACCCGATGCGCCAGGTAATCAGGGACTTAAGGATCAGGTGCTGGCCCTGCAATGGGTGCGTGACAATATAGCCGCCTTTGGCGGTGACCCGGGACAGGTGACAATCTTTGGCGAGTCCGCAGGAGCCTCGTCGGTGCAGCTGTTGATGCTTTCGCCGCTGGCCAAGGGTCTGTTCCATCGCGCCATCTCGCAGAGCGGCTCTGCCCTAAACCCCTGGTCCATGGCAGCCAGTACGGGGCACAGAGCAGCTCGGCTGGCGGCCAATCTTGGCTATGTGGGCGCCAACAATACTGAGGAAATCTTAGACTTTTTGCGTCGAGTGCCAGCCATGAAGCTAGTCGAGGCAGCACCCACCACGCTAACAGCGGAGGATCAGCGGAATAATATTGGCCTGCCCTTTGTGCCGGTGGTGGAGGGATATTGGAACCAGGATTCACAAGAGGAGCATTTCCTCGAGGAACCCTTTCTCACCCAACACCCAAGCGATATGTACAAGGAGCACAACTTCAACACCCAGATCCCATACATGACGGGTTACAACACTCACGAGGCGATGCTCTTCATAAGAAGTGAGTAGCCCCAATCCCAAAGTGAAAATCATAATTTGTACATTCATTTTTATAGGATTACGCAAGAATCCACAGCTGTTGAGTATCATTGAGAATGACTTTGGCCGGTTGGTTCCACAAGATCTGAACGTGACCCAAGTCCATGACAGAGTTACGCGCGAGATTCGCTCCTTCTATCTGGGCAACAAGCATGTTGGACTTGAGTCTGTGGATGAAATGATAGCGGTACGTAGACGCAATCGGATGTCTTCATGCATAATTTAAAAACTCCATTATTCTCCAGCTGCTGACTGATCTCATGTTTCTGCAAGGCATCCGACGCACAGCTCGGAATCATGCCAAGTTTGGCAATGCTCCAGTTTATATGTATCGCTTCTCCTTCGACGGAGCTTTGGGTCTGTATAAGCGCATGCTGGGCATTCCCCGGCCGGGTGTTTGCCATGGTGACGAGATGGGCTACCTCTTCAAATTTGGTTTCTTCAATTTGAGTCTGGACCCAAGATCGATGGAGGTGCAAGTCAAGAATCGCATGGTCCGAATGTGGACAAACTTTGCCAAATACGGGTAATATTTGCCTGAGCCTCCACATCCCTAAATATAAACTGTATTTTGAATTGGTTTCAGTTCGCCAACTCCCAACGTTGAGGACCCTTTGCTGGGCACCAAATGGGCCCCAATCGATGCCGCAAATGTTATGAACAGTCTCAACTATTTGGACATTTCAAGCGAACTAAATATGGGCACAAATCCTGAGTCGGAGCGACAGCGATTCTGGGATGAAATGTATGAACATTACAATGGTGTTGCTATGTAATGCTTCAGGCCCATATCGACATATTTATGTATAGGCATCACCAGCACAGCACACACATTGCTCACCCAAAACACACAAATATACACACACACCCCACACACACCCACACCCACATAGACACTCACACATTTTGTAAACATATTGCCATGTTGTGTAAAAGTGAGCAGACAAGAATATTTAATGCAATTTTCATATTAATATTATCCTAGTTTTTAATAGTTAGTAGATCTATTTTTCTTAGCATTTAGTTTGTACATAAGTGTTTTTGCATTTATACATATTAACACAAATATATACCCACATCCCATTAATACAAATTCTTAGCATAAGAAATGTACTTTTAGCACACCCAAATCAAACAAACTTTTCCTTACTTCATATGCAATAATCAGGTGTAAATAGTCAGAATTTAATCGAACACATTCCATATCAAATTTTGTATTCTGGGCGTATCTCAGCCATTTTATGTAAACACGTTTTATATCGTATTTAAATAAATCACAATATCTGTTAAACTATTTTGACTTAATTTTTTTATGTATTTCGTGAGAAATATTTTGTTAATAATTTATGACAAGTTCAGGCTAAATTTTGGGGCATTTTATTGGAGCGTCAGAAAGTATGCAACACTTTTCATAAATTGTTCATCATCAGTTGTATTAAATGCTGCATACTTTTAAGAGATATATTTTATATTTCAAATAGCTGCGAAAAAAACGGACTTATGTTTAACTTTTGCGATATTTAAAACTGCTACTTATGTTTTTCATTTGGATGAATATTTAACGAATTTGATAATCTGGGAAATAATTAAGTGGCACACAACTTGCCTTAAACGATTTTCATAAAAACTACTATTTTGCTGAGATTATTTTGTAATTATAGTTTTTTCATATTAGTCCTTTTTAATGTTTTTTTTTTCTAAAATAAAAATATGAGCTCCATTTCAATAATGAAACTATAAATTCTTTTAACTTTTCTATTATTTATCATTTATATTTAAAACATTAATAAACATTAATTTTAAGAGGTACGATTAATGACAGGAAATTTTCGGTCTATAAATATAATTTTAGTATAATACAATAAAATCTCATTAGTACTATAATTAAATTGGTAAACAAAGAGAGATTACCTGAATGTTAAATATAGATGCAATCGGGCGCCATTTAGTGCATTAAAATCCAATTAGCACTTTCGCCCATCGTGTCTAGTTAATAAAGTGGCGAAACGACTGTCAACAAATATGCACTTGGATTCACACAAATGGACAGACAAAATGATAAATTCAGACATGCAATGCATGCCTCAGCATCGGCATCAGTAGAATGTGGCAGTGGGTAGGGGGGGAAGGATGAGTGGGCTCGCTCACTGTCAAGCCGCGTAACTAAGCTGATTATTCAATTTTCACAGCTGTTGGGTGCTCTTCATCAGTGTCAGCCGCTGCTGCCATTCACAATTTAGCTTGACATAATTCATCTAGTTGTTGATATCATTTGAAGACCATTTACCTCAGCATCTATCATACGAATTGCGCTGGAATATGAAAAATCCACTGCCGCATAGAAACAGCTGCTGGTGGCAAATGCAGCACGCATAGTTTAGTTTATGCAGAGAAAATATCAGTAATAAACCACAGAGATTAACTCTTAACAGAATACCAAAAAATATTTCTTCTATAAATTGTGTTACACATAATGGAATACTCCGTTAACGAACATAACAAACAACTTAAGGAGCAGCATTCCATTGCAGTCCAGTTGCAATTTACACCGATTCTATGACTAGCTGGCCAATGGTGTTGCCTCCTGCTGTCAATACACATTTGATAATCACGTTCAACACAACAACAACAACAAAAACAAGGCAAAGGTGCGACTGCTAAGCACTCTCATTTAAATGGGTGACATATCAGCGATAAAAGGTGTATCATTGCTATTCAGCTCGACCAGCAAAATTAGCGTTACATAACTAAAAAGTGCATTTAGAGATTTAGCGACAACTGCCGCAGAACAATAACATCATAGATCTGGATTATAATATTCACCATGTGATAAAACGACTAGATTACAGCGATTATCGAATGTAGTTTGTCAACAACTATTTCCTCTGAGGTATGTCAATGTCTTTAAAATTATTGTTTGATTAACTGTCACAAACTTTATTTTTTTTCACTGTCTTTAAATTATTATCCACACGCCGCAATTTAATTGGAAAAGTGCTTAACATATTTATGATGTGTGACTTTGACTTATTTAACTTGTTCGCTATTCTCTAGCTTCCGTCAACTGCGAGATTTATGTTACACAAACGGAACAAAAATGTTGCCCCAAATAATTCTTTTGTAATAAATAATCACGTGAGCTTTTTGCAAATCAACGACGCGTAGATAGTCAAAAATTACGTATACGTCGCATAAATCTCTTGTTTATGCTGGTACATCAAGCAACTAGAGTTGGTAAATTTTTTTTTGAAGTGGCAAGCTCAGCGCATAATGAACATTAATTATTGTAATAAAACATTGAGGCGCAAGGTCGTGTCAGCTAATATTTTTAATTTCTTTTTGTCCATGTATCCATCAAATATAGATAAGCAAAACTTATCGCGCTTATCTTCCGCCTCATTTTCAATTTAAAAATCATTTCAATTGAACTTTTCTCGTATCAACAATTTTTGAGTCGCTTTATGTGTCTGTGTTCGTAACTGTATTTGAAGCTGTGTATCTGTGTATGTGTCTGTATCTGTATCTGTGAGAGCATCAATCTGCAGCACTGTCTGAGTGGGAACTGACACTGTCCATGTGTGCGTAGCTGAGCTCATTTACAGCAAGTCGCCTTTTGTTCACAATTTTTTTTTGTTTAGTTTAATATTTTCTTGCTGCTGCTGTCGCATTCGCAGTCGCCGTCGTTGTCAGTCGGCCGTCATTTAATCCGTTGGACAGACTTCGTAGTGGCTTCTGTAGCTTTGTCATCGCAGTGTCGCTTTGGATTTCCGTGCCTAGCTTGGGCCTCGGTCACTGTTTGTTTCTGCTCCGTGTGCAGTCGGCACGAGATTTCTCCTCTCACTTCTGGTTTTGAGCGTGCGTTTGCTTGTACATTAGAATATATAAAATACAAAGTGATAAAATTATTAAAGATGTGCTAAACTATTTTTGAGCATGCCTAAAAAAGCGCGTAACACTCTTTTTAATGGTGTCAATTTATTGAAACTTGTTTGCGATTAATAAGGTGCTAAAAATATTCAACCTTTAAAGAACCGAAAAGAAGATAATCGTTTAAAGGTGTGTTTTAAATGTGTTGTTTTATTTTTAAACGATTTTATATTTTTAAGTGTCTTAAACGTGTTACTAAAGTTGTGAAAATAAATTTAACTGCTAATGAAATAATAAATGAAATTTAACTGAAGAACTTTTTATTGGATTCGTTTCAACATCGTTTTAAATGCTTTATCTAAAAAGGCAAATTTGTTCATCACAATAGTTCAAATTAAAATTGAGCAATTCATAATATTTACGATTATTTGTGTTGCACTTTAGTTTTATTTATATGTGCCTATATAATATTTGCCCAATAACTACAACAAGTTGAGGACAAACAATGAAAACAATATAGAGCTAGTGACCCATTTTGCAACTGATAAGAAAATTGTTGTTTTTCTCAAGTTCATGTGCTCATCATTTGTTTACAAATATAAATCTGTTATATGCGATAAATTTCTCGACGTCTTCACAAGTTTTTTGCTTGCGTACTTGAGGCAACAAAAGTGGCAACGTTTCAATACAAACAAATATTTTATATTCGAGTATTTAGCTACAATGTCATTTTAAGCGGACTTTTGAACTGCCATTCACAGATGCGTTTCAATTTCACGAGCCACTCCACAGCTACGACAACATCGCCGTCAACTGCGTCGGCGACGGCGAAGTCTAAAGAGAAACTAGTGAAGCCGGTCACGAGACCGGCGACCATCGAAGAGGATCCCGATTCGCTGGACAGTGTGATCAGCAATCCACAGTCGTATCCCATAACGATAGTACCAAATCGTCCAGCAAACTTCTATGGCCTCTCCACGAATGGCAAAGCATTCCAGCGACAGCTTAGTTGCAGGTAAGTGGAGTTAAGGGGAGTGAGTGGGGCAAGTGTGTGGCAAGCCATTAGAGTGCTGTTTGCCCTCGTTTTGGCAGGCATCTAAGTGGCAATACCAATAGAAGATTATTGGTTAGTACTCCTCTAATTTCCAAAGTAAATATTGTTAGCTCTGCTGATCTTACTGTTGGCCTGGGATCAGGTGCGACGATACGTACTTTAGTCGAAGTTTGTTCGCGCACGGGATTAGAACAAACGTGTCCAAAATGCAAGTGCCTTTGTCGGATGTGCAGGTGCTACAGGATGTTGCTGATGTGGAGACTGTTACCGGTGACAAGGACGAAACATTTGCGCACATGAAGGAGTGGAAGCGGCACTACATGCGTGGCATCTCCCACACACCCTCCCAGGCGGGTGTCTACTACGAGGCGCTCAAAGGATCCAGCAACTCGCTGGCCAGAGGGTGCGCTATTCCAGCTGTTGTATAACTGTGCATTACATAATTATCCAAGTGTGTTTGGCATTGGACTTGAACTTGCTGGCAGTCAGCGGTCGCTCAATCAAAGCACGCTTGTGTGTGTAAATGTGTGTGTAGTTGTGTGTGTGATTGTGTGTGTGTGTATCTGACTGACAAGTCTTACATTACAATTTATTTAGCTGATTAGCACAACGACGTTTATTTGGTTTTAAGTACTTCAAACGCTGTTTGTGGTTGTAATTTATACAACCGCCAACGCAGCCGGCCCAGTTCGCTGCATTTTTTCATGAGTTACGAGCATTATCTAAATGAGAAGTGTCTCTAATGTTTTCCAACCCATTCAGTTGTTGCGGACGTTGCCGACTCATTAGTCGGCCCATTCGCCATATTGTCCACTGGGGACATTATTCAACTGTCAAAGCAACACGGCCCATAAATCACATTGATTTTCATTCAGTCATTTCTCTCACATTTTTCTCAGTCGCTTAACGATTTGATTTAAGCTATTAGCCTGGCTTTATCGCGATTTTCACGATTTATCAATCAATTGTGTCCACAGCTTTTTCGCTCTTGTGTCAAATTATGAAATCATTTCCGCAGCCTCGCACAAGATGCTCCACTGGCTCTGGTTGGACCATCTTCGGTTGCGTTGGCGGTGGCAAACATTTTTTTTTTTTTAACGCAATGGAAGTAATTAACAGTTGATTGAGTGCGGCATTTCTACAAAGCGAAATGAATCATTTTATTGCCATGCCACAAGCCGCTCTTATTCACGTCCACATGCCGCACATATTTGCAGTAACTTGTGTGTGTGTATTAAATTCGATAAGCAGTTATTTATGAAACCGGCACAATGTCAATTAATTGGCCAAGATCAGAGTGTCAACGGGGTTATAGTTAACTTAATTGTAACTGAGAATTACACACTCAGCACTGAGTGTGGGATGTGGTCATGTGGGAGCTTGGCTTAAATCGTGTGTTGACAATTTTTGTGTGTATTTATTAACTGCGATCAACTCAATGCAAATGTAAATTAATTGAGATTACATATGGTCATTAATACACTAGATTTTTTATATATATATATAGAAGACGTACCGCATTATTAAACCTGTTCAGCTGATTGCCATTAACATTGACAAATTTAGTGTGGTGTTAATTAGATGCAGTTCATTTTCATATCCAATTGCAGTCAAGTGTTCATTTAGACAATGTTAATTTAGACAATTAGCATATATGCATAGTGGGTAAATGATGCCAGACTCTGGCCAGCCGATTCAATTGTGTAGACAGACCGAATGACTTTGAAGTGCAGATGGCCTCTAAGAATCTCTCTGTCTGAATGCATTTTATTAATGGGAATAACTAAATCTGCACTGAAAGTTTTCTCTCTCTTATTCAGATATATTGATGATATTTGCATCTCCAATCCGCTTTTTACTTTTATCATAGAAAAACACCATTTACTGATTTATACCAGTTATAATATTGTGAAAAATAGTATAACATATTTTTGGGCTTTGTCTTTTAATTCATTGCAATGTAAAAATTAAGATTATAGATTTCAATAAATTCTTGCAGATCTCGCAACTTTCGGCCAGGTAGCATGCGACGCGTGAGACGCCGCGCTGTATTTAAGAATGGTGATTGCAACGTGGTGCAGAAGCATCTGCAGCGGCGGAGGCTGCGTTTCTTGCAGGATATGTACACAACAATGGTGGACTGGCAATGGCGCTGGACACTGCTCGCCTTTGCGCTGAGCTTCATATTGTCATGGTTGTTCTTCGCACTCATCTGGTGGCTCATCATGTACACCCATGGTGATCTGGAGGAGTTGCACATGCCGGACAATCAGGGTATGTAAACAAGTAGAATCTAAAAGTCTAATCATATCTTATTAATGTTAATTTTATAGAGGATTCTGGCTGGGCTCCATGTGTTTCCGCCATTGATGGGTTCACCTCCTGTTTTCTGTTCTCCATCGAGACGCAGCACACAATCGGCTATGGCGTGCGGACCACCTCGACCGAGTGCCCCGAGGCAATATTCATGATGTGTTTCCAGTCCATATATGGTGTGATGTCTTCGGCGTTTATGGCCGGCATTGTTTTTGCCAAGATGACACGCGCCAAGCAGCGTGCCCAGACGCTGCTCTTCTCCAAGAATGCGGTTATTTGCCAGCGAGATGGTTGCCTCTCATTGATGTTCCGCGTTGGCGATATGCGCAAATCCCATATTATTGGCGCCGGTGTGCGGGCTCAGCTTATAAGGACGCGCAGTACGAGGGAGGGGGAGGTGATGACGCAGCACTTTACGGAGCTGCAAATAGGCACAGATGAGTCGGGATCTGATTTGTTCTTCATCTGGCCAATGGTGATTGAGCACAGAATCGACGAGAGCTCACCGCTCTACAGTTTGAATGCCACAGACATGTTGCAAGACAAGTTTGAGATAGTTGTTATACTGGAGGGTACTGTGGAATCAACTGGCCAGTCCACGCAGGCCAGATCGAGTTACATTAACACGGAGATACTGTGGGGTCATCGCTTCGATCCTGTGGTGCTGTACAACAAGGATTTGCAGGCCTATGAGATTGACTATGCGCGCTTCAATGAAACAACACAGGTGGACACGCCCCTTTGCAGTGCCCGCGAGCTGAACGAAATCTATAAGATCCAGGAAGGCTTCCGCACACCAGGTACACAATTTAAATCTCAATCTGTGAATTTTTTTTATCAATGTGTTTAATGTTCAACTGCAGAAACGACCTTCACCATGCGTCAGCTGTCCACCAATCATTCCGATCAGGCCTCATAAGCATCTGTATCGTCCAAAGTGTCGTCTTCCTATTTGTTGCTATATATATATATATATATATATAGTTTGTTGTAGTTATAGTTGTTATGCAGCCTGCTCCTTTTTTCCCTTCCAAGTAAGTTAATTCAGTTGCTGCTCAACAATTTTGGCTATAAACGACAGTTTACTTTGCTTTTAGCTCCTCTGCCGGACGTTGGGTGTTGCTCACCCAATCCCTCAACGTCATCCACGCACTCCAACACCAACAGCTCCGGCTACAATTCCTGGCAGATGTCGATACCATTGCGGAGAGTCTGTTTCAACGACACACATAAAACTTACGAAAATACTTGTTTACTTACTTCTTACGCAAATTAGTTAATAAATGGTTAAACTTTTAGTTTACACAAATTATACGTTCAGCGGTTTATATAAATGACATTTAATTGCTATTTGGTCGTTGTTTTTACCCGGTTGCAGTTGGCATTCGGAAATTGCATTATCCCCAGTTGCAGTTGCGTTGCCCAACCCACTCATTAGGTATCATTAATAATCTGACTGTGCTCTTATCAATGCAAAGGTGCCACAAACACAAAAAAAAAACATCAAAAAATGTGTGCAACTGTAACAAGTTTTTGCTGTTGTTGTTGCATATGTAGGCGACAGAATTGATGTGGCATGGGAAAACATTCATATCCTTTTAATTGAAATTGAATCAATAACTCTTATTTGCGCAAACTAATCAACACTAAATTATAACACTCAGAAAACAACTTGAATATTTATTATCACATTTGTAACAGCGCCCAGCGAATGGAGCTAATGAAATGTGGGTGTGTGTCAGACAACTGTGTACTCACACACACAAACACACACACACACACACACACATCGTATTCTTGTACTATGCCCAATTTCAGCAACTCTATTACAACTATTATGCGGAATATTCAAAATGAAAACAAAATGTATATATTGGCTGCCAGCGGCGAGGGGCGGCGACCCGTTGATTGCTGTGCGTCCTTAACCCACATTTGGTAGCAGAACACGCCAGCACCAGTCCAGGCCGAAACTGAACTGCAACGGAGACCGAAACAGTAACTGATCGCTCAGAGCTGAGCACTTCGAGCTGAGCTTTAAGAGTATGTTCGACGACTTGTTAAATGTTTGTCGTGCTTATCAGCGCTCATGTTGCATAGCTTCAGCCGCAGGCCATTAGGCGATCAACCTTCAAGCTGTAATTTTAGTGGCAGACGCTGATGCTAAGTCGAAGGCTCATGGGATATGCGCCACAGTTTGGGGGACATGTGACAGTGTATCGAGTGATTGTCCCCGCTAAACTTTGCCAGTTTACGTGCGCCAGCGTACCTGACTTACTGTTGGAAAAAAATAAAATAAAATTAAAATATTATAGGCGATTGAGTTGATGCAGGCAGCGCGCGCTGCATGTGGCACGAGCACGGAAACGTTACAAAAGACAAATATGCCACCCAAATGGATTGGCCTCTACCTGTGGATTTGCCAGCTGTAATTCATATTTTGCCAAAAACAAAATGCATGTGTGAGTGTGTGTATGTATGCTTGGAAAATACTTGTTCGTTTTATTCTTAATGTGCCACATACAAATTCAATTTTTTTTTAAATATTTATGCACATTATGAAGCTTAGAAGCTGAAGAAACCCCCAGTTCCCATAGCTCGGTTAAGTGCCCCAAACACGCCTTAAATTCAAGTTGACAGCAGATTCAGAGTCGGAGCACCGTTTGGGGAGTCACAGTCGGAATCGCTTACTAGCTGGCATTTTATTGTGCTTGATATTTAGCCAGCGAAGCCAAATAAAGACATCAATTGCCCGATGACTCAAGCTGAGGTTTGAATAAGGTTCAGACTTGCGGGTAACTGCTGTGGCGAGTTCCGGCAAAAACAAGCTTAAAATTAACTGCACTCGCAGCGCGAAAATGGCAACAGCAACAAGAGGTAGAACATACTACATAACTCATCCATAATCAACACTGTTTACATAAATTTCAAAAATTATTACACAGCAACAGACGAGGGAAACAGCAGGCAGAAGCAACCAAAAGCCCTGGACGCGCACGGACTGAGGCGGTGACTGGGACTGGTCCGCAGCTCGTGATGAATGCTTAAATAATGCGCTTAACCCTGTGCGAACATAATTTATGGTGTGCAGATATACATGAGTACCAATACGAGTACGAGGTATGAGGTACATGGATGTGGTAAGGTCCCGTATACCATGCAACACACGCTGTTTTCATTGTTATTACACGGACATTGCCGTTGACCAAACGCCCTACTCCCAGGTCCCGCTGCTGCCACTTTGCTCAAATTGATTAATTACGGTCATTTTGGCCGCACTGCAGCAGCAGCAGCAGCAGCCACAAACGCTGCATAAGTAGCATAAGTGCCACAAGAACTGGCAAGGTAGCCAAGCTTCAAGCTTCAAGTCATTTGCCAGTAAGGACAAAGCCGCCAAAAAAATGAAATTTTTCAGGCGTAGCGAAACGGGCCTCAGACTTGAAAGACTTCCAGAGAGAGAGAGAGAGAGAGAGAGAGAGAGAGAGACTACAGTCCCAGGTTGCAGTTTCAACTTTGAGCCGCTGCATGCAGCAATTGATTTAACTTACTTCCAAAAACCAACTAAGTGATCGAGAGGAAAAGAGACAGAGAGAGAGAGAGGGAAGAGATCGAAACAGACAGAAAAAGATATATAATATGACTATATATTTACGACATAGCACATAGCTACATGTATAATTATTATGTATATAATAATTGTTAAAAGCCTTTCGGCTTGTTGCATGTAATCAGCATTTTTATGTTGCATCCACAATCGTGAAGTTGTGGTACATGTTGTCGTCGCCATTGACGGTGTCTCTTTATTTTTTTTTGTTGTGGATGCGTCAAGTTAAGGATGCCTTACGGCTGATTTGGCTTGCCTGAATAATATTGAAATTAATTAGTTTTGATGGAAATTATTAAGTAATTTTTCCATTGCCAACAAATGAGCAGCTCACGTTGCATTTAAGCGTTAATATTTTTCGCTTCGCATCATTTTTACTGTCTTGTTATTCCTTAATTAAATATATTAAATAACATAATAAATTAGGGCTGCACTTGCTGCAATGCCTGCTCCAATTAAGGAAGTGCCACTCCAACCACAAAAAAACGAAGAATAATAAATAAAAATAATTATTGTAATAATAAAAACAAAACAAGTCAAAAATTTAAAGAAACCCCATCAACTCAGACCGAAGACCCCTGCCAAATTGCTTTTGGCCAAAACCGGTTTTGTACAACTTCGTTGTTGATAACGCTCTTTAATTTAAGATCTGCATACATTTTTGGGCAGTTGCGTTTTTAAATGGCAAGCCAAGCAGTCAGACAGGCCATCATCCAAAATCATCCCGCCAAAATCAAAATCACAATCAAGAGCGGCACAGGTCGCTTTTATGACAGATCTCACATTGGAGTGGACGTCCCAACTGTCAGGAATAACACTTGAGCAGTGTGGAGAAGCTGCAGCTTTTTATCATTTTTTCTTTATAATTTTTGGACATTGTGGATTTGCGATTTTTTTTTGGCGGCTTTTGATCTGAAGTGAAGTTAATTTAGCAAACTTCAACTGCCACAAAAGAAATTGCACAATAACATATGTATATACTACAAAAAATTGGCCCTTTGCCACAGAGTGGGGCAACCATAAGCCCAGATCAACTTAAGATTGATACGGTGTTTCACTTTGTAAGATTTTGTGTAAAGATTTTAACTGAAGAACTTAACTTTATAATCACTCAACCATAATGTCAAACAGATCTTGATTTTATTATAAATTTCACAGATTGTCTTTTGTTCCGTTCAGTCTCAATTTCTCATTGTATTCGATGCAAATCATTAACAAAGATTTATTAATCGATATAAAAATAATAAAATCAGAAGTTTTTTCAAATGCAAATCAAGTGACCCCCGCCCAAAAGTGTAATCGATTGAATTCCCAATTTTAGCTCCAAAAAGGCCGTGAACCTTTCACATTTGCACATAATATTTTTTGGAAAGTTTTATGGTTTTTGAAAATGATCTTTTATATTATGGGAGAATTTGTATCGAAACTGTAGCAGTTCTTAAAAGCCATGAGCAATTTGCAAATGGCTTAAAATGTTCGTTGTTCGTTTTGCATATAAACTGAGACTTTATCGGCTTAATGATGCCCACAAAAATTGAGCTGGCGGTCAGAAATCAATAACAGTCGTTGCCCCCACCAGATGGAGAAAGTAATTATTGTTCGATCAAGTGACCAGAGACCAACAGACATCACTTTGGCAAACTCCCAACCGATAAGAGGACAACGGGTCGTCATCGGCATCGGCCTCAGATGAAAGTGGACGTCGTGAGTTAGGGCCTGGAATCAATCCTTTGTCCCGCTTGCGCCCATCGTCACATGATTGAAGTCAGCGAATGGCGGAGGCAAGTGCAGAAGCAGTCAGCAAATCAACACCAGCCGAGGAAGATGATGATGGCATTTAAGGGCGACGTCAGAGTACAGGACAGGAATCTGACAAACTGACCTACAGCAGCAGATATTGTTGCGCCAAGCTTCGAGTTTTATTGATGCAAATTGCATGCCTCGAGGCTTATAATCATCTTTCAGCCGAGCAGTGTGCGTGTAATTTGAGCGACAACTTGCCCCCCCTTCAACTCCAACTCAAATCAACTTGATTTCAGTTTCGTTCCACATGTTTTGTTCTCTATATCAACACACACTTCCAAAAAGTTGCAGATGGTTGATAGGAAACTGGGTCAGAATTTGATGGGAAATTCACTTAAGTTTGATGATCTTGCGAATATGTTAGGACTGCTTTCATTCCACTGGCGCCATCTATTGGCTCCAAGCATTATTAAGATGTTTATCAACAGCCAGACAGGTTTTTTGCGGATTTTCTCATTATCGCTGCCCATCAATCTGATTGGCAGGCGAACATTAACAGGACTCAGATGGGAACAGCCTTGTGGTCGGCTTTACATGAATTGGGAATGTCCTTGCAATTAAACATGCCATAAATAGCTTTAATTATGGTGCAATTTAACTGGACATGCATTACATTGCATAATACCTGAGATGTTTTTCTCTCTCTATTCAACCGCGTCGGCTTTGCCAAATCAGACAGGCTGCAGAACTCATCAAGTAGGCGGGTTTGCTACGGCCATAACAACGGCATGCCAGGAGGTCATGTCACAAAAATATCCATTAACACATCATAAAAATTTAAAATAAAGAAACCATACAATGCAACGGCAACCACTACTACTAAAAAAAAAACATATATAAATAAAAGAAAAAAGATCAACAAGCGGAGGGTAATAAAAAACCGCAATTGCTGGAAAGAAAAGAAAAAAAAAAGAGAAAAAAAGAAAAAAACAAAAATAAAACGTCAAGAAATGCCACGATAATCACAGGCAGGCAAAAAGTGAAACCGGTAATTATGTATTATGTATGCACGCCACCAACGCGGCGGATTAAAATAAGCTACTGCTGTGAGGGAAGCCGCTTGCCAGGACAACCGAAGCCCAGCTTGGCGCAAGTGTGGCAAGTGAGCCGCATGCGGCTCAGCAGTGCGGGGAGTGGGGGGTGGAAAGCTCTTAGCAACGACCCACGCAGCACAGTCCCTGCTGAATAAGTAGGAAATATCTGTTGTTTTTTTTGGGGGAATTTACGTGCGCGACGCACAAACAAAAGACTTAAGCGACGAACTTGCAATGATATAAATTTCACTTAATTGCAAAAACAAAGACAGCCAAAAACATACTTAAAGCCTGGCAGACAGGCCAACTACGAAATGCATTAAATCGATAAAAACAGCACAAATAAATGAGTTCAACACGCAAACAAAATTTTAATCCATTCCAAGCCAAAAATATGCAAAGCACATAAAATTAAGCAAAAAAAAAAAAAAACACAAAATACCATTGCCCTGGCCAAGAACATTTATCTTTTACTCTCTCGATTCCATTTAAATTGACTAACAGGTTGCAGCCACGAGTCTTCCTGCTGCTGCTTTCCGACGCGTCAGCTGAAAATTTGTCTCCAGCACAGTAGCTTATTTTCAGTTATTGTTGTTGTTGATGTTGTTGTTGTCATTGCTGTTATTATTTTTATTGGTAAACGAAAACTTTTGTATACGAGTGCATTTTTATGCGGCCACGCTGTCAAGCTTAATTTCTGCCGTCGCTTTTCAGGCAATGACAGTGAATATGCCTCGTAACTTTTCGACGCTGTAAGTGTTAAAGTCAACAATCGTGAGAAAAGAATTTTATTGTTTTTTTTGTTTTGGTTTTTTTTTTTTTGTTTATTTTTTGTTTCTTAGTTGTTGCCTGTGTGTGGGGCTGCACTTTTTGTGGCCATTGAAGGTCACTTTGCCTTGATCACAAGCTGTTGTTGTTGTTGGTTTTGCCTGAGTGGCTCCGATTTTATGTGCGCCTTATTTTTGAATTTTGTTTTTGTATCTTTTTGGCTTTTTGGTTTTTTCGACTTTTGCCTTTGTCCATATATCTGCCTCATATGATGCCTGGCAGCGGCTGTTGGCAGGCTTTGCGCCGCTTTTATATTATTTTGATTGCTGTTTTTGTTGTTGTTTTCCGATTGTGGCTTATGTTAAATTGTCCGCTTCATGTTTCTGTTTAAATGTCAGTTGTAATTTGTTGTATTAACCCATACCACATGAATTATGTTTAGTTCGAATGTAATTGATTTGAATGCAATTTGAATGAATCGAGTGACTCCAATATCAACAATGGCAACAGCAACGGGTGCAGTTGCGTCGTCGTCTTGGTCTTGGAAAAAACACAGATTGAAAATTGCTATAAACTTTGACCAAGACTTATTTATTTAATATTCCCAGCCAGCAGTTCTTAGGCAACGACAACCAACCAAAATGTTTGCTTTGTTTCTGCCAATTTGCCATCGCTAAAAGGGTGTTCTGGCAGTTGAGACCCATCAAAGTTCATTGTAACCTGTCAGTTAAGTGCCCATTTTTAAGAACTACAATCAACTAACTCTTTCAACTCTACTTCATATATAAAATCATAAAATCAATTTAATTTTTAAGGCCGTACACTAATTTTGGTACACATGAATAACATAACCATTTTGGTCTATAACTAATATTCCATTTATCCATATGCCTTTAAGTAGCAAGTGTCTGTTATGTCTCTTTATCTCAAATGAGTACATGGCTAGATAGGATGTTGTATTATCGGGTTATGTAAAATCAAAGATTAAATATGTTAAGTGGCTTGGCAATTAAGGCTGCCAAATACTAGTTATTGTATGTGCAAATTCAAATGTATCTATTCGCTTGCTGTTAGCATCTGCAACTCTGTAACCAAATTGTTGGCCACTTGCACGCCATCGATCAGAACTCGAATGCGCACGAGCTGCTAACTGGAGGGGCAACTTAATTAGACGCTTAGCCTGGCTAATTGCCAGAGCCAGAGCTCTCTGACCAGGCTAGACTAGTGCAGATAATTGATAAGCAACAGGCTGCAGATGAACACCAAATGATGGCAATTAACAACAACAGCAGCAGCAGCAGCAGCACCAACAACATTTTCAGTTGTCAGGCTTTTTTTTTTTTATTTTGAAAAAATGGTGCAAAAATGTTTATTAAATGTTCATGGCTGACCAGGGGCTAGGCCTGGCCCAGCTCTATGGGCCAGCTGAGTTTTCATTTGTTTGTGGCTTTTTTGCTTTTGCCCAGTCTTTATCTCCACGAATCATTTTTGCTTTGCCATTTTGACAGAGTTTTGAGTCAACAACATGGCGCACTTGGTTGCCGCATGCAAAAGATACAAATCTGAAGCTGAATATTATGCAATTGGCAATGCAATCGTGCGACTGCCCCACCACCAAACCAAAAACTATCTCATGGATTTGCGCAATTTGTCATCCATCCTGCAGGCAGACCAGATAACCAGACACAAAGTGCGTGCGAGGGCGTGGCCGCTGAACAGTTTTTATTTTTTATTGATAACGCTTGCCATATATTTTTCCATATTGCATTTAGTTTAGTTGGTCAATTATTAATGCCTGTTGTCGCCGGGCTGCGTGTAATTTGTGGCAGTTGCTGCTGCCGCTGAAATGCGATACTCACAAATATTATGTTTGGCATGCTCCTGGCTTGGCCCCTCATTTATGAATGTCTAACGATGCCATCGATTTGCGTTGGCAGCATCGTCATCAAACGATTTTACATGCCGGCTAACATTTTTATCGCCGATTAGGCCCAACAGATAACCTCAATTGACGTCGGCTTAGCACACAGGTAGCTAATATGCCAGCTGCAGGTATAAGATATAAATATATATATATATATATATATATATATATCTGTGTATACATACATTTAGTGGAGTTCCCAGCATTGAACGCATCTGTCAACATTTTGTGTGGAATACTTGTTTTTTTTTGGTATCGCAAGTCATTTGTCAAATTACTAAACTGACATTAAAGCTCCTTTTTTTGGTGGGTCGATAAGCGCGCCGCCAATTTGACATTTCGCTTCGATGATCGATGCATATCCAGGGAGTGCAAGTTGGTGACATTTTTGTGCCAATTTCGGTCGATGGGGCATCAGTTAAGCAACAGCAACAGCAACAGCAACAGCAACAACAACAACTGGCGAGCGCTGTGCGCATTTTTCGCTTTCAGTTTGCATGCGTGGGAGTTGCACGAATTGTGTCGTTAAATAATGCGCCATGTCGGTAAATCCTGCACGAGAAGAGGCTGGAGGCGAAGGCGGTGATGGTGATGGTACAGGGAGATGGCGACGGGTGCAAACAGCAACTAAACTGGTTAGCTGCACAGAGCGGAAGCGACAACTATGCCTCCCGTTGCCGATATTGTGGCTGTTGCCATTGCTGATGCCGCAAAAGGCAACTGGCAACTGGCAACTGGCAACTGGAGCAGCGTTTTGGGTGGCCGCCATGCCGGCCTTGCATTTGATATTGCAGCAGCCGCTTTGTTTAATTGATAGACGACCCACGCCGGCGACAAAGCTGCGCCAGCCATGCGGCACGCGATTTAACTGTTTGCTTATTGCTCGTACTGGTTGTTGTTGTTGTTGGTGTTGTTGGTGTTGCTGTTGCCAACTTTGCCTTTGCCCAGGCCGCCAGTGGCACAAAACCCATCGAACTCAAACTGTGAGCACGCGCATGCAACAAACGCGACGGCGTTGACAGATTGATGCCCCCAACAGCAGCATGGGCATCGAGTCTGCCCCACTATCGGATGCCGTTGCCGTGGCCCCCGCTTCATTATTCAAATACTCGTGTGTGTTTGTGCGGAATTTATCAAAGTCGTTTGCACAGACTACAAGAGGTAAGACGAGACGAGACGAGACGTGATGGGACGTGGCCGTGCACCCACGGGGAGGGGGAGGAGGGGAGGGAAGGCAGCATGTGAGACATTTGGTTTCAATTCGTGTCGCTGTTGAGTTGTTGCTCTGTCGCCGCGTGGGAGTCAAATGTTGCCAATTTTTTTTTTTTTTTTTTTTTTTGTTACAAACAAAACTTTTCTGCAGGTCAGTTAAGATAAGTCGTCGCATGTCCAACAACTTTCCTTTTGACTAAGGGCAGCACTGAGGCTCTGAATTGCCAACAGCAATTGGGCGCGGCAGAAATTCTCATAAATCTTTGGCCTCAAAATGCACAACCAATTCGAAAAAAATATATGTGTATTTGGACATAATTACATATGTACATATGCACAGTTGTTGTTGTTCAGTTGTTGGAGTACTGAGTTGGAGTAATTAAAGCAGTTTAACATGTCTTTGGGTTTAAGTTGGCCCGAGCTGGCCAGTTTTTGGAGCTGTCACACAACACACAACACAACACACACAACATCAACAAGCCTTCATTCATGCAACGCGACAGGCAGCCAGGCAGCCAGCCAGGCAGCCAGTTAGCAAAGTCAGTCAGTCAGTCAGTCATTCAAAAACCAGCCGAAATGTTGCCATAAATCAACTCATTTGAAATGCATCAACTGCAGCAATCAGAAACAGAAACAAACTTAAAAAAGAAATAAATCCAAATATCGAACTCAGTTACACAAATATTTTTACACGTTGCTGACGACGACTGCGATTTCCAATTGAAATTGAAAGAGTGACAATGCGCAGGCGGGGCAAAAAATATACTTGCAAACATATTCAGACACACAATATATATATATATATATATATGTATGTATCGGACTGCCACTGTCTGATTGTCCAACTGGACTGGGCGTGTTGCACAATGTGTGAAAACAGGATCAAAGTCCTGCCTAAACATTTGTCCACGTTTTCAGCGTTTATGTAATCCACATTTTTTTTCTTGTTTTTTCTACAGCATTTCACAGCGTGCAGCGGGCAGCGGGGAAGCGGGATTGTTTTACCAGCGGCCTGTCATGAATATGCGCCAATTAAGCATTTTGTCTGCATGCGGAGAACATGCATCAATCAAATGTCCACAGGATAACTTTGTCACAGTGAGTTGGTCAGTCAGTCAACTGGGCTTGTTGTCTTTTGCCGAGGGTGACTCGACGAGTTGTCGCAAAACAATTAATAAATGGGATCACTTACTTTAACTGGGATCGAGTCAAGCGATTGAGCAACCCTCGCTGGAATGCAAATGCTTGTGTACAGTGGTCAGTCACCGTGGAGCCACTCAAATATCATGTTGAATGACAGCCTCGGGTTGACTTTGGGGCGTGGCTGGGTTATTATTAGCATCGCATGGCCATTTCTTAATTGATTTCTGTGCTATTCATGTTAATTGAATGTTGAGAATCCGCACGGATATAACATGTCGATAGTCGCCTCAAACAAGTTAAGCCCACAGCACCACTTACTAGTTGTCCACTCAGTTGTCAGTCACGCACTCAGTCAGTCAGTCAGTCAGTCAAGCTACTAGTAAAACATTTGCAGACTTTGCAATTGTAGCAGTTTCGTTTTTTTTGTGGCTGTAAGTTTCAGTTATCAGCAAACAATTAAATGAAGTTTACTCCAGCCGTAAATATGAATGTCAAGATGTCAAAATAAAGATCCAACTGGGTAGCAATATTCGTGTGCATTTTGACCCACATGGCAGGCGAGGAACAGTCAGCCAGCACCAGCATTTGTAGCATCCACAAATAATGGCAACAACCAAAACGCGTCACTTCACTTATGCACAAATGGGAACTGAACCGAACTTGGAACTTGGCAGAACTGATGTGCTGCGAAGTGTGTGGTGAGGTGTGGTATATGGTAAAGTGGAGGATGCGGTGGTACATTCTCACAATTTGACTCTGTGCGGCGCACAATATCAACAGCATTTTCGTTATAATTTCTATTATTTTCCCTTTTGGCATAATTGCAGACAATTTACTTAACGATCAATAGCGGCAGGAAAAACAGACAACAGTCGACGAAAAATTTATTAGCTCCCGCAGCTCTGGCTGGCAGCTCGCGCGCAAGGAGCGGGCTCCGTTGCTACCAACAAGCCATGTGTTGGCCCCACGCCAGATCCAATACTGTTGGTCGACAGCAGCAGCAGCAGCAACAGCAGCAACATCAGTATCAACATCCGTGAGAGTCGCACATCGTGTTGCAGCCGCTGCCAGTTTCTATCCTTGAGCTAATACGAATAACTTTTTGCTTGCCACAAAACATTTATTTAAAATAGAGCATCGCTTTTTACCACAGGGAATGGAGCAGCAGCGGCCACCGAAGCAGCCAGACAAATAGACAAATGCCAGACCAACAGATGAACGCTGTTCATATTTTAATTACGCGACTTTATCACGTTAGTTCACTGTGGTTGTGGCACGATATGACAGCAGGACGGCAATGAAACAGTTGCAAGACCTTGATAGAAAACATTCGATTAATTTTACTGTAGTTTGTAGAAGCTTATTGCACTAATTGGTGCTTAGAGCCTTAAAAGGAAAATATACTTTTCTGGTAATAAATATTACAATTAATTTGTACAAAGTTTATTAAACTGCACATCAAATTTGACATTAAAATTAAACTTAAACTCTGTTACTGAAAAAAAGAAATATAATATCGGAAGACATTGGATAATGTTTGTCGATGTTTAGCTATTAATATAAGTTGGTTTTCAATGCAAATTAAGGCCAAGCCCATCAATCAGTCGATTGATTTATAAATAGCAAAATTCAAATTCGACGTTTTAATTGTTATCATTAACTTTCAGTTATTCTAATTAAGATTCAACCTTTGGCAGCTGCAGCAAAAAAAAATATGGAAAACATAAACAATATGTAATTAAGTATTCATCAAATTAACGCATCCAATTTTTCCACTCCAATATGTGAAGTTTACTAATTTGGCATAATGCTGTGCAGATAGCCACCCGTTGATTGCCGATCAAGTCGGACTTAATGCAGCTATAACACACGAGGTTTGGTTGTGCGGGGGTGGCGGGGAAATGCGACAATCTTAGGGCTGACTGTGTACCTGTCAAAGACCAAAGTGTAAGAACTGCTTTGACTTTTAAGTCATAATAACAAATGTGCAATAAATTTTTGAATTTTCGCCAATAAACAAACGTAATGATCGTGTTGATGATCGTGTTGATGATCGTGCCAGACCGCCAGACTGCTTGCCTGCCTGCCATCTCTTCCCCCGCCCCGCCCCCATTGCAATTGTGGTTATTGCAGTAAAATAGCTTAGCAGCCATGCCCATTACCTGCTGGACACCCACTGCTGATTATGTTCGTCTGGGGCAACGTCTCTGTATAGGCAATGGTGAAAATCGCTTGGTGATCTTCGACCATCTACGAAGATCAGCGTCGGCGGCGGCGGCGGCGGCGGCGGCTGATCAATGCGGTGGTCAGCAATGTTGTTTATGTGCTGCTGATTATGAGCAGGCGTCACTGCCAAACACATAATCTACGCTGGGACTGCGCCTCTGCTTGCGAATGTTGCAGGTAGTTAGGGGTACATGGTTCCGGGACTAAGATCGCGTTGATGTTAGTTTTTTGATGTTTCAACAAAGTCGAACTTTGGGGTCATTGCAGCTACGACGCATCGTAAATCATTCATAGAGGCAACATCAGCAGCAGCAGCAGCAGCGGCAGCAGCAGCAGCGGCGCATCAGCAACATCAACATCAACATCAACAGCAACAACGTGAAATTTGTTGCTTTGGCCGCACACAACAAATTGATTTTAGTCACGATACTGTCAATTAGCCAACTACGGGTCAGCCGCATTGCCAGGCCAGGAGGCAGCGACTCCAACAAGCTGAGGTGTTGATGCCGGCGAACTTTACCGGCTGCCTTGTGACCCCGAAGGGGACCCATTCGCCAATTGGCTCGCAGCTGCGCCTTAGCCTCGTAGTTCCAACGTTTAGATGCGATTAAGGCTGCAAAATTATTGTTATAGTTGGCTGCCAAAGTTTGCTTGTTTATTAAATCAAAGTATTTTCACATGATTATCACGTGAGTCGCATATTTCTCGTTGACCTCACACGTTGCCCAAGTTTATGACCACATTCTGGCCATTGTTTCGTATATATATACATATATCTTATATTTTTTTCTTGTGCTCTTTAAATTTTTAATATGCACGTCAGCATAGAATTTATATTGCTCTTATGCCAGCCAAGTTATTGCTACAATTTGGGCAGAGCCTTTCGCCGCTCGATCTAATTGAGTGATTTCCCCGAATGCTGTGTGAATGGAAGTAAGAAAACGAATTAACTTTTTTTAATCCACAAGTATTTTAAATTTATTTGCTTAGTTGTTTGGTTGGAAATTGTTGAAATGCTCGGCGATAATTAAAGACAACAGTCTTAGTAGACTTGGAGCTCCTTTTTGGGGGCTGCTGCATTGTCAGGCGTACCTGTTAAGAGATACTTTGAACCTGTTGTACAGTTAGAGTTACAATTTGCAACGGCGAGGCAGTTCCTGACTTGTTCTCATTGTATACCGATGGCGATGCACTTGAAAATCGTGATTTCACCTTTTGAACATGGCATGGCAAGGCAAGGCAAGGCATGGCAAGGCAGCGCAAGGTAAGGCAGGTAAACTTCAACTGCCAACTTGCAGGCTACAGTAACACCACCACCACCATTAACATCAGCAACAACAACAATAACAACAATAACAACAACAACAGTAGAAATGCTTCTAAATGGCAAAGTAAACTGATTTACAATCAAAGGCAACGAAGCGCGCAAAGAGTCGCAATGAGGTTTCAGTTGAGTTGAGTTGAGTTGAGTTTGGTTCGGTTCGGTTCGGTTTTTGGTTTAGTTCCGTTCAATTCGTTTGTTAGATCCCGTTGGCTTCTTCTCCCTTGGCACTGCCGGTGCTGCCACTGCCATCAGCAGCGCAAAATCAATTGAAGTAATTACGAAATGAAGGCACGAACTAATAAACTTGGTCGTCGTCTTTGGCCCTCGATTTGGTCGTCTTAACGAGCTTGTTGCTTCGCCTCTCGATGGTTTCTTCAGCGCTGTTGGGCCTGGGCGAATGGCTATTGGTCTGCGGACGACGCGCCACCGCGCCCAATTTACAGTTAGCTTAAATTAATTAAACGAAATACACTTAATTAGATGGCAATTTCCAATGGACTCCATGGACTTCCCATAGACTCCATAGACATCCGACTCGAACGCCAAGCAACAGTTTGGTTTCAAATTTGGATTTCGTTTTGGTTTTTTGATTTTAGTTTTTGGACTCGGCAAGTGCATGACTTATTTTGCCCAACCTCAAAATGAAATCAGGTCAAGCCAGGCCACCAGACCAGAGAGACGCCCAGAGTTGGCAACAAATTTGCGCTGCTGCAGCACCCGAACAGGCGCAATCGATCGCACGTCAAAAACTGGGGCCAGCATCAGAGAAATATGGTTTTTCATTTAAGACAGGTCAAGCCGCCCAGAAAGATGACCCCTGCCGACGCCGCCGTCGCCGTCGCCGTCGCTGAAAACTTAAACGAAAACGAAAACAAAATCAAAAAGCGCCATTTGTAAGGGCATCAAGCATTTTGACCAGGCCATCAACCGTTCGAGGTCCCAACCGTGGTTCAAAAGCTTGATCGTGGCGGTGCTGACAGACAATTTGCTTATAGGGTTTCATTGTTTTCCGACGCGCAAAGATCAAAACAAAAGAGAGAAAAAAAAAAACAAAACAAAACACAACAAAAATAATCATAAATACAAGAAATAGGAGAAAAAGATGCGCCACACCCGCGACGCAGCTCAAAATGAAACTACAAATGGACAGACCAAAATTAAAGCCATTGTTTGGGCATTGGGTCAAGTGCTGACAGCGATGATGTCGATGTCGATGTTGGCGCGTGTTCAGCTTTTTGATGATTTACCCGATTTACTTTCGGGTTGGTCTACATGCTCAAACAAATGTTATAATCTTTTTCAAAATAGTTCTGACTCTTCACATTGTGTAGCTGGCAATTGTTATAAATTACTTATTATTGTTCGAATTGTTTTCTTTTATGTTCATTTGATATATATTTAATTTTATTTAAAAAATTGTTAGTAAATTGTCTTATTGCTTATTCCGCTGCTAATTTAAGCCAAAATAGTGCAAACGCTTAACCTAAACAACGCCTACGAAATGGGAGAAAGTTTGACCAAAAAAAACGTGCGCTCATTTTGACACCCAGTTTCTGCAGTCGCCACAAATGGAGTCTGAAAATCGGTTTCAATTAAAGCCATGCCACTTCAGTCGAAACCGTGCTGGAAATCAAATTAAATGTTACAAGGCAAGCGCTAAAAATTTTGATTATTTGTACAGCTCGAATTAGAAGGAAAGTCGCCAATGCACAAGTACAAGTAATCAACCTCATCATCACCTTTTGAGGCTGCAGTCTGACTCAGTGGCGTGCTGCCAAAGTAGGTTGACCAGCCAGCTGACTGACCGTCCGGGTGGCTGTTTTTTTTTTTTTTTCTTATTTTTGCTGACCCAAAGCCGCTGCCATTGCCACAACCAGCTGCATTTGGCTGTCGTTGGATGCCAGCGAGATGAAAGCACGCCGAGTGGCTTTGAGTAAGTGCTCTCTTGTGACTGAGTGCCAAAGTAATTAGTATTCTAGCGAAAAAATTTGGGCAACGCTCGCCGCATAGTTCCGCATAGCTGCTTATTAGGCCTAAATACCTGGCATGGCCCAAACAAATCGACTTAATTGATTAACAGTCAAAATGTTAGAGTAACTGAGCTGAGAAATGTTAAACGTTTCTCAAATGCACTTGAACATGCTTCATCATCTCTATATATAGAGGCTATTGGCCGCTTCATCAAAGCAAATAACAAACAAATAAGCTATAAATAAATCAAGCCAAATGGGTTAATATTATTGTTGTTGTTATTGTTGTTGTTGTTGCAGTTGTCGACGGCATCAATCAGAGTTAGAGTTGAGATTAAGTTGGTGGTGGAGGTGGAGCAAAAGTCGGCGAGGCCAAAGGCATTTTACAGTTTCACCGTGTGGTCAAATCATATAAAGATGAATAAAAATAAACAAACAGTCAAGTGAGTAAGCCACATAAACCGCTGGCGTACCAAAATTAAGTTAATAATACGAAAGAAACAAAAAAAAAAATGATATTCGTTAAAAAACAATCTTTGTTTTTTGTGTTTTTATAAAAAAGGTACAGTTGATTACCACCTTCCACCAGCAAGCAGAATTTTAATTGAATATTGCTTTATGGTTGGCACATCTTCAGCAGTTTTTTCAAATTGGATTGTTTTGTATTTATGAGTAGGGATTTTTTTTTTGTTTTTTAATAGAGTGTAATTAAAAACAACACGAGTATAAAGTGTGCCCATGCCCTGGTTGCAACGTACCTTAATTGAACACCTCAAAATGATGCGCACGTAATTCAGATTTACAGCAGCAATGCGGCATAAAGACAATGGCAGTGTCGATACCTACAGGCATCCTTGTCGAACTTAATGAGGGCAACTGATGCATGCAACGCTGCCGCACCGCATTCGTATACATTCGTACAGCTTAACACGCCCCATCAAGTGGTACAAAGTTTGCACAAGAAATTAAACTCGAACGATGCGAGCAGCTGAAGAAATATCCATAAAGGCGAAATCAAGTCCCATGTCCCAAGTCCATGTATCAGTTGTGCATCTACTTGCCCTTAAGTAAAGTACAGTACATTGTTGCAACTTCATTTCGTGGCATGGCCCCAAATATTTTCGCATCGCATCGCATCGCATCGCATCGCATCGCATCGGTTTGCATTACTTTTGGCGACCACAACAACATCAGGAAGAGCAACAACATGAATGCCGCATATTTTGGTTTCGGCCTTGTTGTTGCTCATCGGACTGCTCCTGCTGCTGCTGGCCTGGGTCATTCCGGGTGCTGGTGCTGGAGACGGTTGCTGCCTGAAATTATTTTCTCTCTTTCTCGTGTGTATGTTTCGCTTACGTTTTCTGGTTTGGGTGTTTTTATGTTCTTATAATGCGACTTATCAGATTTTACGAAGCTACAATGGCCCAAAAGTGGCTGGCCCAGACCGGTGGCATCCATCCAAACGCGAAGGTTACCGGGGTAGGGGCAAGGCAGGGGTCAACGCCGGGACTCTGCTGCGGTTTTAATGCGTGTGACGATGCCGCTGTCTACGACGTGTGTTGTATTAAATTTGGTTTTCCCTTGGCTGCTTTGCAAAAAAAAAAACAAGATTCTCTTCGGGACTCGCTCGTCCCTCGCACGCCACGCGCTTGATTTTTAACATGATATTTTTTTGATGATTTTCAATAAAATTAAATTGAAAATAAAAATAAAATAAAATTTTATGTTATTATTATGTTGACGCCGCTGTGACGATGCCATAAAAAGATCGAGCCAGATAGTTCGCCCAGAATACGTTAACATTGTATGTGCCCGTTAGGAAATAATGTCCATATACGAACGGTTAACATATGTTGTAAGCAGAAAATAAATAATTTTGTATGTACAATTTAATTAAGGCTTTTGATTATTACTAATTGAGTTGTATACCATGAATCTAATAAAAATGTGTAACAAGCACAAAGTGGAATAGCGAAAGCTATATGTACATATATATATATATATTATAAACCTATAATCAATATATAAAAATCGTAGAATCATTTTTCAACGCTGCTGCGAAAAAGAGGCAATTTCTCAGAGGTGATAGAGAAATTCTTGGGTTCAAGCTGTATTTTTTTGTGTCGACCTTTTTCGACCTGAGAGTTCTTACTAGTGTCATCATACATGTGAATCATCTAAGTAAGCATGTATGCCACTGCTACTCGAGTTTTTTTTTTTTTTAGCTGCCAAATCCAGTCGCTATTAATGACCGTTTATACTCCCAACTTGTTGAACAGCCGCACTTGGTGATTTTGGTGCCGGTGTTTTGCGCTTGTCAAATATTTGCAAATCGGTTTGACATCTGGTTCGACAACTTGTTATCGTTCGTGTGGACCGTCGCCAGGCTCGCACATATTTCGGTTTTAATAAATTGTAGCACAATTTGATATGGCAACGCCACGCCCGTCCCCCATCCCCAATCCACCCAGCTACAGTTGCAGTTTCAGATTCAGCTTTGAGTTTCAGCTTCAGGTTCGACTCCGACTCTGGCAGTTATTGCAGCTGCCATAAGCGCAACGCAAAATATGGCATTAAGTCTTTGATTCGGCGTGGAAAAATATTGTCGGAAAGCATTTTAATCGTTTTGATTAAAAGCCACCACGCCTAATTAGTTGGAAATTTTTGCTGCAAACTGGTTCGTCAACGACGAGGAAAAAATGGAGTTCCCGGGCCCGTGCTTACCTTTTGATTGGCTTGCAGGCAGACCTTTCGTCAATAGTTGCGCATGTGCGGGCAGCCAATTTAACAAATAATTCATAGATACATAAATCGCGATAGCGCCACGGCTGCCACATCGTCATGCCTGTCTGCGCATTGTGACTTTGACTGCAAACTCTGACTGGCAGTTGTTGCCACAAATTGTTGCCAATTGTTTTGCCAAAACAAATACAAAATACATAAAATGCTTGAAACGGGGCACGCCCATTGTTGTAAATATTTTCGCGTTTTGTATTTTTGTTCTAATTAATTTTTCTGCAACGGCTGTGCACTCGCCAAGCATTCAACACATTGCCGATAAGCATCGATCAGGCCAAGCAAAGCGAATGAACAAACGACATTGGTTAAAAAAAAAAAAAAATGGTCGATTAGCAGTTAAGTCTATCTGGGCTAACACGTGCTCCACACAGAACACAGAACATGACTGTCCGAATAATAAGTAACTGAAAACATAATCGTGCAATAGGAAATGCCCCCGCCAATTGTCTCGTTTAATAAATCTTATTTTTTAGTACAAAAACATATTCATTAATTTATGAGCAACCCTCGCAAGTGTCGAGGAATACATAACAAAAAAAAAAACGTGCCTGTGCCCCAATGACTTGCGGAGCACGGCAACAGCAAATGCTTTTCAAATTGAAAATGCTGATTGAACTCAAGTTCGTTGCTTAAGTCTTTTCGTTCGACTACTTATTTAGCAAATGCAACAAACGACGTACCCTCCGCGCACTCCCCCCCCCCCCATCATCACCACTGCCACCACCATCGCCGCTGGCGT
Source organism: Drosophila longiperda (assembly GCA_035042125.1). NCBI lineage: Eukaryota > Metazoa > Arthropoda > Insecta > Diptera > Drosophilidae > Drosophila > Drosophila longiperda. The sequence goes on from JAWNLV010000010.1 coordinate 253,400, forward strand.
CGCTCGTTGCTTTTTTTTTTAAAGCGTGACACCAAACTGTTGTAGTAATTAATAATAGCGGGCAGAAACAACAAATTATGTTTTTAATAACTGTAAATTTGTAGTTGTTAAAATTTACGATTTAATTGCCGAACGTTTGAATTTATTATTAGTGCTAAATTATTACATTATTTTTCATACATCGTGCTTTAGTCTGTGCAACATTATGCATGACTCTGTTTCTGTGTGTTGCTTAAATGTGAACTGTCTTTGTCTGAATTTGACCTCAAGAGGAGCATGGGACCACCCAAGCAGCTTTTGATTAAGCAACTATATCGCTGTAAACATTAAGCTAAGCATAGAAAAATAAAATTTCCTATGTTGGCTGCAGGAGTCAAGATCATTTACAACAATCCATCTCCATCTCCATTTCCATCTAAAAACTGCAACCGATCGAACGGCTTTTCAGCTGTCATAGGTGCTGCGCTAATCCGCTTCCCAATCGCCAACTGCTTAGAATTTTTTTTTTTTTACTGGCCATTTTGGCTCAATCTTGCTGGCCGTTTTCGAAAACGTCGTCACCATCATCGCCATTGCCGTTTTGTTTAACTACAATTACTTATTTAATCATAATTTTGTTCGCGTTTCAACAATCATCAATCATCAAATGCAATGCCGACAGCGGCTGGCAGAATTCTGTGACTGGGCCAACTGTCAGGCTGACAGATTGCCCGCTTTCAGCGAGAGCAGTGTAAACCGGAGAAGGAGCTGGGGCAGCTTAAAGCTGGCCAGGCCATGTGGAATGCGCTGCATGCTTCAGCTATGCGGCAGAACAACCTCCTCGGCTGGCTGGCTGGCTGGCTGCTCTCGCTGCTCCAGCTGTTTAACGCAAAAAAAAAAAAAAAAAATAGCGTCAACGGCAGAACGCTACAATTATCTAGTCAACAGTCAGTCAGTCAATCGGCTCGTTGAACTTGCAACCGGCGCTTCAGCTGTAGCGGTTGCAAGCACCGTCGCCGCCGTTGCCGTTGCCGTTGCCGCTGCCGCTGCCGCTGTCCCCGCTGCGATCGCACAAATCAATCGATCACGTTTTATAATGCCGCAGCAAACTTGGTTTTGGAAAGAAGAAATAAAAAAAAAAAGAAAAAAATCAAATAAAAGTAGAGGAAAAACTGAAGCGCAACTGAATGAACTTTCCAAATGGGCAGCGCGAGGCTCGCGAAATGCTGTCGGCGTCAACAGAGCAGCTGCAGCCGGCGCAGCATCGGCAAGATGGATTGATTGATTGCCTGAAACAGTTAGCAGACATTGTCTAGCTTGGCTTATTGCTATTTATGATCTTGATCTATGGATCGAGGGCAAAAGCACATGCGGCGACGTCGTCATTGTCGGCCAGCCAGTGCACATGCTGATAATCAGCACGAAGCCAATGTCGATCGCCCGATTCCAATGCCGATGCCAAAACCGAAGTTGTAGCTGCAGCTGAAGTTGAAGCTGAAGCTGAAGCTGATAATGATGGCAGTGCGCTGGCCTTGATTGCGGCTCTGGACGAGGTTGCTGTTTTTGATTTTTACAATCATGTTTGAGTGCAGTGTGATGCAGTGCCGAGCAATCAACGCTCAGTATAAGGGGCATGCTGCAGTTACCGCCTAGTTTTTGATTGAAAATATTTTTCAAAATTGTTACACAAAAAACCTTAAAGGGTAACACTGCTCCCCAAACTTGGACCAAGACCAAGAGCACAGGTTAAAGAGGTGCTTGGTGTTAAGTGTACGATAATCGATAATCGATTCGACTCGTTGCAGACCAACCAATTTTGGTGTTGGCGTTAAGCGGCCAACCGAAAATTGCCTATTTATGGACTGAAGCATTTGCAATTGCCACAGTTGTTGCCAGTTGCATCTGTTGTCGTTCAAATTATTGTTTTTCGCCGCTAGCAGGCAGGAAACCATATATTTGCATATACACAAAAAAAAGTCCATTAAATGTTTGAGCAAACCTAAAAAATTAATAAGTAAAAAAGCCAACAAAAAAAAAAATATATATATATAATTGCATTGCATCAGCTCGCATGTGGCTAATACTGAAATTTGAAGTAAAAAAAAATAATAATAACTTCAACTGGTTAACGCAATTCGCGAGCTTATAAAATGTTTTAATTATGCATGTGTCAAGAAGCCGGCGTTGTTAAAAGAATTTTTTGTTAATTTTTAATTTTTGCTGTTCGACAGCAATCAATGAAAAGTCAATAAAAATCGCCAGATCGACGTTCACACACGAGTCAAAGAGTTATCGCCGAAACGGCTCAGTTTAACATGAGTTGCCGACTTAGGTGCCGAGGTGCAACAACAACAACAACAACAATAACGTGTTAAGTAGCATTTTATGAGATCATTTGGGATGGCGATAAATGTGTGTGTGTGCGGCGGCGGCGGCGGAAACGGCCACTGCTGCATGGTGCAGGTGCGCCACACTTTGGTGTAAGTTGACCAAAAAAGTCAACTCAATCGACGGCATTTAGCATGCTAATTACACCTGAGCAACATGTCGTCAAGTTGCTGTTGTTGTTGTTTTTTGTTGCTGCCGCACACAGTTGTATCTTGTTTATTTTGCGCACACGCGCTACAATAGAATTTGTCAACGAACATGCCCAAAACAAGCAGAAGGAATCATTCTCTAAGATTAAACAGATTTTCATTCATATAATTCGAAAGTATTCTTAAGTATTCAATTAAGATTTGCTTTGGAGTGACTGTTGTTGTTGGATTGTGCCATCAACGGATTTAAGATGCAGACGCTAATGATTTATTTAAAGCATAAAGTTAGCATTGAGGCAGTCCGACCCCGACCTTAACTGATTGGCCGCTGGGCAAGCTGGGTGGGCGTCATGGACTGAGAGCCGCACCCCGCGTGCGTTAACCCAACCCCACTCGTCTATCTTTGGCTGCGTATCAGCGCCTCTGGTGTAAAACGAAATCGACATTGAATCCGCTACCACAAAAAAAAAATGTAGCGGACCCTGAGGAGGCTGTGGAGTGGCGGGGGCAGCTTGGCCATTTCCGTTCAATAGCGGCCAACATGATATCGCACATTTCAATCAATTTACTTATTATTGCCCGACGTCGACGTCGACTTCAAACCGCTTGCTCTCGGGGCATTCCCGTTAGTATAATAGACCATAAAGGTGCGCTCGAAAAATCGAAATATCAAAAAAAAAAGCAACAAAAAAACAACAACAAAATTTCACTGCCGCAACCTCAACAAATGTATGCCGAGTCTGTGGCCAAAGCGTGAGATGCGACCACATGCAAATTTTATGCAGAATGCGAGAATTGCAAAACCCCACGAAGCGTTTGCCTGACTGACACTTGTCAACATTTTGGCGTTGCCATTTTATTTTCGACTAAACTATGCAAATATGGGTCAGGCCCAATGGGCAATGGCAGAGTCATGTCAGCTTCTTGACAACAACAAATGAAGATCAAAGTTGGCTTATTTATTTTATATGCAACACATGAGTCTGCAGTGAGCTGCAGTTTCAGTTTGAGTTTGAGTTTGAGTTTGAGTCGAGAAAAGCCGTTACGCCCCTGCAACTGCAACTGCAACATGTAGCACTTGGCAAACAACACTTGGTCCGGGAAACTTAATGCAACAGCTATAACAACAACAACAAGAAAAAGCATCATCGCCGGCAATGGCAACACATTTTTCGCGCCCAAAAGTGTTGGAGGCGTTTTGTTGTCCACTTAGAGACGAGGGGCTGTCGGTCGGTCGGTCGGTATGCCAGCAGCCGTCGTCTGGCAGGCAGCCACTAAGCGTCTTAGGCACACGTCAGACTGTCGCTTCTGTCTGTGGCGTGTGTTGATGCAGTTGCAGTTATTGTTGTTGTTATTGTTGTTGTTGTTGTTGTTTCTTCTGTTGCCTTTTGGCGCCCGTTGTTAGTGTTGTTGCTGTTGCTGCTGTTGTTGCCATTGTTGTTGATTGTGGCATTTTGATTGATTTCTTTAGACTTTTGGCAGCAGTCACAAATATTTGGTAATCTTGCAATCCAAACAGACTACAAGACGCTTCATCAGCAATTTTAATGCATACGTTAGTATTTAACACCTTGCAATTGGCAATTGAATCGGCCGTTGACTATTTTTGGTATTTTAATGCGAGCTTAGTCAAACTTTCTACAACATTTCAAAATACAAAAAAAAATTGCCATGCTTTAATCTGCACGCGTGTGTGGTATTTGTGTGTGTGTGTGTGTGTGAATGGGCATTTTTAAAAAGTTGTTCAAGTAAATTGACCATAAACTTGATTTCTGTGCACATTCGACGACAATTTGTCAAAAATTCTTGCAGGCTTTTACAGCTCGAGTATTAAGGTCAACGTCGGTATTTAATTGAACACCTGGACGACCACGACGATGACGCGGCCACCACGCCGACAAGGGCGGTCAAAGCCTGGCAATGAGTCATTCGACTGGTGGCAAGGCGAAGGCAAATCTTTTGCAATTCACATATTGCAAGGCATTAATAAATATCTGCATTATTTTTGTATGCAAAATAACATTTAAATAAGAACGTTATTTGCATATGCAACATTCAAAAAGTGGTAAAATTCTTTCGCAATAATAGTTCCACTTTTATTTAACAAAATATTTCTTCATTTTGATTTTGCCATCTCCAAAAAAGAACACCATTAGCCATGTGGCAGGTGTTAGTTAGTTTTGCACCTTAGATCCGTTGTGTGTTTTGCCGAGATTTAGCACAATTCGGTGCTTTTTTTTTGTGGTTGCGTCTCAATTCTGTGTTGGATATAACTCTTCGTGCAGTTCGTCGTGATTTTGTGGTGGCAAATTTGCATTTGGTTTTATATTATATGCCACATAGAATAAAACAAGTTACGTCTTATCCAGTCACACTTTGGCGTGGAATCTCAGTACAAATACGATCAGCACTAGAAGTAATCAAGCCATCCACCAACGCCAGGCAAACTGTAAGTCATGCAAAAATAAAATCCCTCACTGGTGATTTTGACTGTAATCTGTGCGGCACATATGAACTGCAGTTACCATGTCATTGAAATCATGCTGCAACAAATGAAAATTTAGGGCTGACTACCTTTATGATGAATAAATAAATTGCTTCCATGTGAATTCTTCGGAAACCAGAATACTTTTGGGGATATCTTCCGAATAGGAACAGAACTGAATGGCGAAAAGCGACTTCTGTAAGAAACGTTGCTGACTTGTCATTTCATCCTTGGAATGGTGAAGGACCAACTGGTTTTAAAACTGTTTCGGACGTGGCACAAAAGTTTTCTTCCAATATACCGAAATACTGTCGGAAGATAAAGAATCTTAAATTCGTCGCTAGAAATGCATCTAAAATATTATTTGTAGTTGGCCAAGGAAGCGATATCAATAATGTAAGTTGTTAAATGTAACATGTACAGTTGATAAAGTTTGCAGTCAAAATTCGTTAAATCCTTTTTATGCCACATAACAAAAACTTTAACTGAAAAAAAAATATTTTTACTTTATGATTGCCTTGGAATATAAACTTTATATGAAAGAAGACAAGATATACATTCAGTTCATTATTGCCGGGAAAGCATAAAATAAATACTTAAATATATAAGAAAAAATTTAATGTATGTATAAATATATTTATGAATTGTTTATATATGTTATTGCCTAATAGATAAGCACGTTAATGTTGTCCGCTGACCAAAAAGCTAAAATAAAACTTCTACCTTACCAATTCTATAATGGCCTTACGGTAAAGTTAAAGAAAAACCACAGACAAAGATTGGATTTTAAAAAAATATTTTAGTTGAATGCCGCATGGCAAAGTTCATACGGCGTTCTTTATGAGTGTAATAAAACTTAATGCGATCCTTCGTGACAACTGCAACATGCGCTTGCCTTTGGGTCAAGCAGAAGAAAAAAAAGAGAAAGTTATTAAAAAATATGAAAATAATTTAAAAGTCTGCAAACAACATTTACCTTAATTCGTGTATTTTTTTTAACGACCTTCGACGCAGCTATAATTTCTTGCAAATTATGATCGTCAGGCCGGGGAAATAGTGTCAGCACTCTTCAGTGACACCTATTGCACGATTACGTTTCCAAATTGTCTCACATGTCGTGCGGATGGAAGTTTGAAACTTCGACTGGGGCTACCATAACTCCTTCGAAATATATTCACAGGCAGCCCCACGGTCACGGTCACATAATTTATGAATCGTGTTGTGAGAAATTTGTCAACAAATCGTGGCGCCATAAATTGGTTTTTTTCCCCAATTTCTTTTCTATGAAACTTGTATGCCAATTGTCTAAAGCAAGATCAAACTTTGGAAATGTATGGGTTCGTTCAATATTCTAAGGATGTGATCGCTAGCGTGTAATCGATTATTATTTCAATTGATTTCTGAGACAATGAAATCTCTTTATCTTAATGTCAAACATTGTGATAGACGACTATATATATATAAATGTCTATTATTATGATGACTTTTAGTAAAAGTTCATTCAGTTAACATTTTGAAAATACTTGAATATTTAATATATATATTTGATTGCAATTGCGTAATAAAAATAAATAAGAAAATATAATCAAATAGTTGTTGCATACAAATTCTCAGTATTGGTCAAATATTAGTTAGCTGATTTTTGTGTACCTATTGCCAGAGTTTATACATAATTTGTTCGTTTTCTTGTCGTTATTTATATGTTCTGAAATGGTCAGAAAAGTAGTAATCAGTTCTTCTCGAGCGCTAAATTCTTCTTAATATTTCATGTGGCAGAACTCGTTAGTGGGCCAGAAATTTGTGACTTTTAATGGGGCTGTTTAAATTGTATCGTCAGCAATTTTAAGGACTGACTTGCAAAACTCGATGGACTCAATTAATATGTAATTGTAAAACATTGTGCACAAGAATAAGATAAACAACTCGTATGAAACCAAAAGTTTTGGCTTGAACAAATGTTATGGGTATATGAACTGTCGCTAGACTGGGCCAAAACAGTTACCAGTCGGATGGATGCTGGATGCTCACTTGGCCGTCTGGGTTGCCACAAAACAAGCGTGTCGACAATTGTGAAATGTGCAGGCCAAAGTGAAGATGCAGCTGGGTTCGCAGACCAAAAGCCACGACCACGAGACACTTGCATACAATGAATTGTTTGTCTTCGCTTTGTGCTGCCCAATAGACGCACACACACACACACACACACACACATGTATATATAAAGAGACACCCACATGCCGTGTGTGCACTTGCCATGGCTTGGACTTAAGCTTTGCCCCTGCAAGACAGGCAGCAATGTCTATGTCTATGTCCATGTCATCATCATCATCGTTGTCGTTGTCGTTGTCGTTGTAGTCTCTTCGGGTGCAGCATCCGTCTGTCCACGTTGTCTGTGTGGCACTTGTTTTATCGTCATTTTACAAGCATTTTTCATAAATTACGGTTTATTGTTGTTTGATAAACGGCCATCGGTGGGCGCTACTTGTATTTGTATTTTGTATTTTTTATTTTTTATTTTGTATTTTGTGTGTCCAGCAACGACACGCAAATAAAACTCAAATAAGAAATTATTGTTGTTTTTTATTGTGTGAACGTCAGCATCGTTGGCGTCGTCTACAGCTAAAACTTGCTTCATTTGCTTGATAAGTTAAGCGTTGACATCTTTATGTGCGTGTGTGGGCACACAAACCCAGCGTCATCATCATCATCATCATGATCAGCTAAAGCCAGTTGGCTTAGCTGGCCACAGTTGAAAAAGCAGTCAACATAAAAATCAAATAAACAAATGCGTGTATCATTTTATGATTCCTCGAGTTGTTCGTTGATGATAATTAAAAATTCATGATGCACTTTTTAACGATCATGACAAACTTTAGTGCAGTTCCTCAATAGCTGCCATAATTGTAACACACTGACTTGAAATATTTCGAAAATTAACGATAGCAAAGAAAATAAAATTAATGTTTACATTTACAGCCATTAATGTTAATAGATATGTACAAAAAAAATGAAAAGAAATAATAATAAGTAATTTAAAACTCTGCAAATACATAACTTTTCTCAGCTACAACTTATAATCGAAACTTTTTTTAATTCTGATCAATAAATACTACTTTCAAAATAAATATTAAATATATTAACTATTCTTACAAAAAAAAAAAATAATAAACTATCTAAACAACGCACCCTCACATAAGGCACATTGCACTGTCGAAAAAAAAAAGTTAAAGAAATCCGAACTTGCCCAGTTTTTGTGATTTACGGTTTATCTAGTGGCACCTCAGGGCGACGGCGTGCAAATTACCAGTGTAAAAAACATGAAGCGAGTGAGTTTTAAGTGTGCGGCAACATTTGCATAATATAATGGTCGCAAATTCCACTTAAACAACTTAATTATATTTGAAAAAGTAAAAAGGCTTATTTGAATGCACTTAAATAAACAATATCGAAAATGGAGAGCATGTCCCTTCGGGCTGCTGCTGATTTATTGGACTGGCGTTTGCCAATCGCACCATTTTGGTAACTGAGACCAAGTGCTTTGGCATTAAACTGGCAGAACGAGCGAATGACGTATCTGGTCAGCCAATAAACTGGGCAAGCTGGCAAAATGGCAAAATGGCAAACTGGCGGCCAAATGCAACGCCCGCCGTTTAGTTTAACTGCCAACTGTTTGCTGGCTAAAACGCGTTCGTCTTTAATGGCCGCTAATCTAGTTAACAGTATTTCAATTATAGACGATTTTGTGCAACTGATAATAAATGCGATAAAACATATTTGTGGCTAGCGCCAATGTTTTGTTGCCAATCCCGATGCCAGTCCGCGATTACATCAGAGTCAACGGCAAACTCAACGACAACGACAACCACGACGGCGAGGGCGATGGCGACGGCGACGGGGACAGCGTCGGGCGGTCGGGCGTATTGCGGTTGCAAATGTCAAAATAATTTGCTTTTGGCTTGGGCTTGTTATCTCGGCTTATTGGCTGCAGGCGTTAATTGATTTAGTGGCCAGCTAGTTGCAAGCAAATCGTTAAAAAATGAAACATTATTAATGCTCCGATTGGGGCTGATATCATTAGTGGGCCGCCCTTTGATTAACCGACCTACAATTGGGATTTGTGCTAGTTAATTTTAGAGTCATTTCTCAATTCAATAAATAGCATTGAAAAATGCGTATTGAGAAATCGCCACTTTGTGACGCCTCAGGGCGGCAGTGTGCTTTTGTTTTTGCAACAAATAAAATTAATGAGATCAGAGCTGAATGCGGACAGGCAAAAGAAAAATATGGGCAAAAAAAAACCACTGCTTGCAAATGTCAGTAAGGCAACTCTTGATAAATGTGCCAACCGGTGACGTTTCTATGCCAAACGAAAATGAAAATGTTTATGTGTAGCCCCTCCCGAAAGGTTGCCGTCGCCGACGCCGTTGCCGTCATCATAGCCATTTTTGCTGCACAGTCACAGTCACAGTCAGAGCCACAGTCACAGTCACATCATAATGATGCCCTCAATCCGTGCCAGTCAGCGGCAAAGACGTCCGCCGTCCTTAGTCAAGTCGTGCGCCGTCAACAAGGAATATGTCAGAGGCTGAGGCTGAGACCTCAACTCGAGTCTGTTCGGTGGCTCGACGTGTGCCTGTTTAGCAAACATTGTTGGCTGTTCCCTGCCACATTTTGACGAGAAGTCAAAATGTTGCAAATGTGTTGCTGCTTTACATTTTTTTTAAGGTTTTTTTTTTTTCTCTGCTGCTTTTCAACGTGACAGCTTTGGGCCATCAAATTGTAAACTAATGTTGAAAAATGCAGCTATAACTTGATTGTACAAAAAGCGAAACCAAAGCCAAAAACCAAGTCCAAATCGCACATGTCAGCGCCTGCGGTGCTTCTGCCGCGCCAAATTTCACAACTCTGCCCCAGAACTCGCCATTAATGCACCGTCGACGAGTAGTTAATAAAATTGTAAATGCCCCTCGATAAACTGAACGATTTATACATTTTCTGTTTTATAACGCAGCTGCACAGACTATATCTACTGATTCGACTAGGCATCAGTTGCGTCTTTTATAATGAAACACATTTAAAACTAATTTTTATTTTAAATTGAGTGTTTTGTGATTTCATGCAATTGCCTGTAAAATAATTGCGTCTGCTAGCCAAATTGCACAACTGGCCCATTTGCTGTTGTTTTTTTTTTTTTTTTATTTTTTTTATTGCTGGCAATGCAATGAACTTGGTGATTTATTGAGTATTCGGTTTGATCACACACTCAACTGGAACTAAATGTAAGAAAACAAAATTAAATTTAACAATTGATTAATTGATTTGATTTCTAGTTAATTTTCTTCAAGGACACAAACATTGTCTGTCTTCTCGATATCGTAATCCTTTCCAGGAGATATTCCACATTTGTTGCTTCGGAACACGACAAAAAATTAGTTGAGATTAAATTAAAAAAGAGAGAAATTTAAATTTAAATTTAAAATAAATTAAAAATTTTTGCTTATTGTGGTGAGTACACGATTATTGTCTCATGACCATAATGCTTGTTTTAGGCCAGCTCATAATGCCAACATGATGACAAGCGGCTGAAATGTATATGCCAAGTGCGATTACGATTACGATTACGATTACGATTACGATTACAAGTACTTTCAAGCATTATTTTTTGCTATGCAAGTTAGGTGCATTTTGAGTCGCCCGTTTAAATAACATAACCAGGAAGTGTATGACAATTATAAATCATCTTCGCCTTGGCAAATTTACAGCTGTCATGATGAGCACTTCACTTGCCAACTTCAGACTTCAGCAATAAACAGTTGCTCATTACACAAACACCCACCCAAAACAAAAAAAAAAATGGGGTAAGTCAAGCGTTAAGCTAAATGTGCACCAGCTCAGCACCTCAGAGCAGCAAAGTAAACACGAACACCAACATGATCATGAACACCTATACGAATACTGACAACAACAACAACAACAATAACAACAATACTAACAGCAACAACATAAAAGACTCGAAGACTCGGTGCAGGGCGTTACAAGTGCTATTTGCTTTGGTCAGAGGAAGCTAACTGGATATAATTCCTGGACGCAAACATAAAACACAAAATAAAGATTTGTGCCCCCGCCCCCCCTCCCCCCCGCAAACTACTGTCAAAATTTTTTTTTTTTTTGGACATGCAGCAGCAAAGGTTGGTAGATTAGAAAAGCGTGTGCTTGTAATTTCTTTCGCTCAACAATTTTCACATGTTGCAGCATCATAAAGCGCCTGGGTCCAGGTCGTCGTGTCGACTCGGGTATTCATGTTGCTGTTGTTTTTTTTTTTTTTTTTGTGGATGCTGCGTCTATTAAAATGCTATTTTGACTGGAGTAGTTTAGTTGAACAACGCGGCGGCGGCAGCATCGTCATCGTCTTTCGAGTGCGAGTGCTGAAAAGCATTTTTATGTTCTCGTGGCGTCAAGTGCCGCGCTGCCGTCATGCACCGCACAGCAAAGCGGTAGAAATTTTTCGCGCACCACACGGCCAAAACCCCAAACAAGAACAATGTTGATGATAATAGTAACAACAACAACAGTCAACAAACAACTGCAACAGCAACAGCACAAAACAACAACAACAACTCCAACTGGCAGACCAAACCGCGCGGCGTGCAAATAATGCAATTTGTGCAATGTGCGCCTGCGCAAACGTGGGAGTCAAAACTGTGTTGTCGGAGTCAGAGTTTGCGCCGCCATGGGGCTCACTCACACTGGGACTCTGACTCTGAGTCAGACTCAAACTGCTGCTCATTTTTAGTAGCTTCCCCACTGCGCCAACAAGTCGCAGCTCCTAACTACTGTCAGTCAGTTAGTCGTCGACGCTGTGTGGCCGCTGTTGATTGCATTTTTGCGACTGCGACTGCGACTGAGGCAGCGGCAGCGGCAGCGGATGCGGATGCCACCACTGCCACTGCCACTGCCACAAAACAAATAAGTGCATTTAGTGTTTAACAAATGTTCGCTTTTGCGCTGATGGCGCTGTTGATAAGCGCGAGCAAAATGAATTAACAGCAATAAGCCAGAGACAACGATGACGCTGATGATGACAATCGCTGATGCTGCTTTTTGCACTAGTGGTGATTAACCTACTGCCAAGCTCTAGTCGACAGTCGTTTAAACCATTCTAATTAAGAATGAATTTGTTAAATAATACTAAAGCATTAGACATAAAAAACTAATAATTTATAAAATAGAATTAGGCCTATTTGGTTTGGCACTTTAGTTTCTAGCTAAATTAAATGCCTTTATGGAAATAGGCATTTAAATTTAAATTCTTACTTAAGGAAAAAGGCATTTAAATTTTAAATTCTTACCATAATTAAAATGTCAAAAGATTTGATTGGCTGATATGAGAACAGTTAAGGGAAACAACAAAAAAAACAGGCATATCTTGGCAGCGATTAAAATTAAAGTCTCAGCTTGATATCGAGTTGCAGGTACATTTTAATGGGTTAATGACAGTGCCACAGTTTTGCCATGTTTACCCGCCGGGAGACAGCAATTGAGGTGCATTGTGAACGACGGCCATAAAACCAAAAAATATTGCAACGCCCACGTCAGCTCAAAATTTCACCTAGTAAACCCAACACACACACACACACACACACATTTGAAAAGTTGCAGCAACTGGACAGTCGACAACCAAGTCCAAGATGTGGAGCAAGATCCGCTTGCCCAGTCCAAGTTGCTGCCGCTGGCAGATAAATGTGCAGCATGCGGCAACAACGCGCGGGTGTTTTTTTTTTTTTTAGCCATAGTGAGTTCCATTTAAATTAAATTAGAGCCGCCAACTCTCTAACTGTAACAATGAGTGATGTACGCACTAAAAGCTGACAGGCAAATGCCCAATGGCGATGGCCAATGGAATCCCCGCAATGGCAATGCGTGGGCATAAATTAGCCAGGCCATTGCAATTGGCATTGCCATGGCCATCACCATTGCCATTGCCATTGCCATTGCCAATGCCAATGTCCTCGTTAAAGCAGCCAGTTTGCTCTGTCAGGCAATTGTAATTAGCAATGAACCTGCTCCTGCTCCTGCTCCTGCTCCTCCTGCTCCTGCTTCTCCTGCTCCTGCTCCTCCTCCTGCTGCTTGTTGTTGTTCTTAATGTTTTTGCTGCTTGCCTGCTAATGGCCGGCATAATCATTATGAATTGAGATTGCGGCAATCGGAATTGCAATCGGACGCCCACACGTTGTCTCATTTGTCTCTCTGTGTGTGTGTGTGTGTGTGTGTGTGTGTGTGTGATCTAGTACGCTGACGTGCCTGTGTCAAGTGATTCATCATGACAGTCAAACAGTCGTAGTTCAAGATTTGAAGCCAGTCCGGCTTCAGTTCCGTTTGCATGCAAATTAGAACACGATGGAAAAACACACACAATACACACACACACACACACACACACAGCTGACAGCACTGTCAAACGGATTTGGCGTGCACCTGTTTGTTGAACGGCTGCTGTGGCTGCTGTGTCTGCTGTGGCAGCTGTGGCTGCTGTGGCTGCTGTGGCTGCTGCTACTGCCTATGAGTCTGACCCCAAATCTGACTTTCACAAGCTACCAGGCGGGATAGGCACTTTCAAGTTCAGAGACAAATGGGTGCGCATTCGATTCGATTTACTTTTAATTTATAATTTGGTAAACCTTTTGAACTCGACTGCATTGAGAAAAATGAAATTGTCGATGGCTTCGACTTGCAATTTGTGGTTGCAATTTCATTTCGAATTCAGTTCCGCATCATTGCCAGGCAGCGTGCACAGTATACAGTGAGAAATAAAAGTAAAATACTGCAAATAAAATCAGGTCAAATGGGGCACAATGGGCAGCACGTAGCGCGAGACCATTAGGCCAAATCTGGCTGCCATTTTGTGGCACTCCTTTCTAGTCTGCAACCTGGCATTGACCCTGTCTGCATTTAAATCGCTGCTTAATTGACTTTTGTGCTGACGTACATTTTTTTACCTGCGTATCCCCACAGGCACTTTAACAAACATACGGCAAATGGCAATCAAATTGAATCCCAGTTGCAGTCGACGTCGCAGTTGACGTCGCAGTCAAAGTTGAAGTCTGCGTCAAGTCGTGTGTCGTTGTCAAGGCAACATGGACAAGACATCAATCATCACTAAATTAAAAAACATTTAAACATTTAAGATTCCTGCATGGGGGAAATGTTAGATACTGAAACGATTGCCTCGTCTCATAAATAATGCAGCAGCCAACAGCAACATGCAGCTACGAAATGTCACATTAAACAGGCGATATTAAAGCTGAAAGGCAGATGACACCGAAATCATGTTAGGCGGCACTTGAATGAGTATCAAACGGCAGCTGCCATAAACACACAAACACGCCGTCAACGTGTCGACGATAGCTAAAAGGAGCATACCAGATCATGGCAAAGCCAGGCCAGGACAGGCTGGTGTACTGGAGGTGATACTGTTGCCGATGGTGGAAGCAGTCGTCGTCGGCATCGACAGTCGTTTTACACTTGTCGCCGGCATTGGCCAAAGTTGGCAATTGCCGCGCCACTTTTATGTGGCCTCCGCTTGGGGAGCTGCCTGCAGCGGACGCATCAGAAAACGTGGTAGGTGCAAACGCCGCACGTCAATTCCTGCATTAGACGACAGTCTCACTCGCAGTCTCACTCGCAGTCACAGCCCCAGCCATAGTCCCAGTCCCAGTGCCAGTCTCAGCCTCGATTCGATTCCAATCCCATCCAACGGCCAAACAAGTTGTCATTGGCGCGTTATTTATGACAATGTTCAAGATGTTTCTGTTGCTGTTATTCGCTCCCTTGCCGAGCACGCTCCTCCTGCTGCCCAACAATGTTTATGTTAATGCAAAGTTCGAGACGCTCTCCTTGCGCCCCCCCACACTGACAGCAGCGCTGCATTCAAGTGTCCGTCAATTGGCATCGTTAATAGAGTTCGAGCTTGGACCCCGGCGGCAGGTTCGTGTTGCTGCTGTTGCTGCTGCTGCTGTTGCTGTTGCTGCAGCTGACCAAAAGCGGCGGGCGTGTGACAATTAAATTGTCAAGCGCAGGCCTTTGACATTGACGCGTGGCAAGTGTCAAAGTGGTTGTTGGTGTTGTTGCTATTGTTGTTGTTGCTATTGTTGTTGTTATTGTTACTCTGTCTGCAAGCACAAAGTGTGAGCAGCAAGCGGGTTTCGGCAGCACTTGGCGGAAGGGGCGCTTTTCAATTATGATTTTAATCACAACAGTCAAGTGGCAGCAACAGCAACAGCAGCAGCGTAGCAGCAACAGCTTTATTATATTTTTGTTGTTTTTTGTTTTTTTGTTCGGCAACTTTGTTTCTCACCAATAAATTGGCAATTTTTTTAATGTTCACTGCTGCACTGATAAATGAGCTTTGATACGACTTAACTCGAATTTATCGAGAGGCATTTTAAATATACCTGCCAAAAAATAACAGTACTCATCCAGTTTAAATTGAATATAACTTTATTTAATTTGTTAAAAGCACGCTCATGCCCAAGTTCTCTTAACGTATCTCTGATTCTCTTTAAGCCATGTGTTGTGTACTTTTGCTCGCACTCTGCACGCGTCGCAGTCGCCGCGTCGCTTTCCAGTGACGTCGCCGAAACCTCTTTTTATTGGTCAAAAGCTGATCGGCAACTGATAGCACAGCTGTGCTGGAAATTAACCGCTAGGTCAGTTAACAGCCAGCAGTCAGCAGAGCGATTGACTGGAAAATCACCAACATATTCAACAACGCCAACTGAGAGAGCAGATCCAAGTATTGAGCATTAAACATGGAACATGGAGCACAGCTGAACATGGAGCATTAAGCTGGAGAGAGCGAGGCCGATCGGCGATAAACGAAGCAACGAACGACGCTGGCAGAGAGACCAAACGGCTGCCGTAGCCAGCTCAACAGGTTTTTTGCGTTTTAGCGGCTTTTTTGCCGTTGCTCCCTGGTTCGTATGTGTGCTCGGCTCGGCTCAATCGTAAGCCGCAGCCGCTGGCAGAGCCGCTACGGCAGCCTGTTGCCTGTTTGGCTGTTTTGGCTGTTGTTGTTGTTGTTGTTGTTGTTACTGTTGCTGTAGCTGTTGCTGGACTGTATTACTCGGTCAGTCGGTCTTTGAGAGGTTGTTGCTATTTTCCCACTTTTTTTGCTTGGCGATTTTTGCTCGCTGCGCTTCGTTGGTGTTTTGCAACTTGTTGTTATTGTTATTGTTATGGTTGGTGCTGCCGCTGTTGTTGCTGCTGCTGTTGTTGCTGCTGCTGCACCGGCAAAAGCAACAGCAACGGCAATTGCACTCAATTGCTGCCGCGACTGCTGCTGCGCTGCACTAAGCGGTGACTTCGGCACTGAGCTGGGAGCTCGAGCTGCCTGCAATTTTCATCCTCTTGCAGTTTCTGTGCGACTTTCTTGCGGGACTGTTTAAGCTTTTTGCGTTTGCGCGCGTTGCAAAAAAAAAAGAGGTTTTCTGAAGTGTTCACGCGTTTTCGCAAGTCGCGTGCGCTCGTTTTATTTGCGAGCTTTTGTGCGTTTTGCATGCGATTTGTGTACGTCTGTTTTACTGTGGCCGTATGCAAGACTTGGCCAATGAACTGCATTCACAACGCATAGCAAATAATGATTGCAGCTGCATAGAAAGCTTAAAAATTTTTAATGTTTGGCCATCTGTGGCTGCTCTAAACCAAATCACTCATAAAACCAGCCGAACAAGCAACAGTAAAAAGCAATTCAGTGTTGCCATAAAACCAAATTAATATATATATATCACATACATAATACAAACACACACACACGTACATACAAACAAACCCATATGTTACATTTGTGTGGGTATTTAAACATGTTCATCGATATGCCCTTCGTCCAGCTAGCATATGCAATATATACACACATATTTTATATATATCTGTAATTCTTAGTAGTATAATCAAAAAACACAAACTTGTTTCCTTCAACGGCATCGAGCAGTAACAAATATAAAACAAATTAAATTAAATTAATTTTAATTGCCGCCAAAAGATCACATAAAAAGCGTGCAGTTAAAAGAAAAATTTCAGCAAATTAATTATATTGTATATACAAAAAAACATGGAGCAATAAAAGTTTACGATTTCAAAAAAAAAAAAAAAAAAAAACGAAATAAAATAAAAACCATAAACACATATATAGTATAGGCGCAGCAACAGAAGCTAAAACACAACTGTCGCTGTGCTAAACAAAAGACTTAGGCAACGAACTTGCTGCCGATTTCAATGCTCAAGCCAACATTATGTGATTGGTATTGAGTGTCGAGAGCTACTACGAGCCGTAAGCTGTTAGCTGTGAGAGTTGCGCCAGATAACGGTGTTTCGGGTGATAGCAGCAAAACTAAAAAAAACAACAATAACTACGACAGCAAAAACAACAACAACAACAACAACAACAGCAACAGCAACAAAATGCAACAAGCAACAAACTAATTGACAAGTCAAATCCTGCCTGCCACAAACAAACAGCTGGCTACCAGCGACGGCCACTAACAAAACAACTAACAAACACAAAAACCAACGCCGGACAGCTCGTCGACTGCCAGACTGCCAGACTGGTGGCTTCAACTTTAATCAAATCGCAGCCCCAACGACAATTGCAAAGTGTGCCTCTTAATGTTTCCAAATGCATTTTACTGCCGCGAAAAAAAAGCCAAATAAATTTACATAAATATTTCACGTGCTGCCTTTAGCAACTGTTGCACAGACGACGACGGTCATATCCGCGTTTTGAAGATTGAGATTTGCCAAGCTGGATACTTGCAAGTGTTTTGACTGTGTGTGTGCATTCTGACAGTGTATGTGCCGTGTTTGTTTTTCCAAGAATTTCAATCGGCTAAATGCCTGTGCCAGACAAATCCCAAAAAAAAAAAATTATCACAAATAATAATAATATAAAAAAAAACAAGCAAATTATTTAATATATTCTGTTAATTCGAATGGAGCAGAAGACTTTGCCAGTGGTAAGTGTAAATATTTTCTACTCTTCAATGGTTATTATTTTGTCGAATTTGGCGCTTCTGCTGCAGTGTCAGCAAACTAGATGTAAAGCGATCATTAAGGTGACTCCAAGCTGACTACTAGCTCGAATCTGAGCTGAACAAAGCCATGGATTTATCAATTAACAGACGGAATGATTTCAATTACAATTAAACAGACAAAACAGCTGCCGCATTCGATGTTGTTGGTGTTGATAGTGGCTGATGCTGATGCTGATGCTGTTGTGGCTGACTCTCTGCTGCTGCTGATGATGGTGATGGTGCGTTCGGCTATAAAACCGTTAGTTAAAAGTTTGCCACAACACAATTAATTGCAGTGATTTGAGAGAAAACATCAGCTACAAACGGGCCACTTGGCTTTTAAGACTTCAACTGATGCTTTCGTTGCCATATATTTCCTTATTTTATGTAAAAACCAAAGATCAGCCGCTGTCCGACCAATATCAGCAGCAGCAACAACAACTACAAAAACAGTGCGCCATAATTACAAGTTCAGTTGAGCAATTTAAATAAAAACACTTCAACACTTTAACAATAGACGAATCAGCGCCGCCAGCAGCAGCTGATTGTCTGACTTGGTCCGTCCAATTGTCCGAGTTAGTGGGATAGTTAAAGTCTGGTGATGCAATCTATTGGAAAAACGTTTTAATTGGCATGTTTGATTGAAATTACAATTTTAGTATTAACTCGCACAGCATGAATAAATGAAAAACATTTTATGATTTTTTATGATGCAACTGTTACAAACATAGAAAAATAATTGGCTATGTAAAAATTGGTTGTTTTTAATAAATATTATTAGATGTTATTACAATTATTTTATTCTGATCTGTTCATAAGTTATTTCAACTTTACTTTGCATTTTTAAGTAGATTGCTTTTAATGCCCGACCTAAACAATTAAAATACTATAATTATTAAAGCAAAATCACACAAAAACTTAATCAACAGTAAGGAAATTACATTAAAAAAGACAGCAGGCACTTGTAAATAAATGTGAAAAGAACTATTTAATTCTCACAATAGTAAAACGCAAGTCACGAGATTTCATGTACAACTGGGCGTGTGCTAGAGGTTGCACATAAAGCGAATTAAATTAAATTTATTGTCAGCAACAACAAAAGCACTACAAGATGCATCAGTAACAGTAAGACAACTGCAAAAAAAAAAAACGACATTAACCATAACACAAGCAAGAAAAGTCGGCAATTGTTTAATTGCAAGCGCTGACAAAGAAATTGAGTTCAAGAAATGTTGACAAGCAGTTTCTGGGTACCTGCCTCAGACTGGGTTGTTAATTGTGGGTCGCCGCCGCCTGACTGATGAGTCAACAAGAACTTTTCTTAATAGCCGTAGTACGACTGCATTTTTTTTGTTTGTTTCATCTATAAATGCTGAAATGGTTACCGTAGCAACTTTTTCTCGATATGCTTTTTTAATTAATTCTTTTTGCTGCTGTCATGATTTATTAACTTTTTTTTTTCCATGGTAATTATTGTGACTGATTCCACAGCGGTGCTTGGCTGGGCTAGTAACGAGTTGCATTTGATTTGATTTACCTGTAATTGCGCTCATTATGCCGGCTGTTTTTATTGTTGTGGTTTTTTTTTTGCACGGGTTCGCGTCATTACACATGTTGTCTAGGCGGCAGACAGACTGTCTGTCCGTCTGTTCGTCAGTTCAGATGTGCGCCAGTCATCTGCTGATCGCCTGCACGTTCGTCGGTCGGTCGGTCTGTTAGGCAGTGGGGCTGTCAATCTTGCTGTCTGCCCATTTGGCTACTGTAGCTTAGCAACAAATGCTTTGATTTCCAGCTAAATGCATTTTGCCCTTTGTTTAAAATATAAATGACGCACTTGACTGACATTTGCTGCTGTTGCCACTGATGTCATCAGCCGTCATCAGCTGCCAATGCAATGCTTTAAATGTCACGCACTTCTGGAAATTAAATGCAATGCAGCTTGTGATACGTCACAATTGCTTATTCTAAGCATTTGTAGCTTTGCTCAGTTTGTTGCCTAAGTCTTTAGTTTCGTCATATGACGGAATTCCCGGAATATTTCGATTACACTGCGCCCGCGTCGATTACGGCAACCAAACCAACTGTAATGAGCCATGCGCAAATATTTCGTCTATTACGCAACACACAAAGCAAACGAAACCAACAACAACAGCGGCCAAAATCGATGAGCTAGGCAGACGCTAGGAGGCGCCAATACAATATGCATACATTTTGGCTCTTTCGATCCTAAGCCAACTTCATGGTACAAATGTGAAGAGTTTTCACTAATTTCGCGTTGCTGCGAAACAAAACACGCGAATTAAAAAAAAAAAAAAAAAAAAAAAAACTCTAACGACAACAATAACAACAGCAACAGCAACAAAGAGCAAACAATCAGCGCTGCTGCATAAATAAAAGTAAATTTAATGACAAGCAAAATATTTCTTGTCATGCCTATCAGATTACAAGATTTCTATATGAACTCGCAGATGACGCGCCTGTATGTCTGCATATAAGTACTAGTGTTAGTTGTTTATGGCTCTGTGTGCTTGTCGTGTATATACATATGTGTGTGTGTGTGTGAGTGAGTGTCGTTAAAACATGATTACTGGCGCTCACACAGCTAAACAGACAGTGAGACAGACAGAACCGTTAGTGTCATTTGAATGTGCTTGTTGCTTATATTACGAGTGTTATAATGCCTGGAGGCATCCGAGTCCAAGTCCCATGCGTCGGCGACATTGTGGAAGCATTTGATAAAAACCACTTCAAAGAGCTTGCTACGCAAGTTGCGATCCCCTTGCAGATTTGCAAATTGCAAAACGTAATGATACATGAAGAGTTTTTCAGTGGATTGCTTACATGAGATCATTTATGAAGACTTCTGTGAGTTGGCCAAATTGTGGATTATGGATATTTTTTTTATAAGCCGACTATCTGTTTATTACAGTTACAAATTTTGTAGTTCTTCCCATAGTTAAGATAACTAAACTGTATAAATTGAGTGGGAAATCTCTTGGGGCTTATAAGCCCAATTGCCAATTATAATCAATTTCACACATTACAAAATGAAAACGCCACAAACAACCAAAAAACGACGCATGAAATTGCTAATTGTAGCATTAGCCGTGCGGAAGGGCCCAACCCAATGGGCCTAGGCCTGAGATTGCCACAAACGAGCGGCTGCTTCAGCACAAATCGACAATTAAAATCGTAGCGAATTCCCAAGCAACAAAGAAAATTTAATTACGCCGCATGTGGCAGGCATCGGCGACCTTTGAAATCACAATCGAAAAAAGGGCAACAGTTTCGGGGCCTTGGTCTGTAATCAAGTGAGAAATTTGGGCGTTTTTTAGTCGGCCTAATGAATTTTTCTAGTCATTTGGCTAGTTACCAGAAAATGGGCGTGATAATTTTTTTTTATTTTTAATTTAAATCCAAATCAAAATGGTTATATAGGCTGTAATAAAAATTAAATCGTCATAATGATGCCACCACATGTGATTTGAAAGGTGGTCGCAGGCAGCTGTTAACCTAGATTAATAAATCAGTCTCTTTATTGTCTATTTTTTATGGGTTGCACAATTATCAATAAAAAAAAAACTCTGATAAGATGTGAAATATTAATCGAAAATTGTTCAGTATGTCAATAATAATTACAGATTGCTTGCAACATCACTAAATTCTCAGCTGTGAAAATAATCACAAACCGGCATCTTTTTGCTTGGTAGTTTTTGGCTTAAATTGGCGGCGTGCTTCATTTTTTTTTTTGTGTTCTGGTGTTCTATGTTAAAACGAAATTATTTGGCATTAATAATTTGGACAACGTTTTTAAATTCAGCCATAAATTATTTATGCGGAATACTTACCATAAATGTATATTAATTTAATAATCATCTTCGGAAATTTGTTGCTGGCCAATCGGAATTTTAGGCACGTATTTCTAGCTGACTCGTGTGAAGCGCAATGCACATAAATCTTCATCTTCTTCTTGTCAGCAGCTTGTTTTTTGGTAACATTAATTAATTTGGCTTTGATGTGGTTGCAGCACAGAAAATATAATGGAGCAAAAGAAGAAAAAATTGCGAGTAGCTATCTAAATTCATGCATACAAATTTCAGCTACAATAGACAAAGGCAATAAAAATCAAATAAAATTTTAGTTTTCTTTTTGTTTGGCTCACTGATTTTTTATTTTTAGTTTTTTGCAACGCTTGATTTGCATATTTCTCGTAGGTGGTTCAATGAACTTGTTGCTACAGCGAAGCGAGTCTGGATCTGTTGGGGGCGTCACATGATGAGGCGACGGCGACGGCGAAGCAAGACGCAAGACGAAAACAGTAACACTTCCAGCACTCGGTTTGAGTCGCCTACGCGTAATTTGACAAATTTGCAAGCATTTGCATAAAGTTCGAAACACAAAACAAAAGTATTTCCAATCAGTAACTACAAAAAAAAGTAATTATTTCAACTATAGTTATACGACTAAAATAAATATTTATACATAAAAAATGTCTATGTGTCTTTCGTTGCTTTAAAATTAATTTATTTTTTGCACTTATAAAAATACTGTCGAGCTTGAGTAAAGTTTCGGTTTTTATTTTTTTCACGTTGCTAACTAGAAATATCTTTGATATTAGCAGCCAATTGACTCGCTTTCCTTGACTTTTAGCTTGAGCATATTTTTTTTAGATAAGCTGAGTGCATTTGTGCAATGATTTGCAGATAGCAGACCTGGGAACCATCGCATCTTCTGCTGCAGTTGGAGTAGACCATTACTTCTGTGCATCGAGGCAATTTAGGCTAGCCAGACTGACAAGTTAATAAATAATTTGTGAATGTTTTTTGCTGGATGTTTAACAAACGGGAAATGCGTTGACAGAAGTGACTAATTAGCGCACTTAGTTCTGTCATTATAATTTTATTTAAATGCACTTTAACTGCAACCTTCAGTGTAACCTCATAAACTTATTTTATAAACAAAGTTTCGCTTTGCTCAATTCTTGCTACGCACTTGCCCCCAAGTAATCTAAAATGCTAATTAAGCTGCCGGCATTTTCGTTGTGCTGTTCTTGTTGTTGTTTTTGTTGTTGTTGTTATTAACGCATGCAAAACGTATGTTACGTATACGCACCAGTTGATAAATGCGGTTTTTTTTAGTTTGAATTCGAGTTCGGGTTGTGTTTCGTTGCGTTTAGTTGCGCTGCGTGCATTAATTAATAAACGTCGTGATGTCGCTTTTGAAGTGTCTGTCATTATGAGATCAATTAATAGGAAAAAATTCTAGATCAAGGCGAAAATGTACAAAAATGTCGCACACACGGGACAAGCGTGCGTTGTTGTTATTGATCGACACGCAATAGATATTTCATTTTTTTGTTGTCCTCTATACAAACATATTTCAAGCATTTTCTGTGTGTGTGCCGGACGACCCCTTGTAAACACACACACTGCATTTTTATTTTGTTTCCATATATTCTTACCAATCGCACAATTTATTTATTTATTATTTTTTATTTATTTTAATTGCTTTCGGGCTTATTTTTAATTAACGATTTGACAGTGTTTGACATCAGCATAAAACTAACGTTTAAGGAGGCGTAGAAATCATCAGCTGTCACTAATCAGACGGGAGAAATAAATCATCAATAAGTTCAGTATTGTAAAGCCAAATCCACAAAAACTCATACTCATGAATATTATACTATATTTTTATACTTATGTAAAGAAAAGAGTCGTGTTATTACACTTTAAAAAGAAATTCAAATATAAAAAAAATATTGAAATATATGATTAAAATTTAAAAAATAATATTTTAGATTCTTTTTTAATACTAACGGTTTAATAACGTACTGTTCATATTTCTTGCAGTGCAACTCATATTTACCACTGATTATTTTATTTGGCTCGTGTTGTTCTTAGTGGTGTTAGTCACTTTGCATGGCTGTTATAATTAATGTTGTTAATACGCAATTCGTTTTTTTATCTTCGGTTTCAGTTGCAGTGGCTTTTTCGTGTTACAAAGTTGCCGAATGTTAGTTGGTTTGTGTTGGTTGTTGCACTTGTTTCTGGACGATGTAGTTTGTTTTTTTTATTGCAGGCGGTTTTATATTACACAAATATTTGCGCTATCGACAAAAAAACAGCAACAGCTCGTTGCCAGCTAAAAGCTGTGCGCAAATAAAATTTGCCTTGCAAATGAAGTCGCAACTAAAGCAACTTTATATTTGAACTTGATTTTGGTGGCGGTATCACAAAAGTCATGGGCTCCGCCAAAGGGGGCGGTTTGGGTCGGGGACCGGGGTCAGATCTAAACCTGACGCTGTCCGAATGCAGCTGTGCTCGACTGTTGTGCGTGAGAACCAGCTGGCCAGTAACAACAACAGCACTGATAGTGTTGTTGCTGTTGCCTTATATATATCAAGATTTCAATTTTGCATTTGTGTACTTGAAAATTGACGCCGCACGGCACGCACGCATTTGTTGTTGTTGTTGTTGTTTGAGTTTGCTGTTGCATTTCAGCCTAGCTGGTTAATAAATTTTGAGATACTTATCAATTAGCATACGAATTACATGCCTTGCAATCATAAATAATGCGTAAATTTTGCGCTGTTTGTTTATGAAAATTAAAATTAAAAAATAAGCAAAAAAAAAAAAAAAATAATTGATGCATTAATGTTGATTTCAAAGACTTAGTGGCTAGCAGGCCGCTGTAAGCAATGTAATTTATATGCACTTCTACACACTTTGAGTGTAGGTGCGTGTTTGATTTGTCTTTGATTAGAAACAACAAACAAACAACAAATGAACAACAAATCATGCAGCACGAAACGAAAAATATGTAGTTGAATTCAATTGAATTGAATCGAATGACTTAGGCAACGAACTTGATGGCATGATCCAGAAATTCGCTGCCCCAACTGGGCAAGCTCATTGTTATGCTTAACACTTTTGCGTTATATTTACAAATTGGGCCAATAAAATCAACACCAAAGAGACCAGCAGTAGGCGACGCGATACCTAAACAGATACCAACGACGACAACAAAATCGACACCGAACCGACACCAACAGTAAGAGCAACATCTGAATTGTAAGACTATTAAAATCACGCTAAACGGAAAACGGGCACATAACTAAAATCAACTCACAACTGTTGATGAATTTTTATGCATGTTTTTATATGGTGGTCATAAAAAAAACTGACTGTTCGCCAGACTGTGCTTGTCCGACTAGAAGTCAATGATTTTTTAATGAAACAACGAACACTCTGTTGTCCAGACATTAAAATAGCCAGCAAATAAATCAAATGCGACTAGCGATCACATGAACAGCTAGCTGGCTAGCACTTGATTATAAGAGATACGGCTTACAAAATCCGCCAGCTTCGTTAGCCGCTAAGTCAACACCAGCAACACAACTCACCTGCTGTGCGTCGTCGGCTAAAACCAACAAAATCTCAGCAACAAAAATGTCAATGGCGCGTTAATCCCAACGCTATTAAAGTATCTGTATCTGTATCTGTAGCCCGATATACTCAAAATATCTATGCAAAATGAAAACGTTTGCCAAGGGATTAAGGCTTTGCGAGGGATACCCAGTTCGTTACGGCCACTGAGCGTGCGTTAAGCTGACGGCGTAAGGCACGCGCGAAAACGTTTAAAAATCGTTAACGTTCATAAATTGTTGGAGGGACGGCGGTACAGTGACATACAGAAATCGATAATGACAAAAAACAAGCGGCCTAAAGTGCGGGCAAAGAGACATGAAAACCACACTTCGTTATTGGACAACAAATCCCCTTACCCTATTTTTATTTTGAAACACATTCTCCATTGTACGTACATATGTCTCCCACTCTCAGCTCTCGATTGTTTATTAAATACGAGTCATACCTTCGACCATATTTTATCTACTACTCCAGATCTGAAACTGAAATTGTATCGGAATGAGAATCGGAATCTCGCACCCGATTTTGTGTCTCCGCTGTCAGCCCAGTGACACTTTGGGCCATGATTTATGCGTGCTCAATTTTGTTGGCAGGCATTTAACGTGCTCTGTTCGTAGTAGCTCTTATTGGTCGTGGATTTTTGGGAACAATGTGTTGAGGCAATTACGCCCACTGGCTGACGCTAATACTGTGGCTATGTACATACATACTCGTACATACACTCGTTTGGGGGGATTTGTCATTTGGCGAACGGAATTTCCCATAATTTTGGCATCAACTTTAGCTGACTCAAAGAAATATGTCAAAGCTTTTAATACGACGCTAATTAAAAGTCAATAAAACCCAAAAAAAAAAAAAAACAGTAACCAGTTGGCGACTCATCAGACAACACAATGACACCTTTGGCTGCCACTGTCCGTCTGTCCGTCTGTCCGTCTTTCTGGCATTCTGTCCGCTTGTCTGTTACCTGTTAGCTAGCAGCAGTAAGTGCTCCTAATTGGCCCCCGGCTCGTCCTAAGCATTTTTTTTTTTGTTTTCGTTAATTTGCGAAACTGACAAACGCTTAGCATCCGTCTATCCTTATCTGGGCGCTATCTTTTGTGCTGGTCTCGTGGCTTTTATGATTTTTTAAATGTAAGTCACGCTTTTGGCAATTAAGTGGCCCCAACACCGACGCCAAACACCGCAGCCAAACTCACCGCATCGACTGTGGCCTGTGGCCGCCCTCGACAGGTGGCAGCCTCCTTTCTGGGCGCTGGGGGGTGTTGGCCGACTGATCGCAGTGTTATTTAGCTGGCTGCTCGATTTGCCCGGCTATTTGGTCTTTCTTTGGGTGCTGCAATAACCTGCCAGCTTTCCTGGCTGCTTCTGTGCTACGTTTTGGCGACATGCGCCGCATTTGCAATTATTTTGCGGCTCATTAAACTTTTAAACACGTCGCTCACGTAGTGACGCGTCTGTCAGACGGCTGCCATGTAGCCCGGCAAAGGCGGCCGCATCCCCTCTCGCCCTCACATTGACTGTCTGCCTGTGAAAATGTCATAAAAATCTCTGGGGATTTAGCAGTCGGTTTTGCTGCTGGCTGCTTTGATTTCTGTGGTTGCTTTTTCCCAACGTTTTTAGCTTGCGAAATCACAAAGATTTCTTTTTTTTTTATCGCACAAGTTGCCGTTGCTTTTGTTGTTGCTGTTGTTGTTCATGTTGTTGTTGTTGTTGTTGGGGCCGTTTGATTGTTGCCAGCTTTTTATTTTATGATTATTATATTTTTTGAAAATTGCCAGCATCTTGCTAGTCGGCCACCCCGTCACAGTCAACACAGTTGACACTCACAACAAACACAAACACATGCTGACAAAAGACTTAGGCAACAAACTTAGCGCAAATTTTATGTTTGTTTGTTTTTTTTTTTTGCTTTTTTGCGTGCTGATATAAATTGCCTGCTGCCGCTGTCAAATGCAATTAGCTGTAGTTTAATTGAAAAGCAAGCAAACGCCAAATGCCATTGCCCAAAAAATGAAAAACCAAAATAAAAAAAAAATGCTTTTCTGCACCACATTCCACGGGACATTTCAATTAATTTTACTGCTCTGTCGCCACTTTTCTCTTTCCTTTACGCATTGTTTGCCTGTGTGCCACTTTCTGGCCGTGACAGGCAACGGCAACGACAACGACAACAGGAACGACAAAAACGAAAACAAACCACAACAACAAACAACGACAACGGCAACGTTTCAATGTCGGCTTGCATTAAAGTGTCGTTCGTTTTCTGGTTCAAGTACGTTTGTCTCAGATAAGTCGCCATCGCCCCAACCAGGCAAACGAGCAGATTCCATTTCATGGTCATTTGCATGGAAATCGCTCAGCTGACTCCATGTCGAGTCCAGTCCATCGTTGTCCCAGCCCTCCTCTTCCGTTGTCAATAACGATTTTCATCATCAGCGTCATCCAGCCTGGATTGTGGGGCTTGGTTGCTCGCCAGCTCTTTGCATCTTGCATCTTGTGCTGTGCTTGTGCCTCTTGTGCATTAAAAACTAAATGTGAACCAGCTTTGCAATCAACTATAGCAGTAGCAGCAGCGCCATCTAGCGTGCCGTTTTCACCAATAGCATATTCGCTACTAATGAAATATATGCGAAAGCCAGAAGATGACCGGTATCAGCAAACAGCTTCGGTTTCATCGTCTCGCGCTCTTTTATTATTGTAATTTTGTGTTGGTATTGCCGCAGTCGGGGAGTCGCACTGGTCCGAGTGGTCGCAACGGTTTCGTTTTGTCCAAAACTATGCATAATTTATGAGAGTCGTTTGGGTTGCATCGTTTTATTATGCTAATGCCTGGGTAATTTGTACGTTTTGGGCCTGGCTGCTTGGGCTTAGTGTCACTATTAAGCGACTAATTAATTTGTTCGAGACGGTCGAGCGTTTCTTACAGATCCATGAATTTATTAGCATTAGAGAGCTAAGCATGAAGGTGCCAACAGTTCCATCAATCAATTAGCATGAATCCCCCAAAGCAGAGAGCAAATCGAGCTCCTTAAAAAAATTGCAACGATTTTGCAATAGCCAAAGCAAAAGCCAAAATAGCAACAGCAACAGCTAAAAGAGAGCAACGAGCTGTGGAAAACAACTACGACAACGACGACGACAACGACTTGCTCGAGATTACAACAATGTTGGCATGGGGCTGACCACGTCGCCTTGTCTGGTCTGGCAGCGTGTGTGCCCCCGCGAGAGGTCGCCCAGCCTCAGATCCGGCTTTGCGGTCGTTCTGTCTGTCTGTCTGTCTGTCTGTCTGTCGATCGTTTGGTCGCTATACTCTGTCGGTTTGTCGATCAGTCCGTCGCTCTATCGGAGGCCTTTGAGTTATGAACAAGCGTAGCACGTTGCAAATACTTTAAAGCGCTTAATAATATGCAGTTTATTATTGTTATTGGCATCGTTGTGGCACATAAAACTTTGCAATTGGCATTATTAACGCCATCGGCTCAGGCCATTCAATAATTCGCTTTCCAGGTCGCCCCACATCTAACTATGGATTTTGGTCTTTGGCTTGGGCGTGTGTGGGAATGCTGCAATTGCAATATTTTGGCACTACACAAATGACGCAGATTGATTATGCTCATAACAGTGTCCGGGCCAGCGCTTTGTGTCTATTCACACCTGGCCAACACACATTAATGGACATTTAAATTAACTGCACTCTAATTAACCATATATATTTTATATGTGCTCACATTTGGCACGCAA
Organism: Drosophila longiperda; assembly: GCA_035042125.1. NCBI lineage: Eukaryota > Metazoa > Arthropoda > Insecta > Diptera > Drosophilidae > Drosophila > Drosophila longiperda. The sequence goes on from JAWNLV010000010.1 coordinate 282,636, forward strand.
AACACTTGACTTCGAGAGGACGTGCGGCGGGGCAAAGCAGCTGTTTTTTTTGTATAATTTTTTTTTTTTTTTGTCAATTTGGTTCGCCAACTCATAAGCTAATTAAAAGCAAAGCATTGCTAATAAATATTTTTTTTATATAATGGCTTTATAAAATGCGTGCTGTGATCCAGCGGGGCGTGACTCGCATAATGAAATACATTGCGCTCTATATATATATATATATATATATATATATATGCGATTGCAAATACGAATTGGAATATGAATACGATTTACTAGTCAATTGAATGCACCAAAACACTTGCGTGACTTGCTATGATTTTTTATGTGGACGTACCTCGTTTACTTTGCGATGCACTTGTTTGGCGAATCGGGCGTAGTCGTAAAAAACCAAACAAGTTAAATTTTAAAATTAATTGTTCTTTAAGTTTGAAATGTATTCGATTGCACTTTAAATTCGATAGGTATATTTAGTGGATAAATCGAAATGGAATTTCTTGCTAAATATTCATATTTATTTGAGTTGCCCTCCCCCGCCTTCACACTCAGTTTTCAAAAATCAAAAATCAAAATGGAAATGAGTTGTTATTGCCAGATGATGCCTGTATTCGATTTCCGCGTTGCCAGCCAAGCGTTCACTTTTAACTATGCCGCCGATGCCGCCGCCGATGCCGCCGCCAGCTCTGGCTGACAACGCCGCGTATGCGCATTTTTAATTGCCACAACATGTTGCAGCGAAGATTGGCAATATTTTCAACTGCTTTTTATTTTATCAACGAGCTCGCGCAACGGCAAATTGATGTTGACATTTCAACCGGCTGTCGCTTGTTGGCGCGTTAATTTTCAAATCGCTCACCAAAAATGGCCGCGTTATGAATTATCAATATGGTGCCGCCCCTGGTGACATCGCCCCGGTCACAGAATGCGAAACGTTTTTTTTTTTTTTTCGCAACGCAGGAAATTGCTTTCATTGATTGCCCAACTGGACAGCGGCGGGTGCTCCATATACGGTCTAAATATTTGCTAAATCACACGCGCTCCACAGACTTGCCACAGCACACACAGAGACACAGAGACAATAACGTATCGCAGCGTTGAACTAAGTTATTGTTGTTGTTCTTGTTGTTGTTGTTGCTGTGGTACTTGTTGTTGTTGTTGCTGTGCTGGGAGCTCGAAACTTTTGCTCTGGCTATGGCTGTGGTCACGATTTTAACATTTTTGCGCATGCGCAGCGAGCACCCCGAAATTTTCGGCGTTGCCCATTAATTTTCATTGAAAACGTTTTCATATTTTTACCATAGTTGTAGCGCTTGCCCGTTGTTGCCACATTTTCGTATAGCACAATATTTTCATTGTAGTGTTTTGGCATATATTTATGTGCCGTAAAAAATGCGATCAAGATTGGGCTAGGACTACAAACTGCTGCACCACCAGACAAGGCGAGGTTTGCGACTTATTCCAACGCGGAATCGCTGCCATGGCAGCTGTAACTTCAAGTACACCACCAGCACCACCAGTACCACCAGTACCACCAACAACAACAACAACAACAACAGTCAGAAAGAGTCATGCAGACTGCATTGTTGTTCAACTTTGCACTTCAATTGCAGTTGTTGTTTTTGTTGTTATTGTTGTTGTTGTTGTTGTTGTAGTTGATGTTATTACGGTTTGGGGGCGCAGGCGTAAATTAATGGATTCATCGAACCAAGCCAAAGCCACAGCAAAGCGAAACCAATCCAAGACACAGCAAACCGAATTGAAGTTCAATGTTTGTGTTAACTACTTTGCACCTACAGACACACACACACACACACATATCTACAACACACACACACACACACACAGAGGGGACACAGGCCTGATCGCATTTAATTGAATATTCTATTTCATTTATCAATTAGAGAGTTTGCTTTTTTAATTGAGGCATGTGGCGCACAGGTTAAATGCTGGCCAAATTAGTGGCAAACTAAGGTGGCCATATTATTATTATTGTATGTTGCCGATACAAAAAAAAAAGAGAGCCCACAAATTGTCTGGCCGTTTTCGGGGAGTGGACCTGGGCGAGTCCCGTACAGACTGACGGCCAGTGAGTTCGCAAAACTAAATGCTAATTATATGGTTACTGAGTACGTTTGAGGCTCTCATTGATTCACTCTCTGATTACTGGGGCCAGGGCAAGGTTATGATTTGGTCAAATACAAGAAGCCAAAGCTGAAGCTGGAGCTCTACCTGGATCTGGCTGTAGCTAAGCTTCTGTATGAACTCTCTCTCTCTCTCTCTCTCTCCCTCTCTCTCTCTCTTTGTATTTATCTCTTTCTTTGTTGCTCTGTTTCTGTGACTGTGTGGCAAAGCAGCCACGCCCATTTAATTGCCACCTAGCAGCATTTGAGTTAACTAACTGTTCATAAATAGTTATGGCATACACGGACAGCGGCTGCGCCCACAAAATTGCCACTGCAGCTAAGATCTGGCCAGGCCAAGCCAGGCCCTGCCTCAGTCGCCAAGTCCGAGAACGAGTCAAAGTCATAGTCCGAGTCCAAGACCCAAGTCCCAACTAATGCCAACACGGTAGTTTTCTATGTGCCATTGTTATGTGCAGTACATTTATTTTCCCACTCTTTCCTTGCCGTTGTTTTGCACTGCCAGTGACTGTTGTTGTTGCTGTTGTTGTTGTTGTTGTTGCTGTTGCCGTTGCTTAAAAAATTTAGTTAATTTAGCGCATTTTTTTTTTGTTATAATTTTGTTGCTTTGACTGGCAATGCTACCAATTTGATTTGCAGGCCAGTCATTGATTGCTTTATTAAGCATTAATTTCAACAGCGTCCTTGGTTGGTGAGTTGGCAAAACAATGTTGCAAGAAATGTTCTTCCGCATGAAGCCGGACAAAATTTCAAATGGAATTAGCCCATGCCTAAATGTCATATAATGACTCAGAATAGCAGCTATGATTGACTCACCATATGATAATTTACTGTTAGAGCAGATAAAGATCTGGCTAATAAATATCGGGCCTACAATATTTATTTAGAGCTCTTTAAGAAGTTTACAGTTTTAGTTCCCATCGTTGTTCAAATTACTTTATTAGAGATTGGCTCTAATTAAATTATGCGTTCACTTTTTTTTGTAGGATAATGTGTTTCCCACTTTAATAAATTCGTTATGCAAACAAAACACAGCTTAGGCTCCCAGGCATAAATCACACAAGAACCCCACACTCTGGGCCAGAGTCAGAGCCAGATTCAGAGTAAGAGTCATAGCCATAGTCAGAGCCAGAGCTGGAGCCGCACACCGAGAAACGAGTGTTGTTGTTATTATTTTGTCTGATTTCTTTGACGGTTTCATTCATGCGTGGTCCCCAGCAGCTCATTCAGAGGTGTCGCTGCTTGGATCGCTTATGCAAATAATGTAACGTTTAACACAAAAGCCAAGTACGCCCAACACATGTATGTCGCACACGCTCAGCAGTCAAAGCCGGAGTCAGTCAGAGTCAGTCGGGCAGTCAGTCAGAGGGCGTTCATAATCATACGTCTAATTGCCCGCATCGGGCCGTGAGATTCCGTGGGGCATTCAAATGCAAAAGTGTTTTGGGGCGCTTATTGTTATGCAGAGTGCACACAAATTCAACATTTGGCTCACTTTGCTCGCACTTAAATGCAGCTCAACTCAAGTGCAGAGCGATCTCTGGCGATCTCCTCAAGTGGCATTAGCATAAATTAAGCCACTTGTTAACGCCGAGCCGTCCGAACCCCAACTCGTTTTCAGCCATTCAGCAAGCCAATCAGCCACTAGGCGCTCAGTGTTTGTGGCTTGGAGCTGAGGCATCGTTTCAGCTGTTTGTCATTTATTCGTCACTGACAGTTGGCCAATACTTATGAGGCAGAAGTAATAACAACAGCAATAACACAAAAATTGTTAACTACAATGACAGCTTTTGGAGATGCGTTAGTCACATTTTTTGTTTTAATACCAACTTCTGGTATCTATGTGTGTATTTATGGCCAGTTGAGTGTTTGATTTTATGAAATCATCACAACAAAAAGTGAATGGGTTTTATGCTGTACTTATCTACCTAATACGTCAATATACGGACACCAATGGTGTTTAGGTGTAGCTATAGCCATAGTAATAACGGTGCCCAAATGTTTTTTGGGTGGTTTATGAGTTACACCCCTCTCAGCTCTTAGACCATGTCCAGCTGGCCAAAGTGGCTTTGCCTCGTTTTTATGACAAACACAATTTACAATCGCATACGAAGTTTTTTTTTGACTAATAAAAGCCGCATTAGCGTTGAAAAGTGTTGACACATTTTTGGCTTTTCTATAAGCAGCATATCAATAAAAGATCGTTAAACTATAATGCAAAGGGTGTGGCATTTCCGCTTAAAAGGAACCAACACGTGTGAAGAGCACTAAAATGATGTGTTAGACTCTAAATCCATTAAGCCCCAACACAAAGGAGCTGCTGTTTGGTTTTATTTTTGTTTTGTTGCTGGCTTAAATGTATCAGGTGATTTTTAGGTGATTTTGCTTTTTTATATGATTTCAGTTGGTTATTGTCCCATGATTCGCAAAGAAATTAAGCCGTCGGTCGCCAAAGCGAAATCGACCATAAAATAAAATCAATCAAAAGCAAATTTTTAAATATTTAATAATAATTAAATGTTTTCAAAAACACCACATTTTTATGGTGTCATAAATTTTGCTTGACTAGATTTGCATTTATTTCGGTTTTTTGTGTTATGTCTACAGTATTGAATACTGATAGCTTGATTACCCTATAAGCCATAAACTATAAATATAACCCAAAAAGATACTTTAACAAAATCAAAGTTAGAGCTTTTTTGGTAAGCCAATTTAATGTATCATACAAAAAAAATATTAGTATGTGAATAGTCGATAAGTGTTATACGATTTTATGATCTTTCACTTTTCAATACCTCTCTCTCTTAGGTTGAAAGCATTAAATATTCTTTTCATGTGCGCTCCTCTTTGAGCACTTAACTTCGGATCAAAAACACCCCCCCAGCCCCACGTCTCCGATTGATACAAATTAAAAATTGCAGTGCAATATGTTGGCGAGGTATGGGGCCCGAGACCAACCCAACCCATTGGCAAACCAAAAACGATTTTGCCATTTTGGCAATTGGGTGCAATGCAAGTAACAAAAATGTTGAAATACTTAACAAAATGCCGAATAGAAACGCAACAATAAAAAAATAAATAAATGAACGAGTGTTTTTTTTTTTTAGCTTTTCAATTGATTTTGTTGCTCGCCATGCGTTGCAATAAATAAAACAGCGTACGGCCTATTATACAATATAATAAATCTTAAAGAGTGTGTTGGTACCAAAAAAAAAAAAAATAAATAAATAAAAAAAACTAGCAAAAAGTGGGCGTGCTGCTCTTGATGTATTTTTTTTTTGTTATTGTTGTCGTTGTATTATTTTTTCCTGCACTTTGCACATTAAAATGCCGCGCATGCGTGCCAAAGTGTTGCAAACGGCTTGCCGTGCCCAATCCCCGTTGCAGGATGTGGGCAGCGTGAATGAGACTGTGAGTTGAGCAATACACTTGGCGACAAATTTTTGGTCCATTGCTAGTGCCGCCGACTAAGCCTCAATCGGAGCCACTGTGTACCTGTAGACTGGAGCAACTGTGGCATAACCCAATCGGCTTAATTATTGCCCCACCTACCAGCCCAGCTGATTGGCTTTCTGAGAGAACTGAGAAACTCGATGTTGCACGCACAATTTAAATTCGATTTTTTATTCATAATAAATTCTGTTTATATGCATGTTTTCTCGCACATTAAAAGCGCATAAATTATAAATTAACACCCAAGTGCGTAGAGCCCGGCTTCCTGCAGCCTGAGAGTAGTTCAGTCACATTCAAACGCACACACGCACAACACAAATACACACACACACACACATACACAGAGGCATGCGTATAGAGACCGGTGGCTGCATTATCACTCATACGCAATGAAGACGTTTATATGGCAAAAATCGTTTAGCGCCAGCAACGCCGAAGCTTCTTTTGCGTCGTGGAGCTGACAAGTTAAAGCTGGAGTTGGCAGACGGGCGGACAGGCCCAAAGACAAATGGACATGGACAGCTAGTTATGAAGTAGTTTCAATAGCCCAATGCAGTGCCGTAGTGCAAAGGGGGGGTCAACTTTTCAGTGAAGTTACACTTTCAACATACAATGTTGCCATTTTTTAATTTGCAACGAATGCAATGAATTTATCCTGGTTTTTTGTAGAGCCCCCACAGTCGCCACCACTGGAACTGATTTAAACTTCTCACGCACTGGTCTGCCAGTTTGAGGCATACCCCAGGCTTCGCTGCAGCCTTCTGCTCAGCTTGCAACTTATCGTGAAGTGGTTTTTTTTTTATGTTTCATTTTCTAGCCGCCGCCTTTGGCTGCACGCAATGGGCGTTGCCAGGCACTTGTTGCCGTGGACACAGTTGTTGTTGTTGTTGTTGCTGGTGCTGATGTTGTTGCAACTGTTGCTGCTGTCGCTGGCTGAAATCAGAGCAAGGCATGGTGCGTGTGTGCGTGTCGTGTGTGAGTTGGTGTGTGTGTGTGTGTGTGTGTGTGTCTTGTGGCTAAGTATGATGACAGCATCTTGGGCAGCGGACTTGTGCGCATTGACTTTTTGCTGTTGAACATGTTAATTTGCTGCGGTGCGTTGCATAAAAAGCAAAACGATCGGCCAAGCTGCCAAGCAGCCGTTACATGGCAGCAAGTTGCAAGCTGCTCCTTTATTTTTATGTAATTGGCAACTAAACACTTTCAGCCCCGATCGTCGTCATCATCATCATCGTCATCGCTGTTGTTGTGCGTATTTATGTCTAATTAAAATTGCTCTGCATGCCGGCCATACCAGAAACTGGGCTTCACTTTACGTATGCTTTTATCTCTGATTATATATATATATATATATATATATGTATATTCATATGTATATCTATTTATAGATATATGTTTGTATATGTACTAACGCTCTGTGTGTTAATTGTAACGCTTTAATGTTTCGCCTTAAACGCTTTGCAATTTAGACGGCATTTCCTGCGTGCAAATTCTTCCTGCTTGCATAGCAAATAAATCTATGCAAAACTTATTAAAAAATCATATGACAAACTGTTGGCGGGGCGATTAATTATTGGTTCGCCTTAGTGAACCATATCGAGCTCTGCTAATGTTGTTTTTATTTTTATTGTTATTGTTATTGTTGCTGTGCAACTATTTTTTCTTTTGCTGCTGCTGCTGCTGTTATAATAATCCGCAACAATTTGACTTAATGCAGGGGCCACAGGGTCGTATGAGTAACATTTAATTGCGCACTAAAGTTAGAGCTCAACAAAGGGGCAACATTTGAAAGAATTTTAACTGAAATTGCTTATTAGTCGGCCATTAGCCAGAAGTAAAACAACAGTAACAACCACCTACCGAAAATATTAACCATAATAATAACAATAATAATAATTATAAATCAATTTTTGAACCAACTAGCTGCATAATAAAAACAACACGAAACTCGGTTATAATCACACGTGACTACACACACTTCTGTGTGTGTGTGTGTGTGTGTGTGTGTGTGTGTGTGTGTGTATGTTGGTTTTTATATACTTATAGTTCGCTTAAAATAAGCAATAAGCGATCCGCTGAATGGGCACAGCTATTTAGCCCACGGCTGTTTAGTGCCACAAAAATGCACAAAATATTTTGCAAAAATAAAACTAGAAAACTTCAACTACAACAAAATTGTAACAAAAACATTTATTATTAATAATAATTAGGTGCAGCACTTAAGCAGATGCCAAAACAAATTTTCTTTGGGGCTAAAGCAATGCTTGCAATTCTGGGCACTTTAACGTCGCTACGCCACAACAACAAAAACAGCAACAAAAACAACAACAAAAACAACAACAACAACAAAAGTTTTGACTACAAAAATAAAGCTGCAACAGAAAAAAATGTCTTACCACTACTGCTGCCACTTCTGTTAAGCAACAATTAAGCAATTTTCATAATTACGAACAATGACCAATTTTTTGACACGCTCGCAAATCGCGCAAAATTTTTTAACCAGCGGCAAATAGCGACGCTGCCAACGTCGACGTCGACGTCGCTGCTTTGGCTGCTGCTGCTGTTGTAGCTGCAACACCAATGTTAACTATAAACGTAGTTTTGTGCATTGCCAGTTGATGCATGCCTAATCTAAAATTCAAACATTGAATTAAATAAAACGAGCAGCAAATTTGTGCATACGAAATTTTAAGTCTTACGACATTTTCAATACGCTATTTTTTTCTCATTTTTGTGTATTTTGGTTCATAGAAAATATAAAAAATTTTGTATAAAATCAAATTTTTATTAAGATAAAATTTGTAATATTTTTATAAGGGCTGTAATTAAGAGCTTTTAGTTATTAATAAGATTGTGATGATAAATCGAATATTTTAATTTGAAATATGGAATAATATTAGTTAGTATTTAACTTGTGAAAACTTGTTGATTTATTTAAGCTTCTAATGAAATTTTTTTTTTTTTTTAAATTAACAAGTTTTGAACATATATAGTGTATTTGCATATTTAGAGCTCGACTTCCGCCTGACAATAATCACGTGTTCCATTTGCACCCTGCTCAGGCACACGGCACACTAAATCCGCACCACAGTTGACCAGAGGCTGTTATCGACGTGCAGTGGTCGTGCTCCGGCCGTATGGTAGTTGCCGATTGTTGCACCGATTTATATAATCAGCGGCGACACAAAACGTGGCAACATACTACATGTAATTTGCCATTGCTTGCGGCTTGCTTTGGGCAATCTAAAACAATTTGCGTTTCGTTTTTTTCGGCAACAAAAATTGGCCAAATACTTTGTGACTGAATTTGAACTGCAGCAGTTAGTGTTGCAATTGGTAGCACTGGCCAGACGCAGACGCAGATGCAGAGCTGGGTGACATCCGAGACATCCCACCCACAATTAATGTATTAATGTATAATAATTGCAAATTAAAACCAGTGAAACAAAAACCTGAACGAATCGAATTGCAAAAGCCAAGCAGAAAATGCGCAAAGTGTTGCAAATGCAAGTCGAATGCGGTTGGTTTTCGTGATTTTTTGTTGTGGTTGTTGTTGTTTTTGGTATCATATTTGTTAAGAGTGGAGTCAAGATATTAAACAATAATTGTAACTGTAAAGTGAGCTTAACGTGAGTGCATCAAAGCATAATTTTCTTGCAACAGAGACGGCGAGCCAGCGCTTCGGCGCAGACTGCAACATTTCATTGAAGAAAAAAAAAACACACACAGAGAGACAGAGAGGCTCTATGACTGACTGACAGACAGACAGACAGACAGTCGGACATACTGACGAATGGACGAACGGATAGAGAAGTCAAGAAACTCAGCTACTAGTACGTTAAACATACCGCCTTATAATTAGAGCAGAAATTCTGACGTTTCTATTTCAATTTTCCAACAAACGCCACGCAAAACTGCCACGCCAAGTGACGTTTTGATTGAGTGATTGGCAACAAGTCAGAGAGCCACAGCAACACTCCCCAACCCCCACTGCCCACTCTCCACTCTCCACGCCCCACTAGACCCGGCAGACATAGTAGCCAACCAGGCAGCAAGTGTTGCCCACTGTGGTTGCTATTGCTGCGGTTACAAATATCTGCATACCAAGCGTTGGCATGGCAATAACTGAATGAAAATCATTTTTTTCATGTCTGTTTTATTTTTTTTTTATTTCTTTTTTTTTATTGTATTTCATCTTACTTTGCTCCTCTTGTGAAAGAAGGTATAAAGTTACCTTTCGGCTGCTTCATGTGCAAGTTACCATTGTCTTGTTGAAAATCCGGCAGGTAATTTAAGCGCTAGAGAAATTTCAGTGCACACAACAAAGACTAAGATTAAATGTGGTTTTGTCCACTTGTAACAACATTTATAATTATCAACACTGTTCGCAAAATGTTGCTAGTAGCAGCTACGACTACGTGCAGTTGCTGCTGTTGCTGTTGTTGTTGCTGTTTGCTATTATTGAGGCGGCACACCCACTTTTATGCCATACAAGTTTCAAGTGGTAATTGCTCCAATTTTAATACATAATACAAATCGAATGAGCAGCAAATCGATTAGCAATCTAACGCGCCCATTGTGTGGTCGGACTTAAACTCAGTCACTGTCGCCGTCGAAGTCGCCGTTGAAGTCGCCGTCGAAGTCACCATCGCCGTCGCCGTCGCCGTCACCGTCGCAATTTAAGCCTCAGTCTGGTACTCATTCGGGCTATCTGTCTTTGTATGAGCCAGACGCTGAGACGTTTGTCTACCGGATCGATCGGTTTGCGGATACTGCTGGCCATAGCTACTGCTCCGAATGTGGCTGCGGCAGCTGCTGCTGCTGCTGCTGCTGCTGTTGCTGCTGCGGCAGCTGCTGCGGTCGCTCAATGTGAAGGTCAGTAGGTGGCGGTCGGCAACTACAACAATCAATTAGACCCCCTGAAACGGTAAAAACCAAGTGTAATATGTACAAACTTATTATTAGAGGTTTCACATGACTCAGGATCGAAGAGAAAGGCGTGTTTTACATCGAACTAAATTGTTTTTACTGATTATATATGTTTTTTTAAGACCGGGTCGATCTGAATTTGGTCAGCGACAAGCTGCCACAACGACGAAAACACACACATTGTCAGCCTGCTCGGCAGCGTAATTCTGAATTTAAAATTAATGCAATAATAATTAATAACAAAACATTTATATTTAATTGATGACTGTGGAATGGAGGGTTTTTAAATGTCAGTTTAAAATCAAGTTTAACAAGAACAATTCCAATGCATTCCTAAGTTAAATTGTTAATATAATTAATACAAAAGGTTGTCCAATTTATAGTAGTTACTTACATAAAGATCCCCTTAATGCAAATCAATTAAAGTTAACCAATTTATTTGATCTCAATTATCATAGAGAGAGAGAGAGAGAGAGAGAGAGAGAAAGATAGAAAAGTTGTTCCATTGTAGATGGCTTTTTGCCAAGTGAATTCAATTTCAATTGCTGGATTAATGTCGTCTTAGCTAATGGCGCGCCCAAAACTGAAATGCTTGCAATCAACTTGTAATTGTAATTGGTAATTGCTTTCTTTTGAAACGAGTATGATGAGGCAGCAGCAGTTGCTGTCTCCGGCTCTGGCTTTGACATGGACACACACCCACGCCAGCTACTACGTCGTTTGGCACTGCTCCAATTTGATTTGTTGTGGTTGATTCAAACGAATCGCAGCTGACCAAAAATGTTTTGACAGTTTGCAGTTATTGTTTGATGGGCTGTCATGTGATGAGTTCATTAAGTGTATAATAATTGAGCGTTAAATGTAAAACTCAAACGGAATGGGCGTGCATTTTGACAGACACAAAACTGAGACACAGATTGATTGACTGACTGATGTATCGACCGTATTGACGAACTGGCTGACTAACTGACCCACAGACTGACACTGATGGGCATTAGACGAGTGAAATTGATACATCGAAAGTGGGCAAAACCGAATCGGAGACCGAGACCGATACCTATCCCATATCTGAAGCACTTCCTGCTTAGTTAGTAAGTTGTGTTTTAAGTGTAGTGTATTTTATGCGTCGCTATCTAATTAAAACTAAGGCTTGGCCTAAGAATTCTCCAACTAGCCTTGATAAAAAAATAAAAAAAAAAAACGATCGTTACTTACGGCCCAAAAGCTTTAACGGCGGATGCTGGATGCTGGGGTCGCTCCTTTTAAAGGCCGTTGGCAATCTGAAGTGGAACGCATTTGTTGTATTGAATTGCCCAAGTGAAATTACTGATATTTGATGCTATTAACACAAATCTCAAATTGCAAATGCAAAGTTTGCTTTGATGCCGCCACGAATGGGTGTCGCTTATAGTTGTGGTAACAGTGGCCGTTTACAGTAGGTCCGTCCGACACAGACTCTAAGCCCAACATTAGGCCACAAACAGCATCTCTGACATCGAAGTTGATATTGATTTTCATGTTTGTTATGTTGCGGAGCACGCGCGGCACATCGAATCAAGTCGAGTCGAGTGGAGTCGGGTCGAATCGAATCGAATTGAGTCCGGCAAGCAGCCAGATGAAATAGATCCGCTTTAATATCGGTAATTAGGACCACACCTATGCGATACTCAAATAGATTTTTTATTGCAAACTGTGCACCGTCTCCGTCTCCGTTCTGTTCCATAGCTGCCTTTGGCCAAAACTTGACCAGTTTTGTTGGCTATTGTTATTGGTATGAACTGTATTGTTTTCGTATCGCTGTTGTGTTTTATTGTCTTGACTTTGCATTTACGATTATATTTTTATACAAATACAAGTATCCATGATATTTTATTGAACCGCCAGCCTCAGTTTTAGTCTCAGTCTCCGTCTCAGCCATTACATGAAATTTCAAACTAAGTCTCGGCCGCATATCACACGACGAGCTGACCTTAAACTTGCAAGGCGGCTTTGTTGTGGCAACTAACAAATTCAAATAAGCCATGCAGCGGTCAGTATCTATGTGCAATTAGTTTTTACTATATAAGTCGTAGTTTTTTGTTGTCTATCTTTCTGTTGTTGTACTTATTTTTATTAAGTTTTTTTTTGTATTTTATTTTTGTTTTTTTTTTGTTGTTTCGATTTTCTTTTTTTGTTTTTTTTTTTGTAGGTTTCGCGTCGTGTGTTGAAAGTTTTTTGATTTCGTAGCTAGGCGAGCGAGCAGCAGGTGGTCCCCTGTTGCACCGCCGCCAAAAGCTAATTGTGTTTTTCTCACATTTGCAGTTAGGCACCGTTGCTATCGGAGCTATGGAGCGCTGGAGCTGAAGCCTGTATCTGTGAGATACATTGGAGCACATGTGCTCATATGTGCGCTTAAAACAAACACACAATAAATTGCCTCCGCACAGCATGCGTCCTTAGTGGAACAGTAATACTGTGGTGTTGTGGTGCATCGGTTGTGGCAGTGCGGCAATGTGGCGGTTCTATTTCATTTTGCGCCTCGGCCGCATTTTGCATGTTGTAAATTAAAGCAAGTTAACTAAATGTGATTCCTTTTTCACATCCGAGGCTTTCACTAAACACAGAAATTCATTAAATGGTTGGAAAATGACTTGTTAGCGTCTGTATATGCCAACAATCATGTACAAATACAAAAAGATTACTTTTAATGCAAACAGAACCTTTTCGGCTCTTTTTAATAGTTTTAATTACAAATACTTGAATTTTGTTAGGTATATCGGAAGATCAAACAGCTCCGCAATGGATTGCCAATTACCAATTTAAATGTTCTGTTGACAAGCAGAAAACTACCTGTGTTTTTTTCTTGCCGTCAACATATCCAGGCAGAAATCTTCCATTTCCATATCAGAGCTTATCGAATCACGACAGCCATATTTCAAATTCTGAGCTGGGCAACCGGTTATCGAATATCTTTGTTGACAACTTCAGCTTCATTAGACATACATTTTTTAAATACTCCAAAATCCGGAAGAAGACTATCAAATAAAATTGTAATATTACCATAAACGCCTTACGTCTGTTATTTTTTTTAGAGTATTTTCACTTTATATGCAAATGCTGCAAAGCTAATGAAAGCAAAATTAATTTGCAACACGAAACTGAACCGACTGTGCGGACAGGTGTGCCACAGCCTTCCACAGAATGGGAAGCTCTACACGGAACGAAGCGCTGATGCAGATAAACAGTTAGGAAAACCATAGGAGTGCGCCATTAGGCATTTGCTTTGTGGATCACATGTGGATCGAGATGACCGAGTTGTTGCTGCAACTTCATATCAATTGCCTCTCGTTCGTTTGGCGAATCGCTTGCCAAGTGGGGTAGGGGCAGAAAATTGAGCATGGAAAGCAACAGCTTTGCCCCGCCTCTACAATGTACATCATATACAAACATATGCCGGACACGTGTAGGAATTTTGGTTGTCTTCGGGTCGTCGATTTGCTTCCGAGTCAATTGTTTGCCCGACGCAAACAACAAACTGAGCAGACGGCGACTTTGAGTGCCACTGCGAGTGGAACTGAGACTGCCGCCAAGCAGTCTAGAGGCTGTGGACTTGTGTTGACTGTTTTCAACACTATATATATGTATATATATTGGTGGCAACTAGCTGTAACGAGCAGCAAAAGTAAACACGCTGCTGTCGCTCGTGTTAGTTTTTAATGCCACATTGGCATTGAGCAAACACTTTGAACTCCGGCCATAACTTAAGCTGAAAACAAATACAAATAGTTTACAAAATACTTGAACAAGTCGACAATTACATACACTCTGGAGAATACTTAATAATTACATTGAGTATATTAATAATATACATACAATACAGTTTTATATTAAAACAAATCAAATAAATATTCTATTTATTTATGTACTGAAATTTGACTTCTTTCTCAGAGCAACAAAGTGAACAAAAGATTCACTGTACTCCACACAAGGCCAGGAGTTGCCCTTCCACGTTTATTGACTTGGACAGTCTTATGTGTGGTGCAAATATAGCCACCGTTTGGGACCACACACAAACACTGTAAGTGGGAGATTTAACCACCGTTAGACAATTGTGGCTATTGCTTTGCTAATTGCGAAGAAAGCATACAATGAACGTTAGCTGGTTTTTAACAAAGCGGCTAACGTAAATCGCTGGCTTAAATGTTTTTTTTTTTGTTGGTAGAAATTCTCAAGCACTCATGAAGTTTTCACTTTTATGCTTTGGCAACAAGAAAATTATGCAAAATTTATAAAAAAAAAAGAGGTATAACAATGCGAAAAAACAAAAATTGCAACAAATAGGAAAAATTTGGCTTCTTCACCATTTTTGGCAAAGTCAAATTGTTTGTCCTGTTACTTTTATGGTCATTGCTTAAGAAAGTTGTAAATTAATAAGCGAAAATAAGTAGTTTTCGCAACTTTTCAACACACAAACACACACACACTTTTATACACACACACACACATGTCCAGTGGTGAACAACTTTGACAATCAGTTAACGCCCATTGCGGCCTTTCAGTCAAATGGCCGAAAATGGCTGCTGTAAATTGCCAATATATTTAATGCAAACTCTTTTTTTTTTACGGCACTTACAAAACAATAAACATTTATTTTACTGTGCGACAGTGATTTGTTGCACTAACAGTTACAACTGTAGCAGCGGCAGCTGACAATTGCCGCCTGAAATTTATGCAGTTGGAGTTGCAGTTGCAGTTGGAGTTAGAGTCGATGTCGAGAACACTCTGCGGCAAACCCAAGACGACCAACGACTGGGCGCGACAATGCGATAGTCAATTTTAATTATGTGTCCAAAAATAATGACAACGTCAGGGGTTGCCCAAAAATGGCGCAGCGCAAGCGAATCCAGTTTTTTCTTTCCTTCTTTTTTTGTTGTTATTTTTTTGTGGCAGGCATCTAGTCAACTAGCTTGTATGTCGTTTGCCGTTTGTCAGTTGCCTTTAACAGACTGAAACCGAATCTGAATTTGAATCTGACTCTGACTCTGACTCTGCAACTAAGACAGTGGAGCTGGATTGATTTTGTTTGTTTTATATTTTTGGCCTGCACTTGCCATGCATTTGACTGACGCCCGCGCCTTGCCTTGCCTTGCCGGCCAACTTGTGTTGTTGTTGTTGTTGCAAAAAGGGGGGCAGCAGTAGGGGGCAGGCAGCCATTTTAGCTTGTCGCTACATTTGGGTGGGAGTTGGATTCAACACTTTCGCCAACGCCGCCACCAATTGGCAATTGGGTTATGGACTGGCGCGGGCATCGCCGCAAATTGCATTGATTTGTGTGGGAATGTGGCGGTAATTTGATTTGATTAATCATAATGCTTGCACAGATTTCACCTCAGTCCCAGTAACTGGCAGCAGGAGGCAAGCTGCCTCCGAAAGCGGCCTGTGCCAATGGGTCGTGCCCAAGCGCTGACTTCATATTTATACACACACATACTATGTGTGCGTGTGTGTGTGTACGTATGTTGCCAATAATTCACTCAGGCAGGCTAACAGTTTATTAGCATAAATAAAAATAAAATTGATATGTTTGAACTATTTCCTGCAGCAATGCGCGCTACAATTTTCGTACATGACAACCAACAAGCGACTGCAACAAGAACAACCTGTAGCCAAACGAGCTACAACTAATGCCAGGCTGCAACTAGACTCTAACTTAGTGCAACACACACACACACACACACAGAGCACTCGGCACGGCACCTTGTTGCCTGCCCATGCGGCAACCGCAACAGCAACAGCGACGACTCCAACTGCGGAATTGGTAGCCGGGCAACAAAATGTTGCGCTGTCAGCGGCGCATGCAAATGGCGTGGCTAGTCAGGAGATAAGAGACATACAGCAACCAGGGGGAGCATGGAAAGGGTGTACACTATTGCAAGAAACAACCATCGTGTCTAATGGTTATATACATGGTAACATTTCCCACTTTTGGTTGTTACTACACTGACTCTCTGCCATCGTTGCTTGTCCTTCTTCATATTTCCTATATTGCTTTGATTAAAAAACACTATTTTTATGATGATGATTATGAACAAAAATAAAATTTACCATTTTCATATATTTTTACATATTAAGAACATAATCAGTAATACAAATATTTAGTCAAATTTTATATAAATTAACATAATAAAATTTTGATTGAAAGCATAAT
Organism: Drosophila longiperda; assembly: GCA_035042125.1. Classification (NCBI taxonomy): domain Eukaryota; kingdom Metazoa; phylum Arthropoda; class Insecta; order Diptera; family Drosophilidae; genus Drosophila; species Drosophila longiperda. The sequence goes on from JAWNLV010000010.1 coordinate 299,349, forward strand.
TTTATATTTAGAATATAATTAGTAATATAATTAACAATAATCAGTCAAATTTTATATAAATGCACAAAATAAAATAGTAATTTAAGTCATCATTTTTTTTCTACTAATATAAATATATTATAATCTAGAAGTTAAATGGACGTAAACCATAGTTTACCATCATTGGCCCGCCCAGAAATCAAGCGAAATCTCCACCAGTTGAGTGACATGTTCATTTTCAAAAACCCACCGTCTGTGTTGAAAGTGAGACAACAAAAAAATAAAAAAAAAAAACATACAACAAAAAATCCGATACGACAAACGCATGTTCGCTAGTCGCGCCACGCCCCCAGCTGATACGCAACTCTAGACGATTGGGCTACTTCGATAAAGAAATCATTTATGCAAATTTTATATTTTTCGACAGTTTTTCAAAAACTTGTCTTGTTGCGTTGTTCTGTTTTGAAGTCGTCAACTTTTGATTAAAGCACTTCCCCTCCATTTGATATATATATATATATATATATATATATATAATAAAAAATCAGATATCTTATGCATGCCATTTGCATAATCAGGTGAGTTGATCACCATTAAGCAGCAAACGTCAAAGCTACAAGCCAAAATGAGACTAAAGTAGGTTAAAATGCAGGCGTTAACAGAGCTAAACGGTACTGGTGGCAGTTGCTACTATATTGTAGCTGTAAATGCTTTTCATATGCTAAAGCCAAAACTGTTAATGGCTCACTAAGAGCACCGTGGGTCTAAGGCTAATAACACGTCCAGCGTTTTTAAACTTATTACAACTTCGGCGCTATCTGGCGTGTGTGTGGCCCGTGCGGGCAAAGTAAACATTAACTAATATGCAGTTAACCCACAAAATGCCAGTGCAAAAAAACAACGTGTGTGCTATTATTAACATTTTTTCGAGAAAAAACACAAAAAAAAAAAGAGATGAAAAACAATCAAAGCTAACGGCAGTACATCGGCGTTCGGGCCATAAGCCATTCAAAGTGTAATTGATGATGGAAAAAGAGATCGATCAAATTATGCTATCGTATATCAATCACGTCCAAGACAAACTCACTCGCATATTCACTCCCATTCTTGTGATCGGCGCGCTTGAGTATTTCAGCGGGGCCAACACGGCGCATGCGTAACGTGTCGCATCGGAGGCACCGAAGTTAACTAAAGTGCCCCTAAGCCAACAAGAGTCAACATAAATATTAGCGTCGGATCGGACATGACAGCGTCTCGTTAAATCTTTAACCTGGCCCACAGAGCGCACAGTGCGTATGAGTAATGTCTTGCTTCGACGAAGCTGTAACACTTTAATAAAACCCGACATTCCATTCAAACTAGTTATTCATAATAATTGGCTTTTCATATCTAAATATTTGTTGCTCTCGTTTCCATATTTTTTTTTGGTCAATTGTTGATGGTGAGGTGGGGGGGGGGGGGGGGGATTGTTCTACTTTCCAGACTTGACTCGCCTCTGGAGCGTGTCGGCAACTGCTTCTAAAATCGCGCAAAGATTACACAGCAAAACAGTTGACGCCCTTGCGTGACGCACAAAGGGCAAAAGAAGTTAAGTATGTATCTATTGTGTTTATTTTTAACTCATATATGTATGTATGTATGTGTCTGTCCCACTCTTTGGTCAGTCGAATTCGCAAATTAGCCTTGAGGCAAATGCCGTATTCTGCACCCAATTTCATGCTGTCAGTTTCACGGCGTGGCAAGCTTTTATTTGCTTTAAAAATTTCTTTATTGCCAGATTAATTTTTATTTTTTTTTTTGTGTGCCAGCCAAATATTTTTGGCGAGCTCATGATTGTGGTAACTCATAGCTTCCGTTGTTAAGCGTTTTGATTTAAGAGCGCTTTCATAGAGAAGCGCCAGCCAAAAAAAATTTGAGCCATATAATTTTTTTGTCCAATCTGTTCGCATTGCTTGAGTTGGCGGAAATAAATAAAGCCACACTTTGAATCAGCTTTCTTTTGGTCTAAAATCGTGGTCTGCGCGGCGCCAGCAGAACCAACGGATGATGGACAAGCGAATCTATGGAAATAAGAAGCTAGATGGCATTCAATCTGCATTTAAATAATACAAAATAACAATGCGAAATTCTCGGCGAAATATATGCAAAATGAGGAACACTGATTCAAATAAAATTTTATTTTTAGATAAGCAGCAATTAAATATCTAGAGCAAATGCTGGTCGAACAAATGTGTACATCAAATATAGTAGAATTAATTTCGAAAACGTAAGACCAAATATGTTATACAAATGTCGAGCTAGAAATCTTGGCCAATAAATCGTTTTTGGCTATGTCATTTAATTGTGACCAAAGCACAGCGTGCAGATCGCATTGAGATCTATTCGAATGACGGACGCTCCGAATATGTGGAGAAACACCTGTTTTTTTTTAAACTGAAATTGATTTCTCTCTGCATTTTTTTTTTGTCGGGGGGCAAATGCGACCTTTATTTTTCATCGAAGAGCTCAGCTGTGTCTGCACTTTAGCCAACTGCAATTGCGGGAGAGAGCAAAGAACCAGTTGGCCATGTCTGAGCTCCCAGCCGGGCCTGTCATTGTCGGCCTTGTTGTTGTCGCAGTTGCCAAAGCAAAAAACAGCAACAGCAACAACAACAAAAAAAGCCGTTAAAGTTATTTTGCATCATTAGTATGATAAGTGCACTTGTATTGGTGTACATTTGTGTGAGCCGTCTGTGAGAATTACAAATGCTTACGTTAGTACACACGTATGTATGTATGTACGTATATATATATGTATGTATTTATGGGTGTATGTTCGTAAGTACTCGCAGGCGAGCTCACATATTTTTCAACATTTAATATCCACCTTGACTTTGATCGGCCATAATGCCATAATGCCGCCACATGCACGCGGCAATCTAAAGCTGTAGCTGGATCTGTTGCCGGCATTGGCCATTGCCTGCTGCACCGGTGCTGTAAATTATCCGCAGTTAGTGACCCGGCGTGGCTGCATTGGCATATTTTAACCGCTAAATGCATCATTAGGCAATTTGATTTACAACCACAGCCAAAGCAAAGAACACGTGTTCCTCAATGCCCCGATGCGAGGTATGGATTATATATTAGTACATCAACTTACTATTTACATTTAAGTACATACTATATGCAAATGCAAAATTCAACTTAAATTAATAACACGTATAAATTACACTTTGAGTCGTTTTGTTTCGAGTGAACAATATTTAATTAAATATTTTCGACACTAACAGGAAAATGTTATCCAAAATGTATGGCCAATTTACAGCGGCAGCTGGAGCAACTGCAGCCAATTGGTTTTTTTTGTGGCCAGCAGCGCTTTTTTCGGTCAAAACGAGATTGCAACAAGTGGCACGCAACGCGCTGCCGACAGCGTTTTCTGGCTACCTGATGCGTATCGAGCGGCATTTTAAATGAAGTGATTAAAATCGAACGCTTGCACAGTTACACATTTAGCCAGGCTCAAAGCGCGATTTTGCTGCCACCCCAACTCTCTGGCCTAAGGCTGCAAAATGTATCTTTTAATTCAATCATTTTTCTCACAGCTAACGCTGGCAAGCGCATGAATCATGTGAATTGAGTTACATGAGATCATATTCCGCATTGCTCAGAGACATAAATATATATACAGTTGGTTAGGGAGGGGGGTGTGAAACAGAGAGAGAGTGTATGTTGCGCATGCGCCGAGTTGGTTGCTATAATAGTTCATTAGAATAAGCAAACATTCCCAAAAAAATGATATTGCATACAGTGCGTATGGAACACCCACAGCTAAGTAAACACTAACGCGTATCAATTAGAGCCAAGTCAAGAGACGACAAGTGAGCCAGAGTCAGTGCTCAACCTGAAACTGAAGCTGTCGCTGTAACCAAATAAACATGGCAGAGTGTTGCCATTGGCTGCGTTAGTTATTTATGCGATTGTTTGCCTTTTGAGACACTCATCGATGGTCGATTGCCGATTGCCGATTGTCATTGATTTATGCCACTAATTGTTATTCATCACAACGTAGGTGGCCCCAACACACTCGACACACTCGTCGCAATCTCACCTAGCACCTCGCGCCTGCACCAACTCCGAATCCTTCTACATCAGCTCTAATCGCGTGCAGTCGTCGCATAAATCAGCTTGGATCGCTGCCCGAAAATTAAATCAAATATTGAAAACAAGAATGAGCTGCCCAAAAATGTGCCTAATGATTTGTTTGTTTATGCCTTGATAATGTGCTACCAATTCAGTGTTGACTTGGAACTTGTAGTTTGTTTCATTTTCACATTATTCGGATTCGTTAGTTTTATGACCGCCTACGCAAAATGTTGCCTTAAATTTGTCTCATGTCAGCATAAATTTGACTTAATTGATTTTAAATTTGAACATTTTTAATAGCTTGCAGCCCAATTTCCGACATATCCAACAGCACATAAACACATAAACGAGATATATATATATATATATGTATACCATCTATATATATATATATATATTATATATTCTCTTAATGGAGCTGCATACTAAATAAGCTGGGGTCTCCATCATTTTGATTGAGCATGAATATGCATGCTAAAAATGTTAATTAAAATGTAAATTAAATTAACGATACCTAAGCATTTTATGTGGATTTATGTTAATTGGTTTATTTAATTGTTGCCTCATTCTCAATCATTTTAAATTTGACAAATGTTTTGCACTCAGCAAGTAGCCGAATAAAGACTAATTAATTGTAACTATCAATAAGCTCGAAATATACATTTTATTTAAGTTATCTTCTATGATTTTATATGGTCTTCGATGAGCATTGAACCATATTGATAAGATAGTCGAGACAAGAAAACTAATCGATCGTAGATAACCAATCTGATAAACATTATTTAAATAAGCTAAGAAAAAACACAAGAGAAACATTTGAGCCAAGCTAAAACCCGATCTAGCTGGCTGGTAAATATTCAGTTATGTTATTCGTTGATATGTATTAACAATAAATTTATATTTACGTGTGCACATTTTGAACAGCAAATTATATGCCGAATTGCGCCATAAATAAACGACAATAAAAGTTAAATTATGAACAACAACGAAAACAACAACAATTCTATATAAATAATCAAACAACTTGATATCAATTTTGGGGGCAATTTATAAGGCGACAAATGGAGCCGCCAAACAGCAAACAGAGCGACGCACGTTTAATGGCGCGAATTATTTACAGATTTTAATGTCAAGACAATATTTGAAAAAAAAAGAAAAAAAAATCATATCGTATCGACAGACATTGCTGCGCCTTTGTGATTATGTGCTGCAATACTGTTAAATACTTTTTGCGGTCTGTGATTGCTTTTACTTAAAAACAAATCGTAAATGTTTAAATGCCGCATAGTTTTCGGGCACCAAAAGAAGCCGACGCGTCGGTGTGTGGACGCAGATATGCGGTGGCTCTACAGTGGCGGCTATCAGTGGCACCCGTTGTTGTGGTGTTACTCTTTTTGAGGTGTGTCCCAGCCCCGATTCGGCCAGACATTATGACAATAAACAAAAAAATAATAATAATAATAACAATAATAAATAAAAACCATGTGTAGCATTGAATGCGTTCAATATTGAATGTGGAGCAGTTTGATCTGAAAAGCCCAGTAAAGAAAATAACAATGAAATAACAAGCGCGGCCCAAAAAAAACCAACAATAAATTTTTTGGATTTTTTTTTTTTTTTGACTTTTGGCTACTTAAACAAACAGTGTGCTCGGATATTGAAAAATATATATAGCGGCAACGAGTTAAATAAAAAAAAAAAACTTCTTTTTGGAGATATTTTAATCATAATAATAGGCAACGAACAGCAAAGCTGACAAAAGCCTTTGTTCAAATGTCAGAGTTAATAAAAGCGCAAAAATTTATTTTAAACGTTTTTTAATGACGTCGGTTTTATATTTATGACTATGTATCTAAAGTGTGTATGTGTGTGTGTGTGTGTGTGTAAGAGTGTGATAATGCTTAACTTGAGCAATTTGAATAAGCCACGCATTTCATGTACCCCCAATGACGACCAACTTTGGCACAGTTACTTGCCCCCAAGCCAGCCTCTGCCATTGTTTTGACTGTTCTTTTTTTTTTTTTTGTCGGTTTTAAAATTGGACGCTGTAATGCCGAAGCCGACGCTAAAGCTAAAGCTGAAGCTGAAGCCGAATTTGAAACCTAAAACCCAAGACCCAAAACCGACACCTACAACATGGCATCACGTACAAATTTCGTATGCACGATTTTGCACTATTTTGATATTTATCCAACACCTGCGCATAAAATGAAGTTGGAGATGCACACTGAACAGAGAGATCTGCGTCTGGGTAAGATGAGACTATGGTTGCCATTGAATGATCACGCTGAACATGAAAAGCATGAAAGCCGTCGACAACGACGTTTATTTGTAACTCTTCTAGACATCATACTATATTCAAATTTCCTGCCAGAATTGACATCGCCAGGCCAGCCAGCTGTGGGCCTGAGAAACTCTACACTCTGCACTCTAGGCTCAAGACTCAAGTCTGACAAAACAGTCTCGGGTCGGGGCTAGAGCTAGAGGGAGTCTGGCCTGAAGGCTTATTGGATGCATACAGCATATTACAACAGTTGCATTGATATTTACGACTTGCAGCCGACTGGCAGTCAACATAAAACAGTTTAAAGCATTGCCAAAATAAATATGATGTAATAAATGAGCAACGGTTCACGTTAAGACTTTGAGTTAAGAAGGTGCCTGTCAGTTGCCTTTTGCCATTGCCTAATGACATTTTTGAGGTCTCAAAAAAATATGTGAATACTATTTGCTTATGCATTGAAGTAGTTTTGCCACTTCAAACCTTAACAAACGTACGACCAAAAAAAAAAAACAGGCAACTCGTAAAACATATTAAACTAAATGCTCAACATTTCCGTTTTAATCAACCACCCGCTACCAAAAAAAATAACTCAATCTACAAAAGCGGCAAAATGGAAATAAATAACAAACAATGAGAAGACTGCGAGTCTGCAAAATGAAAATTGTGAATATAGGCGAAAAGTTAATACTCTTTAATGCTCATTAAAATTCAAAATAACTTGCAGATATTAGCTTTATATTTATTATTTTAATCAGTACATAAAACTAAAATTATTATTTTTTTTATTTTATTACCTGACGTGCCTTGTAGAAGTAGGACTACAAATTATTTGTAGAAAACTGTATTTCATGGCTCAATGGCAACACCAGCTAAAGAACTAATAAACTTGGACAACACGGACAGCTTAGAAACCACGCTACAATCAAAGCAACCACAACTCAGCTCAGCTCAGCTCAGCTCAGCTCAGAAATAAAGGCAAAACTTTGCTTTATAAGCATTTTGATTGCCTTCAATAAATTGCAAATAATTTCGACCTCATTTCGCTAGGCGTCGTCGTCATTGTTGGTTCGCCACACGGTCACGGACGGCATTCATATGCCACCAGCGGCGCCCCCGACCCGACTCGAAAACACCCCTCCCCACCCCCTCCCTTGCTGACGTATAATAACTCTGCGTGAAATAATGTTTGAGTTATAGGCAAGTCAAAGCGGTCCTATTTTTTTTTTTTTTTAGCATTGGACCACGCACTGACAATTTTTGCGGACCGCAATAAATTTTCACTGCTTTTATTTGAATGTTCGACCACTTTTTAATTAAAATACAATCAAATGTCAAGTTTACTGTTGCCCGGGCGCCAGCTGCATGTTGCAAAACTGGAAGCAGCAAAGCTGCAAGCTGAAAGCTGAAGCTTGCAGCCTGCGTCCAAAGCAAACACTTGTCAACTTGACAGGTCGAACAAAGCGTGAGTGACGTGCAGCGCGCATACGGGTGGGGGCAGGTGGGGGGCAGTTGAGGCAGGCAAATAAAAACGGGCGAACTCACGCAGTAGGCCTAACGAGGGTCATTCAATGAGTTTAGCTGCATTTGCATAGACCCACACACACACGCACACTCAATCGAGGACTCAAACTGAGTCCACTCCACTTGAAATGTGGGCACATGTTTAGACTTGGACTCAACCGAATGGCTCCAAAAATGTAACTTGAGTTCCAATATATATTTAAGTAAATGCGCGCGTGCGTGGTGGCTTACAATTGAGAAACAGTGTAAGCCATTGTCTGAGCCAACAATTTTGAGTTTGACTTTGTTTTGGTTGCTGCTGTTGGTGCTGCTGTTGCTGTCTGTTTGTCTCTTATGTGTTTGTTGATAATTTTGCGGCGATAAGCGCGACATGTCAGCGTCAGCGTGGCAGTGGCAACGCCAGCTTTAGATTCGAGCACAATATATTTTGTCAGCTCAAATGGTATACATAATAGCCAAGAGATAAGATTGTAATGGCCCCGTTAAGCGGCTCATAAATCATTGGCATGGAAATTGCTTTTCTATGATAGACAACTTGTTAGCGTTGTTAGCGGCCAACTTCCGCAAGGCGAAACCTGCAAACTAAGCCATTTTAAGCAGTACTTTTCACTTTCCGCTAAACACTCGACATCCGCCCAAAGAGGCAACAGTAACGACAACAACGTCAAAAGCAAAAACAAAAACAAAAACATCGCCATCGGGAGCAAAATCTTGGCATGAAGAAAAGTTCATTTCCAAAGTAAACACAAACGAAAAATAAACTTATTTTCATACTCAACGAATGAATGTGCAAGTTTTTTTTGTGGTATGCGCTTCCTGCGCTAATTTTTATACCAAAATATGCTGTGAAAATAACAATTTGATCTTCCACGAAGAAATATGTTAAAAACATAATTAAGTACATATATTAACAAACATTATATAGATGCGTATCAAGATCAATTTTAAGCCTCGTATACTCTATCCAAAGCGCTTGTGAATATTTGCGATACAAATTGAATAAAAATATTTAATTTCTACATTAAAGGGTTATTCTATTATAAGACTTGCAAATTATTGATTAAAGTTAAAATTTTTCTTCTGTCGCAACTCTCTCCGTATAAGGTTAAAAGTCATAATCGGTATTATTTAAGGGCATGAAAACTTCGGCAAAAAAAAAAAGGAAAATTTCGTCTAATTTTTTATCGATACATTTTTTGTACAGCATTTTATGTGCGTCGTGCGGCAGCGTTATACAAATTTCTTACACTGTAGTATGATTGATTGCCCCGTTGACCTGGAAACGTTGCAAAGAGCGGCCGCACTAATAGTTACACTTAACAATGAGAGCAGGAAAGCACCAGAGCAGCTAAACAAAATGGGTCAAGCGGGGCGGCAGACCAGCCCAACAACAAAAAAAAATGTGTATTTCGAGTGGGCGATGCATGCCACAGATGGACTCGCAAGGGGCAAGTGTTTTCCAGCAGGCAGCTAGTTTTGAGTAGTTGCTGGGCAGTGGCCATGACGTGGCAATATTTGGCATTTCGGCAGTCGTACAGTTGACGAAAGCGGCAAGTTAATGAGCTGCCTCCTTTATTATTCTTATTATTATTACTCGAGTTTTTCAATTTCACTTTTCTACATACGAACAAGACAGCTTGTCATGGTTGCTGGCCGCAAAACAAAAGACTTGGCCAACAAACTCGAGGAGCCGAACCAATGGGGCGCATAGGTAATTAAAAAACCGTTAATATTGAAAACGCTATTCGCTAGGTGTCAAATCAAACATAAGAGATATTATTAAGAATTCATAAAAAGCGCTCAATATTGAAAAAAAAAATTAAAATAAAAATGCCTTCCCAGTGAAATGTGAGAAAATCGCAGCATGTCTAAACGGCTATCGAAATGCGCTGTAAAATGCAAATGAGCGTTTAGAGAGTAGCCATAGATGACCACAGATAGCCGGAGATATGACAAGTAATAAACAAGGTGATGGCAATTCCCAGCTAAAACGCAATGAGTCCCCCTTATATATGTAGCGTTAAGTGTGTTCGAAGCTCAACAACAAACGGCATTAAGTCATAAAACAGATATGGCCAAAAAAAAAAAAAAAAACGAAAGAAATCTCAGTTCATTCCCAACAAAACATCGAAATGGAAAATTGTGCTTAAATGCTTACTGATTGACGTTGAAATGTTTTAAATGGAGCAAACTCTGAGAGCCAGGTGCATGTGGATTTCGTTGTTGCCTTTGTTGCTGTTGTTGTTGTTGTTGTTGATGTTGTAGCTAATATGTGGAAGTGAAATGAATTAGTGAATGCTTTTGGGGGTCGCCAGAGTCAAAGGCTTTTAAAAAAAAAAGACCCCCGGTGCCAGTTCCAGTTCCAGATCAATGGACCATTGAATCATCACATCGGAACGAGCCAGATGAAAAAAAAAAAACGTAAATTTGAAATCATTGACTAAAAGCGTTTGATAAATTATTCGAAAGAGAGTGAGTTGATCAGCGAGTATTGGAGTGAAAAAGAGGCAAGCTACAACAACATCAATGGACGCCAAATTGTATAAAATCGATCAATGGGGCAGCATAATTGTGTGAGAAAATATCAACCATATTGGAAAGTCGACACGCCCTGCTCGTAGGGCCTTTCCAAATTCTGGGGGTCAAAAGGTATTTTGGCTACCTCAAAATTGGCGCAGCCCTTTATGGGTTCATTTATATAAAAAAAGAAAAACTTATCATATATTTTTTTTATTCATGGAGAGTATTGCAACAAAAATGTTGACAGTTTTATAAATGTACACATGCTCATCAGCACGTATGCCCCTCGATCTATGCAAATCCCTCACAAATAAAGTAACAATGGCATCTTCAAAAATAAACTTTATTTTTTCAACAACAATAATAACAATAACTCTGGCAAATCAAAGAAAAGCTGACAATGAAAATAGCTACAACCCAAAATGATTTTGGGGCAAACAAAAGACTTTGGCATCGCACAAACATAAAAATAATTGACAAATATATTAAGAGCATAAATCAGAATGGCTAATAGAGCGCGAAGAGCGCACAGCCAACTCTTAGCCAAAAGCACCCAAACAACAACGAGATCAACAATAAAGATCGAAACGTTTTCATTGATTTTTCGCTGTTGGCGACGTCGACGTCAGCGGCGACCAGATATAAAACCTAGACAGCTTTTATTATCATTTACCGCTTGTCCGCCGTACAAAAACCAAAAACAAAAAAAACCCAAAAAAAAATAAAAAGAAAACCAAAAACTTTTTGAGTAGGTCTCGCTCTTTCAGTATTGCCGTCATGCTCTCAGCAGCAGCAGCAACAGCAACGACTTAGACTATAGACTGCGAAGCGAGCAGCGACCGCTGCTGCGGGCCAGCAACTTCTTGGACTTGCTGGCCCGGGTCCGAGCCCGGCCAGATTTAGTTCAGTTTCAAGTGTTTGTGCGTTGCGTGCGCCACGAAGCGGAGAGCGGAGATTTTATAGTGTTTCGCTGTCGTTGTTTTCGGCATCGTCGAATTGACTTCCGTAAAGTTCATTTGCCGTCGGCCTCCGACCAGTGCAAAAATTTCGATCACGATCGTTGTCGTGGGCGTCGCGATTCCTGTCGCCGAGTTAAGGCGCAAGCCCAAACAAAAACGCAAACAAACCAAAAAAAAAAAAAAAAAATCATAAACGAAAACGCAACGGAAACTGAAACCGCCAACGGAAGTCGGGCAAGCGATAACGACCGACAATTATTGCAGTATTTTTAATTAACGAGGCTCGACGAGCAAAAATTAGTTTTCCAGAATTTTTAATGAGCTGACACGCCGTATGGGAATGAAAAGTGAAAATTTATGAATAGCTGCAAGAATTATGTATTGTATGATAAGTTGATAAATACAACTATTATGATTTGTGTGTGAGTGTGCCCAACAATTGAAAGTCATAAATAATGCCCATAATGGGTTAAGTTGAAGCTATGTGAGACACTAATGCAAAGTGCGAAGTTACCAACCACAGAGTTGTCTCCCTTATCAATTTTTTGCATCTACATTTTTATATAAACAAAAACAAAAACCTGCTATCACCTTTATATGGATTTATTAAGCTATACAAATTGGATTAATTATTCTGAACAACTTTAAGCTGGTGAGTGCAAGTTTCCAAGTTCGTTGCTCAACTCTTTTGTTTAACGCAACAACAAAAAAGTCTATATATAACAGTAAATATTGAAATTATAGTTTGTTCAGCAAAAAAAAAAGCTATTTGAAATTTTCCATAGATTTAGTAATAAAAATTAATTAAAACTATTCTATTTAAATGTAAAACAAAATATAGTAGTAAAAATTAATTAAAACTGTTCTATTTAAATGTAAAACAAAATTAAATATTGATGCAAACATCACAAACCGTTAACTAATTTTAAGCTAGATTTTATCTCGATCATTTTGTATGTTTTAATACCAACTGAATTTCATTCTACAAATCAAAGATGCGGATCTATGTCATTAATTTATAGTTCTGCTCTTCTTTTTTTTAGTTATTTGTTTGCTCACTGAAAGCCATGTATAGAGAAACAAATTTCATGACAGCAAATTCAAAGACCGTAAACTATTTAATATGGATTATACAAAAAAAAAAAAATGGTTCAGGCTGCATAAGATAATCGTTCTTAATTTCGCTATTGAAAGTATTCTATCTAGCTAAAAATCAATGAATCACAAAAGTGTCTAATGCACAAAAACTTTAGACATTTTAGTTATTCATCACATTAATTTCAAATTCTTTCAAAACTACCTACAGCATGCGCTCATAGGAAAAATCTATTCACTCGCCAAGATCACGCGCCCGGCTCACAATAATTATACATTAATTTAGCGTATAATTAGCTAATTAGAAGTGCGCAGCAAATGCTGCGAAGCCAAAACAGAAAATCCAAAGTTTTAGTATCTTCCGGCTACACCTTTTGTGCAAAAATGCTTGCGAAAATAGAAAACAGCAAGCATGACTAAGCCCTTGACAAGCCGAAATAAGCAATTAATCAAATCTGCTCGCTTATGTTTGGATCTCAGTAAATAAGTATTAATGGCTTCATAATTAAAATTTGCAAATTGCTAAAAAAAAAAAAAAAAAATATATATATCAAACTTGAGTTGGCAAGTTATACTTAAACATGCTTCTCAATATATATCGACGTTAAGTTAGCCTTATTATAAATAAATACTGAAAAAATTTAATTATTTAATTTTTTTTAAGCGCTCCAAGAAAATCATAATTAGAAAACCAACAACTTAATGTGCATATCATTTGTCTGATATGCTCCATAAATTTATGCACAAACTTGAAAGATTGAAATTATTCGCTTTAAAGATTTTATCTTGGTGGTGAATAAATTATGATTATTAATAAGATGACAACATATTCAATTAGTATAATTATTAAAAAAGCTAAATTTATAGTATGTTGCACTTTAATTTAAAAACTGTTGTAGTATAAATATATAAGTTTTTACTAAAGTAAAATTAACAACCAGTTATCCAACTTATAAACAATTTAAAGAATGCCAGCATCTTCCTTAAATGATTTTAATAAATTATCAACTAATGAATGCTAAGCGAATTCAAAACAAACAAAAATATTTATTATAAAAACGTGCAAAACGAATAGTCAAATTGTTGGCATTGCAAAAAACCTCATTCACAATTTCTAAGCAATAAATTTAAATTGAATTAAAATAGATATGATCAGTAGCAAAAATTCAATTTATATAAATTTTTAAATATATTGCATAGCTTCTATATATGAATTTAAATTTATATATTTACATTGCATTCATTAGTTGTACAACTGTTATGGACGTCTCCTTTTTAAATAAGAATTTGTTTATTAATTAACCGGTTATTATTTCAACTTAAAATTTGTCAAATTTGATTTGGAAACTACTTAGTCGATTTTATTTTTTTTTTGTTAAATTCTTGTATTAGAATCTTAAAATGATTAGCATATAATTTGCACATTTAGCATGAAAAATGGGACGATGTTATCAAATTAAATTATATAATCAAAACACTTGATTCTTGAATTAAATGCCGATAATTAATTAATTTGGCTATTGTAGTAATTTTTTTTTTTTTATAATATTTAATATTTATAATTAATAACTGATGGCTGTCTCGTGCTTTTGTGTTCAACAAACAAAAAATAATACGTGCCAAAGTGCCAAAGGCGGCATATGTAAATTTCTATGGTTGGTTTGGTTCCGTTTATAATTTCCAGAGAAAAATGCAGCTGCTTTAAGTGTTGATGTTTGGTGTTAGTAAATTGTTGTTTTCTCACATAAATTTGCCGCAGGCGCAAAATTTCACTCAAATGAAACCGGAAGCGCGCTCGTCAAGTGGAATGAAGTTAAATTGCTGCTGGGTCGCTTGGTCGGTAGGTCGTTCCGTCGGTTTGCTCGACAGTCAACTGAATGTTTAGTCTATCAGTGCAGAAGCAGCAGCAGCAGCAGCAGAAGCAGCAGCAGAAGCAGCAGCAGAAGCAGCAGCAACACCTGCAAACGAAATTTAAGCATTTTTATACAATGCACGCATCTCATTTTGCACTCAGCTTTTCTTACTTTCGCAGACTAACAACTTCTCATATGCGTGTGTATGTGTGTGTGTGTGTGTGTTTGTGTGTGTATGTCTGTGACCCGTGTGTACTTGTTGTATTTTTTCCACGCTCCTCATGTCAAACACTTAGTCAAAACAGCATTTGTTACGCTGCCAGTGCCAGCCACCAACGCACTGGACAACAACAAATACAACATGACAACAATAACAACAACAATAGCAACAACAATAACAACAACAAGCGAGCAAAATAATAACGAGCGTTATCCAAGCATCATCATTATCAACTTTTAACCATCGGTTAATGTTGTGTGCCACTGAAATGATTTAATTTTGACAGACCTTTTTTGAAGTTTCTTTCTCGACTTTTATGTGTGGGAGTTTTTGGCTTTTAATTTAAATTTTTGTGTGTGGCTGTGTGTGTGTTTTGTTTTTTTTTCTTCTTTTATTTTGTCTATTTTGGTCATAATTTTTGTCGTCTTGCTGGCACGCATTGTTGCTGCTCCATTGATATTGTTGGTGTTGCTCTTGTTACTTTGCTTGTTGCTACAATTTTATTTGATATGCATTACCAGCTTGGCTTTCGTCTGTGTTTATTTCTTCTACTTGTACAACTTCTCCTTTTTGGCATTAAGTGCTTGTAAATTGGGTCAGTGGGAAGTTACACTTCAGTCGTCGGCGACGTCGACGTCGACGCGTCGCTGTTCTCCATGTTGTTGCTGGCAGAGTAGCTATTGATGTTATTGTTGCTTTGCTTTGTAGACAACATCGTCATGTGTCATAAATTATTTGTTGCTCTTGCTCTTGTCAGTCTGAGAACTTTGGCTCCAGTTGGAACTTTGGCTTTTTGATTTTCGTCGTTTTACCTATTTATTTATATACTTCAAACCACAAACTTGCTGATGCACTACAATAGAATTTTAAATTTTACTTTATGCTCCCATGTGGCTGCCATCGTTGTTGTGGCCAGTTTGTTGATATTTTAAGTGCTATTGTTGCGGTATAATAAATTTCATATGATGTCGCCTGAAAGCATTTATCTGACACTATCATGCATACAATATAATTCTAGTTTAGCTTCCTTACTGATGAACTACTTAAGTAGATCTTAATGCTTTGATTGCCAAGTTCCTTGTCTAAGTCATTTGTTTTTTGTTGAGGAAGCGAGTTTAAGAGTTATCCCTAAGAAGTTTTTTCTTTATTTTTATTATATTTAAAGTCCGAAAATTATATTAAATCCTCATAAACTCAAGCGAAACTACTTAGCCACGAATCTTATATTAAAACAATGCCAAAACTTTTCGACGTTTTTCCTGATATTTGGATTCCAACAAGGTTAAAAGCAGCAGCTACCACATCCACAGACACCGTTCGTCCGTTACAGCCAGTCAGGAAACAATGTGCAATCTGAAGTGCTGTCTGCTGTCTAGACATTCTTCGATTTTTCCTGCCAGCTGCAGTAACATCTAACACCAGCAACTGCCAGCTGCCAACAGCCAACAACCGACAACCAACAGACAACAACAAGAATATGATCATCAGCTAGCGCGATGAGTAGAACAAGTGCATCGATGGTAGCTCCACACTGAGGAATATGTACAAAACTTACGAGTACATCCATGAAAGCAATGCTTTTCGGAGCCTTGCTTGATTTTTATTGACACAAGTCGTTAGCGGACTGCTCGCTGCATGGCCTGGCACACATTTTGCATATTTTACGAGTTCGTGTCGTTGTCGTTGTCGTTGTGGTTGTGGTTAGTAGTTGTTGGTTGTGGATTTGGATGTTCCTAAACTATAGCCATTGGCGAAGACAAGTGGTAGCCTAAACCGTGTCTCAGTTTGTGCAATGGATGGTTGTCGGGGAGGTTTCTTCAAAATCTTTGCATAATTACTGTGGAACGTTTTGATTTGAATTCTTTGTAATGCTAGCAGCTACTAAAGCTTGAAGATTGTTTTATGTGCGCGTTAAGTTGCCAGTGCTCGTCAATACCTGACCCAGGGGACAGGTGACCCACTTGCTGGCCCAGTGCTGTGGCTCTATGTTTTATGTAATAAGACCGTGCACACATAAATCAAGAACAGACACATTAATGTGTATATGTAAACATGTGTATGTATTTGAATACATATATATATATATATGTGTGTATAGATAAATCATAAAGACCCCCTGCCAAATGAGTTTTCAGATAAGTACACGTAGATTTCGCTTGTTAACATTAATAATAACTTGTAATTTGCAGTTGTTTCAAAGCCCCCGTTGGTGAAAATCACTCAGAGGGCACCGCAGCAATAGTACCAAGCTGCGGAGTGAAGAAAAAAACTAATTACAAAATTTTTCACATATGTAAACATTCATTCATAATATTAAACCACACAAGCTACCATAATGTAAACGACGAGAAACCAAGAAACACAAAAATTCGAAAACTTACTTTGAAGATCTTCCGCGTAGCTGGCATAGACATTGGTTTCTCAGTGTGTTGTTAATTTTTGTTCATTAAGTCAGAAAATAGCCAAGTTTAATGCTTGGACTGAGGAACAAAATTAATTAAACATTTATCAAAATTAAAGCTCTATCCAGATAGGCACCAAGCCACGCAGCATTTAAGACCAAAGTTGTTTGGGACCTGTTGACACTTCAGTATTTCCGAATAGTTATTATATTATGATTGTCATTGTTTCGAGTTGGTCTTTGTACTATCAACAGAGTTTATTTTGTCGTCATTGTCTTTGTGTTTATTGCCTTATTAAGTTGGATAGTCAAAGTGAAACTGAAACTAAAATCGAGATAAATCCCGCATAAGGCTGCAATACCCAAATACCGAACAAAAAGCGATTCACATACCAAAAATCTCGGTCATCAAAGACTCCAATTCGGCTGGCAATGGAAGTGGACATCGACATCAGTTTTGGCTGTCGCTTTTAAATGAAAAATACTCAAAACAAAATATAAAAAGAAAAACAAGAAGAGAAGAGAAGAAACACTCTGTCGTTCTTCTTTATGTTTTTGGTGTTTTTCGGGGGCCTTCGTTTTTGCCTGGCTGACTGCCTGACGGCCTGCGAGATGGAGTTGGAGTTGGAGTTGGACATTGGCGGGCATATCGCTGACTTGGCCCAGCACTTGAACTGTACTCGAGTGTTGTAAATATTTTTAAAAGCTGCCTTATTGTGTCAGGCGCTAAAGTTGAAACGAATATTAAATGCCCTCCTTTATAATAATACGTTAAGTCAGGTGAATGATAAGAAATGCAAGATGTTCCACTGAATGTCATGGTATTCCCAAATGGTCGTTTCTGTGATTCATACTTAATATCATACAATGCATATATATATTTGAAATTCAGTCTAATTAATATTTTAATGTTACATTCAATGTCAAGAAGGGACAATTTCTTTGTGGAAAAGAGCATACATATATTTTGATTTTAATTTTTAGTTATTTACAAGCATTTTTCGTATTGGAGTTGTTGTTGGCTCTTAGTGCTGTAAGTCTTTTGGGGATCTCTTTTTTTTTTGGATTTTGGCAATTTGGGTTACATTGGCTGCTGTCTGAAAAATTATCTGGCACTTATATTCACGCTTAATTGGCATTTTTTATGAAACCCGAGCGTGCCGAAAACAAAACCAACAACATTGGGAGACATTCGTGCTTCTGGGTTCCTGGTTTCCAGTTTCTCCATTCGCCAGTCGCTGGCAATGACACTCGCACTCAAAATCAAAAGAAAAATCAATTTAATGAGCAAAACATGCAATAAATTACATTGGCGCAAGGCGAAAACAATTCTGCAATAAATTTCTTTTGCTCCCTTTTTTCAATTTTTGCTTAAAAATTTGTAATAAAAACTAGGTCAAATCTGGGTAGGATTTTATTTGAATCTGTTAAAAAAAAAAACGCATAAAGTAAGTTTATTTTTATTACTTCAAATATTTATTCGATGTCAATGACGTCAAAAACGCTTTAATTCTGAGATTGGCAAAATGCTAAACCGGTTATTTTATTTCAGATTTGACCTTTTGTTCATTGTTCCAACCCTTGGCATTGCTGGTCTTAATCTTTTTAATTATATATTTATTTTGTTGGCAAAATATTTGTGCTATTTTTAGATGTCTTTTATTTCTATACTACGTTTCATTTATTTCCTAAGACAAATGTCAGTAAATTAAGCTGGATTATCAGTAATAAACTGTAAATTTATTTATATATATTTTTATTTAAGCTTCATTTCAAATCAATTAAAAGCCGAAACACCAAAGTATCCGAATCAAATTCCTGATATAGTTTGCGCTATCGAATTGATGGATGAGACTGGTCTTAAAGCTGGTTGACCTGCGTGTGGGTGTCTCTTCCTTTTTTTTTTTTACATTAGCCGCATATAAAATGTTGAATAGATTTCAAATGCAAATCGAATTTAAACTCGCTACAGGCTCGTATATTTTAATTAGTCTAATGCGTATGGTCGTTTCTTTGCTCCGCTTGTTTTTGTTTTCATTTTTTATTGATTTCTATTTTGATGACGCTATGATCGCTGTGCCAAAAACCAGTTTCTATACGCATCACTAACGAATCTTTCGACTGATATTAATGGATGAGTTCAGTTGCCGATCACTGCGTTATCGAAAATTATATATACATAGTAGTTTACGAGTCTAAAGATGCACCATTGACAAATTGTTGAACCGAAGACCTTTGAAGTCATTTTGGCTTAAGTCACATGCATGATAAATGGCTTTTGAATGTTACTTGGATTATGCTATGCGTACATCTGCTAAAAGTCAACACTTTAATGTGTACGAGTCTCTTCCGTCATGGTATACTCAATGAATGAGTTAAGCGCAAAACAACACGCAGCTTTTAGAAAAAAAAAATGATAATCAATGAATGAATACCACACATGAACTTATCTATGTGATTTTTATATAAAATTGTTAAGCTCACGAGCTTAACTAATTCATAGTTTATAATTTAAAATACCACAAAATCTAAGAAACTTAGAGCACCTGTTTTTTTTTTTTTTTTTGAACACATAGTCGGGTTCGTCTTTTATTGCGTTGCCAATGTACAATAAATTTTCGAGAGTGGTACATAAAAATTTGTCTCATAAATTACAATTTGCATGCCTATTGGCTGTTGGCTATTTGCTGTTTGCTGTTGAGTGTCCAACAAAAAAAATATACTTGAATATAACACACACAGTTGGTGTGTGTTAAGCATTTCGCAATGGATTTGCAAGAACCGGCGACCGACACGACGACGACCCTAATTGCCATTGAGTGTTGTCCTGAACTAACTGCTGTCGAGCATTAATTGTGCGTACAACCAGGCAACTAGGCAACAGCTCAATTTGCATTGCATTGCAGCTGGGAAGATGGCATATTGCTGCCGCTGAGTGCTGCTGCAACATACAGATAACCGTTAGAGAGCGCATTCTAGGCAATTAGCCGGGCAGCCAATTCAATTGGCAGGCAAACAAATTTTAAATGGAGCGCGCGCATAAATGTCAGCTCCGATTAGGTGTGGGCAATTAAAAGAGCAAGGCAAGCGACGGCGAGGACATTGGCTGACAGATTGACAGAGCTTTATTTACAGCTTAATCTGCTTTATAGCCACGACTGCAAGATGAATGATGCTGCAGTTGCCTGTGGCGATAGCTGAGTAGAGATAAAAAAAAAAAAAAAAACCGTGGTAGAAAGTATTGTGAGTGACTTTCTTTTTGCCACATGTCAACAGGTTCCAAAAAAAAAAAAAAAGCAGAAAATACACACACACCAACATAAATGAAAACACTGAGTTGAGAATTCCAAAGTCAGATTCACAGTCAAGGTTTGAAAACTATTTTTATGTATAATGGGTACGATAACAAAATAAAGAACTTAAGTCAACATCCTTGACATGTATTCATTAAAAAAAAAAATGATTTTATTTGAATTTAAAAGGCAACATTACTTAAACTATTAGAGAATTTTTGATACAGTTATATTAATAAATCAACTAAAGCTATTTTCCTTCATTCTGCCTTTTTGGGTTTTCCCATTTATTTGTTGATGGCACATAAAAGTTTCTTTCTTTGTCTTTAAGATAGGAATTATGCATATAATAACTAAGACATAAAGTCTTTATTTTTGTTAACGTTTGATAAAAATTTATGCAAATTCACGTTTCGATTTCCATTTGGCACGAGTTCAAAGTTTTATAATTAAAGTGCACGCTGAGCACGGGAAATGTTGCGATCCGTTTCAGCTACCGCAAATGATTATGCAAGGCGAAACATAGTTAAAGATGCAAAACCTAAAACCAAAACAAAAACAATAACCAAAAAATCGTAGTTTTGTGGATAGCAGTCGGAGGCATTGTGGCTGTTGTGTTAAATGTTAGTCAAGCTGCTTGGCCATTGGTCCACTGAATGGTGGCTCATTAGCATGTTTGGCATACGCCCCTTTGCAGCACACGCCCCTATAGGCTTGTGCTTCGTTTTGGCTAACTTCAAATGATAATAGCCAACGGAGCTGAGCTTCAAACAGCAACCACAAAAACAACAACAGCAATAACAACAACGTTGGATTGAGTTATCTAGCTGAGATTGTAGGTAAGCATCGAGCTTGTATTTGTAGTCGGGTCGCTATGGCAATAAATCAAAATTATTATCCACACATTTGACTTTTTAAGGCTACGTATGCTATGCATCCATTTATGGCATACATACACAACTGTTTGGACCTGGGTTCCTGGTTAAAAATCCGTTAGCGCTAGTGTTGGCTCTCGACGGCCTTTAAAAGAATGCCACAGTCACTAGCCACAGCCACTGTCGAAGAAACGGTGGCGCTGCATTATCTTGCGAACGCAATCTACAGACTCTTAGCCAGACTCCCGACATCAACTCCACATTTGAATATGACGCACGAGTGCACCGCATGTCCAACTAGGGTGTGTGCCCGTGTCGGTGTCCGCGTCTATAACCAAGATTGCGACTGCGACTGCGACTGCAACTGGTACTGCAACTGGCAGACTGCCGCCGGCCACATTCGACTTTGACTTGTAGGGGCAAGCTTGATTTTCGATGTGCGATAAGAAATTTATAGTTTCGGTTTAAAAGACATTAGAGTGTAATATATATTTAGAGTTTGGCTTAGCTCAATGTATTGTACCAAAAAGAGGCTCGTTGTGCTCGTTGTTACTAAGGCTGCCCCCACGGTGGGTGTGTAACCCAGCAAAAGCCACACGAGTACAAAACATATGCAAATATTTGCATGCCAAGTGCTCACCATATAAATGACTTAGGCAACGAACTTGCTCTGTTGACTTGATTCAACAAGTCATCGGCCTGTCATAAAGTTATGCGCAAAGTATATATTTTATAATCCAGGTATTAGCTTGTATTTCAAATTGGCAACACATGAAAATATGATGAAATTCTTGAAATTCTTGATATTCTTTTATTAATTTTTTTATTGAAATCTAATAACGTCTTATCTACAATTTGTATGTGTATAATTGCTGCATCTGTTTAATATTCACTTGACAGAGTTAATGAACTTATTATCGATTATGATTATGATTAGCATAAATATATAAACAATAAATATGCTAATTTAAATTGGGCTGCAGATTATATATGGCTATTATAAAATTATACATTTTTGAGTAGTTCCCATGCATCTCGTTTGAGACGGTATATCGGATAATCTTAATGCTTGTTAATGAGATACCAGATTTGTTTGCTTTACTAGTATTTTTGTGGTATTATTTAGTACGTCTGCTCATCATAAGTAGTTTGCTGCAACAGCAAATTTATTTCTATGCAAATTTCTAGTTTTCATTTCGGTTCTCTCGAGTTTCACTTTCAGTTTGCGATTTTGGGCTTTTGTCACATTTTTAGTGTTGGTGCTTTGTCTAACTCTGTCCCATATGCATCTGTAGGTTTTACTTGAGCTTTTTTCGCTGTGTTTTTTGTTTTTTTTTTTTTTAATTTTTTTTTCCTTTGTCTTCAGTTGAAATTGTGTTTTATATGGCAAAATGCAATTTGTGCAACTTGCAATCGCGACAAACAGCAACAACAACAACAACAACAAATAGCATCCTTTGCTATATATTGAAAGTGAAGTCTCTTAGCATATTTGTAGTTGTCGCTGTTTTTTTTTTGTTGTTGTTGTTTTACTCTGTTAAAATTTGCATTTTTGTGCACAGCTGCTTTTTTGTGCTTTTCTTCACTTGCTGCTGCAATTGTTGCTTGTGTTTGTTTTTTTTTTTTTTTTTCTGCCGTTGTTGTTTTCTTCTATTGCATTAATTTTGGCTTCTTGACGTCGTTGTTGTCGTTGTCATCGTCATCGTGGCTTATATGGCTGCTCGGATGCCGTTGCCTGCTGTCTCTTTGGTTATTGGTGTGTCTGCTGTTAGGTTTTTGGGCTTATATTGTAGGCTCATGTATAGCATTTGTCGTTACCAGACACTGTTGCCACATTGCTGCCATTCAGGCGCTTTGTAATTAATGGTTAATTAATTAAAATGAAGTAGCTGACAATCTTAATGATCCGTAATTTGTTATTATGGTAATTTATACAAGCAACAGCTAAGGCAGCCATTGCCCACAACAATACCAATATTATGAGACTTTGTGACTGTTGTTATTGTTGCTGCTGGTGCTGCTGCTGCTGCTGATCTGCTGTTGTCTTGTAAGACATATGCAAGTACAAATAAAAATTCATTAGTCTCTAAACCATGCCTGAGCTTGACGACAGCAACAATTGTCTAATTGCAGTCACGAGCAATTTATGTAGTTTGCTTAAGCATTATTTATATGTTTGTTATGTGCTTAACAAAATGACCAAAACGGCTAAATGTATTTCTGATTGAACGCCCACAGATGATATAAAACTAAAAGACCGGCCAGTACAATAAATTTCTCTTGGCACACAAGTAAAAATATTGTCAGAGTCAGTTTAATATATACGCCAACAGACTGATGTCTGGAATCAATCTGTTGCTCCTTCCTGGAAGATGCGCACGACTAGCAGCAACAGCAACAAAACAAACAGTCTGCCGCAACAAAACAAAAAATGTAAACGAAAAAATTTGCATCTTGACGAATTTAATGATGAGGATGAAAAAGACGCCACAAACACATTTTGATCGACCCACAAGACGAGGCAGCCTCAAGGAGCGCACAGACTACACACGATATTGTTATAGAGGTTTTTTTTTTTTTTTTGGGTATGTGGGAGTGCTGCTGCTGGTACTGCTGTTGCCATTGCTGTTGGGTACAACGGCAACAGCCACAAATTTATGAAGATGCCATTTGGGTGGCATTGCGGAATGTTTGACGTTGCTGTCGCATGTCAAGTGTTGTGTGTGCGCCGTTTGATGGGCAAGTGAAAATATTTTCATTGCACTTTGACATGACAGCAAAACAAATTGCTAGACACATACACAAACACTAAAGTAAAGTCACACACAAACACACACACACACATACACACTGCGATATAGCAACACACACCTACAATAGAAACGGTTAAATGGCTTTAATGAATGGCAGCCTTCAAAGAGAATACATGGGATCGTCGTCGAGCGCCCACCCTTTTGTCTGAGTTTTGAGTTTTGAGTTTGAGCTTGAGCCGGAGTCGTAGTCGTAGTCGTTGTTGGATTTGGAGTTTTGTGCTGATTAGCCAGAATTCCTGACGTGCTGTGCTCTGACCTGCTCTTTTGTTTTGCTGCCAAGTGGCGCCTGCAGCAATCACGTCACAGACACACCACGGCACAAGCACAATGAAACAAATTTATAGACGACTTGGCTTATTGTTACTATTTGCTTTGATTGTTTGCCCAAACTCACGATTTGGTTTCAATGTCTTTCAGCTCATTTGCCAAAATCAATAAAGTTATCATGCTTCCTCTGACGCGACTAATTCGTTTACCTTATTATATTTCATATGTCTGCCTATCTATCTATATTTTTATCTTTATCTTTATCTTTATCCAAGTATGTATCTCACTCATACCACTGACATTTGAAAGCAGCAAATTAACTAACTGTCTAGGCAGCTGTCAAAACTGTGTCTTGTCGGGTTAACGCCCACCCAATAAAAAAAAAAAAAAAAAAAAAAAACATAAACTCAATTAACATGTCACGTTTGGGCAATGCACTTTTCGTTGCTCATTATTATGTCGCCAGTCAAAAGCAATTGAAAGTAAACCAGCAACAACAACAGCGATAAAAACAACAACAACGATAAAAACAACAACAACGATAACAACTAACACAACAACAGATCTCAGCAACTTCGTGAGCTACCGTTTTGCAATACCTTAGAATAGCAACAGCAACAACAACAGCAACAACAACAACAACAATAACAGCAACGACAACAAGAAGGACACCAACAAAAAATTAACTTGTTAAAATGCAAATTTTTTGACTTGAGGGTATTCGGCCGCCTTATGGACGGCCGTTTTTGGCATTGAGACAGCTGCTTTATTGATTTTGATTAATGTCTGCCGATTTCTAAAAACCACGAATCAGGGGCTGGGTCTTAAAAAGTTCAACCTAACTGCCATTAATTAATACATTAATCACAATGCTTCAAGCAAAATAAGGAATAAGTTGCTGCTGTTTTTCGCTGTTGCTGCTAAAAAAAAAAAAAATTCAGTCAGCCTTAGTTTTCACCCGGCTAACCAACAAATAAAACTCTCCCGCGAGTGTGGGTAACCAAGATGGACATGTTCTGATACAAGTTTTCATAGCAAATTCGAAATTTATCTTGTCATGTTGCCACAGTTGCATGGAGTACCTACCTCCAGCAACATCAGCATCACTCACTGCAGGCACCCACAAACAGAGCCAACAGCATTGGACTTGGTCTGGACTTATTTGGCGGGCAGTCTTTATGCAGATTTTTGTGTCAAATTGTGTGGGTGGCCAAAGCGACACTTTCTACTTTACAAATTGCATATTTGCATTTAATCAACTGCAGCGCAAAAAAAATGTTAGATAGTGTTTTATGATTGGCTGCAATTGATTCTCCTAATATCGCTCTCTTGGTTTAATGAACAAATTATTTTTAATTGTTTGTCATAAAAATAAAAAATACTATGAATAACTAAGATGTTGCAGCTACCAACAGCAACAGTAGCACCAGCAGCAGCAGCAGCAGCAACTGCATTGGCAGTTGACAACAGCAGTGGACAACGGGCCAATCAGCAACATCTTCCTTCGTTTGCCGTTGCTGTCGCAGTTGCTTTTAAGGCTTTGTCATTAATCAAATGAAATTGAAATGCGCCGCGTGTATATCACACGGCGTTGTTGTTGTTGTTGTTGTTGTTGCTGTTGCTGTTGTTGTTGTTGTTCGTCTTGTTGTCTGTGTTTGGCGCTTCCAACATGCAGCGCCCATTTGGAGTTTGCCATTTTTGCGCATTTTAATCATGCTTGTCTCGCCTGAAGTTATTTGGCTTTTTACGTTTTTACGTTTGGTTATGCCAGAGATCTGCGAGCTCTGATAAACCGCCGCCGACGCGTCTACAATCGTCTATGTTGCCACTGCCACTGGCTTTTGCCACTGCCGCAGTCGCAGTCGCAGTCGCAGTCACAGTCACCGTCACCGTTCCCGTCACCATCACCGCCAACGCTGGCCAAACAAGCGAACAGTGGTCGAAATGATTAATACATCTTGATGCTATTTGGTTTGTAACGCAGGCCAATAAAAACGTTTCTTTTGATTGACAATGCCAACCAAAGTCTGAGATGCTGTCCGCTGATTACTTCATTAGGCGGGCCACAGCTCGAAAGTTGGCCAGGTACAGCTGGAAGACCATTTCATTCAATTATACATTTGCATGCGATTGAAACATAAGCCCGTTGCAACTATTGCCAGCTGTGCCCCATCCGCTCATCAACCTGCCCGTCCGGCAATTGGTCAACAGCAGCCTGGTTACATTTATAGCCGTTATGCGCATTTTGGTAGCCTTTCAGTCGGTTGGTGGGCGATAATTATCTGGTGAAAAATGATTGACTGGCCTATAGCATGCTGTAGAGCGGTCTCACTTCGATCTTACCATGGACATTTGCATTCCAGAAAAAAAAATAAATAGAAAACAATAAAAACTAGATTCATTTGCAGCTGCGCTTTTACGATGCTATTAATGGGTCACTATATAATTCAGTTTTCCCACATACAATAAAATATGGTTTTAAAACATAAATATTATTATGCCCATTACGATGGATTTTCACACTTTAAAATAATAAAAATCAATAATAACTCTGTTTAAGTGTCTAGCCGATAAGTTGTGTAGATTACTTCATAAAATTCAATTAATATTTATAAGTGTATTTTTAAGTATGTCTTAAAAAACAAAAAGAAAAAACAATATATCAAGTCAAAGACTATGAAGCAGATATAATAATACAAATAAAATATTGCTAATAAAATTAGAAATTCACAAAATTAAAGTATTCTCTGGGTTTCATTTTTAACTGACGCTTTTCCTCAGAGAAAAGTTTTAGAGCCCATTTGAAAGACAGGTTGTCTAGTTAATGATCTAAAAAAAAAAAAATAACCATATATGGGCAATATTTAACATTCAGCAAGCACTACTTAAGATTGTGCACATTTATCCTCTATTCAGTGTAACAATAAATATTCTATTATCGAGAAGTAAACATACAAATCCAAAGATATTTTCTCTGATGGCTCCATTTTAGCCAATCGAAAAGCAATTTGATTGCGCTACGTGATTCAACTTGCTGTTTGTTACCAATTCTCGTATTTTGTGTGGATTTACAGGTTTTTCACCGTATTGTCATCTTTATCTTTTCTTTCTGCGGCAACAATTTCGCTACAATTGTTAAATTATTTTAATTGAATGTGCTGGGGTTTGGGACTGGTTTTCATTGAAGCATTTCTGTAAACGGCATCTGTACGCATTTTGCCATGGCTATTGCCTATTGGTAATTGAAACTTGTTAGTGAAGACATTAAAAAATCGTTTAGCACGGAATTTAGGTTAAAAATGCGTGGCAAATCGTGAAAAAATCAACATGGCCAACTAAAAGCACAAAACAAATCCATATGACTAGAAATCGCGACCAAAGCAAAATAAGCAGACGAACTGATGCGTGTGATTATTGTGGCATGCAACATTGAGCGACTGCCGAAAAGGGTGAGGAGCCGGACAATATTGAAGAAAATTGTGTAACCACAATATAAAAATTCCTGCACATAAACTAATCTCGGCAACGGCGGTGGCTTTTGACTACCGCATTTTATTTTTGTTTTGGTTTTTTTTTTATTTTTTTTCTCCTTTGTATTTGACGCCCGCTCTGATGGGTCGCAAGATGTCGGGATGCTAATCATGGCCGACCGTGGACACCAAAGAAATTGTGCCGAAATCTTCATAATTTTGTAGCTGTTGCTGCTGTTGTTGTTGTTGTTGTTGTTGTTGATGTGGTGCATACTGCAATAAATTTTCCTGGAAGTTTTTCTAAGCAATTTGCATGCCAAACAAAGCCAGACCACAGCACATTATTTTTAAGACCTGCCAAGAGCCAAGAGTTAACTTTGCGGACTTGTATGTGTAAATAAATATGCCAAAAATTCGTTTAATTAAAAAAAATTATTGGCGCAGTTTTATTTATTGCCCACAATCGAAAACCCCTCTACACACCCCTTCTCAGCAATTGAAAACAACATAAACAAGTTGCTTGAAATCAAAATTTCAACACACCGAACATGAAATGCCTTATTTTATAGCATATTAACGAGGTTGTAATGAACATTTTATTTTGATTTATTTTAGTTCATAAATAAATCTATAAAACGATCGCTCGAAAAATAAATCAATCGATAGTTAAATGATATTTTCAGTAGCTAAATTTTGTTGTTTACCAGTTTACCTAATTCGCAGTAAATTTGATGTATCCTTGAAAAAAGATAGGGAAAGCTATCATGCTATCATGTTTTTTAAATGAAGCCGCTGCAGGCTGTTTGCATTGGCCAAAATGCGCTAACAATTTCTACGATTACTATTGCAATTGCTATGCATCATAAAAAAAAATAAAATAAACTGCTATCGCAGTCGCGAATCTCAGTCTGAGTCTGCGTCCCCATCTCAGTCGCAGTTGCTGCCACATGCATCTTCATCTTGAGTCATGATGCATGTGCTGGGCACATGCACGTACATTATTGGCCGCCAGGCAGCCGATCAGCGAATTGAGTCTGGATGTGCTAGATGTATGTGCACGTTCCAGGCGCGCGGCTGACTGGCAATAAACTTTCTTTTTGGTTTTGGTCCGCAGCCAAATAACAATAATCGTGGCAAAATTAGTCAATATTTGCGCCCCAAAACGCTCAATCAAAATCTTATTATTTTATTAACTATTTTTTTTTTTTTATTTTTTTATGAATTTTATATATATATATTTTTTTTATTACCAAACATTTTTTACTTGTTATCGTCCACACTCTCTTGCTCTCTGCATACCGCTCACACGTTCTCTTTCGACCATAAAATATGTATAAAGTAATTTTTGAATTTGAACATCATGATTAACTAAACTACCGAGCAGCAGCCAGGCAGCAGCCAGGCAGCCAGGAAGGCAGGCAAATGACTACAAATGATTACGCATTTGACCAAAGCCGCAAGTTTTTTTTTTTGGTGAAATTTAAGAGGCAGCTTTTTGCCTTCTATGGCCGGTCAGATGGAGGAGCGATAAGCCGATGGAAAACACTGAAAACGAGCTCACTTCAAGTGCTTAAAATGCAAACTTGGCGGATCGTTCGGTCTCTGGCTTGGCCAATGGCCTGCACTTGTTGTAGTTTCAGTTGTTTCTCCAGCTGTTGTTGTTGTTGTTTTTGTTATTGTTGCTTTCATTCTGGCTCTAATGGGTCGTGTCTTCGTCTTGGTCTGCCGCTGCCGCTGCCGCACTTTAATGTCTTTGGAGATCAGGTGTTGATGCTGCTCCTGCTCCTGCTGATGCTCATGCTGCGGTCTCAACTAAGCATTTCAAAGACCTGGCTCCACATTGCAGTTGATTTCTGCGTAGATTGTTGCACTTAAATGTTCCTAGCAAAGCAGCATTTGAAATTTTTATACCATGGCATTTTCTCTTCGCATGCCCTTATCTAAAGTATGTGCTAGAAGAATACGCCAAACTCTAACATCTCTCTCTCCCTCTCTCTCTTTCTCTCTTTCTCTCTTTCTCTTTTTCTCTCTGTGTTGTATGCAAATTTGTTAAGTCATTTCTGTTTGTGGTTCTCACGCTGCCACACCATATCTCGAAATGGCATGCATTTTGCCTACTTGCAAAACCCAAAAAAAATAAATATATAATATTAATCAAAATATACATAAAAGCAAATCAATTGAAAATTTGGACATTTAGCATTTGGTGCACGATTTTAAAGGGGGTTCCAAATTAAAACCCCAATCGCTATCGCTGCACCCAAACTGGCTATGTAATTTCCGATTGTTGGCTGCATCGATTACTGGATTCGATCTAAAACTGACTAAATAGGCAGCGCCCACCCACTCTGGGTAGTCAAAAGATCGGACTCGAGGCGATATTTTTTTGGCAGAAGCAGGTCGTTGTTGCCAGCTTTAAATGACCAGACGGCTGGCTTGTTATTTGGCTCGCAGAATCTATGCAAAATAAAAAACAGAAACAGAAAAACGCTTCAGGTATGGTTCTAGCCAAAGTCCAAGTGCGGCTCGAGAGATTTACGAGCCGAGCGAGCCAAATGTGTTTACACTTTGTCACCCTTCTGTCAGTTTGATTTATTTGTTTGCAGATAGCCAGCAAAAAAACAAAACTGAAAAGGCTAAAGTAGTTGGCCAAATTAAAATGCAAGTATTGCCGGAATGCGCGTCCAAGCCAACTGAGCACCGTGGCGAGGTGAGCCGGGTGCAAGGAATGGGCGAATGAATGACTGATTGACTTATGCAACCAGTTGACAGGTGGCTTAAATAAATTAATGTAGTTGTCCCCATAGAGTACCAGGGAATCAGGCTTTCAGAGCAAGTTGTATTTGCATTACTTTAATCCATATTCAATTTATATCATAAATTAAATATCTTTCAAACTGCAAATAAAAATCGTTTTGGATTAATGACTGTGCTCTACCTTTTTTTTCTTCCAAATAAAACTTAATTATTAACATTTAAAATTAAATTAATATTGAAATTATCCTAAAAATTGTCTTTTTCATCTTATTATTTTACAGCTTATCAACCAGAATTTCATTTTATTGCCCAGTACTAAGAACATATTTGCGAACTGGAAATACACGCCAAACAAATGATTGGTACTGAGGATATATCCACATCGACTGGCATGGATATAAGTGAATCCTTTCGTGCCGAGGATCTCTCCAAAACAGATTTCTTCGATTTTGTCACAGCGCCGGACATGGGCATTGGCATCGGTGTCGGTGTCAGTATGGATGTGGGCGTCGGCGTCGGCGTTAGCCTGCAGCAGCAACACCATCAGCATCATGCACAACAGCACAGTCACAATCACAGCCAAGGACATACACCAACCACATCACAAACGCCGCAGCAGGCTATTTGCGGCGGCGGTGCGAGAACCACCAGCAACATGACACAGGATGGTGTCGAGGGCGGAGGAGCAGGTATTGTACCAGTTTGCAATCGCAATGGCAGCTCCAGCAATGGCGGCGATCCCACGTTACAGGGCTATGAGGTGAGCTTCCAAAATCTCTACTCTTTTGATACAAATTAAATCAAACTTTAATGTATAAATTATTTTATTATATAAGAAAATTTGTTACAAATTTTTTAAACTTTAAATTGAATGCTTTTAAAATTTACAAATTTGAAAAAAAAATTTTTATTAAAATGAAAATGAATACACATTTTTTAAATCTTAATTTTAATGCTTTTAAAATATGCAAATTTTAAACATTTTTTTTAAGTAAAAATGCAATTTATAATTGGTGTGAATTTTTTTATTTATTTTTTGTGAATTATATTTATTTAACTTCTTTAAAACTTATTTAAAATGCATTATTTTTTGTGTGTTTTTATGTTCACAGTTCTGGCACCAGGACAAGGACAGCAGCCGCCTTGACTCCAGCTCCATATTCGAGGACCTCGATCGATACTGTTGGCAGCAGCAGCCGATCACAGCCAGCAGCACGACATCAGCCAATGCCGGCAATGTTCGATGTAGCAACGAACCCAGTCCCACATCACCGCAGTCGCATTCACATCCACATCAGCAACAACAACAACAACAACACCAACAACAACAACAACAACAACAACAGCAGCAACCCAATGCAAGCAGCTCATCGAGTGCAGCGGGCAGCAGCAGTGATACCATCAGCAGCCTGGACACAACTGACGGCCAGATTTACACATTGACAGTATTAAATGGAGGCGAGCCGTGGCTCAAGCGTGCCGAGACTGAGCAACTACCCAGCGCACTGGATTTGGACAGTTTGCTGGGCAGCTTTCCGGGCTACATCAAGTCGGAGTATCCATATGATGACAGCGGTTTCAGTACGGATGGCAAGGATGCAATTGTCAGTGGTGCGGATGCCAATGGCCTCAGCAGTATTCCCCAATCTCAACAGCATGGACAGACGCTACCCTCGCTGGTCACCGCCATTTCCATAGCGGGTGGCGGCGTCAATGAGCTGGGCCAACAGCTGGCACAGTTCCAGAACAACAACAACGACTGGCACATGGCTGATCACAATGCGGAAGCGGAGCAGAATAGCGCGGAATCCCTGCTCCGCAGTGCCCTTCAAGGCAAAGGCTATGCCAAAGGGCTGCACATGCAGAACGGAATCACTCTGCCCGTGGTCAAGGACGATGAGATGAGGAGATTACTCTTTACGCCCGACGATGCTGCTGATGCACTTGGCTTTGCGGACTCCACATTGAATACGGCGCAAATGTTCGAGGATGCGCAAACGATGAGTCACGCGGCTGGAGGCACACACATGTCCTCATCGAATCACGGGCAGCACGTCGGCAATGCCGGTGGCATTATTGTGGATGATATGTTCCTGTCGCTGGAGAACGCATTCAGTGATGACTTTGAGAAGATCAAGCGCATTGCCAACGAGGTGCAGCAGTACTGCAGTGGCAGCACGGGCACACCCACTCCCGGAGATTATACCAGCAGCGATGTGCTTATGCAAATCTCACCCAGCGCCACAACGACATCAGCAACAGCAACGACAGCTGCACAACTACAGCCACTGGCCAATCCCCAGCAACAACAGCAACAACCACCGCCACCGCAACCTCTCAAGGCCGAAGTGTCCACATCGACGGCAGCCAACGCAGTGGGCACAGGTAGCCGCATTGGTGGCGTTAGCAAGCCCAAGAAGCAGTACAAGCGCAGCAACAGTAGCGCCAACAGCAGCGCCAATAGCAACAGCGGCAGCAGCAATACCAACAACAACAATAACCCTAACCTAGCCAACAACAACAACAGCAACAACGGCAACAACAACAATGGCGCCAGCGTCCTAGGCGTGGTCATTGGCAACGGTGGCAGCTCCTCTTCGAGCGGCAGCGCCAGCAGCAGCAGCAACAGTCCACCAGCCAATTGCAATGCCAGCGGAGGCACAGCAAGCGGTGGTGGCAGCGGCGGTGGCAGCGGCGGAGGCGGAGGCGGACAGCGGAAAGAGCGTTCACTACACTATTGCTCCATTTGCTCGAAGGGGTTCAAGGACAAGTATTCCGTGAATGTGCACATACGCACGCATACGGGCGAGAAGCCGTTTGCGTGCTCGCTGTGCGGCAAGAGCTTCCGACAGAAGGCACACCTGGCCAAACACTATCAGACGCACATGACCCAGAAGAACAATGGCAATCTGATCAAAGGCGGTTCCGCCAAGCATCAGCGCGGCATCTCAAATGCAGCCAACTCTGGTGCGGGTCTTGGCCAACAACAACAACAACAACAACAGCAACAACAACAACAACGACTGCTCAGCGCGGTGCCCACTGCTGTGGTGTCGAGTCCCAGTTTAATGAGTGCTGGCGTCGTACTGAGTGGCCCAAATACACCGCCCGGAGTATTACCGCCGGCCAACGGTCTGCTTGCGAACCGGTAGTGGGGCAACCTTGGCTTTTATATGAATAGGCTATGTTCAACATAAACAAAACACAAACCGCAAACTATTTCTTGTTCCTTACTTACAACAACAAAAACAAAAAAAAATAAAAATAAAAAAATAAGAGATTACTTCTCTAATACTCTAAGGAATGTATTTCCTAGCAAGAGATCATTCCAGATCGAATTAACGTCATTGATGAATTCCTATCTTAGCTTTCTGTGCAATTCCTATATATCACAAAAACACATCGAAATCAAGTCCACACAAAACTCACTAAATGCACTTCCAAATAAAAAATACTCAATTTTTTTCTACAACTAATGTTAAAAAAAAAAGACACTCAAATTTATTTTAAATGTGCCAAATTTAAAGCAAGTTAAAGTAAAATGCAATTTAAAATATTATTACTTAATTTTAAAAAAAGAGAGCAAAAAAATAGAGTATTGTTTTTTTCTTAAACGAAGCTAATAAGCAAATTTACGAGTGGTGATATCAAATGAGGCCAAACGCTTCCTTGCAAAAAAATACAAAATCTTACTAAAAACTCAACCACATTATTTCTCCATCATAAATAAATAAATGATATAGATTTTGAGAAGCGTCTCCTGTTAATGACAAGTATTTCATTTTAGTTGCTTTGCCCAAATTACCATAATATTCGTCAATGTAAATAGGACATATTTTTAGAAAAAAAAAACAGCCAGTAATCGGAATGCTTTTGAACACTTCACATAAAATCAATACAAATATTGTATTTGTAAAAGCTAAACATTTGCAATACTCAGCGAGGAACTGTACTTGAGATATTCGAATTTATATAAAAAAAAAGCATTACTATCTCCTCTTCAGGGATTTACTATATAGTAATGGGTTCTCAATTCTTCTTAACACTAAAATAATACTCACGCCTTTTGGTCAATCTAAGAAGTGTTCAAGTAATCCAATGCGCCACTAATTACAGATCATAAAATGCCTGATCGCATTGCACTTGCCATTATTTTTTTGTATTTTATATATAAATCGTTAAAGCTTAGTTAAACTTAAAATCAATTAATCAATTTTCATAGTACTCTCATCTTCTGACACTCGCGCCGCTGTGTGAATCGCAAATTGTATGTACTATAAATAAAAGAGCTATAAATATATATATATATATATATATATATATATATATTAAGTCTAGGCTAAGTAAAAGAAATTTAATAAATTACGGTTAGTTCATGTTAACGTTAATTAAACTGCCAATTATTATGTGATAGTTTTAATACAAGTTTATTTTCCGGTGTTTGGGTCACGTTACATTTATTGTTATATACAAAAATATATTTACTGTGAACTTTGCAATATTTTTTAATTTATTGAATTTAGTTTATGTACATAATAAAGTTATTTTAATGCATTTGCCTAAGCCCTTGTTTATACACACGCACACTTGAATATAAACATATATATACATATGTATATATATATTTATATATATACAAATTTAGTTTTAGGCCCAATGAAATTGTATTTTTAGTTAAATGTTTGTTAGTTATTATTTATGCAAGCGAAACGAAACAAAAAAAAATATAAGAAAACAAAAAAATCCAGCTACCCATTAGCAGTTAAGTCTTACATTAAATATTTAAGTATTGCAAGCACTAAACATCAAAATAAAAAAAAGAATTACAAGTTTTATTGACAATTAAATGAAATATTTAACTCATGGCTAAAAGCGTAGACATCAAAGTCTTACACTCATTGTCAGTACTAAAGCATTTGCTGTGTGCTAATTAGATTTAGACGGCGGCCGCCCATCACACAGAGATCCCAAGCTGGACGAGGATCAACAGGGGCATATAATAAGTTTTCTCCAATAAAGGAAGCGCATGAAAGCGCACGCAGCTGTGCATGTCAACAACAGCAGCAACAACAACAACAGCAACAACTGCAACTGCAACAGCAACCAGTGCAACGGCTGCAACATTACACTGACGGCACTTGTCAGTCAAAATCAAAGTGCGGAGCTACTGCAGCATTAACAGCATCATCAGCAGAGCAGCCATGGGTTAGTTGGAGTTTGGTTGGGGGTTGGGGGATTTGAATGCGTGCCGCATGCGGCAGCAGCTAGCAAAACATCAGTGCAGATTAGAGAAAACATTTTACTCGATGCATCTTGGCCAGATCGGGCATCGGGCCACGGCGGCTGCAACGAGTGGCGCAGTGAGCGGCAAGTCATTTGAGATCGAAACATGTCGATTAGGGAATTTCAAGAGGCGCCAGTTACTGCCACAGGTGGCTCACAATATTCAAGTGGATGCCGCCGTACCACCAGGCAAACAAGCATCTTAATTGCATTTGATGAACTTTGAGCCAAAGTCTCCTGCCATTTAAACATTAAAACAGCGGATCTTCGATCGGAGGGTGTATGCCATACAGCTTTCTGACAAATTAATATTTATAAGCTGTTACTGTAAATATTTGAAGCGCTAAATTAAAAAAAAACTCAAACATTTGGAATTTACATTTATTATAGGCAGAAATAAGCTAATCAACATAACTTGATACAGTAGCCGGATCCTCGTTGATGAGCAGATAAATTAAACAACTCATAAGAAAGCTGCGTTTTTAAATTATTTATACTGACTAAAAAAAAGACACATCAAATACTTGAATTATTTCGACTAGTTTTGAGTGCGGCTGTCCCTCTGCTGGTTTCGACGGCTTAGCCAATTCGTTAGCAATTCAAGAAGCCAAACCAATGATGAAAACATCATCATGAAAGCGAATCCGTACCAAACGTATTTTAGATCTTCCAAGTGCATCGCTCGAAATCCTTGAGGGTTACTTAAATCCAGGAACTGCATTTGACCAGCTTCAACCAGCTCAGAAAATCCATTTGACGTCCAATAATAGTGTAAGCCCATATCTGTTAGTTCCAGAATGAGTTTTTGTATGGGTTGCTTATATATCGAATTTTCACGCACTGGAAATCCAAGTGGTATATTTTTATAGAAGCAGAAATCATCGCGCATCCGAAATAGCGGCTTACTAAAGATTTTCTGTTGTTCGTTATGGACAACCCACTTGGACGCCGACATTGCGTAGCCATATTTTGTATTTAAGATATTGCGAACATTCATGGACTTATCGTAGCTGGGCTCAACATAAAACATCCTTTTATATTTACGAAGTTCCACTAAGTCTCCGATTAGCATTTTATACTCAGGTTCCCAAGCGACAACTTTTACGCTGGAAGCCATGATATCATCGTAGGTCCGAAAAGGCATCTCCTTTGGCCTGCTGGTCATAAAAGCAGAGAAGTACGAGTTGTACCACGCAGTGAGGAGGATCCCCAATATGCAAATCTGCATATAAATCGAGCGCACATGGATCGATGCAGAACGGACCTCTTGGAAGGATTGTCCCAGAGCACCCCTCAGACAATTGTTGTGTAGTAAAAACTCATACAGTTCCACATCATAGCCGTTGTGTTTTAGAAACAATGAAAGAGTTATGGAAATAATAACCAAGACAGCGATAGTCAGTAAAAATGAGTCCAGCTGAAACACATTCAAATAATACATTGCATGTGGCACATCTGGTTCGACAGGCAGCACCAAACACCAATTCGCTTGCTCATAAGGATAGGTAAAGATTCGATTGTTTGATTTTAATGGGAACGTAATGGCCATTGATATCTCGATGCTGCCATTGAGCACGGCAGGCACTAGATCCATAGAAGGAACTAACACATTTGGCTTAGCTTTTCTCGACTGAGTATAAGTGCAATTATATCTTTTTTGAAAGGCATTAATAAAGTGTCCCAAAGGGCCTTTATAAACGATACTACCTTGTTTATCGTAGTAGATTATAATGCGCTGGCTAGGTCCTCCAATTGCAATGGGTACACTATATCCGTAAAGATTATTCAGGCGATCTGGATAGATGGTCAAACTTGGATTAAATTTGCGTTGTTCCAATTGAAATGTAGGAAATTGATGATAGCTATAAAAGGTGTTGGTTGTCTGCAATGGAAAATATATTTAATACATAGATAATAATATATGTTTGCTATCTTACCTGATAGTCCTCGAATATTGCCAACACATTAGGCATCTGCATTTTCCAGCAGTATGTGAACAATTTGTATAGAAAAGATTCATTGGGTTCACTCATTTGCACTATGAATACCACGCGTGATATTGTCATAAGTCGCAAATTGGCAACAAGTGCTTTTATTAGAATTTCGTTGTCGCTCAGGTCCGTTCCGGTTCCGGTTCCGGTTAAATAAACCACAGACAACACATGATTGCTGTGACTCTCATATAACATATAAGTCAGACGTTCATCAAACTGCATAACTGGTGTTTGCAGATTCTCCATAAGGCTTTTCACAAAAAATGTGTACTCTAATTCTGAGTTTAGTTTTTCTGTAGCATTGTGGTATTTCATTAACAATAAATAGTTAAAATTATCTTGTTCCTTAATCCTGCTTAGAAGTTGCACCACAGCCGAACTGTTTGCTTCAATTGTTGTCCTCATAGCCAACAGCAGAAGGAACAATATAAACCAAGAACTATTCATGGTGGACACTGTCGGATTTCTGAATAACATTGATTAATGTCACTGCGTTTTTAAAGGGTTGCTAATGAATCCCTTGGCATGTCAAATTGAAATTAGCACTTCAAAAGCATTGTATATTATACACAACACCCAAGAGACTTTGCGTTAATTAAAACGAAATGCTCTGCGACATTGGCTTAGTAAAATAACATATTATACATACTATATTTTAATTTAATTTTATACCCCGTATCGAGAAATACCTTCGAAAGTGATTGTTTATATAATTAAAGATAGACTAACTGGAAATTATAACTTTTAATGATATATTTGAAAGTACTCAAATACATATTAATATCATATCTATTTAGTATTTAATAGCACATTTTTATTTTACTAGGATAATTAATTTTAGCGATTATTGGCGCAGGTGTGGGCGTGGCTATCTAGTTTTTTTTTATCGAATTTTAAAGGCAGCTACTAACTTATATGGCCAATATACCATGTGTAGCAATCAATATTAAATTATATTTATTTCTACAACACGTCTGCTTAACAACTTTATTTTATTAGCAAATATTCAGCTCTTCTGCTTCAAATGATATCGATTGATATTGCTATTAAATATTAAGTAAAAAGTTGCAAGTTAAATTACAGTCTAAATACTAAATTGGCTTGCAACATTGATATCAGGGTATATAAATTTTAAATATATGCGGGATCTTTGTGTAACTCATCTAAAAACTGTCTAAATTACTTTCGCCAAAAGCATATCCCCCATTCAAAATTAAAAATAAGATTTCTTAAAAAAAAAAAAAAATTGTTTTTTAACAATTTTCCAATAAAGTTTTTATTATGCATATGGATAATTTAATTAAAAAGAATATTAGGATCTGCTTATGGTGGCCTGACTATTCCTAGAGACAAATAATTTCGTTCCATATTGTGCAGTGCAAAATTTGAAGTCTGAAATTTTTAGTGATTCATAAGGAGATTCATTTACAAAGACAATGATAAAAAGGTGAATGGATTGAGTTGCCCCCGAATTAACTTTGCCCATGTGCCTTTCAAATTTCCAACAAACAGCGCAGTTTCAAAGATTTGCCGGTGTACTAAATCAGTTACAATTGAATTTATTTTCACTCCTAGTGCTAGAGGGACTTTTGTCTTTGATAGTTCAAAGACAAGGCAAAATAAAAATAAAGTGATTTGAGACGTGGACAGATCAAGTATAAGAACATCAATAACAATTACAGAGTTTTTATTGTTTTTGTTACAAGATTTGATGAATTTCACTCATTTCGGAAGATTAGCACTTGTCTTCAACACCAGCTCAGGCTCGAAAGTAAATTTCAGCCTTGATTCTCGAAACAGGAAATGGCTGTCATAAAACTTTTTGTCAAATTAATATTCTAATAAATATCAAAATACTATAAAAGTTCGGCTAGTTTTGAGTGCGGCTGTCCCTCTGCTGGTTTCGACGGCTTAGCCAATTCGTTAACAATTCAAGAAGCCAAACCAATGATGAAAACATCATCATGAAAGCGAATCCATACCAAACGTATTGCAGATCTTGCAAGTGCATCGGGCGAAACTCTTGATCTTTACTTAAATCCTGGAATTGCAGTTCACCTGCTTCAACCTGCTCCGAAAATCCTTTTGATATCCAATTAAAGTATAAGCCCGTTGCTGATAGATCCAGAATGAGTTGTTGTAAAAGCTGCCTATATATGGAATTTTCACGTACTGGAAATCCAAGTGGAATATTGTTGTAAAAACAGAACTCATCCCGCAACCGAAAGAGGGGCTTGTTGAAAATATTCTGTTGCTGATTAACGACTCCCCATTTGGTGGAGGGCATCACGTATCCATAAGAAGTATTTAAGGTATCACGCAACTTTATGAATTTACTAAAGCTGGGCTCAACATGAAACATCTTTTCATATTTTCGAAAATCTGCGGAGCGTACGATAAGCCCATTATACTCAGGTTCCCAAGCGACAACTTTTAGATTGGAAGCCAAGATATCATCATAGTTCTGAAAGGGCATCTCCTTTGGCCTGCTGGTCACAAAAGCAGAGAAGTACGAGTTGTACCACGCAGTGAGGAGGAAACCCAATATGCAAATCTGTATATAAATCGAGCGCACATGGATCGATGCAAGTCGAACCTCATGGAAGGATTGCCCCAGAGCACCCCTCAGACAATTGTTGTGTAGTAAAAACTCATACAGTTCCACATCATAGCCGTTGTGTTTTAGAAACAATGAAAGAGTTATGGAAATAATAACCAAGACAGCGATAGTCAGTAAAAATGAGTCCAGCTGAAACACATTCAAATAATACATTGCATGTGGCACATCTGGTTCAACAGGCAGCACCAAACACCAATTCGCTTGCTCATAAGGATAGGTAAAGGTACTCATGTTTATCATATAGGGGAACGTAATGGCCATTGATATATCTACGCTGTCATTTAGCACTGCAGCCACCAGATCCACAGAAGGAACCAACGCATTCGGCTTAGCTACTCTCGGCTGAGTAAAAGTGCAATTATATCTTTGTTGAAAGGCATCAATGAAGTGTCCCAAAGTGCCTTTATAAACGATACTACCTTTTTTATCGTAGTAGATTATAATTCGAGGGCTAGAGCCACCTATTATTATAGGCACACTATATCCGTAGAAATTATTCAGACGATCTGGATAGATGGTCAAACTTGGATTAAATTTGCGTTGTTCCAATTGAAATGTAGGAAATTGATGATAGCTATAAAAGGTGTTGGTTGTCTGGGATGGAAAATATATTTAATACATAGATAATAATATATATTTGCTATGTTACCTGATAGTCCTCGAATATTGCCAACACATTAGGCATCTGCATTTTCCAGCAGTATGTGAACAATTTGTATAGAAAAGATTCATTGGGTTCACTCATTTGCACTATGAATACCACGCGTGATATTGTCATAAGTCGCAAATTGGCAACGAGTGCTTTTATTAGAATTTCGTTGTCGCTCAGGTCCGTTCCGGTTCCGGTTCCGGTTAAATAAACCACAGACAACACATGATTGCTGTGACTCTCATATAACATATAAGTCAGACGTTCATCAAACTGCATAACTGGTGTTTGCAGATTCTCCATAAGGCTTTTCACAAAAAATGTGTACTCTAATTCTGAGTTAAGTTTTTCTGTAGCATTGTGATATTTCATTAACAATAAATAGTTAAAATTATCTTGTTCCTTAATGCTTCTTAGGAGTTGCACCACAGCCGAACTGTTTGCTTCAATTGTTGTCCTCATAGCAAACAGCAGAAGGAGCAATATAAACCAAGAACTATTCATGGTGGACACTGACGAATTTCTGAATAACATTGATTATTGTCACTGCGTTTTTAAAGGGTTGCTAATTAATCCCCTGCGAGGACATCTAAAAAAATGAAATTAGCTCCTTATAAGCAGTGTACAAACAAAAAAGTGCAACACCCAAGAGATTACATGGTAACTATGTATATAGATATATATCAATTACATCGAAATATGTTTAAACAGCGATGGAGCAGAAGTAATATGTAATATAGGAAAATGTCAGCCCACCAGTTTATATCAAGTTTTCGTAGTATAAAATGCCTTAAGTAGTTCACATTTTGCACTCTAGAATATTCAATCTCCGCGGACCACTCCATCCGTGCCATACGTCCGGCAGGAAACAAGGATTGCTTATAACCAGTGTCAGTTTTATTACGAAATTTGTTAATTAATTGAAATATGTGTGTTTTATGGGTAGCGATTGGCACTTGGCTTCAACACTAGTTCAAGCTCGAACGCAGATTCCGTGATTCTCGGAACAGGACGGAGATGGTAACGATAAAACTTTCTGATTTATAAGAATTTAATGTATACATGTGCAAAGTAACGCGGATACTTCAGAAAATTCGAAACATTTTGAACTAACATTTATTATAAGCATTAAAAAGCTAATTCATATTGCTACATAACATTACACTGAATGATCTTCAAGCTAAAAATAAGTGCAATATAACAGGGTGATCATTATTGTTAAGCGAATCATTTAACCAACTTTTAGAAGAATAACTGTGCTTTGAAATCATTTAGACTCACTAGATATTTGCAGAAAAAAAACACAAATATAAAATAAGTGTTTACATAAAAAGACACATCAAATATTTGTATTATTTCGGCTAGTTTTGAGTGCGGTTGTCCCTCTGCTGGTTTCGACAGCTTAGCCAATTCGTTAACAATTCAAGTAGCCAAACCAATGATGAAAACATCATCATGAAAGCGAATCCATACCAAACGTATTGCAGATCTTGCAAGTGCATCGGGCGAAACTCTTGATCTTTACTTAAATCCTGGAATTGCAGTTCACCTGCTTCAACCTGCTCCGAAAATCCTTTTGATATCCAATTAAAGTATAAGCCCGTTGCTGATAGATCCAGAATGAGTTGTTGTAAAAGCTGCCTATATATGGAATTTTCACGTACTGGAAATCCAAGTGGTATATTTTGAAAGAAACAGAAATCATTCCGCAACCGAAACAGCGGCTTCTTGAAGATATTCTGTTGCTGATTGACGACACCCCATTTGGTGGAGGGCATCACGTATCCATAAGAAGTATTTAAGGTATCACGCAACCTTATATAATTACTAAAGTTGCGCTCAACATGAAACATCCTTTCATATTTTCGAAGTTCTACGGTACCTGTGATAAGCCCATTATACTCAGGTTCCCAAGCGACAACTTTTAAATTGGAAGCCAAGATATCATCATAGTTCTGAAAGGGCAGCTCCTTTGGCCTGCTGGTCACAAAAGCAGAAAAGTACGAGTTGTACCACGCAGTGAGGAGGAAACCCAATATGCAAATTTGTATATAAATCGAGCGAACGTGGATCGATGCAAGTCGAACCTCATGGAAGGATTGTCCCAGAGCACCCCTCAGACAATTGTTGTGTAGTAAAAACTCATACAGTTCCACATCATAGCCGTTGTGTTTTAGAAACAATGAAAGAGTTATGGAAATAATAACCAAGACAGCGATAGTCAGTAAAAATGAGTCCAGCTGA
This sequence comes from Drosophila longiperda, assembly GCA_035042125.1. NCBI lineage: Eukaryota > Metazoa > Arthropoda > Insecta > Diptera > Drosophilidae > Drosophila > Drosophila longiperda. The sequence continues at coordinate 342,568 of JAWNLV010000010.1, forward strand.
AACACATTCAAATAATACATTGCATGTGGCACATCTGGTTCAACAGGCAGCACCAAACACCAATTCGCTTGCTCATAAGGATAGGTAAAGGTACTCATGTTTATCATATAGGGGAACGTAATGGCCATTGATATATCTACGCTGCCATTCAGCACTGCAGCCACCAGGTCCACAGAAGGAACCAACGCATTCGGCTTAGCTACTCTCGGCTGACTAAAAGTGCAATTATATCTTTGTTGAAAGGCATCAATGAAGTGTCCCAAAGTGCCTTTATAAACGATACTACCTTGTTTATCGTAATATATTATAATGCGAGGGCTAGAGCCACCTATTATTATAGGCACACTATATCCGTAGAAATTATTCAGACGATCTGGATAGATGGTCAAACTTGGATTAAATTTGCGTTGTTCCAATTGAAATGTAGGAAATTGATGATAGCTATAAAAGGTGTTGGTTGTCTGCAATGGAAAATATATTTAATACATAGATAATAATATATATTTGCTATGTTACCTGATAGTCCTCGAATATTGCCAACACATTAGGCATCTGCATTTTCCAGCAGTATGTGAACAATTTGTATAGAAAAGATTCATTGGGTTCACTCATTTGCACTATGAATACCACGCGTGATATTGTCATAAGTCGCAAATTGGCAACAAGTGCTTTTATTAGAATTTCGTTGTCGCTCAGGTCCGTTCCGGTTCCGGTTCCGGTTAAATAAACCACAGACAACACATGATTGCTGTGACTCTCATATAACATATAAGTCAGACGTTCATCAAACTGCATAACTGGTGTTTGCAGATTCTCCATAAGGCTTTTCACAAAAAATGTGTACTCTAATTCAGAGTTTAGTTCTTCTGTAGTATTCGAATTGTGGTATTTCATTAACAACAAATAGTTAAAATTATCTTGTTCCTTAATGCTTCTTAGGAGTTGCACCACAGCCGAACTGTCTGCTTCAATTGTTGTCCTCATAGCCAATAGCAGAAGGACCAATATAAACCAAGAACTATTCATGGTGGACACTGACGGATTTCTGAATAACATTGATTATTGTCACTGCGTTTTTAAAGGGTTGCTAATTAATCCCCTGCAAGGACAACTAAAAAAAAAATTAAATTAGCGCCTTATAACAAAAAAGAGCAACACCCTAGAGATTACATGGTAACTATGTATATATATATATTCCAACGTATTTCGATATAATTGATATATATATACATATATATATATATATATATCGAAATACGTTGGAACAGCGGTGGAGTAAAAGTAATGTGTTATATCGGAAAATGTCAACCCAACAGTTTAAACCGAGAACTACATTAAGTATTTCCCATATTGCACTTTAGAAAATTCATTAGGATATATTTGAAAATATAGTTTATTTAATTTAATAAATCAGAGAACGGACCCAGCAAGGACCTCAACCGATGTTGGGAGCACCTCACCAACCTGATACTTGTGACCATTATTATATTCTTCACCGATTGCGCACAGATTTTGGTAAGTATTATCGCGTTTCTTACACAATTCTCCTGGCACTGCATAAATCTTATAAATGGGTTTATTTCGCATATTGTCCGTAGCGAAGGTGCAGGCCATGTGAAAATTGTTGACATAGCCACTGGCAAATCTCAGTGCACTGCATCCCACATGTGTATTGCGATCCGCCATTAGCAAAACGGATAAACGCACAGTTCTATGAAATAGTTGGCTTTTTCAGGAAACTTATATATATAGTAACTTTTCAGTACTTACGGTCTAGGAAAATCGGTTGTCAGATGTAACAGCAACTGTCTCGTCACAAGCCCTGCATCTTCAAACCAACCGTTTAGCAGCTCATCTAGGATCTCTGTAACATTGTGTAAGTTCCGCTTTCCCGTATAGCTCAGCCCATCGTAGATACCGCCAATGACCGTAAACTGTGGTGAGGCCATGCAGGGTCTCAAATTACTATCACATTTCCTAATATACATATGCGCAAAGCTCTCCAGCTCTGCGGACCATACCATTCGTGCCATACGTCCGGCAGGAAACAAGGATCGAGTATAGCCCGTGGCAGCTTTATTGCGAAATTTGTTAATTATTTGTAAGATGTGAGTTTTATGAGGAGCTAACGATATCATTTTAGAGCCAGGCATACACGAACTGCTCATATTCTATAAAAATAATCGATATAAGAATTGCTTAATTGATTTCCATTTTATACATACTTTTTTATTTCCGCACGCTAAATTCCTCAATCCGCAGTGTGGTGTTTTGCAGTAGACACTTTCTACTCCAGCGTCGATTGCCAGGCAATTAAATAATGACAGTTGCAAAATAATTAATATCTTAGTAATGCTTAGGGACATGTTCAATTCGATCGAGCTCTACGCGTGGAATACTCAAAAGTTTCATTCAGACTACCACTTTATATACATTTTAGCACAGGCATTGAATCAGCTTTTTTACTAAAAAAAAAATACCAAATGCCAATCAACAACAGCTGTGAAACAAAGTATTTAAAACCACTTGAAAAAATAATAGAAAAATTATAGATTATTACTCTATTTTTCATGGAATATTTAATTTCTTAGTTAAAGCTTACAAATGCAAAAGCAGATATTTAAAAAAAAATTTTCATTCCGGTATTTATTTTATGTCCAAAAATAAATGAAGTTTGCTGTCTTATATTTGGTGCTTAGTTCGCTTATTTAATTGAAAATTTCATAATTTTTTGAAAATGGAAATATGGATATAATCGTAATGAGCTATAGTAAAGCCACACAACGGACAAAAAAAAAAACTAAGAAAAACTTAAATGAGGCAAAAATCTCGTTCATGTTTCATGTTTCAAGCTGTCTGACAGATGATCACTCTTAATGATGCTGCCAGCTACAACAAGAGTAACAACAAAAACAACAACAACAAGCAACAGAAACAACTCTCATTATTTTTTGAAGCATTTTTTTATATTTTGGATACTACAAGTTTTGGTGCACTTCACTCGATTTGGCAGATGCGTCAGCACTTGACCCGCGCTGGCTCCATCCAGCCCCAGCTGAGACTCGAACTCGGACTCGAGCGCAGACTCCATCTTCGACTGTGTCCCATGCTTGTTAACCGCCAAATTAAGTTGACGTTGACGTAATGCTGTGCCACTCGAGTAGGTCTCACTTCTTTTTTTTTTTGTTTTTTTTTTTTTTTCATGATGAAGTGCAGCATTTGAGGCCGCTGTTGTCGGTCAATTAGCTGCGCATATCACAAGACCAGGCACAACAAGGCACAACAAAAAAAAAACAGTGGCAGAATGGAAAGCCTACCATTACATGACCATCCAACTTGGGCTGTGGGTCAGTCATATGGAGTCTTTAATTGGCATCGTTGCGTCTACAAAAACAATTTGTTGAATGCCTCCAACAAAAGTTCATAAGTGCATTCTCAGTATGTTTTTCTTAATTTCTGTAACTGTTGCACATAAATTCATTTTTTATTCAAGTAATTTTGTAGTTAATCGTTTTTTTTTTTCATTATTATTTCTAACAACAATTTGAATAACGGATCATTATAAAAAGATTGTTCTTGACGCAACTCAATTAAACTTTCATCAGATATTATAAGCAAGTCAACAAGTCAAAAGTGTTGTGGCAATTATTATGAAAAAATATGAACAAACTTTAATGAGCTACAAATCGATTTACGATTTAAATAAAAGAAATAATTTAAATGCCATATTCAAATATGCTATTTCACATAAAATAATTAAGGAGTGGTAACCACTTTACTTGCCACAAATCTGTGTGCTGTCCATATCAGAGTCAAGCTCTCTTTTGACAAATGGCCACTCCTGAAAATGAAAACTATTTTCACAGTTCTGCAAAGTATGTATTTCTTTAGTGTAACATATTTAAGTTTGGTAGTAGCTCTAATCTGGTATTTTGGTGACCAGTCATATTGTTAGAGGCTACGAGCGGAACGGTGCAACACTCAGACAGTTGGCACGCAGCTCGGTCAATGGATAAGTGGCGCAGTTACAACGCGCGCCACAAAACGGTAGCCTTTTTGGTGAAGTCTGCCCCACAACACAATGGTATTGTTGTCGGGCTTCAGTTGGTTGCATATTAAAAAGCGAAAGAAATGGTGAAAATAGCAAAAGCCCAAATGCGGACTGACAAAATGTGTGTATATATATCGGTCTAGCTATAGCATATATGATAAATGGCACAGCTTATGGCAAGTCTGCAAATGCTGGCGATTGTCCGGCACAATGTAAATTTCCATGGACTATTTGGGAGTGTTTGGCCTTTAAGTAGTCCTTTGCTTGGCCACAAGTCAAGACCATAGATGCAGCCCATATTTTGCTAGGTCGTTGCTGTGGCTGCAACTGCAACTGCCCCAGTGTCTTGCTGCTTTATGAAAAGGTATCATAATTTACCACAAATATGGTCATAATTTTGGGCTTTTACTTTTCGGCTATTCAGCTGCTTTGACGCTAATGAAGCAGCCGGAGCCATGAAACTGAAAACTGAAATCGAAAAAAAAAAGGCTAAAAACGCCAAATCGGTGCTAATTTAGGAGGCCGGCCGATGGCCACTTGTTGCTCGTTGGCATCGCAACGCTGTGGCCATTGTTGCCATCGTTTCCTAGCAATCAGCGGAAAAACGTGTCATTCCTAGACTCGGCAGTCTGGCCAGCCTGTGCCACTCTATAATCAACAACAACAACAACTTTTGCCAGCCAGCCAGCCAGCCAACTAGTCGCCTACAATGTGGAGCAATGTGAGCAATCACGTCCGGCTGCATCCTAAGCGGACTGGCTGCTGAAGCCGCCGGCCTCAACGTTCAGGCCACGCTTCAATAAATGTCACTCCTCGAGCTTTGCATCTAAAAATTGATGACAATAATTTGTTGCATTTGGCCGAGGGGGTGTGGCCAGCCAGCCAAGCCAACCAAGCCAACCAGCCAGCTAAGACTAACCCGGCAACCAACAAATTGTCTTGGCAGACAGTTGACTCTATGGCTGTCCCTGCCAGCGTTGGCGTTCAACTTGGACGCGACGCGATGGCCGCTGCCGTTTTTCGACACAATTTATACAAAGTGTCGCAGTTTTTGGCGCTTTGCATTTGTTGCTGACAGCGAAGTAGGACCCCCTGCAGCAGCAATGTACTGCAACGTATTGCCACGCCCTAGTGCACAGCCTCTATTGGCGGCTGCACTTTGCAGCTAAACAAAAATGAGCCATAAATTTCGTCATTTTGTCGCAAGACCGTTTGTATACCCTAACCCCAAACAGGGTTAGGTGGGGCAAGTCGTTGATTGCGGATTGTTCACCCAATTCCACGTTAAATCAACACTTAAAATATGTATGTACAAATAGACGTATTTATTTATTTTGTAGAAACTGGCGTTTGCTTTGATTTCGTTTGCACATTTTTCAATTTGATAAATTTATTGAGTTTCTGGCCACACTTTCCGAGCAAAAAACAAATCACCTGCGATGCCAGCACTCGCGATAACACAAACGAAATCCAATACAAATTATAATGGATAATGCCATTGCCAGTGCCACTGTGGTTCCCCCATTCCAAGTAGTTACCTTTATGGCTATCGCCATGTAAATGGCATCTATTGCGACCTTTTGCCATTCTTACCGAAACATTTCGCTAATGAAACCGATACCTCAAGTGTCATAGACTGGACTAGCCTGTGCTCCAATCTCAGCTCCTGGTTGGCACACTCTGAAAAAAAATATCACAAATAAATTAAATTCATTTGTATTACTCTTACAAAAATATATATAAATATATAAAAAGAAAACAAAAAGTAGCTCATTCATTTATACCTTTTGATGTATAATAAACATTTATTTTTATAAATCAACCAGAATATTAGAAAATAATAAAACAAATCAAGTTATGATATATATTTTTAAAAAAAAATGTTATATGTAAATTGACAATTAAAAAGCTGTTAAGTATAAAAAAAAAAATGGGCTTCAAAAAAATAATTATTGCTGTGTTGGATGAACTTTTTTTATTTTGTAATTTAAATACATATTTTTTTTCATAGTGTAGCGACTGGACACAGGTTTGTGGCAGACGCACAGCGCCTGGAGTCTGCCACATTTACCACATTCTAAGTCGACTTATGTTAGCCATAAAAATGTTAAGCTCACAACATTTGCCACATTGGCACCTTTATGCCAAGCAATAGAAATGGAGCACGCACGTGGCACTCGCTCCAAATCTCTGTAGATCCGCACCATCCAGTGAAATTGGATGCCACTTCAGCAACGCAGCATAAGACGTCGACTGCCTATGCGATACGCAGCTGCAACTCATTAAAGGATAAAAGAGCAATCATTTTTTTGAAGGCTCTCAAGTTCCATTAAGTAGGCAAGATATATTAAATTGTTGTCTTTTTTTGATATCATACTAAATTTTCATTATATATATATTATTGCAAAAGCGTCATAATTTAACTGATTGATTGTCCATTTAATTATTTAATTACAAAGCACGCACAACACAAGTAATAATAATAACAATAATTAAAATAATAATGATTTGTGTGGCACACACTTGAGGGCTCAATGGATGAGCAGCTGTTGGATGCCACAAAGACACGTCAAGACACATCATTCAATGGGCAATCACTAAGCCGATCTTTTTTTGGGCTTATACAATAGTCGAGTACTTACGTGGGCGTGCAGAGCATGAATTATAATAAAAAAAAATAAAAAAAAATAAAAACAAGCACAGCAAAACGACATATAAAAAACATATAAACAACATGCGACGTGCGCTGGCCTGATGCCAATTTCGTGGATACCAAGCTGGGACCCCAAAGCGACCAATGCACAAATAAAAAAAAAATATATATATATAAATATATCTGCTGAGGTACATGTGAACGTGTTTAAACAAATACAATTTGCAATTATATGGCAAGCAAATCAAGTAGAAATCAGCATGCGATTTCCACCTGTGATCGGCGTCATAATTCGTGGCTGTGTTTTTGGTCATAAATCTAACGATTTACAATTATTTTTGTTTTATTTTTTTTTTTTACTCTATGTTTTTGCCCGTAGCTAGAGAGATATATAAAGAGAGAGAGCGAGAGAGAGAGAGAGAAACAAAAGTTGAATGCATTTCGTGGCACAGCGGGCAGCTGCAATAACATGCTGCACATGCAACGTATGCTGCAGAAAACAGAAACAGAAACAACAACCAAAGGCAACAAAAGGCAACAACAGACAAATGCATTGCCATAATGGCCATTATGGTCATTTCGTTATCAATGCACACGGCCGACAACAAAAAAAAAAACAAAAAACAAAAACAAGGAAGCGCTGATCGGTTACCATGTGCAACGTGTGCCCCATGTGCTGATCCAGCACCCGACGTGAGTTGTCATAAATTTCCATAGATTTTGCAATGAAAAACTGCTAAAATTATTTATGATGACGCTAACGAGCGACGACAGGTGGAGCTGTCAGCAGCATCCATCGAAGCAACCAAACTCAAAGGGGCTGAACTCTCTCGCTGGCACACGCACTGCGCACTGATAACGCACTGCGTGGCAGCAAATTGATTTTGTGGCGCCGCCCGTGCCAAATGCCTCAAGCAAACTCAGATCTCAATGAAACTCATCCAGCTGGCATCCGTTGCCAGCGTTGGCACACGCATTATGCAAAAGACAAGTTAAAATGTATGTTAAGCGGCGACATCAACGATTTGTCATAAATACGTTACAAAGTGCTTGCCATGACACATACATATACATACATATATATATATATATATATATTTATGACTAGTAATAAATATGTAATTAAAAGTGAAATTATTTGGCCAAGTGGTCCTAACGAGTTAGCAACTCCAAATGCATTTCGTGATTGATGGATGAGTTTGAGTTTGTCATGCAAATTTCAACAACCCGACGGTTTTGCTGCTGCTGCTGCTGCTCGTTGCAAGTTGCACGTTGCACGTTGCACACTGATGATGTTGTCTTGGTCTCGCGGGCAGGCTAACGAGCGGCGCGTGGTCGTCGCTGATGTCTGTCGATGTATTTAGTTTTTTATTTTTTTTCTTTTGCCATATTCTGATATCATAAATATAAAGCTGTTTTTATTAAAAATTGCATACTAGATAAAAGAAAAAAAAAAAAAAAAATCGGAATGGGGGCTGCACTGTGGCATGTGTGTGGCGTATAAATTGCAGCCCGTTGGAATTTTAATGACAGCCTTTGGAAATTAATCTAACGCGGCTGGCACTTGGCACTGGCGCACTGGGATTGCGACTAGCACTTGGCTTTGGCACTGGGTCCGCACCAGCTTTTTGCGCTGGGTACGGCTCGAATCGATCTCCGCATAATATCGCTGTCAAACGAGTTTCAAAAGTGTCGCAGTTGTAGTTATAGATTGTTGTTGTTGTTGTTGTTATTGTTGTTATTGTTGTTATTGTTGTTATTACTGTTGATTGTTAAGTGATTTGGGATTTTGCTGGGCTATCAGGCCCAGCAGCACATTGAAGATCACATCGATCGCAAAGAGTTTCTCAACGATGCCAGCGATGCTTATCAAGGCAACGCCATAAAAATAAAGATGCCACTGTTGTGGTGCCACAGCGGCTTTCACTGGTACGTAAAAAAAAAAAAAAAAATGCCACGCCAGTTTTGCGCAATTAATCGCATAGAAGAGTCCGATCTAAACACCGCCCCCAACCCTGCCCCAGACAAGTTGCGACTCATTTGCATTTCGACTTAATTAAAACAGTGGGTGGCAGGCAGGCAGCAAACGTGTTGCCAGCGGCTGTTGCGGCAGCAACAGATGGATGCAACGCTTTCTTTGCCAATTTCTCTGTGAGGAGCAGGTAAATTGAAATTTATGTGGAAATTTCATGGCACATCTGCCGTCTACCACTTTGATACAACGAATTTAGTTGCTCATAATTTAGCTAAGGAAATCTATCGAGGCCAAAACGGTGGCAAGTGGGCGATTCTACAGAATTTCTGGTCATGGGAAAAATTCAACATAAAAAAAAAAGAAACCAAAAATAAAATGTAAACGTTAAGAACGATACACAGCACAAAAAATGCATGTTTATTAAGAGGCAGAAATTAGAAAAAAAAAAAACAATTATTGAATATCTGTGATCTAATAAGCTGAAAGGTAATCTGACAGTGAGTTATGAGATTGTACAATGAAGTTACTCAAAATGTAATATTATGTCAAATGAAACGTAATAAATTGACCATCTATAATGTGAGACAATTGGCATGCTTTCAATAAAATTGAATTTGGCCAGAACGAATCCAGTATAGTAAATTAGTAGAAACCGACGAAAATTCAACGGTTTCTTTTATGCGACAGCCACAAAAGTTGTCAATTGATTTTATGCACTATTTCGATTGACCTCAAGTTGTTGTAGCGATTGTTGTTGTTGTTGTAGCGATTGTTGTTGTTGCTGTTGGAGTGCTGGAAGCAACGGTAGCTACAAGAGTTTGATATCAGAGTCGCAGCCAGTGCAAAATGAAACGAATTAACAATTTGATGTAACTGTGATTTTTTGGTGTGCTTTTTGGCCGCAACCCGTCGCACACGCCCTCACAAACAAAACGAATTCAAAAGAAATGCTTATCGTGCTTCACAGAAACTGTGCAACAACAGCAACAACAACAACAGCAAGAACAACAACAGCAACAACAACAACAACAGCAACAATAACAGCAACAATAACAGCAACAACAACAAGAAAACATGAAATTGAAAATGCCAAACGCTAAAAGACAACTAGGCGACCATTCCTCTCCCCCTCTCCCCTCTCCTCTTCACCCTTCCCCAACTAGTACGTTCCGTTCAACAATGTTACCCATAGTAAAACTGTAACGAAACCCGATTGAACCCGCCATGGGTGGCTCGAGTTGCCAGGGCCCAAAGCGGTGAGCGAGATGGCAACATTTAAGCAACAACAACAACAACAACAGAGTGGACCAGGGACATGGACAATAACATGTACGAAAAATTTCATTGCTGGTGTGGTTTTTGCTCTATGGCAGGCCACGATTCGCCAAGCCAAAGCCAAAGCCAGGCCAAAAACCACACACAAACAACAACGCCACAAAATCTCTGCCAAAAAATCGCTGGCGGGCGTTTTGACCATGGCGCATGGAACAGCTGCGGGCTCTTGTGGCCCGGCCCAACTCCGGACATATCCTCAAGAGCAACAATAACAGCAACAGCAACAGCAACAGCAAGAACAACTACAACGACAGCAACGACAAAAGGCCGAAAAAAATAATTAATATGCCTCAAAAAAGAAACCGGGCAGCCTTTTATGACAGGCGACAAGGGCAGGGTTCGAGGCAGCACCGATCGGGATGCAGCTGCACTTGGACGCTGGCCGCTGGCTGCTGGCTGTGGCAGTGGCAGCAGTTTAACTAACGGCTTCTGTGCTTGTTGTGCTGCCGTTTCCGCATCTCGGTGTCGCCTCAGAATGTGCACGATTTTCCTTCAGATTCAATTTCAAGTGCAGCAGCAGCAGCAGCAGCAACAGTCGCAGCAGCAGCAACAGTCGCAGCAACAGCAGCAACAGCAGAGCCAAGCGCCGCTATTAAGTCGACAACAACAAAAAAGCAATAGCCCTAACCAACTAAGCCGTCTGAGCCCCCAGCGCCGTATGCCTGTTTGCCACTGTCTGCCGCTTCTTGCCGAGATTTCTATCTTTGATCTCTTACTCCACATGCAGCAGCAACAGCAACAGCAGCAGCAGCAGCAACTGTTGCTGCGACGGTAGCGGCTGCTTGGAGCTCAGGCAATGCTGTCTGCTTGTTAAATTGCTCATTTAAAGCATAACGAAACGACTGGCTGTTTGGTTGGATATGGCATAGCCAGGCGCAGCATGTGCCGCCGGCTGCACTTCCTAGAACCTCGATCAGACACTTGTTTTGCTCCACTATTTGCCCTCCCTACACAAAACTCACTCGCAATTTGCCCATTGGCAGTCATGCCATTGGCACTTTTAATTAGCATACAGCGGAAATTAGTTTGCCAACTTTATGTGACATCAAGCCGTGGCAATGGCCACACCAGATTTCTCCCAATAGATTGCCCCAACCATATTGGACTCGCATATTGCTTGCAACCAAGACGGCCCCCATCAAATGCCATGCCCCTAAGCGGCATTCATATATAAATTATGATCTATGAAATTTATCGTTGACACTGCCACAAAATGCCAGACAATGCCACCGAGGATTGGGAACGACTGACATAGACAATTATATTTGATAGTTTTATGGCATTTTTTTGTGCGTTCAAGTTTTTGTTTACTTTGCGTAGTTGACAGGGTTTGGTTGACAATCAGATTTGATGCCGAAAAATTCTAGAGACTTTCTGCATAAATGAGAATTTTTTGTATATAAAGTTTAAAAATTAAATTAATTTGCTGGAAATCGGAAAATTCATTTGCTAAAAATTCTCCTCCTTTTTTTTAGATGTACTCTTAAGGAGCAGATCCTCTGTAGGAATACTTCTATAAAAGTAGATTTTAATTTGTTATTTACCTTGTTTTTTAGCTTTATTTTGTATTTTTTATTTTATGTCTCCAATTTTTTTTTTAAAGCAAAAACCAATATTACGCCAACATCTGAAAGTTGCAGCTCTGTAAATATTTGCATACAAGAAAGTTGCAAAGTTGGTCGCTGTTGGACGGTAAAACTCCAAATTGATGTCAAAAAACCAAATCATAAATCAGGCAAATTATAGTTATTATTGCATACAATACAAATGAACATATAAGAGACACACATACATATATCAATAAAGATATGTATGGACAACAGCTCGTAGAACAAGCGCCGTTGCCAAATCTTGGTAGGAAAAGGCCATAAATCTTAGCGATCTTACTGTGGCCAGCAGCAATCGACGTCGACATTCTGCATCGGTATGGACATCGGTATAGACATCGGTATCAACATCGGCATAGGCATCGGGATCGGCATCGGCATCGGCATCGTCCATGCTTGACTGGACAATCATAATAATCACAGTCACAACGGCTGGCCACTTGCAACAGCAGCAACAGCAGCACAAACTGCAACTGCAACAGCCAGAATAACAACAACTGACAACAGGCAACAAAAGCTACTTACTATGTCTATGTCAAAACCAATATGCGACTGATAAAAACCTGTGCCGCAAATAATCACAGATGAAAATACACTAAAATCGAAAGGTAACATATTAATCTGAAGTGAGTTGGGTAATTGAGCTAAAAGTCGACAGTATAAATATGCACTGAATATTTACAAATATTATATTTTTAAAAAATATTGAAATATATTTTTGAAAATTAAACTAAAGTGTATTCTAAGTTCGTTGCCTAATGGACCTATTTTTCAGCTTGTTATTCATTGTTTTTTGTTGTGTTTCTTTTGCAGCTAGCAAGAAAATTGACAATTGCGCACCTGCTTCATTTTCTTCTTCTCTTAGAAAGCGGCACTATTGCAATAGCAACAGGAACTGCTGCAACAACAATGCCACTGCCACTGCCACAGCTAGAGCCGCAGTAGTCGCCTGTTTAATGGCACTTAACGGTCAACATGCTTACTGCTGTGTAGCAGTAAACTTTGTGCTTATAGCAAAAACTTTCCAAAAAAAAAAAAAATAAAATAAAAGGAAAAAAAAGCACTGGCGGCCAGATCTAATATCAAATATACTTACTTAAATATATGCCTATATTTAGCAATGTACATCCGATTGTGATCATATATATACCTTGAAACTGAGGCAACTTGCATTTGCATAAGCGAACAAAATATTTACATATAAAATACCAGGATATATACCAAGAGATATGTCTATTAAAACTTTATGTGGATTTTTATGAATGCTTATTGCGACATTGCTCTAATTGTATGGTAATCGAGAGAGGCCAAAATAAATCTGAGCAGCAAACAACTGTCCAAATGAATTATGAGTAGGATCTAAGGTTTGCCATTGCTGCAACTGCAACAGCAACAGCAGCAGCAGCTGCCGCGGCGTCTTTTGTATGGTTTTCATTAAAAAGTGCTTTTAGGTCAAGCCAAACAGTGGCCAAACAGTGGCCAATTAAGCGAGCCAAAAAATCAGGCAGACAAACACGGCAAAGAGATCAATATGCTGCTGCTGCTGCTGCTGCTGCTGTTGTTGATGATGAAGTTGTTTTGATAAAAAGGCCCTGCCTTTAGAAAACGTGCTCAATTTATCGAAATCGGTGCAGAGTACTACTATACTATACTATAGTTTGCTATGAGTGCACTTTGCATGGCCTGTTGGCCAAGATAAACATCATAAATGCATTGAAATGTCATTGCCAACTGTTGCTATCTGTTGCCGTCTGTGCTATGAACTACCCAAAAAAAAAAAAAAAGAGCCATGGCGATGGCGATAATAACGAGAAGTTAAGCTGGAACGATTGCACTTGGGCTTGACTTGGGCAGGCAGGCATCATCAGGGAGCAGCTTGAGTAGACACAGGAGCAGCAATTGCCGTTACTTCTTATGCAGCAATTACGAGTACCTGCAATTGCCAAAGCTTAATTAGAAACACATAGGGGGCAACAGAACTCTGGACTTGCTGTAGACTTGGACTTGGACTTGGACTCAGTTCAGCAGACTGATGATTATTTATCACCGTCGTGAGTCGTGCGACAATGATGAGACGGCCAATAATGATGGCTAACAAAAGAAAACTTTTGCACAGTGATTCATTTGCAGACAATTCAGAGAAACTGCTCTACTTGTTTACTACTCGTAAAATGTAAAGCAAAAATTTCTATAAAAAAAAAAGATCACGAAAAGTTTCAGTATTAAATCAGAATTTTATTTCAACGAAATTTCAGGTTTACTTTTTACATTTAAGTCACTTAAATTTTGTTTATGAAAAATTGCATATATTAACTGAAAAGTGAACTTTGTGTTGTGTAAAAACCACTGTGCAACATCTTGATCCTAACTGCCAAAGTGGGCACTCAATCTTCAATGACTATTGACTGCAAATCACCTCATTCAGGGAACGTCAAGTACACATCATCAGGGCAGCTGACGGAGTGTGAGAAATAAATTACTGAGTTATACTAAAATATGTAAGCATATATATATATATAGAAACAGACCTAATTAAAGTTTATTATATAATGCACACTTTTTCATATTAAATAACGCAGTTACAACAAAACAAATACCTTTTTAGATTACCAGATTTAGTCAGTAGACGATTGCAACTTGGAAAATGCAGTTTGTTTTGTTGTTCATTTTGCTGAGTTGGATTGTGGGAGTTTTAATGGAGGCTGAATGGACAATAGCTCCATTTGTAAAGGAAGGTTAGGAAGCCCTATATCATTCTATAAAGTATATTAACATAGCTGATCTTCCCTTTTGCAGAGAAGTGTTTATTTCTTGTTAGTCGAGGACCATGTCATGGCAAATTTAATGTGTTTGGCTACGATCCATTTGCCAAAAAATGCTCCAATTACAGTTACGGTGGATGTGGTGGAAATCCAAATCGGTTCGGATCGGAATTAGAGTGTCTGCTGGCTTGTAATCCAGCTTCGTTTGGTAATACAGACACAGAGTTAGAAAAAGAAGAATATAGTCCATTTAATATAAATTTTGAGTTTTATGAAGTAAACTCAAAAGAAAACTCAAGTAGTAAAGTAGATGCTAATAATAAAACAGTTGGTCAAGAAAATCATTAAAATGATATCCGTAAAAAAGAAGGAAAAGTGGAAAATTATGAAAAACAATATAGAAAATAAAATAAAAAAAATTTGGTTGATAAAAGTGAAATGGACAATGGACAAGCTAAAAGGGAAAAATCTCGACATTTTGATAGAAATTGTGCTAAATACAAATAAAAATTTAAATTTAAACAAAAACCAATTAGAAAGATTTATGGTAATATATTTAATGCTTAAAAATGCATATCACAAATCGATAACATAAAATAATTAAAACTATTTAGAATGAAAAACATATTTTTAGAATTTAACGCATATTATAATAAAAATAAACGTATATCGAAAGCTAATATTCCCACCAAACCAAAATACCTAGAATGTAAAATTTAGATATTATCAGAGTAAATTTTTTTTGTGCCGTTTAATGCGGAAGTAGTGCCTCAAGCGGCAACAAAAATATAACAAAAAGAGACAAACACAATTTGCGTAGCCAATGCAGCGGAACTAAACAATTAACGCCCCAATCTGTGAGATCGAATACAGACTTAAGATCCAGAATTGTATCGCACATTCTAATGACTTTATTATGAGCAATGCAGGGCAAAATTAATGTGTTGTTGTTGTTGTTGTTGCTGTTGCTGCTGTTGTTGCCTGCCGCTGCTGCTGCTGCTGCACCCACCAAAAAAATGACGTCAGGGGTGTGCCATAGAAGTTGTCGTTGCCGTTGTCGCAGTCGGCTTGCAGCCTTTTAAGTGTGCCGTAAGCTGAAATAAACACGAGTACCCGGCCAGGGCAGGCCATGCTGGGCCAAGCCAAGCGACTGTATATCAGTTGACTTTTTTGTCTTTGACAATTATTTATGGTAATAAATAGAACCGCTGGGGCTTTGAGAAGCTGGCGCTGGCTGGGCACAGCTTAGCTGGATGTACGATATGACGGTATCATAAGTACTAAATCTAGCGAACCCACATAATCCGCCTCTAATTGCCGCACTCTGCGAATGTGTTACAATTTCTATAAAATTTTACGATCTCAACGATTTGTGCATGCAAATTTCGATTGGCAATTACCACTCAGCATATTAAAATGTTGCAAACGTCATTGAATGCAACACTGACAATATTAGGCATGCAATTTATTAAGCAATATATAAGCAAAGATCCGGTGGTCCAGGCGTTCCGTCGTTCATTCGTCCAGGCGTTTATTGTCAGGCTAACAAATGGCCAGTGTCTCATTAATGGCACACAATGGATGCAGCCAGCGGCATCGGCACCGACTTCCCGCTGTGTCCAAAATATGCAACATTCATCAATCACACAGCACAAACAGCGAGCACCGTTTGGCCACAAATGAGAATGAGTTCACGCGCTGCACTTGGGGTCGAATTCAGTGCCAACTGTGGACTCTAGCTGTGCCTGTATTTTGGTTGGGGCTTGGATTGATTTGCTTGCCACATTTTCAAGTCAATTACACATATTTGTGGCATTTGTGGCACTCAAATGTGAATACCCATGCGGTGGGTCGCATGTTGTTGTAGGTGTTAGCCGTCTGTCTGTTTCGCTATGTTTTCCAGTACCTCTCGATTTTCGTTTGTTTTTTTTTGTTTTTTTTTTTCATTGTTGTTGATGTTTTGTGTGTGCGCGTGGCATGCCACAACAGAGCCGTATGTGTCCGCCCACAAACAACGCTGGACAAACAACGCCACAAGTGAGTCATGTTGCAAGTTAAGCGAACCATAATTCATGTCCAATACTCTTGCACAATAGGTACAACTGTGGCATTTCGAGGGCCATCTGAGGGTTAAACATCGACTCTTATCGAACAGCTGTTTTTCAGAAAAGCTTCATACGCCCCCCAACAAAATTCAAACGATGGCCCAGTATTCCGTTGATAAGAAAGCTTTACTCTCTCAGCTTTGTTTGGCCCTAAGCGGCGCATGTGTAATGAGTGAAGTGCCAACGACATAGAGAGTGAGAGTGATAGACATAGTGAGAGGAAGACACAGAGAGCATTGTTTGAGAGTGCAAATGAGAGCGCGCGCGTATCCATAAGCAAATGAAAGCTCATCAGTGCAAGCATTGGCAGCACAGATTGAAAACATTACAAACAATTTAAAAAAAACTTTATCCGTTTGACAAGTGTAGAACTTTAAAATAACGGTGTGCCTCAATTGCTTAAAATATATAAATAAATTAATAATTTACATAAATACATATAGGCAGCGAGCGATGAAGTAAAGTTAAATTAAAAAAGATTGGCAGGCCCTTTTAACATGTGATTATAAATTTAATTGGATAAGCTAAAAATCAGTTAGACATATTCAATTTTTTGATTTTACAAATATAAATATGTTTTAATCTTTATTAGAAATTTTGCAAATACTATTAATATATGTATGTGTTGCAAGCAAAGGAAATATATGTATTTCAATCGTAAATTAATAATGGTTGTGTAAATTGCACATTATACAAATGCATCGCTTAACTTATAGGTACACATCAAAGTTATATAGAAATAAATGCACGCATGAACGCATTTCTAAAGAATGCATTTGTGTAGCAATATAGGTGCGGGGCTTGCGACATTCTTTATTCCTGATGACAACGGAATAAAAAGCTTATACTATTTATACAACAGCCGTTGCCCAGCACTCTCAGCACTTACACTCTCTCTGTCTCGCTCTCTCTCTCTCTCTATGTGCGTGCTATTCTCTCGCGCTTTCTCTCTCTATCTGTTTCACAGCTATTCGCTCTCTCGTAATTATGTGGAGGGTTCTCTGAATGGCTTCGACTCATCAAAATACGTAAACAAAACCATCTTGTAAATAAACAGAAATGAAATACATTTATTCGACTTAGCTTGACTCTCGCTCCGCTCAGCTCTGCTCAGCTCAGCTCCGTTGCTCGCGCTCTTTGGCCCGCATGGAGCAGCGACTGCGGCGACAGCAGAAGCAAAACAATCAAGTGAAAGCGCTGAGCGAAGCATAGCATATCTAAAACTTATTGTATTGTATTGTATCTACTAAAACTTTCATTGGCGCGACGGTGGCATCTCGCGGCAGATACAGATACTACAACGCGTACGTTGCACAAGAGCAAAGTGCACGGCGCATGGAGCACGGCACGGAGCACGCTTGGAGCACGGAGCACGGAGCACGGAGCACGGAGAGAGCGTGCTGTGTGAAATTTATATAGATGAAATTCTTACGGAACCCATAGAGACCCAGACCCAGACACTGACAGAGTCAGAGTCAACATCAACGCCAGGCTGAGTTGTCGTTATCGTTGCCGTCGTCGTTGTCGTCGTTGCCGTTGTCGTCGTCGTCGTCGTCGTCAGTGTCGTGAGTTTGCGTTCGAAGCCAAACGCGGGCGTAGCAAACTCATTTCGTAAATGGAAATGTGCTGGAGACGCAGACGGCGCGGCAAGCCAATGAAATGAAATTTATTAAATTAAAGACGACGTGAAAATACACACTGATGCCACAGCGAACGGAAGTGAAAATTGACACATAGCATCTACATATAAACATCGTGTAGACAACGAAATAAACTAATTACAAAAGGTAGCTAAACAAATTGTTCACTTGGGCATAGTGCAACCAGAAAATGTATCTGTGAAGTAGCCATAAATGTGTGTGTGTGTTGCGTGTGTGTTGCGTGTGTGTATAACCATATAGTAGTCAAGTGCCTGAGTTAGTAAGTGTATGTGTATGTGTGCGTGTGTGCCTGTATGTAAAAGTACACGCCTTTTAAATGCAGCAGCAAAAAATGCCAATAACAAATTAACATTGTTTGTTTTCCACATTACAAACAAGCTGGTCTCAATTAATGTAGCAGCTCAAAATTGATCAAATGGTGGCGGAACACAGGAAATGTGTCCCAGACAAACATAAGTCTGGGAAATTTGAAACGATTTGTCCATATGCAGCACAATATTTGTCTGGCCATTTGCCAACTTTGACTTAGATCCAGTGGGTTGCGTACGGGTCAATATCCTTTGACCCAATTATGTTAGTAACCATAAATTCATAAGCGAGCAGCCAATTGACATGATTATTGTTCTCGTCGTCGTTGTTGTTGTTGTTGTTGTGGCTATGTCAACTCGCTTATAATGGACTTCAATTTCCGTAGGCTTTGTATTTGGTTTTCTTTGCATGGACTTAACTTAACGCCCATCCCCCCAATTTCCCCTTATCGCCAAACGACACATGGCACGCCTCAGAGTTTGCATGCAAAAAATGTCACAATTGAGTATGGAGTTGTAAGTGGGGGGGTGGAGTACGCTCCGTAAATGGTGGGCGCGGCAGGACCCACGTCAGAATCTATGCAGGAAAGCTCTCTGAAAACGCATACTCTCAAAAATACACACACACGCGTTCTCTCTCTTGATTTTATTCCTGCTCTCTCTCTCTCTCTCTCTTTATCTTACTCTCGCGCTGGACGTGCCTAACCTACCTTGAGTTGAATTCCACAGTAGCATAATAAAAGTAAGATTGTATGGGTGTATAGTATAGTATGTGTGGGTGGTTGTGGGTTGTATGCGTCTGTGTGTGAGTGAGTGAGTGGCAGCGCGTGTGTAAGCAGGTGATTATCTGTTGCAGTGTTGTATTTATCTCATTGAAGCCAAAGTGACAGACTGGCAGGCAGCATGCTTTCAGTTTCAGGCTCCCCATTGGGCGATATCACAAAAGAGACACCCAAATAGACAGTAACAATGGGCAAATTTCACACAAGTTCAACGAAATTCAGTAACAATTACACATATATAACAATAAATATGTATTCAATCATTGACTTGTTATAATTTATCAGATTTCACCATTGTGCCAATGAAAAACTCCGCTTTGAGTTTAAATACTTTCATTCATTTACAAAAAATATATAAACTATTACAAAAAGCTGAAAACAAAGTTATAATACTAAAAATCACGTATTTTATATAATTGATAAACAATGACAAGCAGTTAAAATTCTTTCATTCATTAAGAATTTTACAAATTTGATTTACTGCAAAGCATAATTACAATACTAATAAAAAGCACGTATTTAATATAATTAAAATTTAACAAATTTGACGATTTCTTAATGAATGCGATGCATATGCAAAATTAAGTTAAGGGAACATTTTGCACTTTTGGCCCATTGTAGGCACCTTCAACGTGACGTATCAAAGATACTCAAAGATATTTCAACGCATGAAAAGCACTTCATCAGCCGTAAGTCTGGAGGCAGGCTCAGTGGCAGGCGAGTCAAGCATGAGTGCTCCTAAGGGGGGGTTTGACTGTGTGGAGTTTTATTGTGCCGTATTACTTTTGCCGTAATGCCAGTCCTTAGACAGGTATTGGCGGGTTGAGGCGCCACCGAATTGAAAGGCGCAAAGAAAAAGTCATTAGAGCTAAAAGGCGACACAAGCCAAGTCCACAGCATTTTAATGAAGCACACTTCACAGTCATAATTCGTTTTCACTAAATCAACTCAACTTGGCATCTGAAAGTCGTTGATTTCTGAAAGCGATTTAAGATTACGTGCAACCATTCAACAAAAAACCATTAATGGTCATTAACTTGCAGGCAACACGCAACATCAACGCACAGCAACAGCAAAATGGGTAAGGATCAGGAGTTTCTGGAGGCGGCGCGCAATGGCAACATCAGTCACATCGAAAAGGTCCTCTCCCAGAAGGGGAAACGAGCTGGACCCCTGGCCAGTCTGCGACGCACTGGCGTCAATGTACAGGACAGCAGCGGCTACTCGGCACTGCATCATGCGTGTCTCAATGGACACGCAGATATTGTGAGACTGCTGCTTGCCCACGAGGCGTCCACAAATCTGCCCGATTCGCGTGGCTCGTCACCGCTGCACCTGTCCGCTTGGGCCGGAGAAACGGACATTGTGCGGCTGCTCCTGACGCAACCGTATCGACCTGCCAACGCCAATTTGCAGACCATTGAGCAGGAGACGCCGCTGCATTGTGCCGCCCAGCATGGACACACTGGTGCCCTGGCGCTGCTGCTATCACACGATGCGGATCCCAACATGCGCAATTCCCGCGGTGAGACACCACTGGATCTGGCTGCCCAATACGGTCGCCTGCAGGCAGTGCAAATGCTCATCCGTGCGCATCCGGAACTGATCTCACATCTGAGCACAGCGGCGGTGGAGCATGCAGCCATCGCATCGCCCTCATCGCCAACATCACCAATGCGTCACATATTTCCGCACACCTGCCTCCATCTGGCAAGTCGCAATGGCCACAAGAGCGTTGTCGACGTGCTCCTCTCTGCCGGCGTTTGTGTGAATCTATTGACGCCCTCGGGCACAGCACTTCACGAGGCAGCACTGTGCGGCAAGGAGAATGTGGTGCGTACACTGCTACGAGCCGGCATCGACTTATCTGCCACTGATAATGAGGAACGCACTGCGTTGGACATTTTGAGGGAATTTCCACCTCATGTGACTAAGCACATTATTGCAGTGATTAACAGTATGTATTGTCAATATATAATAAATATGTATTAGAATATATATATATATATATATATTATATATATTCGAGTAATGTTTTTAATTTGAGCAACAATTTTGCAGTACAACAAATCTTAATCAATTATTTTGCAAGTTTTGCATTGAAGACAATTTTTATTATAATCACCTATTATTAATATTATTATTATTATTATTAAATTGAGGTCTTGTGCACTGCGACCTATTACATCTATTGTGCCCCCTTCTGAGCTTATAGCTCCTCCATCAACCCCAGTTCCTAAACGAATGCCAGGATCTTTGATGGGTTGAGGGTTTCTATGTCATTGACATTCATAACATGTATCCCTAGGATGCTGCATCTTTTCCTGGCTAGGGCAATACATTCTGTTAGAATGTAATCTGAGGACTCCTCCTCGACTTCACAAAACCTACACTGATTGTTACTATAGATACCCATTTCGGACAGATGGGATTTTAGTCTAGAATGTCCTGTCAGTAGACCGACAAGTATCCTCAACCTATTTCTACCCATGGATATTACTTGCTTAATCATTCATTAAAAGTATAAAATTAAATTTCTAATAAAGTTTTTATTGTGTTGAGATATAGGCAAGTCTCCATTTATTCACACATAAAAGAAATTTATATATAAATCCATCAATATATTTATACATTAATATATATATCAAAAATGTATGCTCACCTTTACTTTGCCTAGACTTTCGACATCAAATGGACACCGATGAGGTCGATGAGGTTATTTACCGACAGCATGCACCGCAAACATCTGGGCGTGGCCAAAGCGGCAAACAGTTACAGTTACAGCACCAGCAGCAGCAGCAGCAGCAGCACAACAGCCATAACCACTATCATTTCAACTCGAACAACCACTTGCTTAACCACTCGCACTCCATGCAACAGTCCGGATATAGTAAACAGCGACTAAGTGCCGGCAATGGCGGCCCCTACAATGGCGGCAAATCTTTGGACAGTGCTCTACAGCCGGAGGAAAGATTCTATCAAGATCTCAATGTCCACTCGCCGCTGCACATACAAAAGTGAGTTTCACACATCAATTTTCTTTCTTTATTTTTTTTTACATTTGCAAATTTTTGATAGTGACATGGTTGGTGGCTTCAGTGTTAGTCCTTCTTCCTCATTGAGCAGCTTTGAGCCGGCATCGGTTTCGCCGCGTTCTCGCTGCTCCACCGGCGGTGGCACACAGCCGTTGCAAATGAGCACGTTTGCACCGAGCGGACCGCCAAAGAAGCCACCGCGACGCAATCTCTCCGTTTCGCCAACACATGCTGGCCCAGGCCAGCAATTCAGCTACAGTTCACCATCTAGTCAGGGCCAGGGACAGCAGCTGCGACGTCGCCCACCACCCAACGACAGTCCCTATTCGCACCAAAGCCACGGCAGCGTTGGCGGCATGAGTTTCGATGAGACCCAACTGCGGGAACGCCAGCGCAACGATCGACTCTACGCCAGTGCCAGGCAGAGCACCCGATCCGCCGTAGATGGCAGCATCAGCCTCAGTTCTAGCAGTAAGAAAAATGTGATTTTTTTGTATAATTCATTTTATATATGGTTTTACTTTTGTGCACTTAGATGACATGCTGGATCGACAGTGCAGCAGTTCCGAGCTCAATAGTGAGACAAGTGTGCCAAATTCAAGTGGAGAATCCCCAGCTCCAGCTTCCAATTCAACCAACTCCATGAAGCGACCAATTCCAGCGCAACGCAGCGCTTCAACTAAACTGTCCAAGGAGCTGCTTAAATCCTGTGAGAATGCCACCCTCAAATCGTACAATCCCAATCGAAAACTCAAACGTAATCGAAATAGCTGGTGAGAATATTATATATAACAATATAATAATAACTATTATAATAATTGTAGTTTTTAATGTAATAAAAATTTATTTTAAGTTTACACCTTTTCATATTACTTTTATTTATTATTATTATAACTTTTTTATTTGGGAATTTTCTTATTTTTTTTTGGAAAGCAATTTTCACATTATAATCATTAACAATTTTTATCGTTATTTATTATATATTATTATATATTATTTCACCATATAAAATTTTAGAAAGAAGAATTTTATTTATAAAATTATTATGTACGTCGAAATGAAAAATGTATTAAATAGTTTTAAATGTTATTTAAATTAATTTTAAATTTACACCTTTTCATATTACTAATATTTGTTATTATTATTCAGTTTAAAAATTATTTATACATTATAATCAATAACAATTTTATTTATCGTTTAAATTATATTATTATATTATTTTACCAATTAACATTTTTCAGGGAGAAGAGTTTTGTTTATTAAGTTATTAAGTTCGTCAAAAATAAAAAAGCATTAAATAATTTTAAATGTTATATAAATTAATTTTAAATTTACACCTTTTCATATTAATATTGTTTATTACTTATATTACTTTTTTATTTGGGAATTTTCAGTTTTTTTTTTAAACTAATTTTCACATTAGAATCATTAACAATTTTATTTATCGTTTAAATTATATTATTATATTATTTCACCAATAAACATTTTTAGGAAGAAGATTTTTGTTTATTAAATTATTTAATTCGTCGAAATTAAAAAAGTATTAAATAGTTTTAAATGTAATAGAAATTAATTTTAATTTACACCTTTTCATATTAGAATTATTTATTATTCTTCTTCATTTTTTTGGGCATTTTCAGCTTTCAGTTTAAAAATAATTTTCACATCATTAAAAAATTGAATAATCGCTTAATATTTATTATTTCACCATTAAAAAATTTTAGAAAAAAATACTTCTGTTTATTAAATCATTAAGTTCGTCAAAATGAAAAATGTACTAAATTTATAAAATTGTTTGGTGCAGCTCTCTGAACGTAGCAGAAAAGGCCGAAGGTGTTGAGCAAAACTGTGATAGCAAGCAGCAAATTCCAAGCAGTCCCACACACTATAAGCAACCACCAACGCCGGATCATCCGCCACCGAGCTCAAGCCAGGCAGAGCGCACCATACACGAGCGCATCCGTCCACTGAGCCAGGAGTACAAGCGGCGTTCAGCGCTGCTGCAGTTGCAGGCGGCACAGCAGCTAATGATTGAGACGGGTTCATCGCCATCGAAGCTGCTGCCATCACTGGGTACACCGGGGTATGACTACGATGATACGGTGACGGTGGTGCCACGCTGCCCGGCACCATCGTCGGGCTCACTCAGCTCCAGCATTTCGTGCTCGGATCACAGTCTCTCGCATTCCACGGACTATGTGGAGGAGTTTGTCAGCGATGTACCATTTGCCGGGCTGCTCAAGGGCGCCACACATCACACATCGAACGAGGCCAAAGCACAGTCGGTGCCCCAACAAGCGGCACGTGCGCGTCCGCCTATTGCCATGAAACCCTTGGTGCCGGAGAGAAAGTTCGTGAAGCCGCCAACGACGCCCACCTCACAAAGTGTTGTCGAAGTCAAGCTGGAAACAAATGGTAACGCCGAGGCAGAGACTTCATCTCGTAAGAACGACAAGTCGCCGGCAAGATCACCTGCGAAATCACCAGCAAAGTCACCCGCCAAATCCCCTTCTAAGTCCCCAGCTAAATCCCCCGGAAGTGGCCATTCGATAGCTCGCAACTCGCTCAATCTACTAAGTCCCTTCAATGCCGAGGAGGCGCGCAAGAAAATCTCCGAAATCATTGAGAACTTTGGCAGTGGCATCCTCAACACGAACATAACACCTACCCATGACATCGAACTGGACTTTGAGGATCTGGAAGTGCTGCCCGAGCGACGCGAACTGGCCGTAAGATTACGCAATGCCGGACTGTTGCATCTGGAGCGGATACTCTTCGAGAACGGCTACGATAACTATAAATTTGTGGTAAGCATGAAGGATTAACCCACCGAAAATAATAATTCATAATCCATTTGGCAGCGCAATGTCTTCGAGGAGCCGGATATTCCACTCCTCCACATACCCGAACGAGATGCGGCAAAGTTGCTGCGTTTTGTGGAGACATTGCCGCCGTCGGAGTTTCTGCCCCAGGTGCCATTCAAGACACAGCAGGAGAACAAACAAATGGGCGTGGCAAGCCTACAGCAATGGCTACACAGCATCGCCCTGCCCGAATATCTGGAGTTCTTTAAGTGAGTGGATCAACAATTCCAGTAATGAATTTAAGTAATCCCCAAATTTTAATTATGCAGCAAACATCTGTACAACACCATTGAGAGCGTCTGTGGCGTTTGGGATGTGGAGCTGCAGACGGTGCTGGAGATTAATAAACTGGGTCATCGCAGACGCATTTTGCAATCATTGGCATACATACGGCAGATGCGTGAATCCAAATCGCTGAAAACGCCGCTGGGCGAAAACAACGAAACCAACAAAATTACATCGAATGGCAACCGGGAGACAACTGCCTCAACTAGTGCCACACAGCCAGCGCCACATGTTTTGCCGCATCGCAATTCCATCACGGGCTACCGCAAGAATCGGTATGTTTGAGGAAACTGCAAAAAAAAAAATTAAGTTACATTATTTTTTATTATTTTATTTGACAGTCCGGCACCGCCACCACCCGCACCACCAGCACAGAAGGCAGCAGCAGTTGCTGCCACACCACTTCAAATACGCGCACCTTCCGAGCTGCTGCTGGGCTTGCCAGCCAATCTGCGCACCACCCAATGGCGCCACTCTCCCCAAACTCTACTCAATGAGCACATTAAATACGAGGTTCAGGTAAGTCTACAGTTTCAATTGTTGTGCCACATCTGTGTGTAATAATTACCCATATCAGTACCTCGGCTCAACGGTTGTGAAAGAATTACGTGGCACGGAGTCCACAAAGAAATCCATACAGAAACTTAAGGCATCCGGCGGACAGACGGATGAGAAGTTCCACAAGCAGGGCGCACCGCTTTCACTGGCCATTTGTCACCGTGGCGTGGAGTTCATCGATGTGGCAAGCAAGGTGTGTGTTGGATTTATTACTAATCCATGTTGAATTATTTAATTGTCATTTATTGTTGCAGCGCATTATCTGTGAGCATGAGATACAGAACATCAACTGCGCCTGTCAGGACTCCGAGGATCTGCGTCACTTTGCGTACATAACCAAGGAGCAGGATTTGCACTATTGTCATGTGTTCCTTGTGCAAAGCACGGTTAGTAATTTTTAACTAATAGCGAAAAATTATGTTCAAAATTTAATTGTAATTAAAATCGTGTTGCAGTACAAATCGTGCTTGATTCTAAATTAATTATAAAAAAAAAGTTTACAGATTTTTTGATATTTACAAAATTCCACTACAAAACTTTCGAACTTAACATAAGTGTTTTTTGTTGGTATTTTTTATATGTAATAATTTATATATAATTTAAAAATCTATTTGCATTTTAGGATCAATTATAAAAAAAATCTTAACAGATTTATTTAAAAAAAAAATTTAAGAACCATTTACAAAATTCACTACAAAACTTTCGAACTTAACATAAGTGTTTTTTTTATATATGTATATAATTTATATATAATTAAAAAATCAATTTGCATTTTAGGATCAATTATAAAAAAAGCTTAACAGATTTTTGCAAAAAAAATGCTAAGAATCATTTACAAAATTCACTACAAAACGTTCGAACTTAACATAAATGTTTCTTAGATATTTTGTATATGTATATAATTTATATATAATTAAAAAATCGATTTGCATTTCAGGATCTGGCTAGCGATATTATCCTAACTCTGGGCCAAGCTTTCGAGGTCGCGTATCAGCTGGCGCTGCGCGATGGTATTGCAACGACGCCAGCGCTTCTCCTTGATAATGGCATGCTTCAGGGCGAGTATTGTGGCGGTGGCAGCAAATAGAGTCAGGAGTTGGCCACCGCCCAGGCCCAACAAAGTCAATCTTTGGCTACAAGATTGAATCGCACCCACAGTCGCAGTCGCAGTCTCTGCGCCAAACTATTTTGCTTGACCAACTATGGAGCGCTGTTTAAGTTATAGATGGTAATCCGGAGGCAACTACTAAATATGAAGTTTGACATTTAATTGGATTTATTCTTCATTTTTTTTTAAATGGCCAACAGCAAGAACAACCACAAACCAATATATATTGAACAAAAAGACTTTTAACAAAAGGCACAAATTTTTTAAATGAAAAAAACACTCAATAAACTACATCATTTTTTTAAGCGTCAATGTTTTAAGAAACATCAAATGAATCGCACAACATCATCATTAAAGTAAAAATCATTTGAAACGAAAATAATGCATTTAAAACTTTTTAGAATCTATAATAAAGCAATTGCATTTAATTACATATTACTTATTTCCGAATAAAAAAAATGTTTTAGCAAATTTTAGCTATATCTAACCTTAAATCGAATATAAAAAAAAGTATAAATCTATTAACATATTATTGGCACTTGAATAAAATTTTATTAATGTTAAAAGCTGTATGAAAAAAACTATTAAAAACAGCGAATTGCTTACAAAAAGCAATGAAAATTCATATCTAGCAAACAAAAATACAAATTGGCTATATACAAGCGATAAATATATATATATATATATATACATACACTACATATAACTAATCCCATCATTATTAAATGAGACAATGAGTGTTGTTATATAATTTTAAATAAATTCTTATTAACAAAAATTAAATCGAACGCTAAAACGTCAACTTTAATCAAAACAAATACAACGCACAAAGTTATAAGCAAATTTGCTTACAAAATACAAATATAAGAAAATTAAAACTATCAGCGAGTTATATATAAAAAAAAACCCAAAAAAAAAATTGGGATATATAAATATATATATACAGTATAATATTGGTGTATACAAGTTTTTGTATATTGTTTACACACAAAAAAAAAAAAAGAAAACTTTTAAGCTAGTCCTTTGGTTGTTATCGGGGCATCTACATAAATACATAGGTTTGATTCATTTAAAATTTGATTTGAGGCAGAGCCTTGTTGTTATCATTTTGTTTTTAGTTAACTATTATTTAAATATTAAATCATCCCCCCTCCCTTTCTCGATGTGTGCAATGCTTTAAATGTTAGCCTGCTTTATGGTACAACAATGTTTATAAGAAGTACCTACCCATAAAAATCATGTGAAAAATTTACTAATAACAAAATAAAAATACTTGTGCATTTTCTGTACGCAGTTTAACATATTTGTTATGCCACTTGCACTACAAAATATACATAAATACATAAAATTCAAAGAACTATATACATACATACATACATACATACATACATACAAACAAACATACAAACATACAGGCTAGCGCATAACTAATGAAATTTAATAGCGATCTATGCATAAATAAATATAGTAAACAAAAAAAAATAACATGTTTGCCGAATAAAGCTAAATGGAAACCTGTAAACCTGATTTGTCTTCGTCAAATTGCATAAACTAGTTTACCAAACATACTAAACCCAAAACAAAATACAAAAAATAATAAAAAAAAAAGATTATTAAAATATTGAGCAAATACATGCATACACAGAAATGTGAGTGAGTGAGTGTGTGTGTGTGTGAGAGTGTGTATGTGTGTGTGTGTGTGTAGATGCAAAAAATATGTACAACTAACAAACAAAACTTATACAAATCCGTACTAAATAAATGCATAAATATGTATGTAATTAAATGAAGCCACAAGTTGTCTATATATATTTTTTTAGTATTTATCCTCAAGTCATTTGTGGACGCCTCGTGTCAATTAAGGCGCACTTTCCCACAGGCCTCTGCCACAAACACCGAACACCGAACACCGCACACACCAATACCAACTCCAACTCCATCGCCAGAACGGAGATCATATACACAAGTTGAATGCGAGCCGGTTTGGAGAAACGTCTTGTTGGTTTTCATAAGGCTAAATGCGTTAAGCATTTGATCATACGAATATTAATTGGCAAACACCAAAGCGCAACTCAGGCCCCGACACCGACTACAACTTCGACTCCAAATACAACAACAACAACAACAGCAGCAACAGCGACACTGACGCTGTTGTTGACTCTGGACTCTCGACTCTGTGGCACACGCACACGCACTAATGTTGCCAGCAATAAGTTTGCGGCGTGCGTCAAATGTTGCCAAGCAACACACACACACGACAGCAATTGCCCCGGGCACGGTAATGGGAATGGGAATCGGAATGGGACTGTTAGTTAGCTGGGGATGCTGCGACTAGCCAGAATGACGACGACGATGTTGCTGCTCGGCGCATCGATCGTGTGCTTCATGCGCTTAACGGTTTAAATTATTTCGCTAGCGTGCAATTTGTGGCGCACAGCTTATCACAATTTCATTATTACAAGTATTATTATTATTATTACTATTACTATTACTATTTCCATTATAAATTCACAGTATGTGGAGAACAGCTGTGCGCTGTGCGTTTATTTGTAATTGAAATTGCGTGACTTTATTTTTCTCATTTTCGCCTGTGTTTGCGCCATTCAAAGAAGAGAGCCAAACTTGCACATCTTGCAGTTTAATTATACACACGTAAATACGTACATACATATGCACATAAAACTTTGGCGAGCTTTCGTTTTGACAGCGAGAACAGCAGCAATAAATACAACAGCAACCACAACAACAGCTGCAGAAAAAACACAAAATGAAAAGCACTAAACAAAACACAAACAACTTACTCTCAAAGCTGTTCGCCTGTTCCAAATGCGAGCAAGCAGCGCAATGTTTGCCCAGCCCTTGTCAAAACGAAATAACCCAATGTGTGTCTGTCCCTGTGTATGTGTGTGTGTGTCTGTTTATTTGTATGTATTTGTACATATTAGCACACGAAGAGCACTTAAGCCAATTTCGAATTGACAAGGCACGGTTGAATGTCATTTTCATTTGCTGTGCGCCTGCTGAAAATTGTACCAAAAAATCGCCGTTCGTCAGTGAAACGCGCATTTGGCGAGTACCCGAAACGCTAGCGATTCACGATTTCGCTGCTACAAAAAAACCCAGTTGCCAGTTGCGCTCTGTTGAACGAGCCGATTTGCAAAACAAGCAGTTTTTTTTTTTTTTTAATTTCCATTTGAGTTTATGTGGAACTGGTATTACAATTAATACTTTTATTATTATTAGGTATTTTACTTAAGCATGTTTAAACGAAAAAAACTTTAAAAGCCGCATTATGCCATTTATTTCTAAAGCAAAAACACAAACAAACATTTTTTCAGAAGAACGTGTTGTGATTGCCGCCGCAGTTTAAGTAATTAAAAACGAAATAATAGTTTGACAAAATAGTACCATAGCTGGCGATGTCCTTTGACATAATCCATACCCAGGACGTATGCTCTTTTCATATGCCTCTAAGGAAATAATATACTAAATTGCTTGGACTGAATTATGTTCAATTTAAACTTAAGTCTCTAAAATCATCATTCCCTTGCTGCTAAAAATACAATATATGATTAACAGTTTATTCATTGTGCTTGAAACATCAAATTCCATAGCTTAATTATTTTTTATTGACTAAAATTTCAGTCAATGAAAATTATTTTTTAAATACTATTGCTAATTGACTTGTTAAAATAAAAATGTTATATCGTTATACACATTTATAGAAAATGAAATCATTTTAAACGTCTGGAGGGGTGGGTATATGCCACATTTCAGCGCTTCGATTTCTGAGTACAAAAATTATCACAATCGTTTTTGGTAAAGAAATGATTACGATTTCCTCCGCAATTCGAATAGATAAAAGTTTCGCATTTATTTCGATATTTATTGTAATACCAAAGCTGACGTTTTCCCTTGCATTTGCCATAGTCAGGCTTCATACCGCAAATATCTGAAAAGGGCAAAAATTATTATAAATAATATGATCAATTATGGAAATTGGAATACAACCTTTGCTAATTTTGTCCATTTGCAATTGACGTTTGATGTATGCAAAATTCATAATATCAGAGAGTTGGCCCATTACGACCACTGTTAGCAACACAACTAGAAATAGAACAATTAAACGCGACATTCTGTGCTGCTGTTTTCCAATAAGAAATGTACTGAAAAAATTAAAAAAAACCGACGACTTTTTATACAAAACCAGAAAACACTGAAATCTGTTTTAGAAGGAACAATGAATGATAGAAAAGCAGTTGTTAAAAATTTCTTATGATTTATTCGAAAGCAGCTTATAGATAAATAGTTAAGTGCAATGCGATTGCTCAATCAGTAAATAAATGGCCAAAAATTATTCGAACGGTTGTCCACTTTATTAACTGCTAGCAAGCGAATTCAATTAAATTTCCCAATAAATTATAGGTGCAAAGGCGCACGCGTTCCCATAAACATGCTTGGGTAGCGCACGACGTGAAGCTCAGCTGTGCTGCATACTTAGATGCATAAGACTGTAAACAGTTAACTGGTCCGGCGTTTAAACCGGTACTTAGTACACGATGTGAGAGATTACGCAACCATCACACATCACATACCATCACACATACGCCGCGTACACCACTCGATACATACAAATGTAGACAGCATACAGACATAACTCGATGGCATTTCGTAAAACGAAAACGAAATCAAAAACATCGGAAAATCGAAATTCTAGATCAAGGCCAATACGCATACATACTCGTATTTGTATATTTATATATATATACGTGTGTTAACATACGCAATGCATGCGTAAAAGCAAAAAAAAAATAAAAGACTTCAAACTAGTTTTCCATTGGAGGAGGATGCTTGACTAGGCCAGTTAGTTAAACGCACATAAACTGGGGCAAAAGGAAGCACTGCGAACGCATGCAATAAATTGCAATTTAAACGAATTTTGTCACTTCACAATTTGCATTTGTAAATTACAAGACAAAACACTTAGCAGCACTTACGCGACTGACAGGGCCACAGGCTCCGAGGTCCGTGCGGCAAACACTTTACAACAATTCCATTTCCAAACACATTATCACAATTTTACGATATTGGCATGTGTCACTGATCAGCAGTTTATTTTGGACCAAACGCGAGTTGAAGGTTGAACAAATGAATATAAATCTGCATAAAATAGAAAACTGTTCAAAACAAAATGAATTAATGCATAAATAATATCTCAAAAACTGCGATAAAATTTGTACATTCATTTAATAAAATGCCATATTTGGTTTTAAATTAAAAATGCAAGCTGCAAGACCAGCAATCATTGAAATGCATTTAATAAAAAAATATATTAACAAAATTAAATATTATTATTTTCAATTAAAGTGCTAAATTTAAACTCGACTTTAAATATGTTTAATTCAATTTGCATGGATTTCGATCGTGGCCGTGGGACCTGTTGGCTAGTTGAGCTATTAACGAAATTATTGGCCATAATTCTATTAATTTAAATGTTACATTTAAATTTGCTGGCAAAACAATTTTCAGCCTTTTTCTTATGCGATTATGGTTATTAGCTGAAAACACATTTAGGGTCGCCTTGGGGTCCAGTGCAATTGCCGATTATCGATTAGTATAGATTGTTTTTGGCCTCGTGGATCGGGCCAAGGCCAAGAAAGCAGTCATAGATTGACCAAATGCCGTTATTTAGTGATTGATGACAAATGAAATGAAAAAGAAAAAAATTAGGCATGCAGTAAACTAATGATTTTATCTTGAAATTTGACGCTTTTAGCCGGAGCACGCAAATGAACCACATGGAAAATTGTGCAATTTTTGCTAATAAAAATGTTTATGGCCGCTGCTGATGCCCACTGGCCGATGACTTCTGCTCGAACGATACGAATCACCATAAATCTAAGTGCGGTATAAATATTTATCGTGATTTTATATTCATGCCTGTCCAAAAATGCCAAGAGGAAGACAACCGACTTGCCTTGCATGCGACAGACAACAACCGCATTTGGCATGCGTGAGAATCACACGCAGAGCAACTTACCAATGCAATGGGCCAATAGTCAATAGCCACAACCAAACACATTTTATTTTTATTTATTTCTATTTTTTTATTTTTTATTGCAGACAAAATTTGCACATGGCAGTCCCGTGATTCGAATGGAGCAGATAAAAAAAAGGTCGCGCAGTCTTAGAAAGTGGGTTAATTAGCAGGCGCAAAAAACAGATTTGCGTCCATGCATGCATCCGCTTGGGGGCCGCACAGTTGCCACATTGCACATTGCACATTGCTCATTGCTCCAATAAAACATAACGCATTGGAATGCCCAAAAGTTGACCTCAATGGCGCTGGTGGCGGTTTCAGTGGCGACTGTCCAACAAAGGAGGATGCTGATGCTGATGCTGATGCTGATGCGGATGCTGGTTGGGGAACGAGGACGAGGACGTTCTGCTCGCGCAAACGTCATTGTTAATTGGGCATTCAAATGTCAAGTTCAATTTTGGGCTACATTAGCGTTACCTATAAAAGGGCCGTTCGCTCTCCGCTGCATAAAATGAGATTTATTGTTGCATTTTCCTGCCTGCTGCCGGCTGCCTGCTGCATACATTTTTTGGCCCACTGAGGCTGCGCCTCCAACTGCGACTGCGACTGTGACTGGTGGCAATGTCGTCCACTGATCTTCCGGCCAAACAATTGACCAAGGAGCCGTTGCTCGCCCAGTTGGCTTTTGAATAATTTGATCAGCTCCACTTTCGTATATATTTTAATATCATTATTATATCAAATTGAGGCTAAAATAATCAATAAAAAAAAGGCCAATACAAATCGCTATTGTGCCTAATGCATTTTATGTTTTTTTATGACATTGACGCTCTCCTTCCGTTTTATTTCTTTATTACCCAAATCGAGCTCAAGCTAAACTACTTTTTTGATAAAGAAATACCTACAATTAGTGCATTTGAATGGATTTAGATTTTTAGATTTTTTTTTCCATTTATAAGTATCAATTAAAAGGCTTAGCTTTAAAATATTTAAAGTGCAGCAACGCGTATCTTGTTTTTATTGATATTTATTGGCAAAATTCAACGATAAGAAAATTAAAAGCCATAAATTTGCAATTAATTTTCAATTTGCGCAAATTGATTAACATCAGCAATGGTGTAAGCGCCATTCGTAAAATATTTCGAAATAAATCAATTGCTAGTTTAATATATTTGATAATGCCATGTACACTAAAAAAAATAAAAATATGAGTTACCATTGAATAAATGAAACTCCTCTGCTTTAATTGGCTAGCTTTCTGGGCGGCCCCCTTCAGTCATATCCGTTAACCCAGTTCAGAAAATTCAGAGCAACAACCTGTCAAAAGTGGCTTTTGGGTGTTGCCAAGTGCATGTTCTAATCGTATTTCATGTATAGCATATTTGAGGTGTTGTTAACTGAAAGAAAATAAGTGCCTTTTACTTGTGTTTGCATGGCCAGAGATAAGTATTTCCCATGATCAAAACATTGCTGTTTAATCATATTTGCTGCAATGAACCCGTCAGCGATATCTACTAAACCAATTCGTCTTGCTAAAGACTTGGCCAACAGTCAACCGGTAACTGGCACTTGGCACTTGGCACTAGGCAAGCCAAACAAAATGCCTACAGCTACAACCTACGCAATGTGGCCAATAAATAAGCTGGTGAGTACAAGCTAACAAAGTGTGAAGGTCTCGATCGGGCCAATCTCTCAGTGGCTGGCTGTGAGCCCAACAAAGTAAAAAGTAACCAATAACATAAGCCGAACTTTTGACCCTGCTGTTATTATTATTGTTGTTGTTGTTGTTGGTTGTTGTTGTTGTTGGTTGTTGCCAATGAACATTATAAGATGTGATTAATTATGCTGACATTAAATCGGCTAATAGAAATATATCTCGTTGCGTTGAAAAATAATGTTGACGTGATTGTAATTGAAGTTGTTGCTGTTTGTTGCCCGTTGTTTTGTTGTTTTGAATGTCCGTTGCCTTTAACCCTGCACAAAATTGCCTTTTCACCGAGCGCTGTGCAGTTTATTGCAAATTTGTTTGTTTGCGTTCATGATAACCGTTGGGGAAAACTTGTGAAAAGCGCTTACGAAAACCCAATTTGACAAAGCATATTAATCACATTGATAATTGGCAACTGTTGCTGTTGTTGCTGTTGCTGTTGTTTCTGCTGCTTGACTTTCACGCCAGATAGTTGACTCAACCACTTTCCAGCGCCTTGGGAAAGTTCTGAACGCAAAAGAATTGGCCAACAATTAAACAGAAATTTGCGACCATATACATGCACATATATTTAGTATAATTAACTGCTACTCTAAGTTATTTGCCACGCATCATCAGCGTATTTAAATCAATTATAAACAGCAATTTTCTAGCCTCGTTTCAACCAACACTGTCTCCTTCCTAATCAAGGCATGCGTTTGTATTACAGATAGATGACACTGCCTATGGGAGACGACGAGATGGCGAGTGTTAAGTAAGCGCGAATTAATGTCTTTCCAGAGTCACTTCATCTTGGAAAGTCCTCTCTGCAGCGGTTGCCATTCCTGCTGTAGTTGCTGCAGTTGTTGCTGTTGCTGTTGTTGCTAAATTGCGAGTCAAGACAAGTCAAGAATTTAACAGCCAAAGCGCCGCCTGCCAGCAACTCTAACGCGTAATTTACGTCGATTTGATGTTTCCAACATAAATTTATAGCGCGCACATTTTTACCAGCGATTTGTTGCCAACGCCGCCTGCAACATGCTCAATTGATGATGATGCTGCTGCTGCTGCTGTTGCTGTTGCTGCTGGTGCTGGTGCTGGCGTGCTTTGATTTCGCAGAGCAGCAAACACAAAAATGTCGCAATAGCATAATAATGAAAAAACTAAGAAAAAAATAACATGTTGGCATGCGGCTGGTCGCACTGTTGCTGGTGTTTGGTGTTGTTGCCGCTGCTGTGTTTTCGTAAGCAACATTTTTGCCAACGATTTGGTTTTTATTGACTGAAGAGGCCGCCGCCGCCGCCGCCACCACATTGAGGAGGTGGCAGACGAGCGGCTTTTGAAGAGGCGCCTGCGTGTATGAAATATGGTGTTGCCGTTGCAGTGTTTGCTGCATCTTTCATACTTTTTGCCACGACATGACATGTTCGAGGAGCAGGAAGTCGTTTTGCGTTTGCCACATTTATGAGTTACGCTTTGACTGCGTGTTTCAGGCAACGCCACAAGCGAGTCGCCACTTATGGCTGCTGCTGTTGGTTGCATCGTTTAAGATATTTGCAACTTCTTTTTTGGGGATCATATTAGCAAATGATGTCATTAGTATGGCCAGTGGTAACAGACACTCACCATAAAATTTAGAAGTTAACATTTGCATTGGCACTTAGCGCCAGGGCCTTGCAACATGCCACTACCGTTGCAGCAAAATTACTGATGGCCCGCGGACAGCACGACGATCTAATTACAAATGGAGCACCATGGAAAATTGTTTTGCAAACTCGATTTTTAATTTAACAACGAAACGCCCAAGGGCGGAAGCACGTTTAGTTCGAAAGATTGCAGAAGCCATGTTGCCAGCTATTACAGTTGTTCCTGCTGCTGATGGTTGCTGGCGGTGCTGGTGGTGCTGTTGGTGCTGTTGGTGCTGTTGGTGGTGGGTGATGTTGGTTGATGTTGCTGTTGCCTAGCCCAATTATAAGGCAAGTGCAATTGACAATGCCGCAAAGTGGACGGCATGATTTATGCGGCAAACCATTTAAAGTCCATGGCGGTTCCATAAACAAATTGTCGCCATGCGCTCTAAATGGACCTCTGCCTGCCACAGCCATGAAATTGAGCTGTAATTGCATTGCGCTCAGGATACAAAATGTTTCAGCACATTCAATTCGTATCGTATCGAATTTTTGGCCATCTTGCAATTTATTGCAGCGCATTTCAATTTTCACAATTAAAACACAGCCCGTAGCCAGAGCTCGAGCCACAGCCACATCATTAGTTTTGGGCTAATCAAATATGGTCATTCTCTCACTGAGTGTGAGTGTGTGTGTGTTGTGTGTGTGTGTGTTGTGTGTGTGTGTCATGGATATTGCCACATATTGCATGCAACTTGGTTACGATTTCAAACGTTTAACATTTGCTTTAGTCAACAAGCAGGCTGGCTTGGCTGGCTGCATGTCTGCCCACCCCGAGGCTGTTTGTTGCTATGCTTCGTTGTTGATAATTTGTAAGCAGCAACTTTGTTGCCAGTGTTGGTGGCTTGTTGCTGTCCAAATACAATAATGCAGCCAACGTGTATCTTAATCATACTGGCAGCAAACTAAACATAGATGCTTAGGTCTAGGTAAAAATTTAAAAAAAAAAAAAACTATATATATTTGGTATGCGGAGATACATCAAATGAAGAAAACTGGACGGCACATCTGGTGTAATCAAAAAAATCAGGATAGTCGATTTTGTCCAAATTGGAATAATTTCTGACTGAGATCAGTGATCGGGTGATCAGGCAGCCACACGGCAATGGGTGCAGACAAGACAGGCCCCAAGCAAAGCGAATATCATTGTCAAATGCGCTTTTAATTGAAGTAGACAGCCTCCGTACATATTGGACAGCCAACTGGACACTCGAACCGGGTGCTCGACCACAGCTGACAAGCGCACATTAGCAATAAAACATCTAATTGGCGTCTCTTAAGCAACAACAACAACAACAACAACAAACACAAAAACAACAACAACAACAATATCAGTAGACCAACCCAAGTATAGTCAAGAAATGAAATTTTATTGTACAATTCGTATTTGTTCCGTAGTCGAAACGTAATCGAGACTTTTGCTGTGGCAATTGAGTGTTGTTGTTGTGTTTTTGTTGTTGTGTTTGTTACAATTTATAGTCTGTGATTTATGCCTGCAACTGAAATTTATTTCATTTTTAATGAGTAATTTACACAAAATTGCATTAATTTGCGCGCCCAAAGCGAAAACACATGCCACAGCGACAGGCAACACGCCACGGCGACAAGTCATGGCAAATTTCTGACATTTCCTTGATTTATATTTCAAATTGAATTGAATTCTCAAAAAATAAACCTGTTAAACGATCTTGACGTTTCTAATCAATGCAATTATTATTGTATATTTTTTGAAAACTGTTAATTTGGATTTAATTTTCAAATGCGTTGTTTGCATTCCGATGGTCCACAAAATTCTTTTTGGCCGCAAATCAGAGAAAACCAAATTGTAAGCAAAATTGTTGAACAACTTGTTGCCAATTAAGCGCCACATACAATGTGCGTGTGCTGCATAACAATGTTGCAACAATTTCCATATGGGCAGAGCACATGTTGGCCCCAAAATGGCAGGTGACAAACACAGATCAAACGACGCCCTGAACTGAAATGGAGATGATTTAGTGGCGCAGCGGACCGTTGACCATAAATGCAACGTTTAAATTAATATGTTCGGGTGGCACTAATGAAGCTGCTGACCACTGGGCCTAACACTGGCCTAAAGCCAGTGGCACACAACGTGATCAACGTGGTGCGACGGTATTTTTGGAATTTTTACAACACCCCAATC
The DNA here is from genome assembly GCA_035042125.1 of Drosophila longiperda. NCBI lineage: Eukaryota > Metazoa > Arthropoda > Insecta > Diptera > Drosophilidae > Drosophila > Drosophila longiperda. The sequence goes on from JAWNLV010000010.1 coordinate 381,236, forward strand.
CGACAAAAAAGGGGGGAACGAAATGAAGTGGAGCCGGGTCTGTTCACCGGTCCAGTTGCCATTTTCCATTAGCTATAAAAAAAAATAAAAACAAAAAAATACAAGTCGAAGACGAAGCAAAACGTTGAAGAATAATGCGAATGCGAGTAGTTTTAAAATATGGTAAAAGAAAAAAAAAAACACCAAGGCAATGATTTATGGCTGTTGTAAATAAAGAAATTAAAATGCTTTTATGGTCAACGGCGGGGGCATGCATCGGCTTCTGTTTTAGCGTGGCCAACTGCTTGTTGTGACTTCAAATAAGAAGCCAAAACTAATTGCCTAAAATTTGATAAGATTATTGTATGCATGCACCGCATGCGCCGAAATTTGGCAACACTGGCAACACGTTGGCAACACCCCCGCCATTGTTGCAGTTGCTGTTTGCTGTTACTGTTGCTGTTGCTGGCAAAATGTCCTTAATTAAAATTTCTTGCATGTTAGCAACATTTTGCTACAGCAAATTGTTGGCAATATTAATGTGGCTCTGTAATTGGTTTCTCAAGTCAAAGTCACGTTAAGTCTATTACAAGAAATACATTTTGGCAGTATGCACTTGCCAGTTGCATAACTCCATTTGTTGATGTTGCTGTTGTTGTTGCTGTTGTTGGTTTTGTTGCTGTTGTTTGCCAACAAGCTGGTTTAAGCAGTTCAAAACTACCAAGCAGCACTCAAAAATCAACTGGTTGATTGGAAAGAAAGACGTGATTTTTAACGTATTTCTAGCGTAATAAATTAACACGAAAAGCTCATCGCAATTAACTGACCCAATGTACAGTGGGCATGCGACAAATTTATACACACAAACACAACACACACATATATACATATATACATATATGTATTTAAACATGTATTGGCTTGTGCATAAAAGTGCAACTGTAATTGGCAACGCAACATTGCGTCGCGTCGCGTCTCGTCGCGTCGCGTCACGTTGCACGTTGCATCGGCGCCATCCGAATTTGGATGGTTTCTGCCACTAAAAGCTTAGAACAAGCTCGTTAAACGTTTTCCTATTGCATTGCGCTATAAATTCTGACTTAAATGTTGCTAATGATGTGTTATGAAAGGCAATCATAAATCGTTTGATTTCATTGCAGAATGTTGCCAAAGGTGCCGCTCGATTTGCAAGACATTTTTCTTTACATATATATGAATTGTTGTATAAATATAAAATATATACCAATTATTGATGTTCCTCGTTTCTAATGGGCATTTATTTTACATTTTGCTCATAACTTTCTTTGAGTGTACCAGTTTAATTGTTATATCTTTGCCGTTGGTTTCACTCTGAGCAACAGGAAAAAGGCCCATTCAGGCGCTGTGTGGGATGACCCGCAGGTGGCAGCAACTCTTTAAGATCAGGCACGCTAAGATCACACACGAAGCCCGCTAGCAAGTGTTTCGCTTTCAGGAACTGGAAGCCAAAACGCTCGTGCCCGGCCAGAAGTTTAACAATGATCTGCTGCTGCTGAGACTGCAAAAAGAAAATACACATTCTGAAAATGCACAACTTTCAAGAAATTAAGCACAGGTGTGTCTTGACTGAAAATCAAATCATATGTGCTTACAGGATAGGATTAAGTACTTAGTGTCTAATTATCCGGGGACTGAAAATAGGCACCTGCTCCAATTGCAGATGCGCTACGAAAACTGGTAGATCGCACGAAGATCATTCCTGAGAATCGCATGTGATTTGGAGATAAGTTAAAAACCCTGCAAGGGGAACTAAAAGTATACCTCAGCTCCTACACAAAGTTGCACAGGTCAGGAGAGAACGGAAATTTGTTCAGTGCCACAAATGATCATGATTTTAGTTCAACATTCAGTAAGCAACTGGTGCAGCAACAGCAACAGCAGCAGCAGCAACAGCAGCAGCAGCAGCATCTGATGATGATAAATGTGTCGTTTGCTCTGTGGCAGTTCACATGAAAAACACATTACGCGCCGTCGTTTCTTAATGTTCAATAATGATGGAAAAATCATGACACAAACCTCACAATAATGTTGATAAATCAAAGCAAATATATATATATATATATGTAAGTACACAGATATCTTGAGATTTGTACAGTTACGGCACATTGTTATTACTCTAAACGTGAGCCAATCAATTTGGTCATTCGGTCTGTGGGGAGACTTTAAACCTAATAGAACTGTGGGAAATAATTGCGATAGGGCATAGAATGTTCGGCAAACTTTTATCTTTACTTACTCTGTTGACATGACCAGAACCGAAACAGGCAGTAAAGTTATGAACCTGCGACGCTAAATCAGCCATATGCATGAGGCACGTAGCAAAAATACAAAAATGACTAGCAACACGTTGCCAGCCACCGCCGCAGACTTGTTGACGGCAGCTTTTGTCTTGTCTGGCTTATTATACCCAATAAACAGCGAATTGCACCAGTGGTGTATATATATATATATATTGATGTTTATATAACTAACAAATTAATGTTTAAGAAACAAACAAAATATAAATATATAAACAAATATAATAGAAATTTGATTAAATATTTTTATCTAAAATACTTGTAAGCAAATCGTTCGAAAGATTTCAAATGGAACTTTCTACATTATAGAACAACGATTTCGTGAATTATTTTCCATGGATTTATTAAGTTATAAACTTTTCTATATATTGATTTACAAGAAAATGCTAGGAAATCTAAAGATGAAGTAGTAAATACAGGGTATTGTCTAGTTTGGCAAACAAATGCAGAATAAATATCTCATTGGCTCATTGGTGTTGTTGTTATTGTTGCTGTTGCTGCTGCTGCTGCCATTAAAATATATAGTTAGTGTTATTGCTGTCAATATGAGAGGTTGGCAATGGTTCGTGGCAGACCAAAAAAAAAACAACAACAACAACATCACATGTCAGATAACTTGGCTTGTTAATAATGTTGCTGATGGCTGGCTGGCTGGCTGGCCAACTTGCTGATGTGCACTCGTTGCTGATGATATTGATGTTACCATAATCACGATCTAATTTATTTACAAATTTGTGTTGAAATCATAAGTTCGCAGAAGTCGTGTTTAAAAGGGTTCTTTATGATTTATGCCCCCGTTGAAATACCAAAATGTGTGCAACAAAATTTCTCACAGTCTTCAAAGATAAGCTGTGTATTTTATTGATTGGCATTGTCCAAAGGAAGCAGCTGATCTCGCAGCCAGTCCATACATTCTTTGAGCCAGGTCCAGGAACCGCTTATGAAGCGCTAATTTAGATTTATGTTGCAAATCGCAACTTGCCTGATGCGTGATGTAGTTGCCGCCGCCAGGCCAGACCGTGCCACATCTGCAACTAGCCACCCAGCACTACCACAACAACAAAAATTGCAGCATGTGCTCCATTTGTCATGCAGCGATCGTGTGCCGCTTGCCGCAGCTGCGATTTTCTCATTTAATGTTTTCACAGCCAAACAATCGGCTAAGATGCGGCTAGGGAAAAGCCAAGCAAAAGTTTCTGCATCAATTTTTCGCTCTCTCATTGCCGCCCATAAAATATTGATAAATTGAGTTGATTGTTTGCTTCATAAGATGTCACTGTGCCAAAGAGACAGAGAGAGATTGAACCCAAATAAACATATCAACATGATAAATGTGCGACCTATAAGCAACTGAAGTTATCGGACAGTGTCCGGGACACTACACGCAAAGCGAAGGATAAACGCATAAATCAGTTGCCTTTTTTAATCGCTGATTTCCGCTTTACTGGAAATGAAAACGGAGACGACGGCAACGCACAAACTGGTTTTTGGGCCTGGCCATGTCAAAGATAATATCAATTACAGATTCACAAACTTCTCGGACAGCTCTCGTACAACTGAAGAATTAAACAAAAGTTACAATCGTAATTTCGAAATATTTACACAACTAATCTCGCATTCGTATTATGAACTCTTTTGGATAACCCTAGAAAAGCAATGGATTTATATTAGAGTAAAACTTGAATTGGAATGCATTCGAAGCATTTCTGGAAGTAAAGCATTCATCTAATTTTTACTGCACAAGATTTCCACTCACATTTCAGGCTATACAGTTGAATGTTTACTAAAAATTACATTTGTTTATTAAATCCACACATTTGAATTAACTTGGGTTTTTCGTTTTTTGTTGTTGTTGTTGTATTTAACGCAATCAATGCATACTTGCTAATGTTTTTTTGTAGTGTTTGTTGCTCTGTTGAACAACAAAAACTTTTTACATAACCTTGGCCTCGGCGATGTCATCCAGAGGCTTGCTGGGTGGTGGAATCTTGTACTCCGTCTCTGGGGTCTCGTAGATCTTCTCCTCCTTAGGCTCGACAACGGACACATTGTCGGGCAGCGGCTTCTTGGGTCCAATTTTGTTCTTGGGATCGTAGGGCAACATGATTTTGACCTTAATGCCAAGCACACCCTGGCGCAGCAGGACGTGACGTGTGGCCGTCTCGACATAGTCGTTGCACGGATCACCAGAGTGAATCATGAGTCCATCGACGAACTTCATCGACTTGGCACGCTGTCCACGCAGCTTGCCAGAGACAACGACCTCACAGCCCTTGGCGCCCGACTCCATGATGAAGCGCAGCACACCATAACAGGCACGGCGCACAGCCAGACCTCCAGTCAGCTTGTAGCGCAGCGACTCAGCCTGGGCAATAGCGCAGAGACCACGAGTGGCGACCTTCTCAGCGTACAGCTCGATGCGGCCTGTCTCGAAGTTGAAACGCTTCTGCACCATGGCTGTCAGCTCACGGATGCGACGGCCCTTCTCGCCCAAAACTTGTTGCGTCTTGGTGGCCATGATGATGATCTCAGTGCGCGAGGGAGTCACACGCACCTCAACGCCGGAGTAGCCATCCTCGGCGAGCTCGCGAGTGAGGAACTCGTTCAACTCAGCCTTGAAGATACCGTCGGAGACGAACTGCAAATGGTGCAATAAAAAAATAGCCAATTGTTAGTCATAACGTATTTCCCAAAGCCAAAACAAAATAACATTTGGTACAAATGACTCGGGAGTGGTACTCCACGCCAATTGAGGACGCCCGTGATTTGAGGTTAAATTTGGTGTCAGATTGTTTTTTGAGACAGCTTCACTGTTTGCTCACACAACTTGATGCACAAAATGTGTACACAGTTCGCGCGATTTTCTTCGCGAATTTTGAAATCAATTTTCGTTTAATTACCTTACGTTTCTTTGAAATGTTTAGATTCATGTTCATTTCATACGACTCGCACGGAACGTGGTCAAAAAGAAAGAAAGACAGCACCCTGCTTTACCGATAACATGGCCGTCGCTTGCACTGCTTTGCCATCACAGCGAGTTGCTGAAAATTTATATCGATGAATATATTTAAAACAACCGTTGTACAAATCGCTGCACTTACTTGTGGTTTTCCTCTAAAATACTCTTATCTGGTTATTGCGTATGAAGGGCCTAGCTGCAACGAAAACTTATCTCATGAGATATCTTCAACACAACTATAATATTTAATTGTTGCACATAAGCGAGTACTACTTTGACTATCGCTTTTATCAAATCAACTCTGTGTGCAAATATTGCACTAAATATGAACAAGTTCCCCGTTGGCATTCAAAACATATTGTAGATTATCAAGGTATTATCGATTTATTAGTATCATCGATAATTTTACAGCTGGGAACAAAGCAACCAACTGCGTCTCATTATAAAAAAACCGAAAATAAAGAACAATTTCATTGAATCGCATTTTCCAAAATGTCGGAAATAAAGGCGTTGGAGCACGCCACATTAAAAGTACCATACGAGATACTGAACAAACGGTTCCGCTCGGCCCAAAAGATAATCGACCGTGAGGTTGATCAAGTAATGAATGTTTCCCGTCAAGTGGAAAAGGCCTTGGACGCCCAGGAACCTCCAATTCTATCAGATATGACCAAGCTAGTGGCCAATGTTGAGCAGAAATTGCAGGTGCTCAAGCGCAAGGCCGACGAGAGCATCAACGATGAGCTGAACGTCACACAAATCTGCAAGCGCAAGCTGGAGCACCTCAAGGGCATAATTCCTCGCAGCAATGGTGAAGTTAGCATGGGTTCAGTTGATCAGTGGAAGCGCATTCGACTTGATCGCTTGGTCATCGAGCATTTGTTGCGTATGGGCTACTATGAAACGGCCGAAGAGCTGGCAGCTCGCTCGGATGTGCGTCACCTTACCAATTTGGACATCTTTCAAACGTCGCGCGAAGTGGAGGACGATTTGGCCAATCACAGCACTACGAAATGTGTGCTCTGGTGCATTGACAACAAGTCCAAGCTACGCAAAATTAACTCAACCATTGAGTTTAGCCTTCGTGTGCAGGAATTTGTCGAGCTGGTGCGTCAAAATCAACGCTTTGAGGCTGTCAAGCATTCTCGTCGCTACTTTCCCGCTTACGAGAAGACCCAATTGAATGAGATCTGTCACGTCATGGCTCTGCTGGCCTATCCGGCGGACACCGATATCGAGCATTGCAAAAAATATACAGATCCCAAACGCTGGGAGCAGCTAGTTCTTGACTTTCGTCACGAGAACTATCGCCTCTTCCAGCTTTCGAACACTTCAGTCTTCTCAGCAGCCGTTCAGGCTGGCTTATCAGCATTGAAGACGCCACAATGCTACTCGCAGACCTGCCGTAATCTTAACTGTCCAGTCTGTCAGGAAGATCTTAATCGCATTGCGCTAAAGTTGCCATATTCGCACTGTGTACAGAGTCGACTCATTTGTCGCGTTACCGGCAAGCCACTCAACGAGCACAATCACCCGATGATGTTGCCAAATGGCCAGATCTATGGTCGTTCCGCACTGCATAAGATAACCAAAGACGACGGCACCATTACTTGCCCGGTTACAAATGTTAAGTTTACCAAACCGAAAATCGACAAAGTATTTATCATGTAAACTAAGCACGCAATGAAAGCTCTCTGTATGTTGTTTAAAAAATCATTGCTTAAATATCCTCAGTTATTAAGCACTTTTTTTTTATATTACGAATCAATTAATCTCCCTGTAACTGAATTGCTGTAAAAAACTTGCCCAATGTACTTTTCTTGTGCTCTGATAAATCAAAACTATTTGGAATCCTTATGTTTTGTGACTAGGAGATAAAATATTCGCAAGTTATTTTAAGTTATAATTTTCCAGCGATTACTGTACTATCATTATGTTAAGCAAAATACTATATTTTGTATAACTCATATATATATGTGTATTTTTAAGAAGCGCTTCAAGTTTCAACAAAAACTGCGCATTTGAATTTCAATTACGACTAGTTAGATTTCTCGTCCAATATTTGCTTGCCGTTGCTGCGCCGTCGCAACTCTATTGATTTTTCCTGGCAGCGCAGTCGGTGGTAGCAGCAGCAGGAACATCAGCAGAGCAGCAGTAACAGTATATCTATTTTGATTCATGCTGTGTGCAATGCGGACGACGTTATTTAATTCCTCCTAAGTGAAAAAAAAAACACTTCAACTATATCAATATAAATAAAGAAAAATCATATAAATAAGCCAAAAGTAAAGCATTTTCTTTATCAATTTCTAATTCGTTTTGGATAGCTGTTCATGTTATTGTTGTTCTTGAGACTCAGCTGATAAAATGCCCAGGAAAAATGTGTGCAAATTAATAACAATTCGGTGAACGCGCATCACAATAAGTAACGCTGAATCAGCGTCTTGTGAAAACAGCTGCGTATTCTATTCCCGTAATAATATCAAATAACAACAACAAACATATACATATAAACACTAAATGAGTTGCAACCCCCACGGCCAAACTTCCACAACACACAACCACCACCACGTCTATTGACACCACCAAAGAATAATAATCAAAAAAAAATATATACAATCCCAACTGTAATATAAAACCCGCTTGAGAGCATTTCACAATATGGCATTGGATTTTGTGGCCACCTACAAAGTGCTCGTGCTGGGTGACTCCAACGTGGGCAAAACATGCATTGTCCACAGATATTGCGATGAGAAATACTACGACACATACATTTCCACAATCGGTAAGGCAAACGAGATGAGTAAGAAATATATATGTATATATTGTGTGTGACTGTGTGTGTGTGTTTGTGCTTATCTTTTCTTCCTTTATGTTCCCTATTAGGCATTGACTTCAAACAGAAGCTGATTAACCTAGATGGTGTGCCAATAAAGCTGCAAATCTGGGATACAGCAGGACAGGAACGTTTTCGCACACTAACCACAGCCTACTATCGCGGCGCCATGGGCATTCTGCTTATGTACGATGTGACCAATCTGGAGAGCTACAATAACTTGTCCTATTGGTTGCGCAACATACAGGAGAATGCCTCACCCGATGTAGTCAAGGTGCTCGCTGGCAACAAATGTGAATGCTCAACAACACAGCGGATGGTGGACAAGGACAGAGGTGAAAAGGTGCGTCAGAGAATTGTAAAATGCATATTAAATGTGTATCACTAGTTTCCATACAGAGGTCGTTATAATATTTAAATACACAACAATAAATGAAGAACAAATTCTGTATTTAAATTGCTTACAAGCAAAAGATGACATAATTTTCTAAAATTAATTAATGAAGAATTCAAAATTTTTCAATAACCTCTGTATATTAAAAAAAAACTTTCTTTATATGCGAAATTATTTTTATAAATAGAATTTGAATTTGTAATTGAATGCGTAATTTTCAGATTGCCGAAAACTTTGAGATGCCCTTTTTTGAGGTCTCTTGCAAATCCAACATAAACATCGAGGATGCATTTTTATCGCTAGCTCGTAAAATCCGTGAACAACGCGAGCGACGGGTAAGTTAAAAACAATATTTAAATTAATATAATGTTTTGTGATTTTTAAATTGCCTTTAATAAATAGGGCGATAATTTCGACAATGACGAAAAACAGGACAAGAAATCACCGGGTTCCAATGGTCTGGGCACCTTTAGTCTGGGCAGTCTATCCGGCGATAATCGCTGCACCTGCTAAGTCCTCGCCAGCAATGCGGTCTTGTCGTCGCTGTAACCTGAATAAGTTGTCCAAAGTTTTGGAAGGCATTGTACAGCTAGCAGCAGCCATTCACGAAGCCAAGTTTGTGCATGTTATTACCAATAACATAAATAATAATTATAATGAATAACGAACAAAACAAAGAAATATTTTAAATGCATGAAAGCAGTCAAAGGAAACACAGTCAAGCCTATGTAAAACGTACTGAATGTGCATTTTTAAGATAGTCCAAGAATAGCATAACAATTTTAGCATATTCGTGCAGATACATAAATAATAATAGTCGATTATAGTCGCGTCATAATTTCTACATTAACTAACTCGTGTACTCGATAAGCTAAATAAGTCTATATATTAAATACATACATATATATATGTACATATATATATATATATATATTGTATAGAGATCGTTTATACATAGCTATAAAATTCTACGCAAAATCTGAATGTAAGCCGCCTGTACCGATTACAGTTACAATTACAAACTTTTAAAGTAATGCAAATTTAATGTCTCACTGGACCTTGGTTTGCTTTGGATCTGATCAATTATACATACATATATATATAATTAATTGCATACGAATTACAAAGAAGAAACCAAAAAAAAAAAATACTATTGTTCAATTTTAATTTCATAGCCATTAGAATTTACCCATGGCAGGAGAGCTGTCAATCACAATCAATCGAACTGTCAATTACTATTGTTGGCCTAATGATTTCCGGGGGTCCATCTGTCTATCTGTGGCGCCTAGCAACCACAATTTGTCCACAACAAAGAAGTGACAATGTATCTCTTAGAAAGAGATACCAGTTGTAGTTGGAGTTTTGTTGTGCTTTGACAATTGTCGTGAAACACTTGCCTATAATGAAAAAGTTTCGGAACAAAGCCAGCTCCTTGCCAATCTTCAATGGACGCATTACAGACGCAACCACATTGACCACAACATCTCTGCAGCTGCCACTGGTTGCTGCACAAAATAAGAAACCAACAGCCTGCCGCAAACTCAGCTCGCGGGCCTTACCCACAGTTTTTACCATTACGGACGGCAACACTGGGGCTCCTGGTGCATCTCTGGCTGAGGCAATGTCCACAAGCCAAATGCCACTGTCCCCGGTTCAACCGTTTCAGCAATTGACGGTGCCTAAGCATAAGGAGGAGGAGCATGTGATTCACATTGCCGGCACCGAGCTGGACAACTATGAAAAGGTGCGCGTTGTCGGTCAAGGTTCCTTTGGGATTGCCATCCTCTATAGGCGCAAATTTGATGGTCATCACATTGTATTTAAGCAAATCAATTTGAGTGAATTGTCGCCACCGGGTCGCGATCTTGCCATGAACGAGGTAGAGGTCTTCTCCAAGCTGCATCATCCGAACATAGTCAGCTATCTGGGCAGCTTCATCAAGGACAACACTCTGCTAATTGAAATGGAGTATGCCGATGGCGGCACTCTGGCCCACATAATTGCCGAACGACAGGGCAAACAGCCCTTCCCGGAACGCTACATTATTGCGGTCTTTGAGCAGATATCCAGCGCTATTAATTATATGCACTCTGAAAACATTTTACATCGGTACAAATAATATATATATTTATTTACGTCTTGTGCCAAGTATTGAATTGTGTGTTATCTTCTTAGAGATCTGAAGACAGCGAATGTGTTCCTCAACGGCCGGGGGATTGTTAAAATTGGTGACTTTGGCATATCCAAGATTATGAATGCAAAGATTCACGCACAGACAGTGCTTGGCACACCCTACTACTTCAGTCCCGAGATGGTAAGATCTTTAAATTATATATTATAATATAATTATATATATATATATTTAGATATATATTAAATGATAGATGAATACTGTAAAATATTAAATAGGTTAACAGAATATACTTACTTATCTGCAATCTAGTTGGGAATTCGCAATATTTGCAATCTCGATCTCGATCTCAGATTTAAACTATCTTGTTTAAATAAATATTATAATCCGTTTTATTTAACAAGTTTTAATAAAACATTTTAGTGCGAGGGCAAGGAATACGACAATAAAAGCGACATCTGGGCCTTGGGCTGTATTTTGGGTGAGCTGTGCTGCTTGAAGAAGACTTTTGCTGCCTCCAATCTGTCGGAGCTGGTGACAAAAATCATGGCTGGTACTTATACAGCTGTGCCGCTCGGCTACACTTCGGGATTGCGCAGTCTTATGGCCAATCTACTGCAGGTGGATGCAGCAAGGCGACCCACTGCATCCGAAGTATTGGTCTACTGGATACCCCTAATATTTCGCAGTCTAGGCAAGAATAAAGGGTGAGTCGTGCATAATAATTGACTTTTATAATGTCATCATGGACTGACTTGGCAGTTACACCTATGAGGATAATGTGAGCAGCAATGGATCATTGTCAGCAGCAACAAATTCGCTTTTTGCCAGCCGCAGCAATTTGACCATGGAGCTGCCCACCGCCCAAACAGAGACCAGGAAGCTGATGAGTGCCGAGACTGTTGCACCAAATGAGGTTATCGAAAAGCGGTAAGTTGGATAACTGAATCCCTATTGATATCGCTGCTTAAATCATTTTTAGTTCTGTGCTATACCAGCTGAAATCCTTTGGAAATAGCTTCAGCATGAGCCCCATACAATTGCCACCAAAGGCTTTCATCGTCTGTGTGGCGATGAGTGAGTCACATTTCGTGGTGATTAACGATGATGGATCAGCATATGCCTGGGGCGAGGGCGTTCACGGCCAACTTGGTCTGACCTCGCTGGAGACCTGGAAGCATTATCCAGGTCTGGTGCAGAGTGTACGCAATTATCATATGGTCAGCGCTTGTGCCGGCGATGGCTTCACTGTATTCCTAACTCAGTCTGGCAATCTGCTCAGCTGTGGCAACAATCTCAATTTGTCTCTCGGCCAGGATGAGCAAAAGAATTATTTTACGCCCAAGCTAATTGTTAAGCTGGCAGATGTCCGCATCGAGCAGATTACCGCGGGAATGCATCACGTTATGGCGCTGAGTCGCGAAGGTGCCGTCTACGTGTGGGGCTCAAGCTCCGTGGGCGCCCTTGGCTTGGGAAATTACCAGCAACAGCAGTAAGGAATTGTAGAATCGCTATATCTATCTAAAATTTTCTAAACATCGTATTGTATATTCAGAAAACATCCACAAAAGATACTGTTATCCCATGTGAAGAGCAAACCCATGCAGATATTCTGCGGACCAGACACTTCAGCCGTACTCTTTACCAGTGGCGAACTGCATGTCTGTGGCAGCAACAATTACAACAAACTGGGCTTCAATCGTACCTCCAAGATCACAGCTTTTGTGGGTACCATCTAACTAACCATCTACGAATATGCATCAGACTTCAAATATTGTATTTCAGAAGAAAATACAACTGCCTCATAAGGTGCTGAAGGCTTGTTTCTCGTCCACACATTCGGTGTTCCTAATTGAGGGTGGGTATGTCTACACAATGGGCCGCAACAAGGAAGGACAACGTGGCATCCGTCATTGTAATGCTGTGGAGCATCCCACGCTGGTGGATGCAATTGGTTCCCGTTACATTGTGGTTGGAAAACTCGCAGCATTTTCTAAATACAAATCGAGTATTCAAAATAATTACCATGCTCTATTTGCAGAAAGCGAATTGCAATGATCAGTGCACCATAGTTGCCTCGGAGGATAACATTATCACTGTGTGGGGCACCCGTAATGGTTTGCCGGAAATTGGATCCAGCAGCAGTGCCTTAGGTCTGGAGGTCTGCAATCCGAATGCTGAAATGGAGCTGAGCAACAATACGGTGGCATTCACAAATTTCCTGGCATCGGTCTACAAATCGGAGTTGATTATGGAACCAGTGGATATATTGGCGTAAGATGAGTATTTTTGAATCTATCTTTTAATAAGCTATTTTATTATTAATCTTATTATTCTCTTCAGGTTGTACTCATCTAAGGAGCAATGTGAACGTGGATACTATGTCCAGGTGAATGATGTATTTCCTCTGGCACATAGCGTGTTGGTGATGGTAGAAACCACCACACCACTCATATCCTCATTTGAGGGCTAATTTCAACTATTGATCTTTTGTCCAATTTTTGTGTGTTATCTTTTATTAATAAAAATAATCGAAAATAATTGGTGACATTTAATGGTAGTAACCACGTTTGCCCGCCTCCTCAACAATTGTTTGGACCGCTGCAAAGGCTTCACGAGCAGTTGGCTCAATTTCCTTGGCCGACAGGATGAACAGCTCCTCGCTTTCCGGCGGGCCACGCAGCTCAAATGTAAAGGTAATTGGCACCTTTAGCTGGCTGTAGGCCCAGTCCTTTGACCCGCCGCTGGAGGGATAAATAGTCTCATAAGTACTACCACTCTTATAGATGCGTCCAGTAAGTGATTTGATACGTTCCGCTGCCAGCTTGCCAATCTCCTCGAGATCCGCATAGTTCTCTACGTGCTCTGCCGTGTGACTATAAGGAAACATGATGAGCTGGGAGTAGCTGTGCAGCGATAGATAGGTGCGAATACGTTCGGACTGGGCATGTGTCTCTAGGAACTTGATAATGTGTTGCGTTTCCACCTCGCTGGCCGCGGATGGTCCAGAGAAATCATATTTACAAGGATTGCCACTGGCGCCGGTGGTGTTCCAGCTGAGGGGGAAGTTGCGATTCAAATCAACGCCGCGACAAATGCCAAAGAGATTGCGGTTCTTGCGCCACATGCGATCCCCTGTGAAACTAAAACGATAACCATCCGGATTGACAGTGGGAAATATTAACCAGTTGTGGGCGCGGGCCATAGCCTGTACCGAGGGATCAGTAGAGTGCAGCAGTTGCTCAATGATATATGTGGCTGTAGCTGGTGCAATCCACTCGCGGGCGTGGATGCCACTCTCGATGAAGACGGTAGTCAGATTTTTCTCACTAGCAAAGGCAATTTTCACACCCTTGATGGATAGTCCTTGAGTGCTCAATCCCATGTCCAGCAAAGTTACCACCTGGGGCTCCTCGCGTGCCAGCTTTTCCAACCAATCGTAGATGTTGTCCAACTGAAAATAGCGCTTCCAGTCGTACTGATCCGCCGGTGTGCTCTCTGGCGCCACCTCCCGATAGTTGGCGTCTATCAGCTCCTGGAAATTGTAGTTGAGTATACGATGGGTCACATTGTAGCTCTGCAGCAGATCATCGAAGTCGGCCACCTTAGGTGCGGTCACCATAATCGTCAGTTTCTGACCAGGGACGCGCGCGTGTCCCATAAAGCTACATGAATCACTAGCCTCCTCCAGCGCCTGAAACAGCTGCACATGCTGTGTCGTGGCCAATTCCACATTATATATTCGCGTGTAATCGTAGCGCGCCTGTGCCGCAGGACTTCCCCCCAAAGCGCATTGGTCCGACCTGGTGCAGAAACTGGCGGCACGAGTGTTTGAGCTGGCCAGAACCAGGCACAGCAGTGACAAGAGCAACGACATCTTTACTCTCGAACAATCGAAAATCAATTAGATTTTTCCTTATCAATTTCACCTTTGAAATCAGCTTTGATTAAGATTTCAAATACATATATTTAAATGTATGTGTGAATGGAAGAAGTGAAACAGAAGAATGACAAAGAAAGAATAAGAAAACGGACAAGGAGTAAAATATTCTTATCTGCTTCTTCGGTAAGGAATGGAAAGAAAGAAATTTAAAATATTTGAAATCTAATAATTGATTAATAATAAATTAATAATTGAAAGAGCACATTTAATTTTTTTAAACAAGCATGAATAATGTAAATATTTAGGATATTTAAATATTTTTTATTTATAGCTCAATATCAATATGAATATTTCTTTTACTTTTTAACGATCAATTTGAGAGCTAATTCATTTGTAGAGCGATTCCGTCCCTGCTGTCAAATATTTGGTCACACTGTCAGCTGCTTTTTAATAATAACAACTCTAATGGAATCACAATTTGATAATACAGAGTAAGTTGGCTGGATCCATCTCAATTCGGGCAGTTAAAATAATATTTATGACAGCGAAAACTATTGGAACCGGTCCTCGAGAGCTGCCTTCAGCTTTGACGATGAAGACGACATCGATCTTGACGGTGCTGGCGCCAGAATTAGCTCAAGACCAGCGAACCAGAACACCCAATTTGACAATAATGCAATATTCAATGATGACATCATTTCGGAGGCCAGTTTCGATAACAGTGCCGCACTGGGAACCCTGAATCATCTCTCCATCAAGGACATATTGAGCGATGAAGCGCTCAAGTTCGTGTTGCAGGAACAATCGCTGGACGATCATGTCATGCCCAAGGGCGTTACACCCGAGGAAGAACTGAAGCTGCTGCGACGCCAAATTCAGAGTACGCTGTACAGCCCCAACTTGGAGTCGACGACACAGAAACTGCTGCACGGCAAAGTGGCTCCGCTGGAATTGTTCAAATCACTGCTCGAGAAGCAAGAATTGCTGGACACGCTACTGGCCAATGGTGGCGATGCAATAATTGGAGTTTTGCTGTTTCTCAAGCGCACGCTGAACACCACCCAGTTTCATGCTATACTACAGCAGCGACCCAAGGCGCTGGAGCACTATCTCAGCTATTTGAATCAGAGCGGTGACGTTGGCCTCTACATTGAGATGCTGCAGCGTTTTGGGCGTCATCAGGAAGCGGCTCTCAGGCAGTTTCAGGCTACCCTGGCCTGCCCGGAAGTCGTCTTGCGTAGGCAGCAGCTGAAGCGTCTAGGGGATGCTTATGCCACCGCCGGCGTGGGTATAATTCCACTATATGAACAGGTCTTTCATGCGGCACTCAAACTGCAGTTGGTCTATGAAAAGGAAACCGTTACAAGTGGGCTAAGCCAACAGCTTGGCGACCAGCCGACTCCCATTGAACTGCTCTATGTGTGCTGTGCCCAAAATAAGAACTGGAAGGAGCAGGATATGCTTAAACTCACCTCGCCCCAACGCTTTGCCGCCGATCAGGAGATCTCATCGGCCCAATACGAATGGACTGCGCTCAATGAGCGAGCCCATGCTCAAGCTTATGGCGACTTGGAGTGCATCTTTGTGCGCGCATCCACATGGCATCCGCTTAAGTCGAAGCAGTTTCACATCAGCTTCGATTTGGCGCTTGCCGTGCAGCGACTGTTTGAGCTGCAGGCACCGTCGACGGTTCTACAATTGTTTCTGTCTAAGATGAGCAACAGCCCCGAAAAGTTGGCACTGGCGCAGCGTGTCAAATGCATCAAGGCTGTCATCGATGCCATGGTAAGCATGAAACAGCAACAGGAACTGCAACAGTTAAAGGAGACGCTTACCGACAGATCCGAAGAGCAGTTCTATTGTGAAAATGCGCTCAAATCGCTTCAGAGCAAACGCTGGACAACGGACAATATCAAACTGAAGCTTTAGTTAGCGATGTCACAAGAATTTTGTATAAATGTATTGTTTTTATTATTTTGTTATTAATCATATGTTTACACATATCATCATTACAATATTATTTTATGTATTAAATAATTGCAAATCACAAGCTGAATATCAATTGAAAATGTTTGCCTACACACATCGGATTCCGATCAATGATTAGGATTAGGATTAGATTGTAAGGTGAATCCGCTTAGATCGAAATTATCTGTGAACATCCCTTTTTGGGGGGCGTTTGTTTATGTATTTTGGTATGTGTGTTCGATTAACATTTTTATTATATTTTTATTGAGTAAACAAAAAAGCGTGTAAAGCCAACAGCAAACAAAATACCACAAAAATTAAATTCTTTAAACAATTTGTTTGCCTTAATAATTTTCCTTAAATAACATCGCTATAAAGGCTATTCATATAAATATGTGCAGAAAACCGCAAACAACAATTATGTAATTAAGTATAAACACGTCTGGGCGGTTAATAGACAATAATATGTAATATTTACTTATGTGTGTGTGTGTGTGTGTGTGATGATGTAGTGGTCACAGCAATCAACGCCATTAATGATCTTTGGTTTCCTGCTCGAATTCACAACAAATCGTAAAAGCTTTAAATTACAACCAAAAAATAATGAACAAAAAATAAACCAATAAACTTTCAACTTATGCGAGTTGAACGAAAAAAAAACTAATAAAATTCAAAGCAAGAACCATAAGTCGTCCGACCAACACCATGGCCCATTGGCCCATTGCTAATTTCTGGCATTGGCATCGTGATCACAGTAGCTGAGCAGTCGCTGGCACAAGATCGTCTTGAACTTGACCGTGAAACTATCGAAAATGGGATCGGTGTCCTGCAGCGCACTAGCCGACGACTGATCGCTATCCGTCGCTGCAATCAGCATCTTGAACTTCTGATTGAGATTCTGCTCAAGAGCCGAATTGTTATTGTTGAAGTAAAACACATATGCCAGCTCCAGCAGATAGTAATCCAGATCAGCCATAAAGTAACGCTCGCATTCGAGCATATCGAACTTGCGCTCCAAAAAGTGTTCACACATATGATAGATAAGATGCTTGAGATCTGAGCGATGCAGGGGAACATAGCCCGTGTCCTTGCTGAAGTACTCGAATAGCTTAAGGGTGCGCTGCGCAGTATCGCAGCTGTGCAGACACAGCTGGAATGCCTCCACAAACCTGAAGTTGAGCATACAAATCCTAATCCGATACTCGTTACGCTGCGCACGGGAGCATTCGCCGATTTTGTCCGGATTGTACAGCCCATGGAAGGCGTACAGGCAGTAGTGTATATAATGGCGCAACGGTTGTAATGCAGCATTCCCATCGGCGCCGTCCGAGCTGGGCGTACAGGTGCTAGCATCGTCGTCATCCCCAAGCAGAGCGACGGCATGGCTCGTACCGGCAGTCACTGCCTGATTTGGCAACGGCAAATAACTCTGCTCCTCCGGCGAATAGTCCAGATCCAGTGAGCTGTTTGCATCGCCCAATTGCGGTGCATTGAATGAGTAGCTAGCATCGTTGTGGCTTAGGTTCTCCAGGCTGCTCAGCATATCATCCGAATCTTGGCCAGTGGCCGCCTGCTCTGTGCTTGACTTGTAGTTGAGCGTTGCCGGCGAGTAACGATGCTCAAAGCTAATATTCGCCAGTTGCAAGAAGTGCGGCTGATAAGGCGGCATCACCTTCAAGTAGCGCACTGGCTCCTGATCAAAACGACTGCGTGGTCGCGGCAAATTGATCTCCACAGGCGCCTCAACACACTGTGTCTCAAAACGCATTAGCCGCTTCGTAGTGGGCAGACATACGACGCGCTGCCGCATACGATCAAGGCTGGCGCCCAAATCGCGTCCACACTGTCCGTTCGAGTTGCCACCAAAGGCCTTGACAATGTGATCGGTGGTCATTACAAGTGTGAAATCAGCGCCGCAATCCACATACATGGGCCTCTCAATGCTGTCTATAGGCGATGGCTTTAGGACGGCACGCCGATCCTTATCTTCGGTGCCCAGTTGATGCTCGAGATTCTTACCCCAAGTATACAATGTGCACGTCGACGATATCAATGCGAAATGAAACAGTCCGCTGGAGATCTTTAAACATTAAATGTTGGCAATTGAATAATCAAAGAAGTTAGTAGGCAGAGAGAGACAGACATACCTGAAGTATTTGTCCAGCTACCTCGCTGGTGTCTACAAGATGTGGCTGCATATGTTCGGTCGGGTCTGGCTCGCTGGAAAGCTGGCCAGCTGAGGTTAATGCTGCTGTTGCTGTCGGCAGTGTTTCTGTGTTAGTACTCATTGTAATATTATCGGTAGCATCCGATTGCACAGCTTCATCTTGTGTGGACTCTTTGGTTGTTTCTGCTGTGGGTTTGGGTACAACGCCAGCAACAACCGCGGCATACGATGTAGTTGGCTCCACCAACACGCTGTTGTTACTGGTCGCCGGCAGCAGTGTTTCCTCCAGCCGCCTGGACAGCATTTCACGCTGATGATTTTCCTCCAGCTTCTGCTTGGCGTTGGCACGTCGCTTAATTTGATTTGCCAGACGCAGTGCTTGCGGTGAGCTGCCCCAGGTGTACATGCGCTCCTTCTCATCTACAACTAGCTACAAACGCAAGCGAATGAGTCGTATGTGCAGCGCATCGTTTAAATTTCACACTTACATTTGTAAAAAATTTCGTATGTATCAGTCTTAAACTGCAGTCACCAAAATTCAGGCGCAGCGGCAGACTCGACTTTCCCTCTGTCTGCGCCTGATCCGGCTCACTAATGCCCAGCTGGCCAAAATGATTGGAGCCGAACACATAAAGCTCGTTGCAACTGCGATTAGCCTCTGCGTATTTGTTGCTGTTGCAAGTTGCCTGACAAAGCACCAAACTGTGCGCATGACCAAGCGATATTTGCAAAATTTTCTAAATACATATGCAAAAACAAATAAATGTTTGATAATTTTATATATATTTTATCTTTATACGCACCTTGTACTTAAAAAAACTGACTAGTGTTGGCTTTGCAAGGTTCTCGCAGTTACCATTGCCCAACTGACCATAGATGCCCCAACTACAAGAAGAAGAAAATTGATTATTTTCAGATAAAATAATGTTCCCATTTCTTTTAACTCACCCCCACATATAGAGCTTGCCGTCTGCAACGGCTGCATTGTGATATTGACCCGCCTCCAGCATCGTGATATTCATGCCATCCAAAGCTGTTACCAGCACGGGTTGTAAGGCCATTTGCATGTGTTTTCCAACACCCAGCTGACAAAGACTGTTGTTGCCCATCGCATACAGCTACAGAAATACTGCAAATTTAAATTACCGCCTAAGGACAGAGCCAAAAAGTACTTACGCCATTATTGGTGAGGATGAGCGTATGCTGGCGTCCACACTTGAGCGCATGCACTACCAAATTAAGTTGTGCAAACAGGTCCAATGATTTCACAGCATGAGCAGGCTCTGGTGGTTCTGTGAGATACATATAATAATGAATATTGGAGAATAGAATCAGAATGGGAAATAATGTGAAAGTTCACCTGTTGACTTTTGGGCACTGAAGCAGCAGGGCACTCCGCTGGAGCCCCAGAAATAAGCGACACCATCTACCACGCAGGCACAATAAGCACAACCAGCTGAGATAGGCTTAAAGCGTGATGATTCAATGGCAAACTAAAAATCACACAATCATTTTTGTTAGTTGTGATAATTATTTACAGATCTTTTGATCTGGCACTTGCCTGATTGTCCTCGTAGTTGATGCGAAAATTCGACAAAGCATTTACTATGGAATCGTGCTTGACGCGCTGAGACTCCATATGTATAAGCACAGCCAAATAGGTTTCGATTAGGCACTTGCAAAACTCAAATATATGTTCATTATTGTCATCATTGATTGAGTTACCGCTGCTGTGCGAAATAATTGGACGAAGGGCAGGTGCGAACGGATTGAGCTGCATTGAAAGACGCTGAAAAATTTCAAACGTAATTTTGAATTTCGAATTAAAAAATAAGAGCATATCAAATTGCTTACCTGCAGCACACAGGGCCTGATATGCTCCAACTTATCCTGTATGAACGTAAAGTAGTCAATGGATACGAGAGGCAAGTATGTGATGGTCTCCATAAATAAACTTTCGCTAAGATTGTACAAACAGACATTGAGCTCATTGTACCAACCAAACTCCTGGGCAACAACGCTGACCAATGCATTAAAGGTGTCCAAGCAAACACCACGCACTTTCGCCAATATGATAGCTGCCGAAAAGAGTCCACTCTGACAGAGGACAATGCTCGTCATATTGGTATGGTATTTGGTATTGGTCACCAAAAAGTTCCTGAAAGTTAATGAAATCATAAGCTTATATGCAAATTAATATAGATGGCAAATTAAATTAAACTTACCACAATGGCAAATAATTTTTATCGTTGACAGCCTTCTCGGCCAGCGTTATTAACAGTAAATTGGCCAAATGAAACTGTGATGAGGGTGACATTTGCAGTGCGCTAATTGATTCGTCGACACCGTAGTGATAGTCGCTGCAAGAGACTCCACTATTAACCACAACATCGATATCTTTCACATTCAATGGCAAGATGTCGCGCACATCCTCTGAATGGCGAAAGGTTATATCCGATTGGATGCTCTTCAGCAGAGGATGACACAAATAACGCGATCGCAGCAAATATGATGATTTCAGGGCCATGGCACTTAACTGCATCAGGGCGTAGGTGTGCCCATACATGGCCAACTTGAGGGCAGTTCGTATGGGTTTCACTCTTGCCGCATTGTAGGTGATCAACGCCTGCGTAATCTTCTTGCGACGCAACAAATAATCTCCAGCGAACTCAATGCAATGCTCATAGGAGAGATCGAACGTGTTGCAAAACTCCCGGCACTGATTCCATTCGCTTATTAGCGCTGCGTCCAAAAACAGCTCAAATGGTTCTTTTCTGCAATTACAATAGAACTCGAAATAGTTGAATTTAATTATTAATTACAATATTAGCAAATTACGCACTTCAGCTGTATGGTGTAGACATTTTTGTTGGTTATGACATAGCATGGATCATAGTTGATTTTTGGAAACTCTGCCTGCATAATCTCCATTTGGCGCAACGAAAACTCATTACTTATATCGGTTGCCTCATAGAACTGTACGTAGTCCATCGGCGTGTGTATGTCCTTAATCTCGAAAGCCTTTGCCTTTTCCTCCTTAGTGAGTGTTTCGATATTGTTGTTGCCGCCGAAACAGCGCACTTGTGCCATCTGATGCAAATGAAGGACAGTCTCCTGCTCGAAGCGAAATAACGCTAGCTGTGCCTGATGATTGAAGCGCTGTGTAAGAGTGTTGTATACAATGAGTATCTACTTGGAAATGGGTAATGGGGGCGGAGCAGTTCAACACTTACATCATTATCGGTACGCAATGAGGCCATGGCGCTGCTGATGACGCTTACCGCATTGATGGCATTGGTGGGCATTTCGCTATGATCGATACTCGATGCGCTTGTGGTCGTTGCACTCGTTTCATCGGTTTTGTTGCTCGGCTCCGTCTGATCCAACTTCTCAGTGTCGGCATCTAAGCTCTCTTTCTCAGTGTTTGCCACTAGCGGCTCTTCCAGCGATGATACCGCCGTCGAACTGGCTGAATCGCTTCGACTGTTTAGATCCACATATTGTATGCCATACAAAATGTTGGAGCTGATGAGTATTTCCACACAATGACTGGGTATTTTGTACAAAAACAAGGGCTTCAAATTAATATCAATGCTGTGCACCGTCAGGCTACAACTGTTGCTGTGTAATGCGCTCAGCAGATAAGTGCTACGCAGGTTCTGTATTGTATAAAAGGAGCCGTTTGTATTGCCCAACGGTTCTGGCGTGACCGACGGCGAGTCCATTATAGCAAATGTGCCCATATTTGTCTCAGGCATAACTGCAAGTAAATAACAAGAGTATGGATATAGAAGTGGGGATATAATCTATACCGTAAATCTCTTGAATGTATATAATATGGATTTTAAAAGATAGGTTTACAAAAAATCCGATAGCCAGACCGTCAGACTGACATGACAATAGGGATGCTAAGACACATTTATATTTGTATTAAAGAGCAAATAGAATTTTGGAGAATGAAATTGTGGCAATACATACATTCATCAATCTTTTGCCGCTGATCCGACAAACGCATTTTGATGGCCTGCAGCTTCTTGGAGCCCAGGCTTTTGAGCGAAGCGAGGCGTGCACGTGTCGCCGGCAAGATGCCATCGAAGCTATTGACGGCCAGCTGCTGCTGCTGAAAACGTACTCCGGTGCTCTCGCTGTAGGATGGCGGCGATGGCGGCATTGGCACATTGTTGACATCGCTGGGTGTCGGCGCACGTGGTGGTGGTTCCGAGGCTGACGACACAGTCGTGGCAAGTGAAACGGTTTGTGTGCTTGGCGCAACTTCATCACTGGCTGGTGGCGCAAATACATCCTCCTCCAGCTGACTACTGTCCGAGGCCGGATCGGAGCTGTTGCTTTGCCGTGCATCGTTCCCGGCGGCGGCTGTTTGATGTTTTGAGTGCACGGACATGACAATTTGCCAGGCACCTTCGCGTGTGGTGGGTGAGCTATCGCCAGGATACACATACATGATGGCCTTCTGCTCCAACAATAACTTGTATTGTTCCTTAAGCGACGATGTAATCTGCAGATAAATAGAGTACTGAAGACTTCAAACTCTGTGCATTTATTTGTGGATAACTGGTGCAAACTTACCAGTAACATGACTCCATCGAAGGTATTATCCTTGCAGATTGTCAATCGCACCACAGAACCATTCTGAATGGAAGTACTGGCGATCATTGGACAGTTAGGACTGAGACCAACAAAGCATATGGAGCCATCTGAGTAGCCAATGATGGCACGATTTAAGCCATTATACGTCTTCCACCAAACCACAGAAAGCGGATACGGACACGTCTTGGAGGCCATAAATGAGGCAGCCATTACTTGACTATTGCCCGTTGCATCAAAGGTAGTTGCTGGCTGTGGAGAGAACTGCTCGCCAACTACTTCGGCTGGTGGACCATTGGCCAACATATGCTCGGGCAACTCCTGCCCCAACGGCTCCTCCTCCAAATTATCGGCCTCCGCATTTTCGAGCTTAACATGCTGCAGTTGTTCCGCCAATTGTTCGACATGCTCCTGCTGTTCACATGCTCTTTCATTGCGTGCCGTCGAATGATTGGGACATTTCTTTGAGTTGGGGCATTCGTGTGGACCCACAAACGGTATTATGTAGGATGTAACCTGTGTGGTGCTGTAAAGCGAACAGGCGGCCAAGCTGTAGGTTTTGTCGACCAGCGCCAGAGCGGGCACAATATGCAGTGTGTTGTCGAAACCTGTTGATATATATATATATACATTCATATAGGTGGGGATCCGAGTACGGTATGGTAAAGACACAAACTGGGTTCAGTAACACTTGCCATCGCCCCCTCCTAATCTTTGCTCAAAAGCAGCTGAATCAAAACAAAATAAGCAACAGAAAATCAATAATGTTAATCGCACACGCACACACAAACACCCAGGCACACACACCAATTACACTACACCACTTAGCACCAGCATCAAAGTAATTTTAGGCTTTACTATGTCTCCGCCCAATTCCCACAACGTCTAATGCCCCATCCTCTTGCTTAACTCCCACGAATTGTCGAATAATTTACTTACAGAGGACTAGCAGCCAAACGCCAGCAGGATCAAAGCACACGTCGTGAATGACACGGTTGGTGCGCCGGAACCAGGTTATCATCTTGAGCACCTCCTGGCCGCCGCTAGCGCTGATGTAGCGCAGCACAATCTCATTTTCCTCGCTGACTAGGCACAGGAACTGCTTTTCATCGAAAGGTGTGACGGTGACGGCGGACAGCTTACAGCTGAAGTTCGTAATCAGCGGACGAAGCTCAAATATTTGCAAGTCTTTGAGTTCGGCATGCACATGCACCGCCATCACTTGAGTATTGTTGGTCGCTGGTGGCTGCTCGGACCTGCTTATAGCGTTTCTTTTTGTTGCACAAATCAAATTTTATTTCTTTTTACAATTGCCATGTTTCCATGGCAAACATTTAGTTATCGCATTTACAAAAATAATCGGACATATGCGATAAACAGTGAATGCAATTGCTATCATAGAATGTGTTGTTAGTAAAAAAGTAATAACTAATTTAAAAAAAATATATATATTCTAAACTGAGTTTGTTGCTAAAATAATGACGTATAATGACGTATACCAAATTCTTAGTAATTTTGTCTTTTTCCATTAAGCTATTAATGTTTGAAATGTCATAATAATTAAACTAAATATATATGTAATATCGAGTAAGCATGGATTTTTCATTTCTTATGGAGTGTATTGAAATATATAAATAATAATTGGCTTGAAGAAAAAATTCAAAACAGTGTTGAGAAGTAAAACCATTTTATCAAATGTTTTGACAAGTCGAAACTATCGCTATTTTGTAATGCAGCCCTACAATCAAAAAATAACGGCGCGCAGAACATTTTGGCGTCGCTTCATTACAGGCATCTTAAATTAGTAATAGAAAAATAAAAAAATAAAAATAAATTTGGTATGGAGTCGCGCTTACCCAAGCCTACGGGTCTGAAGAGGCCCACGCCAGCAATAAAGCCAATTTTACCAACTGATCGAATAAAGGCCTCCACCAACAACAGCATCAGTGCCAATACAACAATTGAGCCCCTTTCCAGGGACTTACAGAACATTCCTCAAGGAATGAGACGCTTGGGAGGTAAGTTTTTTAGACAAAATGCAAACACTGATTGCTGTTGTCGCGTATGATTAACAACATTTTTGTACATATAGCCCGGGCCGCTTCTCCCGAGGCGTCGAATACATTAAAGAATCGCGCGAAATTGCGACGCAGTCGCTCGGTGAATGACATTGCCGAATTGCGGCGAAATAACAAGCGCCCAGGTGCACCCAAAATGCCAAGCATACCATACAAATTTCAACGATTTGGCAATAGTAGCACCTCAGCAAGTACGACTCTGACTGCGTCAGCAACATCATTAGTTGCAGCTACACGTGCGGCAACTGTGCCCGTCAGACGACCGCAACCAGGAACTACAGCAGCTACAACAACAACGCGTACATTGATGCGTTCGACTTCGAAGCAGTCTGCCAAAGCTAAAGCAGATACCGTTGCGGGCGCAGGCGCAACCGGAAGCAGTTCAACAGTTGCTGCATCAAAGCGCATTGCTCCATACGATTTTAAAGCGCGCTTTCACGATTTGCTGGACAAGCATAAAGTTTTAAAGGTAAAAAATGAAAAACTAGTGGACGACATGACCGAACTGGAATCGCTACCCTTGCAACTGGAAGAAACGCAGAATAAACTTATTGAAACTGAATCAACGCTGAAGAACACACTGACCGATAACGAATGCCTGCGACGTGAGGTCAATCAGCAAACCAGTAAAATTAAAACAATTACCAGCACTTTAGGTCGCATCACCTGTGAACTAGATCTGTTAAAAACCACACATCAGGTGAGTCCAATCGGTTAAATCAACACTCAATCCGTTAAACAATGCAAGTCTATTATGCAGACAATGAAAAGCAAACACGATTCGCTTTCCGTGGAGGTATTGGAGCAGCGCGATCGGATTGAAATGCTCATCCGCGAGAAAGAACAGCTGACAGCCGAGAGAGACATATACAAGGAGCAGCTCTTCCAATCGAATATGGACCGAAAGGAGTTGCACAACACAGTCATGGATTTGCGTGGCAATATACGTGTCTTCTGTCGTGTTCGTCCACCACTGGATTATGAGTTGTCTCGCTTGTCCTGCAGTTGGACGTATCACGACGAGGCAACAGTGGAGTTGCAGAGCTTGGATAGCCAGGCCAAGAACAAGATGGGTCAACAAATATTTACCTTTGACCAGGTGTTTCATCCAAATTCGCTGCAAGAGGATATTTTCACATCGGTCGCACCATTAATTCAATCCGCCTTAGATGGCTACAACATATGCATATTTGCCTACGGCCAAACGGGCAGCGGCAAGACCTACACGATGGACGGTGTGCAGGATAATGTAGGCGTTATTCCACGTACAGTCGATCTACTGTTTGAATCGATCTCAAACTATAGCAAAACTGGCTGGAAATATGAGATTAAGGCGACATTTTTGGAAATCTACAATGAGGTACTTTACGATTTGCTGAGCAACGAGCAAAAGGAGATGGAAATCCGTATGGCCAAAAGTGCGAATAAGAATGACATATATGTGTCCAATATAACTGAGGAATCGGTCACGGATCCCAATCATTTGCGCCAGCTTATGGACTTGGCAAAAGCAAATCGTGCCACGGCATCCACAGTGGGCAATGAGCGATCATCACGTTCGCATGCAGTCACCAAGCTGGAGCTTATCGGCTACCATGCGGAGAAGGAGGAGATGTCGGTGGGCTCCATCAATCTGGTCGATTTGGCTGGCTCAGAGTCGCCAAAGACTAGCGTCCGGATGACCGAAACCAAAAACATAAATCGTTCCCTCTCGGAGCTAACAAACGTTATATTGGCACTGCTTCAAAAACAGGATCATATACCATATCGTAACTCGAAGTTGACGCATTTGTTGATGCCGTCGCTTGGTGGCAATTCCAAGACACTTATGTTCATCAACGTGTCCCCGTTTCAAGACTGCTTTCAGGAATCAGTCAAATCGCTGCGCTTTGCCGCATCCGTCAATTCGTGCAAAGTGGCTAAGGCCAAGAGGAACCGTTACTTGAACAATGCCACAACTCCCAGTAATACCAGTTGTTAAAATTGGCCATTGAATAATCCACATTCTCGATTTTAATTATGCCTGCCGACAGTTTTAACACGTATATTCCGGTATTATAAATTCAAAATATGCACTTTAATTTTTGTGTTATTACGTAAATTATAAATGTAAACTAATAAACTTTGATCAAATATGGATTGTTTTTTTTTTTAGTTTTTACACGGTGCCTACTGCTTCACGGACCTCAATTGGAATCTTCTCCACCAGCTCTGTGTGATTATCTCCAGAGCTGGCGAGAACTCCACGGCGATTCACATGTTCCACATCCGCATTGTATTCATAATGTTCGCCATTGATATTAGTCAGGGTGCCGCCGTTTGCTTCCAGTACCGCCTCCGGTGCACAGGTGTCCCACTTTTTGCAGCCGGGCGTGGCAAATACATAGGCATGTGCCTTGCCTTCCAGCAGCTGAAGCACCTTGAAGCCTGCACCGCCCACCTTAACCACTTGGCTGGCATTAAACACATCGACGGCCCTCTGATGCAGCGCATTGGAATGTGAGCGTGTGGTAATGATGATGAATTCATCAACTGGCGGCTTCACGCTTGTAAATCCTCCAGTGCCCAGACCCTTCAGGCCCCAAATTGTTCGACCCAGCTCACCGCTAGATTGCTTATAAAATGGCTGATGAATAATGCCGCCCACAGCCGAGTTCTTGATGGCGATACCAATAAGAACAGTGACATGTTCCACATGGCCTAAATGGAATGGGTGATTAGTATTAATTTTTTTATTGACCGATGCACCCAAATGCGGCTTGCCTTGTGTGTATTCGGCTGTGCCGTCTAAGGGATCCACCCAAATCACAAAATCCTCGGGCTGCGCATCTTGCCAGGCAGTTGGGCACTTCTCCTTCAGGAATGCTTCATCCAGTTCACCGACTAACCAATCAGCACATACATTCAAATCAGAGCCGCCCTCCTCGCCAATGATTTGAACGCTGGGAAACTTATTTGCTAATGACGCAATGATGCAGCGTTGGGCAGAACGATCTGCCTCCGTTTGAGGATCGTTCTTGCCCTTGTCAACAATGCCGAGATCCCCCTGCTTCAGAACGTCGCGTATGATGCCACCGGCACGTCTCGCCGTGTTGATGGACAACGCCATGATGCGCATAATTAGTGGACTACTGTTGGCCATTTTATATTCTTGACTATTTCTGAATGTATGGAATGGATAGTTTCTATTACTTTCTATTCTACTTTCTATTCACTTTGCTTTCGTTGAAAGAACAAAAATCAGCTGTGGCCATCGCGGTTAAGCTAAGTACGCAGCTCATTTTTGCAGGCAAAATTATATAAAAATAATGCAGCAATTTTCAAAAATGGACGTATCGGATATCCAGAAAATAAAAGTATTTGTCAATGGTCAATTCCCTCTAAAATTTAAAGGGTTTAGATTTTCTTAATGCATATAATAGGGAGAATTTGGTTTTATTATGCTGATAATACTGTTTGCCAGCTCGTGTTGCCACATGGACCGAAGTCTGGCAACTCTTCGGCACAGACCTTTGGACCAGTCTCTTTAAATTAGACAATATACGCTGCTGGGTCGTTGAGGAGGTAAATCTTACAATTAATATAAATATAATAAAACTTTTTATATTAGTGATTTTGCTCATATAAGAATATGGCTCGTGTTTTGGTTGGAGTAAAGCGTGTTATCGACTATGCCGTCAAGGTGAGTATTTTACAGAGATAGATATATATTGAAGAATTGCCTGTTGCTTCCTCTTATCACTTGTTGAGCTTCGATTTGCGTAATAGTATTTTTTATAAACACAAATAAACAAATTATGTATGTTATTTTGTCAATTAGGTGCGCGTTAAGCCTGAGAAAAATGGTGTTGTCACCCAGGGCGTGAAGCACTCAATGAATCCCTTCGACGAGATTGCCGTCGAGGAGGCCGTTAAGTTAAAGGAGAAGAAACTGGCCACCGAGGTCATTGCGGTGTCCGTGGGTCCAACTCAATCGCAGGAGGTTATACGCACTGCCCTGGCCATGGGGGCAGATCGCGGCGTCCACGTTGAGGTTTCCGCGGCCGAATACGAGCTGCTGCAGCCGTTGCATGTCTCCAAAATACTTGCCAAGCTGGCACTGGACGAGAATGCAGATCTGGTGATACTGGGCAAACAGGCGATCGATGATGATGCCAACCAGACGGCCCAGATGACAGCCGCTGTACTCGACTGGCCACAGGGCACCTTCTGCAACAAGGTCGATAAGACGGATGCTGGTCTGACCATTGTCCGG
Organism: Drosophila longiperda; assembly: GCA_035042125.1. Classification (NCBI taxonomy): domain Eukaryota; kingdom Metazoa; phylum Arthropoda; class Insecta; order Diptera; family Drosophilidae; genus Drosophila; species Drosophila longiperda. The sequence continues at coordinate 410,827 of JAWNLV010000010.1, forward strand.
GAAGTCGATGGCGGCCTAGAGACTATCAAGACCAAAACACCTGCGGTTCTGAGCGCCGATTTACGCTTGAATACGCCTCGTTACGCCACTTTGCCTAACATTATGAAGGCCAAGAAGAAGCCATTGAAAAAGGTGACTCCCAAAGATTTGGGCGTTGATACAACGCCACGCATTGAAATCATCTCCGTTGAGGATCCGCCCGTGCGCCAAGCTGGCGCTGCTGTCGCGGACGTAGACGCTCTCGTTGCCAAGCTAAAGGCAGGCGGTCACGTCTAAGGTCTCAATTCAAATTTTGTGAGCGAAATTCTACGTGATGCAGTTGAATTTATAAGAAATTTGCATTTATCTAGCCTATATTAATTGCTTATCTGATTGGCGAGTTTTCCCCTAGCACTTTAAGTCAAATTGATTGTCTTATTTTGGTATCTGTCGTGTCCAGCCTTAACAAATAAATTGAAGTGATTGAAGTTAGCACGAATCTGTCACAGGGTCAGCTACTAAACGATTCCGTCAATTCCTTTTCAGCACTCGTCGCTCAACTTGAAGCACCAAAAACAAACGCCTCTAATTTTTATATTTTTTTCTTGCTCCAACTTATATGGAATGAGCTAGTCAGAGATTGGAGGTCAGATGAATGCCTCTTATTTTTTCATACACTTTATTTTCATCAAATCAAACTAAGATTTTCTAAAATTATCTCGAGTAAATATAATCGATGGCCGCTCGAAGTTTGAACAATTCGATTTTCGTTTTGAACATTCTTTTCAATTTCTTTTTTTTTTAACATTCATTTGATTTCTTAAAACTTAAAAATTGATAATCGTATATTTTCGAGTGAACTATGCACATATGTAATGTAAATATAAATATATAGAAAAAATATTATAAGCTTGTAAAACATGTAGAGTTGATACAAAAGTAGTCTAATATATATACTTATTATGGACAATGGACGCTTAATAGATATACAGACATGGCAGGAGTTGGCTACTTCATTGGAATAGTTTACAAAATTATGTAAAATTAGTATTTGTGGGGTTTCATTATGTGTTTTCTTCATATTTGTTTTGACTGTCGCATGTCTAACATTTTTATAGATATCACACTGCCCGCAGCTGCACCAGCACATAATGAGTTAGTCAGCCCATGTAGTCATGAAGCTTAGTTACGTCCAGCAACAGCAGCCTTTCCCTTATCGTTGAACTGCAAAATGCGAGTCAGCATTGTGGTAATGCAAGGAATTTGCTTCTGCTGATGCATCTCGGGTGTGTCCGGAGTGCAGGACTCAAAGTCGACAGCAACACGCTGGCAAACAAAAGTGAGCAGGGTGAGTATGTCCAGACGTTTGCCATTGGCGGAAAGTTCGGCGCAGAGGCTCTGCATGAACCAACTACCTCGGGTGGTGTTGCGCCACGAGTAGAAGCCCGGTATGGTCGAGTAGGCAATGAGGAAATCCGCATGGATGGGTATCTTATAGCTCATTGTGGAGTCGCCATCGGTTTCGGTGCGACCACGCTCCATTGTGACTCCCGCATCCAATCGATCGCCCTGGCAAGCTTGTATGAAGAAGAGCTTGGGTTTCCCCGCCAGCGTAGGACAATGATTGGCGGTAAAATGACTCCAGATATTGTCGAGCTTATATTGCGTATCCTTCGCATAGATGTAGCCCATTTCACCGTGCGAGAGAATGGCCACCAGAATGCAGTCGTTATTCTCATGGTTCTGCGCTGACGCATACTTCACTGTACTTAAAATCTCCTGATAACGATAGTCCTTGTATACGGTAACATCGAAGTCCAGCTGCTTCAGCACGCGAGTCAGATTCTCACAGTCCACGTTGGTGCCAGCGCGAGCCTTTAGTGTGGGAACCTCGAAGTGCTCGTGATTGAAAATTAGTGCCATGCCTCGATGCTTGTGCCTCATGTTGTACTCGGCTGCATGTCGGTCGGTCACCATTTTGGCTACACTCTTGTTATAGTTGGATGAGGTGCTGTATCCGTTCAAGGCCAGCTGGCCTATGGCACCAGAGCCGTAGGTGGTCTTGTGATAAGTCGAGGTTGTGGTTGTGGTGGTGGTGCTGCTGCCACTGCCCAATGATCCAAAAGCGTCGGTTGCGTCGTCCGTGTTGGTGGCCACTTCGACTCTAATCCCCACCTGGTCGGCGCATTCGAGATCGTTGCTGATGCCGCTGCTGTTGTTGTTGGTCGCCATTGTAAATTTTTCGATGAGTCACACAATATATTTGACGATGTCCAGGTAAATGAGAAAACGCTAAAATTCTTCACTTGTTTTATTTGGGTTTAGAAGTTTGACAGAAAATGCACACGCTGCGAGACCTAGTTGTGGTGACAAAGAAAAGCTACGTAAAACTGAAGTGTAGTTGCGTTGTTGCAGTTTGCTAGATTTCTATCTTAGTTTGTATCATGTTATGGTTTTTACCAGCGAAAACTTAACATCGCGCTGCACTGTTATTAACAGCCTGCAGTATATTTTTTGCCGGTAAACTGCAGTTGCCAGTTGTTAATTTTGAAAAATATGAAAATATCATGAGTGTCTTACGAAAATGTGATAGATTCGACGACTAGCTGTTTGGATACGGCCAACAACGCCAGTAATATAAGGTAAAGAGCTGCAAATTTAAATGAAGTTCATACCAGATGCTTCAAAGAGAACATCTATTTCTATGTGATTATGTTAATGTTCTGAGATGAGATGAGCATGTGTAGAAAATACCGTGACTGGTTCACAGTAACAGGGCAACAGTTTGAAGTCACAAACATATATAAAAAATTGTAAGTATAAAATATATATGTTTCTTTTTTTTGTTTACTGCCAACAATGTAAGGAATCATTTATCATAAAAAATAACATACCATATAGTAAAATATTATTGTTTAAAATTTAATAAATCTCAATCAAAACCCATTTTGTTCGTTAAGCGAGTGTCAAATGAATATCTTATAATATTATTTAAAATACGTATACAATTTAAAAGCAGACTTTTTATGCTTAAGTATTATTTGACTTTTAAAATCTTTTTTGGTTATCGCATGGCTAAAGTTTTTATATATCACAATTAATATACATATATTTTTATGCGAACTATGCACATATATATATGTAATGTAAATATATAGAAAATATATAGAAAAAATATTATGATTTGCTTGTAAAACATACAGAGCTGATACAAAAGTAGTCTAATATATATATGATATTATGGACAATGGACATGTCAGGAGTTGGCTACTTCATTGGAATAGTTTACAAAATTATGTAAAATTAGTTTTTGTGGGATTTCATTATGTGTTTCTTCATATTTGTTTTGGCTGTCTCATGTCTAACATTTTTATAGATATCTCACTGGCCGCACATAATGAGTTAGTCAGCCTATGTAGCCATGAAGCTCATTAGTTACGTCCAGCATTGTGGTAATGCAAGGAATTTGCTTCTGCTGATGCATCTCGGGTGTGTCCGGAGTGCAGGACTCAAAGTCGACAGCAACACGCTGGCAAACAAAAGTGAGCAGGGTGAGTATGTCCAGACGTTTGCCATTGGCGGAAAGTTCGGCGCTTCGGTTTTGTAGCTAGTTAGGACAATTTTCGGCCGTGAAACAATTCCAAACTTCGTGCAGACTATATTTTTCATTTCAAGGCATTATGATATGGAGCCGACGATCGGAAATCGGTTGTTTCCCCCATTTTGGTGGCTACTCCCATTCTAGTCCCAATCTGGTCGATGGATTTGAGATCGTTGTTGCCGCTACTGTTGTTTTTTTTTGCTTTTTTTTATGAGAAATTGTACATCTAATGGACTCTACTCGTGTCTTTTTGGAAGATTTGAAGAACAGATTTGTTATATCGTCACATATATAGATACGTTTATTTATAAAGATTGCAGTTATAAATGCAAATACTTTTAATTTCTACTAAATTTATTTTATAAATTAATGTAGGTAGACCCAGAATACCTGAACGAAAATTTGTAACAGTTGATAAAAAGTTGTTGATTAGGTTGTTGGAATATAATTAATATTCAATATTCAAATATTGAAGCAAAAAGTATAGCAAAATATTCAATATTGTGAACTATTCGTAATCAAATGTCAAGCCACTCCCTCGAAACTGTTCTTCGCTCCAAGAATCAAATCGTGTTGATATTTCATCGGTCATGTAATCACGCCAATCGCCAATTTTGCCCTTGCGTATAAATTTAATATCCTTTTGGGGCAGTTGCTTCTCCAGATTGATGGCTTTATTGCTTTGCATGCTGTCAAATCGCAGATGCTCACAAATGCGTTGCAATTGAGCATCGTCAAGTTTTGTGGACACGTTCAGAAACTTGGCACACCGCTTGACCACGGCGGGCAAATCGCGGATCATGTCCTCGTATTTGATGAATAATACGTTGTCATCAAAGCTGCGTTTCCAGAAGGGCAGCACATGCCTCCAGTAGGAGCCAATGGGCGTGTGTCCACCTAAAAACAGTTCCACAAATTGCTCAAACTCACCATGGATGCCATGGAGCAGCTTGCAATAATGATAATAAGACACGCACACATCTTTGGGATTGCGTGCTGTGTACACAATCTTAGGCTTGACGGTTTCAAATTGCTCGGGGAGCAGCTGCCAGGATAAATGGGATCGGGCATAGCGAGGACGAGACAAATTTCGCACCTGCTCAACTGTACTACCATATGAATCACTGTGAAATGGAAAATATCTACTTAGATAAAATCATAAAAAAAATATCAATATTTTTACGTACGCCACCCACTGATGATGATCGGTGCTAAAAAGCGCGGACAGCTCCATCAATGGCGAACGTGTACGCAGATCCTGCTTGGCAGCCTCATAGTCCAACTGATGGCCCAACAGCCAGACCATCTCTTGGGCCCATGTCGACCCGGTTCGTGGATATGACACCATCCATACATCATCCTCGTAGACGGGCAGACTGCGTATTGATTCCCCAATTTCGATATATTTGCGTGGAATGATCAAATGATCGGGCAACACTTCCACAAAGCAATCCTGCGCAGGAAATACGGCATTTGTGCGTCGCATTATATCTGCATCAAGTTCTTGATAGATGAGCTGCATGGCAATTGGCGTTGCTACCGTTGGCCTTCAATCGCTTCAGTCGACTGACTTCAAGCTCCCAATTTCAAATATAAACTGAGCCCAAGCGATTGGTGAAAGTGACGCCGACCGGAATCCATCTAACAGTTCCGCAACTTCAATATGTTTGCGCCAAAACCGGCTTAATGCAAACTTTGTTGCTGTAAAATGCATTAAATATTTACCCTACCAGATAAACAGGTGAGTGGTGCAGTCAATTAGCTCGACTACGATATACCCTTTTAAATGTATTATAGTTTTATAGTTTCTATCAAAAAGTTTTCCATCCAAATGTAAGCATCCATGAAAGTGCACTCATTTCTCAAGGCAGGCACCGGCACTAAAGAGAAAAATATAAACAAAGGCAGCGCAGCGCTTGAACTTACCTGAACTGGCTAGCTAAAAACAAAAGCATATACAGTCTGTTAAAAAAGTGTTCGTACAGAGAAAAAATTCGTAATTTCTCATTTCTTTGCTCTTTTTTTATTTTATAATGACTTATATTTTTTTCCTTTTTATTATTAACAATTCAATATTGTCGGCTCAGTGATAATATACCTATGCATGTTATATATAAATTAAAAGCCTCCGCCTTTATTTAATTATATCGGAAATTGAAATGTATCGATATTATATTCCAAATTTGAAGTCTTCAGCTCTTATAACCAGACCAAACCAGGGTACAGATTGCAATACCTATTTCGACTTGGCTGTTGAACCTGATCATAAATTAGTATACCTTATGGGATTGAAAATTCTTTTGTCTGCCCTAACTAAACCGTACCCATTGTATTCATTTGGGGTATTTAAAGGGTGCTTAAACAATAAAGTTTTGCTCAGTTGGCTTTGTTTACGCTCAAGCGGACAAATTTTAAATTATTATAATGGCCCTTTTCCGCCGAATAGGCGTTAGCAAAGCTTAAACTTGATTATTTTAGTGGAAACAGAAATGTGAAAATTGCTTTAAAAAGTTGAGAGTAATTTGCGTACCCTTTTTGACATTAGTTTGAGTAGCACGCAAGCTGATTTTATAACGATCCATTTTTAAAGAAAACATATGTAAAACCTTAGGTAGCTGTAATACTAAATACCTATATGGAATGGATTAGAGTAGAGTTGTATTGTTATTATATTTATATTACTATATTTAAATTTATAAACACCATTATTTCTCTATTATTCACCAGATCCTTGTACTTCTAAATAGGGCATGAAATCGCAATCGGTTTCAAAGTAAAAAAAAATGCACAGTGTATAGCTAGTAAAAACAATATTAGGCAAGATTAGACAACCTTATGAATGTTTTTAGAGAAAGTTGTTTAAAAAAAATCTATAGTTTCCACCTAAATCACTCAAATGCTGAAATTACCAGTTAAATTACAATTTATTGCGATCCGTAATACTATGTACAAATGAAATCTTTAAGTCAATTACAACTAATTCGTCCTAAGAAGCACTCTTAACAGTCCTGTTGGCAGTTTCAGTTTAACTACAATTCGTTATGGACGTATTCCGTGGTAACCCTGGCTTCGCCCTCGTGGAACCCATTGCAGTCAACTGGATATTTGGCCTGTTTTCAATGAATTTCGAAAGAAAAGTAACGGTTACAATTTAAATGTTGCTGGTTAAGCGGATGTGAATGTGACTGTGATTGTGGACTCACCTCGCAATTATATGGCGCATTGATTACACCGAATAGCGTCCAGAATGGGGTACCGGTTTCTGTGCTAATGAAGATCGCTGCACCCATGCTGCCGATCTTTACAATTTTCGGACTAACACCGGCAATGAGACCGCCAGCCGATGCGCTAGTTGATATTTTCTTGGACTGTTGTTGTTGTTGCTGTTGCTGTTGCTGTTGCTGCTGTTGCTGCTCCAATGCAGCTGAATTCAGCTGGCAGAGCACATAGCGATCACATTGTGGCGACTTCGAGATGTATCTGTAGGCGCGATGGACTTTTAGCACTGGTTCGATAACCTGTTGGATGTTGAATGTTTGTTTGTTGTTTGTCGATTTGTAATGTGGGTTGTTTGGTTGGTTGTTGGGGATGGATGCGTGCGCCATGGAAAACAAAAGAGAAAATTGTAGCGTAATTAATTTAATTTGTGCTATCTGTCGGTTTAGTTAAGTTTTTTTGTTGTTGTTTTGTTTTAGTTGTTGAGCAGGTAGTGGCGTGTTAATTGCTTAGGAATACAATTCTGTTAGCATGCTTACCTCCAGATTGAGCGTGTCCGTTAATCTATCACTGATCTCGGTGGCATTGAACTGCAGCAGACCACGTGCTTGACCCAGTTTGAGTAGTTCCTTGGCATATCCAACGGCTGGCTTCACATATTGTCGCGAATCGATTTTCACATTTAAATGATGCTTGGCCACGTGGTTCAATAGGTTGGACATTGTTTCGCTGGGGCGTGCCGGATCGAAATAGGTTTGCTTGGGATAACCTTGAGACTTTAACAGACCATTGAACATGATTTGTGCCGTCTGGAAATATCTGTGGAAAGTGGAAATAAAAATGAATTCAACAATCGAGTTGATGAGTTGTTGTTTGTTGGCCATAATGACACAGCATTGCCAAGTGAAAGGGCTGCTAGAAAGTGGAAGTTATTTGTTGTCGTTGTCTAATAATGATGAGGCAGGCATACACAATGCGAAAATATGTATAAATTAATTTACTTATATATATATATGTATTTATATATTTATGTATTGTTTGCTTGTGCTTAAATTGCTTGACCCAAATAGCCCAGACATTCGACTCGTACTTTGCCTTTGACCCATTTCCTGAGCAAACCGGTTCTTCCATCGTATTTCAAATAAACCGTTCTGCTTGACCGTAGCTTTTATTTTGTTTATTTGTATGCATTAATGATGCCATCAACTCCATGTCTGAAGCACACACACACACACACACACACACACACACACAAAGCAAGATACAAATCCAAAGCCCAAAACCTGAACCCAGGAACTGAAGTTGGAGTTTTATTTTGGTTTTTATTTTTTTTTTCCACTTCTTGTTGACCAGGCAGATTAACAGGCATGTTCTAAAAGCGTCAGCACCAAAAGTATGTCAAAAGGTAAGCAGCGCAAGAGAGCTTCAAACATGTTCGATGCCAAACAGGTAGCAGCAGTTAACGGTAACTCAACAACAAACACAATAAGTGGCAGTTATTTTTGAGCCAATGTTGCTCGCATTTGTATTAAACTCAGCCGTAACGCTCAATATCCGATTCATATCACAGCCAGGTGCTAAACAGCCTTAAGCCGTTAGGAAAGCTCAGCGTGATTCACAATTCACGACTTTGCCACAACATTTCTAAGAATTTCAAAATATGTAAATAGCTTACACACACTCACCTTAGATAATTTTCGGGATTGGCTAGATAGCTGGTCCAATCAGCCAAATATAATGTGGCCGATTTGATCCAGCGACGACGGAAGGATTGATTATTTAGAGACTCAAAAAGTTTGTCATAATCCACTTTACCATCGCGACCCTTAAAGCCCTATAAAATGACAAATATATAAACGTAAAGTAAATTTAGATTTTCGAAAGAGTTCTTTGGTAAATAAATCTTGGCACATACCTTCATTATTGTATTAACGCCCGACTTCTCATACAATGCATCGGCAAGCTCCGAGTTGGAGAAGTGATCCCACAGCACATGAATGTGTTCCAGGAATGGTGGCAACACCCAGGCATGACTCTTGTGGCGTTCTTGGGTGCTTTGTCCTTCGGGACCGGCAAATGAGGTAACTGCCTGCATTATAAGCGGCAAGAGATTCATAAAACCGTTTTCCGCCTCCGGCTCCTCGGGCGAGGATCTCTTCTGTTGATGATGATGATGGCTCTGTGCGGATGGCTTCTCATCACCGCCCTGGGTGTTCATGAATGCGGATGCTACCTGTAGAATTGTGTCTAGGCCAATGCCAGATTCGGAGCCACCGCCGTTGTTGCTGCTGCGTTTCTGTGCATTGCCCGAATCATCGTCATCGCCTTGTGTAAACATTTCGAGGACGTTGCCAATGATGGATGGATCGAAGCCACCGCCACCACCGTTGCCGCCACGTGCATTGTTTGCCATCAGACTGCCCAGGCTGGCAAGGATTTGCATGGCACCGCCGCCGCCACTCCCGCCACCACCAGCGCCTTTTCCATTTGCTTGCATAAAGCTGCCAATAAGTGAGGCGACGCCTGCCAGTCCAGCACCACCACCACCTCCACCGCCGCCGCCAGCAGCAGCACCACCGCCATTCTGATTGGACAAAGCCTCCTGTATGAACATGGAGGCCATGTCCAGCAGCGGATTAGACTCGTCCTCGCTGGCCAAATGGCCATAGGGCTTGGCGCAGAGCAGCGCCAGCAGAAACAGCGCTCGTTTCATGTACATTTTTGGGCAGGAACTTTCACAATCACACACTTGAGATACTTTTTTCTATATATTTTTAGCTCGCTCGCTTTGCTATTATTGTCTTTGTTGCTGGGCCAATTAAACAACGCAGCAACGAAACGAAGACGAAGATGACGACGACGACAACAATAACAACAGTAACGCGACCGACGCTTCACTGCGCAAAATAAAAACCGCTTGAAAATTGCAAGGCAAAGCGGCAAAATGCTCTGCTGTTCTTTAAACAGAGTGGGATATTAAATAAAGCCGTAGCGCTGCGTGTAAGCACAGCCAGCTCAGCCGAAAACTTTCTTTCTTCTGTGGCTCGGAGACAGTTTGTAACACTTCTTAAGTCGCCCGTCTGTTAGCCAGGCCAACATGTTGCAACGATTTGTGTGTTTGCTCTCCACAAACAACTCAGCTGTGATCGCTTTTTTGCGCTCCTCTCTCTCTCTGTTTCTCTCGACGAGTGTCTTGCTCTCTCTCTTCCCATCTTTCTTTTGCGCAGCCGTTCTCTGTTTTGTCATTCTTTAAGCCTGCGTTTTGCGGGATGTCCACGTCAGTTTGCTGCCCGCATACAAATTCAATGTAAAAAATGTACCTGTATATATGCATGTGAGTACGAGAGAGTGCGTGTGTATGTGTAAGTGAATTCATAAGAAATACTTTTTCGCTGTTCTATGCCACTCTTGTTGGATTAAATTTTGTTTATATTTTCTACCCACTTTCTTTTTAACACACACACACACAGCCATATGCACACACTCAGGTTGTGGTCGCTTTGAAATCAGTCTTGGGGGCATGGCGTGGTCAAAGTCAATGTTTTCCATCATCTTCAGCTTCATTGGTTCTTTGTGCATATATACAAACTTATTCACGCAGAAAGTTATTATATTACGACAATGCTAACAAGTCTAAATAAATATAAACAAAAAACTTTGCCTTACTAGTTTGTAAACCTAAACTTTTAGCTGATCGCAAAATTTAATTTTAATACCATTGAAGATTATTATCAACATTAATTTTTATTACGTATATATATTTTTTTTTTACAAATATCACGCTTTAACTTGTAACAAGTTTCGATTCGAAGTAATTACCAAGGTTTTATCGTCATTGTGGTCCTTCCGGAGAGTTCAAAGTGTATTTCGCTTTCGTTGTCTCAAGAGAAGTTTCTCTTTAAAAATGTATCAATTTAATTTTTTCTTTTCTGTTTATATACTTTTTAAATCAAATTTTTTTGAAACTGAAAATTAATGGTTGTAGCCAAATATACATTTCATCTGGAATTCTCTCTCTATCTCTGCCTCTCTCGCTTATTCTGATGTGTGTCATGGCCCATTTGTAAAATAGTTTATGACAAGAATGGATTAATTGGTGCCAGTTACATAAATTAATTTAAACTAGGAACAACTTGGGCTGACTTGAAACTAGAGGTTAAAAGTTTTCGAAATAAATTTTGTGGACGTGACTCTTTTAGTTTTTTGTATATCCAATTATTGATAATCTGGAGTGGAAAATATGTATTTCAAGATATATAGTTCCGCATTTCACACTTACATCGATGCCATCGTTTCCCAGCGCGGAGCACTCTTGTATGTGCCAGACGTGACTCTTCAATTGCCTCAGGCCCAACAAGTCCGTTATTATGGCACTGGGCAGAGCACCCACTGCATCCTGCTTATTGGCCAAGATCAGCAGGGGCACCTCAGACATTCGCTCATCCAGCAGCACATCGCACAGCTCACATCGTGCCTCGGCCAAACGGAACGCATCGGTGCTATCGACGACAAAGATCTGTGGGAAACATATGCTTAAACTTTGTCGAAATGCTGACAAGTTTTGGATAATACCAGAACATTGGCCTCTTGGTAATTGTTATGCCACACTTGACGCATCCTCCATTGACCACTCACATCCCGCATGCTAACCCTTATCTTTTTAAATCTCAAATGCTTTTCGGTCGGATTGGTAGTGGGAGTAATGTGCCCTATCTTGGAAATAAAACACAACTTACTGTCGATAGACATTTTGTCATTTTTATGGTCTTACGGATTCCTCAGATTCTGAACCTATACGGGCAGCCAGAGTTGTTTTGCCGGCATTGTTAAGGCCCAAGATTAGCAAGTTATACTCCTGCTCGGGCTTCTTCCGGAATAAGGCGAAGAAAGAACTGACACTTTTGCTTAAATTGGACATTTATCTTATGTGTGCTTTTATTCTTTAGGAGTGAGCCTTAAACGTGCTACTACTGAGTTTAAAAAACTGTTTAAGATTATACTTTTAGATCTGAAATGCTTAAGCTACTTTAAATTTTATTTTATATAACTATGTATTGATATGTGTACTAAACATTGGTTTCTGTCACAATATGCATATTTGCAGAAATTGATATAGATTAAAGGTATACGTTAATTGCATTTTTATTACAATTTTAATTTATTTTTTCATATTTTTGCACACCCAGTCCATTCCCTCTTTGATGCCCGTACCATCAACAGCTGTGCAGGCTCTAATTTCCCAAGTGCGCTCTTCCAATTTTACCAGACTTAAAGCCTCGGCCACTTCGGAGGCGGTCATCGCATTGGGCAAGTCCTGCTTGTTGGCAAAGACCAGCAGAGGAACTTTCTTCAATCGGTTGTCCATCAACATCTCAAATAATTCACTGCCAGTCTCCTTAAGACGTGTGCGGTCCGTGCAGTCGATGACATAGATCTTAAATTACAGAAAGATTTGAATTTTTCAATTTATATGGGAAATAGGAAAAATTGCTGGAATACCAAAACATCTGTATTGGCAAAGTAGTTTTTCCAATAGGGTCGTATCTTCCATTGACCGCCAATGTCCCACACGTTCAGCTTGAAGCCATCTGCTGCTACCGATTTAATGTTGAATCCCGCCGTAGGTGTCACCTGCGGATTATTGGAACGACTATTAGGAAAGCAAAAGCGCATCTGTTCCATTATACTCACCGTTTCAATATCCTCAGAGGCAAGTTGCTTGAGAATTGTTGTCTTGCCGGCATTGTCCAAGCCAAGCAGCAAAATTCGCGCCTCCTTATCAGGATTCGGGCGCAGTTTGCGCAAAAGCGATAGAAGTCCCTAAAATTGCACAAAATTGCCGCGCAAATTTTAAATATCGATACATTTTTAATTTCAGGTTAACCGGTCACACATTTTGTAATCAGCTGTTGTGCATGCAAACGTTATCGATACCAGCAGTCGCACAAGTTTCCATGACAACAGCAAATAATAAACAAATATTAAATTGTGTAATAACAGGCAATTTATTTAGATTAATTACTGTTGTAGCACCCTTAGTAAATAATAAGTTTTACTATATGGCAACGTACCATTTGTTTTAAATATCAAGAAATAACTATGCAGCACGATCAGTTGAATATTAGCACTAATTTTAGAACTTGAAATTGAACACGATTCGAGTTGGAAATTTAGAAACCACCACCAGTGACAACATTACAGGTGCAATGCTAGCTAGCAACTAAACAACGGTCGACCAAACAATAGAACAACAGCCGCAGGTAGAGGGCAACCCCTGCCCCGCCACCATTCACCTACCCGATTTGCTCGTCGCTGCGCAACCGCTCTCTGGACAAGCGGAAGATGCGACAGTTTCTATTTACGGGCTTCAATGCATTTGGGCAGCACAATATCAACAACAACAACAAAAACAACACTTGTCGCACTTCCGGTCGCGTTGTTGCCTTAACCGGTTCGTAGTGTAAAACAGTTCGAATTTACTAAAAACACACCTAAATCCTTCAATTTGGTTCTAGAAATATGCACCCCAGGCGACAGCAATGAGTACCCTGTGATAATTGCTCCAAGCTGGCGTTACACGGCTTATGCTGTGGGCCAAACACTATGGCTGCGAGGACTGCTCGATTCGCAGCCGGGAGAATGCCTAGAAGTGGAAGCAGCTGTGCGGATTAAAGCACTGGCTACCTGTGACAGCCATTGTCTGGTGCTGCTGCAGAATGGCGAGCTCTTTAAACTGACAGCCAAGCCAAGGGCGCAACTGGTGCAGATCAAATTGGAAAATCCTCCAATTGCAGCAGCAGCCACCAAGCGCACTGTTTTTGGAGATGCAAAGAGAACTGTGTGTGGGTCGCCATGTGAAATCACACACATTGCCTGTGGCTCGCACATCAATGTGGCTATCAGTGCTGGGAATACCATCTACAGCATACCCAGTTGCCTGCACCAGTTTCCGCCGCGTCAGTGGCGAGTTCAGCAGCTAGAATGTGGACATGAGCATGCCATGCTGCTCAACGGCAACGGAGATGTCTACAGCTGGGGCAACGGACTGTGAGTTGCGCACAATTAAATATGAGTGTAATTCTCATCGTCGTTTCTCTTGCAGACGTGGCCAACTGGGTCACGAGGCATTGGGCGTGCAAGAAACGCCTCAACTCGTGGAAGCGCTTGCTGGCATTAAGGTAAACAAAGTTTTTTATTCTCCACTCTTTATCTATCTATATTTTTTTTAATTTAATCTGTCCATCAACATTTGTTGTAGATAACACACATTGCCGCCGGTGGTTGGCATAGCGCGGCGATTTCAGCATTTGGCGATCTCTATACGTGGGGCTACAATTGCAATGGTCAGCTTGGTATGCGCGTTCTTAAACCCGATTGCATGCTAAAGGAGCCGACGGTTTATCCACTGCCTCAGCTGCATGATTTGCCCGAATGCTGTAAAGCTGCCGAAGATGCGAATGTTGATGATGATGCTGCCTGCTCACCCTTAAGGTTAGTTGCTGGCGCACGGCACACGCTGCTGGTACGCAGCTGTGGTCGTGTTTGGGGCAGTGGATGGTCAATTCATGGTCAGTTGGGCAAACAGTTTGGGGAACGCTCGTATTTGGACAAATTTGAATATATTTATAAAGCACCTGTTAATTGCGATTATAATGTGATTTGTGGCCCTTGGGCCACATTAATTATGTTGACTATGTAAATACATCTTTGTATGACTGACAATTATTTTAAATTTATTTGTATTTTGATTGATTGTTTCAGTTTTTAAATGCGTTGAATTATCTATCTATTTTTAAAAATATTAACGCATATATGAGTGCGCATGCAATGGCTGGCAGCTATGGCACTCACTTTGCGCATATACTCCTCTCGTTCTAGCATTTCGTGTCTTTGCTAATGCATTAGCAAAGTTTCACACCATGCATCGGTTTGCTTATAAAGATAAAGATTTAAAGAAAAAATAAAACGTTTTAATTAGTGCTGACCCGATTTAAAAAAGTTGAGTGACGTCTGTTTATGAGATAAATCCGGTTGTATATTACATAATTAAAAATCGACTATATATTCCTAGTAGGCAAGACTATAATCGTCAAAAATATACAATATTGCTTAGGAGATTTTAACTTAAATGTTATAAAGAATACTATCCTTAAGAGTTCTTAAAAGATTCTGATTTGTAAAGAATACTCATTTTTGTTTTGTGTTTATACATTGATTTAGCCCTGAGCCAATGGCGTAAGTAATTTTATGTTTTTATGTTTACTGCAATCGCTAATTGCTAAAATTTCACATTACAATTTTTATTTCTTAGGACTTTAACACTGGCTTGGCGCATTTTGGTGTCCTTTGGCTATCCTTGCAACTACATGAACAGCATTCAGGATACACTCGGTGATGAATACATTATGCATTGGACGAAAACTGATCTAACATATATGGGGTATGCCTTACCGATCATCGCTCCGATTGCCATTTTTCTTGCCGCCGTCTACGATGTCAATTTTTTCTTCATTTAATCAGTAATTTTATTTATAAAACTGTTATTAAACAATGTTTACTTAAGCAAAAGTCCGACATGCAGTGCAATAAACTTTTCAGCTCTTGTGATTCGGATCGACGACTAAATCGCCAACTGACGCATCCACCGACTGACGACGGTTTTGTGGTGCTTTCTTTGTTTAAACTGTGTGCCTGTATGTGTATAGTGTGTGTGTGTGTGTGTGTGTGTGTGTGTGGGTGTCTGTATATGTAATTCTAGGAAATTAATGTGATAATTTCGTTATTATTTGAGTAACTTAGGGGCTTAATGTGCTATTTTACGATATGCGCACATATATTTATAATTATTTTTGTTTGCTAATAATAATTATAGAAACTGCTTTAAACAAATAAAAAATATTATTCCAATTGCATATATTTATTTAAAGTAGCTTTTGGCAAAAAATAATAATATGAAAATATGTAAAAGACTATCCAAATAATAAAAAATTAAAAAATATCAACTTGTCCTCAATTTTTAAGCAAATCTTTATTTCTATAATAAATCTTAAATTTAATGTAATGTCTTTCTAAATACCTGAATTTCCCCTTCTTAATCACATCTTACTTTTTTTTAAATTAACAAAAAATATTTGGATATCGAACAAATTTTTAAATAAAATGTTAAAAATATTGATCAGTTCTGTAATAGTTTTTTTAGCATTATAAAGAAATTAAGTGTTATGATATATTTGTTCAATAATATTAATATTTTAATTTGTAAGAAATATATTTGTAATTTCTAAAGTTGTGGACATATTTAAATTTATTTAAATGTACCCACTTTAAGCAGAAATCTCTCATTAACTTTTTGGTTATTTAAATTATTATTTTTAAGCATAATGAAGATTTCTTTTACTTAATTTTTCATGGCGACTCTTTTCCGAGTGTGTATTTAACCATTTTTTTTTTTTCAATCGTAGTGCTCCCAATGCTCCCCGTAGGTCGAACCATTTCAGTCTCCATGCGTATCTGTCGGCTGTTCGGTGAGTTCAACGATTTTATGTTATTTGCCAAATGAAAAAGTAAAAACAAATGTTTATCTTATAACGCACTCCGTGCGTTTCGTTCTAGCAACCGGACCGGACAGAATGCGGTGCACAAATAGGCTTTGCTTTTGGGCTTTACTCTTTTTTTTATGACAGCGCCATTTTCGAGCAAACTTTGTTATCAACAAAAAAGTACAAAAAAAAAAAACACACACAAAAGCAAAGAGAAAAATACATACTAAGACGGAAAGTGTCATTTTTAGGCCGCAAAACTATTTGCTACCAGCCGCTGACGTTGCAGCACCACAAAGTGTGGGCGAAAGGGAAAATAAATGAGAGGGGTGAGGAATATGAGTGGGAGCGGTGGGTGGTGGGAGTAAGGAGGTAGCTGAGTTCAAGCGCCTGGCTCAAGGCAAATGCGGTTGAGTTTCCGTTTCTCCAGCTTATCAGAGCCACTTGAAATATCCGACCAGCCCAGCACAAAAAGTGCTAATTGTAGCACTCCCTGTGTTTATCTCTGTATATGTGTGTGTGTGTGTGCTGTGTGTGTATGTGCGTGTGTGTGTGTGTGTAGGTGCATGTGGTTTTCGTTACTCGAAAATTGTTATTCATGCGTGCCCGCAGACGCCAAAGTTTCAACAGAAATCAGTCAATCATAACCGAAATGTACAAAACCAAAAAAAAAAGAAAAAAAGAAGCGAAATGCTCAACTCGGCTTGTTTGCTGCCCCCTTCGACATTCTGCAAGTGCGTGCTGTGCCGCATGCAACGTTGCACATAGCGCCCCAATAGCCTGCCCCCCACACCCCCCCACCGAGACAAACAATGGCTACTCCTTGGCTACTTCGCTGATTCTCTCGTTGTTTGTTGTGCGCAAAGAAGCAGGGCTCAACACACATTTACCAACAGCCCATGCCCCAAACACTGACCTACCTTGGCGTCCAGCCTATTTACATTTGGGCGTAGCCCCATTGACCACTAACCACCACTGATACCCCCCCTCCACACTCTGCCTGGCCACCTACACATCAACTAATCATCACTTTGGATTTGCGCTAATGACTTGCCGCATACATTACTCCCACCCCGCAAATCCCTCACACCACCACTTCTCTTTGGTGCTTGTGAACATGCATTAAGTGTAAGAAAAAAAAAGAATGAACGAAATATGAAACGTGTTCAGAAAACGTTTTGGCATCCCAAATGTACACATTTATAGAGTCGTTGCAAGTCCCCATAGACGTGCCATCAAAATTATGCATGAATGTATTTGCTTTATTCATACATACTTGCACACATACACAAACATAAACGTACACACACACGTGTGTGTGTGTGTTTGTGTGTCTGCAAAAGCGCTTCCATTCAGATTGCTGCCCAAATAAAAAAATTTTGCCCTCGACTAGCCCAAAAAATAAAAAAACATAAAAAAATGATGCAAAATGTGTGAGAGAGAAACGAATTCAGCGTCACATTTTTACGGGTCCATTCATGTGACGACGGAAGTGTCAAGTGGCTGTTGGCAACTCGTCGACGACAACCAGCTCTCATCCTGCGCGTCCTTTTCGTCAGCGTCGCCGTCGCCGTCGTCGTCGTCGTTGCCGTTGCTGCTCTGCTCTGCTTTGCATCGTCGAAAATGCCGTTATTGTTACCAGTTGTCTACCTTGCCGCCTCCGCTTCCATATATGCATGTTTGAATACATATACACCCCATCACCTATCAGTGCTCGCTCTCTAACACACCCACACACACACACACACACACACACATGTACGGCTCCTGTCTACGTGTGCCAAGTTGCATTCTGGGCTCTGCTTTGCCGTCTGCCGTTGAGTGGCAAACTTTTTTACGTATCCTCCCATCGTTTCGTACAGCTAAGTATGTTTTTCTTCTCCTTTTTTTTTTTTTTTGTATTTTTTCGCGTGTGTGTGTGTGTGTGTGTTTATGTTTCTTACCCGTACCGCTACAACATTTTTATATGCCCTTCATTTAGGTAGCTTTGTTCTTTTTGGTACAGTTGTGTTTGTGGGGTTAAGTGACTGTGCAATGTACGAATAAGCAGTTGAAATACGTTTACACGGCATGCAAATAGTCCAACTGCTCTTCTCATCGTGGTTTGTCTCCATTATTCGCTATACTATGAAAGTCGAGCGAAACAATTCCTGTTTAGAATCTATACTCATTTTCAATTTAGGCTGATTGTCAGGGGAAAAAAAAAAAAATAAAAAATAAAAAAATGTACAATTACTTTTGTAATATTTTGTGGTTCCACAAAAAATCATTGGGGCTGACATTATTGTGCAATTTAGAAAATTGCTAGACATGTCTTTTTAGCCATAGTATGAAACTTAAACTGAATAATCTACGGTGATAAAAGACGTTGTTTTAGTCAGTAAAAGTTACATTAAATTAAATAAATGAAGAAATTGCTTCATTTTTGGCTAATTGACAAATTATTGTGCACAACTACATAAAAATTAATTTAAAAATATTTTAAAAATAATTGTTAATATTATTGGTACTAATAATTAGTACTAATAATTAGTACCAATAATATTAACAATTATTATTAATTAATTATTAGTACCAATAATATTAAAAATTAATATTAATTGATAATTATGCCATTTTTAAATAAATAATTGTTGAGACAAAAAAATGTTATAAACCATTTTTAAATAGAGATTAAGTCAATTGCAGTACTTAAATCTCCATAAATCGATTAGCATTCTTGTTGCTTGAAAAGGCAATGAGAAAGGCGCAGATTGCGTTGACAACTTGATTGTCCTGGCCCCACAAAAGCAATGCTTAATTGAAGTAAGTCACTTACATAACCAACAACAACAGCAACAACAATGATAACGACAAGATTATATGATTACGCGGCGGCTGGTGCCATGGACGCACGCACACCATGCAACCATGCAACCGACAACCGACAACAGCTTTCGCTTTCGCTTTTGGGCCAGTAAAACTTGGCCCTTGCCACATCCTCCTCCAACAGTCGCAACACCAGCAACTGCCACAGCCACAGCAGCAGTTGTAGAGCCACTTAACAACAACTGCTGCACATTTGCATTGCGTCTGTCTAATGAAATTCAGTGCTGTTTGGCAGTTGGCAGACTGCGTTGCGACCTTCGCCTTGGTTAGCTGCACTTTTTGGTCAAACAAAACCGCCCAAAACCGTTGGCCATTCATGGTCACAGAGCCTGCTGACTCGGCTGACACTGGCTGCCCCTGGCTGCCCCGGCTGCTCGTCGTCTGGCTGCTCGTCTGGCTGCCATGCTGCCGGTTGTTATTTTTGGCGTAAAACGTGCCCAGGCCGGCATCGCAACTGTATATGTATATCTATGGCATTGGGGCGATGATGGCTACACACACACAAACATATTAACACACATACACACAAACAAACAGAGCAAAAGAGTCAGATTCGAAGTCGTTTTGTTGCATCCTCCACGATGTGGCATTGGCATTGGGTAAATGTGTGGCACCAGGCAGCCGGCTTTTCTTGTTGTTGTTGTTGTTGTTGTTGCTGTTGTTGTATTTTTGGCATGCTGTCTGCTTTTTGCTGTTTGGCAAATGGTGCCACGCTGCGTATACGTAACGCGCAGCAAACTCTATTTTTGTTTGTGCA
This sequence comes from Drosophila longiperda, assembly GCA_035042125.1. Taxonomy (NCBI): domain Eukaryota; kingdom Metazoa; phylum Arthropoda; class Insecta; order Diptera; family Drosophilidae; genus Drosophila; species Drosophila longiperda. The sequence continues at coordinate 430,787 of JAWNLV010000010.1, forward strand.
ATTTGGTGATTCATGTTGCCGGCGTTAATGCGCTTATGGGATCACCAGCTATGGGCAGCTGCTGTAATCAATTCCAGGAAAGTTTACACTGCAATCAGACGCTGATTCAGCAATAATAGCTGACTGCTAATAATCATAGTTTCTTAAAGCTCCACTTCAATTTAAAGCGAATTATTCAGAATAATATATAATCAAAGGCTTTAGCAATTTCCGATTGAATTTATATTTTTATAAATACTCTTTTAATGTGTAGGAAAAACTAAAGCAGCTCACAAAATAGCTGAAAGTATTGAGATCAAAAATAAAATACATTTTGTAGTGCAACTTGCTTGTTTTTCATATCTAATTTTAATCAAATTTGCCTAGTTTACTTAACATATTAATTGCAATGCTCAGCATTTAAAACTGTGAATTTAATTGCAATCCGAAAAGTAAAATAAATTAGGGTAAAAAATAAATTATATTCCAAATTTAGAAGCATACAGAGAGACGGACAGTTGCATTCCGGCCAAGAATATATATATATATATATGTATATATACTTAGGAGTTGCATTATTTAGTTATTTTTGATGGGTTCAGGATATAAATTAAATATCTGCTGCAAGATTTTTCAACAGTAAATGTTAAATAAAATATTTTACACACTCTGCATAATTAACTAAATGTAATTAAAACTAAAGTTATAAAATTGTATAAGCTTTCACATATTATTTATATTAATTTTGGATAGCATCCTAATTGAATTTTACTTATGCAACTTATACTTTTAACCATTTTTTATATCATCTGCTGCTCATTTTTATGTTATTATTTTTTTTTATTTTTGTGTACGATAAGTCTGCAAAAAAAAACACGCATATATTAACTCACACACACACACACACACCACACACCATTTTTTTTGCGTTATCTGCCCAAAAATCCTTAAATCAAATTTCCCTCTCCTCTGTCTGTCTATCCGCCTGTCCGCTTGTCCGTCTGTCCGTCTGCCCGTCTGTCCGCCTGTCCAATTGTCTAGCTGTCTATCCCTCCGTCTATTCGATTGCCCGTAATGTAATATGCGTTTATGGCAAGCTGCTTCCCATGGCTAAGTCCGAATGCCTGCACATTCGATTTATGCTTCGATACTTTTTGATTCTGTTGCTAGTCCCCTCTCTCTCTCTCTCTCTCACTCAGTCTCTCTCTCTCTCTCTCTCACACACACTTGCTAGTGTGGTACTTTTCTACGTTTCGTTCGTTTTATTATTTTGCCTTTTGCTTTTCGCTCGTTTGCATATTAAAATTTCATATGCATTTTTTTGCTTTATTAATATCTGGCAGTTATTTTTGTTGGTTGCTGTTGCAACTTGGTTTGGATCTGTTCGATTGCTGGCTGGGTTAGCTGTGTTTCTGCTCCGTTTGCCCCATCAAACTGCACGTCCAAATTAAATTTTATTTTTGCGAGTGTATATGTATGCCTGTATGTGTGTGTGTGTTTGTGCTTGTGCTTGTCTGTTGATGTGCAAAATGAAAGCGAGCTTGTCACTCGGGCAATTGGAGAGGAGGGTGCGGAAGTGCAATCCAGGAACTCGGATCTGGCACTTGGATCTTGGTTTCTGCTCAAGCTAAGCGCGATTTATTGAATTATTTAGCGAGCAGCTGCTTAACTCGATTTACTTGACGCCAATGCACACACATCATCACACACATCCCATATCCCATATCCGACATATCCCATATCCGTACCGACTGCCAATATGTGAATATGAATATATATGCGAATGTTCTTTCACATTAACATATGTGTGTTTGAACTTCAGCACTTCTCATGCTCATGGATAGCTTCACTAATTTGTTTTCGCCCTGCCGTGTCGACGTCATTGAAAATTAGACAAATTGAAAGAGTCAAAATGGCAAAGCGACAAAAAATTTAAATCGAATAAATACATTTTATATGTGTGTAAGAGAGTGTGTGTGTGGAGAACCAATACAGTTGCAGTATCAATTTGCACAAAGCACACAAACACACACACACATACACACAAAAAGCATGTCATTTAAGTAGCCCCCAACACACACACACACACTTACACACACAAACACCATTAAGAGACATTCTACGCTCATTTTGGTTTCTGCCTGCTGCTTCTTTTTGTGCGCTTCGACGCGTCACCAACTCTCCAGCTATGTGTGTGTGTGTGTGAGTGTGTACATGTGTGTGTGTGTGTGTGTTAGTGTGAAGTTTATTCAACTAAACGAGCGGTTCATTGAACTTGGCCGAATGGCGAATATTCGGTTGTCGTAGGTTAGGGCACCCATTGTGCATTCACCAAATGAAGTTGTGGCGAGTTAAGCACACGCACACACACATACACACACACACACACATATGTACACTCATAAAGAGAATCGCACAAAAGACTGAGTGATTGACTGACTGACTGAATGACTGACTGACTGACAAGCTGTGTGACTTAATAGATGACTAAAGAAATGAGTGACGAAAAGTGCAATGGCAAATGCATTTTAACACACACAAACACCCAATCCACACACACACACACACACACACACACACACACACACACACACACACACACACACACACACACACGTACGCACATCAAAAGTGCATAAAAAGCAATAAGTGAGCACTTTATGGCACTGAGGCAAGCGGCAAACAAACCGTTTCGGCAGCCTTACATGTGTCTTTTGGCCACCAAACGTGGCAAGCGCAAGTTGTGAGGGCAGCAGGGCACAGCGGGGCACAGCGGGGCTGGTAATGCGCGTATAATAATCCCATTGATAAGAGAGTAAAAGCAATCGGCAAATGAAATTTGCAGTTATCAATATGGATTGGTCTCTCAATATGCCATTTACATATATTTGCACTAAAGAACTCAATAATAATAATAATGCGGCATGCTGCATGCGGCATGCTGCATGCTGCGCACTGGAATGAGACTAGAACGTGCATCGTGTACGCTCAGATTTGTGGCAAGCCATCTAAGATTTTCGCCACACCTGAAAGAAAACTTAATAAAAGAAATTTACAACTAAAATGCCGCATTTATTGTATTTAATAGCATGAAAACCAGTTGGCAAAAAAAAAAACAACAATTATCTCAAATTCTGACATGAATTGTTGAATGTTTTTTGAATGAAATGAGTTCCAGATAAGTCGATTTGAGAACAGGTCAGAATTGCCATTTCATTAAGTTATTATTTGTTTCATTCATTTATTTAATATTTAGAGCAGTAAATTAATTATATTATATATATAATAATTGCAGATAAAAAATTTGCATAAAAATAAAATTTATTCTAGTTGAAGTTAAGAGTTTGTCTGTAATGTAAGTCGGAAAGCCTGCAACTTATTTCTGAATTTTTATATTTCTTCCAAATAATTTGCTTAAATTGTTGTCAACTTGTGCATTTTGTCAGGCAGACAATTTAAGCGATTTTCAAGTGCAGTTATCAAAATGTTCGAAGTAGTTCATCTTGGATATTCTTTGAAATTTGACGCTTCGCTGCTTTTCCTTATTGCTTGTGCCCTTCAATTGTATCCATCTAACATCTAACACTCAAGTGGTGCCACAAACTTACATATACGTGCATATGTAAATGCAATATAAAAAGTGGCAGCCAAGTCAACTTACCACAAAAAACAAAAAAAAAATTCCAAGTCTTCTGTCAGCCCAACGAGCAAAAACCCACTGGTCTGGGATTGGTGGCATCTTGAGGCAGAGTCAGAGTCAGAGCTTTCATAGACGAAATATGAGGCGCAACCAAAATGCAGCAAACGCTAGGTCGCAAACAGCAGACCCTCCCGTACTGTGTACTGTCTCCTCCCCCCTCCCCCCCTTCGGCACCACTCGGTTTGCATATGGGTAATTTGAGAACATTTGCGCTTTAACTGCAGGCGAAAATAAGAAAAAGTAGCAGCAAAAAAAAAAGAGATAAAAATAAAAAACATAAAAAAATAAGTTCGAATGTACTTACATTTGAGCAGATGTGTCGCCTTCGCTTGTTATCTAGCTAGCTGCACACACACACACACACACACACACACACACACACACACATACATGTGTATCTGTGTGCTTGTGTTCGTATGGACTTTCAAAGGCCTAAACCGATGCGCCGCTGTTGCAGCTTGTTTTGTTGTAGTTCTTTTTTTCTAGTTGACTTTTGTTGTTGTTGTTGTTGTTGTTGACTTTGAGGGCTTCATCATCTGCTTTTGGCCAGTCGCTCGCTTGCTTGGCCTGGCTTGGCTTGGCTGCCGGGGCCGTCCGACGGACGCACGGACGGACGGACGGACGGACTACGAACGTTGGACAAAAACAGACAGCGACGAGCTATTGGAGTGGCTTAGGTTTTGGAGTATGCTTTGGCCAGCAGCAGCTAGACAAAAGTGGCCACGCCAAGGGTAGGAGACAACGACAACAACAACAACAACAACAACAACTGGCGGCACATTTCAAGTTGACTTTATTTTCAACTGCATCGACTTTGGTGTCCAGCCAGTTCGGTTTGCCTAGGACCGAAACTTGATGAATTGGGAATTAATGCCTCTGACAAGCTTTTCTATTATTTGCCTGCCGTTCCATGTGGAAGTCAAAAAAAACATGGAGTGTCATAAAAAATCTATAAGAAAAATGGCTTGGCTGCCAATCAGACGATTATCCACATGCACGCATTTTTTTTAGCCAGATGTTTTTATACCCTATAATTCAAATGTAACATACAAAAATTTAGCGAGCTTTGTTTTTGGGCTAAGATTTTATATGCAAAATAAAATTAATTTTTATTAAGTTAAGAGGTATAAAAAACAGCTCAACAATCCAGCATTTTCAGAATGTTATTTATTAAATTAAAATATTTGTTTTTGTTGAAGCAAAACAAGTAAGTTTTTTACTTCTTGTAACTATTTATAGGGTATTCTGTAGTCAATCAGCTGCACTTGCAGCATTCTTTGCTTTTCTGTTCTGGCATTTTGGGTATTTGATATCTTTTGTGGGTCTTTAGTCACACAGAAAATGTCTTGCAGTAGCATTTTCATACTCTGTACACGCACACACACATATGTGTGTGTGTGTGTCTTTTTTGCTACTCCTGCTCTCTCTCTCTCTGCTTCCCCTGAGCGTTGAAAAGTTCATTGCACTTTTTGCGCAGAATTTGTTGCCTAACCAGCCGAAGAACAAACGCAACGAACGCATAGGCGGACAATATACAATGTTGTTGTTTGTTATTTGTTACTGTGGTTGTTGTTGTTGTTGTTGCTGTTGTTGCTGCTGTTGTTGTTGCTGCTGTTACTTTCCTACTCTTTGGCTTTTGGTTTCGTTGTGTTGTTGCCGTGCGCCTTTTTTCGTGTTTGGCGTCAACATTGGCAGCAGGTGTTTGACATTGCGTCAAAGCTATTGTTGCTGTTGTTGTTGTTGTTGTTGTTGTTGTTGTTGTTATTACTGTTGCTGTTGCTGCTGCTGCTGTCGGTTCAGTTGCTGACAGCCTGCCACAGGAAGTCATAGAGCATTTGCCAAGTTGTTTTCATTGTTAACAAGCTTTCTGTTGTTGTAGGTCGCAAAATGTGTGCAAAAGAGCCTACTGCGAATTGAGAATTGAGAACTGTGAATGCGAATCCGAATCCGAATCCGAATCCGTATGAAGCCCGTAATGTGAAAAGCAAAAGCACAAAATTCATACGTAGACACCCATCATCCAATTAGAGTTGCCATTCGAGTTGCTGTGCTAATTAGCCACTAAAAATCATTGGCCAGACTAGTTGTAAACTGATATTCGAATTGCTGCAAACGTTTGCTAAAAATAATATCTATTTTTTTTCGACCCTCTTAGTTATATTCATATTAGGATTGTAGGGATTAATAATAATTGAAAGTCTATTGAGTGGCTTACAATAAGAATCGACATAAAATTAGCAGTTCGATTTCCTCATCCCCAAATTTAGAAAAACTTATTTATACAAATACTCAGGACTATTGGCCATAGATATGCTTAGCGAAAAGCTCATTAGCTGTTGCCTGTTGGTGTACTTCAAAGGCCTAATCATAAATTTACGCTCAAATAAATGCACAACTGACCAATGAAGCCAAACAAAGAGCCAGCAACTAAATCAAATAGAACTTCAGTTAAAACTGAAGCGTAAAGTGCTTTACAAGGCAAACAAAAAATAGAAAAAAATATAAAAAAAAAAATACGAATCGTTTGGATGGCTATTTTCTAAAAATAAATATCTCTTTGGCTTGGTAGGCAAGTGCATGACCATTTTGTTACTAATTTCCTGGCTATTTTCTCTAACCATTTTGCTGCCAGCTAACAGCTGCAATTGATGGCAAATATTGCGTATACGCCCCCGCCCCCACACACCCCGCCCGCACTTATGCAATCGGTTCGCCTGATGTTTGGCCTGTTTCTCTTTTTTTCCGCAATTTTTCTAAACAGCAAATGGCTGCAGCAAAGTCTGAATTCTAAATGCATGTGTGTGTTGTGCGTGTGTATGTGTGTGTGTGTGTACACGCATAAAAGGATATTGATCTGCCCCTTACCAGAATGCCGACCATTACGCATCAGCCAGGAGGCGAATGCCTGCCGCAAACTTTTTTCCTTTTTTTGCTGTTTTTTTTTCTGGCTTTTTTTTTCTTTCTATTTTTTGCCATGAAAAGACCGAGACATTGGAGGGGCGCTGCAAAGAAAGCGAACCGTACAGAAAGGCCTCAAAATTGGCACGAGCATTTCTGTATAATTTACCCTGTTTGCAATGTACTTAGAATATACTAAAGACTACATTAAATGCAATTTCATTGGTAGAATAAGTGCACTTTTTGTTAGCCATGTTTTCTTTGCGAACTGGCTCTGTGCGTGTGGCAGGCCTAAAGCAAAGTGCTAAGTTTATACATTATACATAATTATAAATTTTATATTTTTTTTTTTTTCTCCTAACTAACCACAACTTTTGTGTGCTGCATTGCTATGCAGTGCTTATTTTAAATTGGATTTAAAAGAAGATTTTTCAAACTGCCTTTTCAACTGGATAGCCCCAAGTGCTTCGTTTTTGTTTTTTTTTTGTTTTTTTTTTTGACAGCCTTTAGCCGTTTCCTGTCGCCCAAAAACGTAAAGGGAAATTCATTTCCCATGCGCACGACAAAGCCATGTCTGGGCTCTTTGCATTTTCATTCTGTCCAAAACGAAAACTTAGAAAAAAAAACAAAAAACAAAAACAAAAACAGAAAGATAAAAAACAAATGCCTTGCATTGATAATTAAGCAGAGCAGTCAAAGACAGAGTTCAAGTAAAATGGCCAGGTACAGTTGAGTCTGTATTTCACTATAATTTCGTTTTTATAAGTAAAACTGAAAAATAAAATATATTTGCTTAATTAGCTTAGGTAAATTAATTAAATACTGAGAATAAAAATAATTTGTGAGATATGTAAAAAATTTAATTTAAAATTAATTTGTTTACTATAGTTTATGTTTGGAATTCTTTAGGAATTACATTAAGTGTGTGTAAATTTCGGTGTGGCAATTTAAAAAATGATTTCGTTTAGCCATTTAGCTTGTAGCGTGTGACGAATTTTCAAATTATTTGTTTTGGTCGCTGGCTATAAATTTGAGCTCTTTTCGTGTTGGCCATTTTACTGCTTGTGTTTTAGCTTTTGCATATTTGACAAAAAGCAGCAGTAACAAAAGAAAAATGGAAAAACTGCCGGTTCGCTCACCATCAACATCTAAACGGCCCAACGACAAATTTATGATAATTTACAATGAAAAAATGAAAAAAAAAAAAAAATGAAAAAATTACTCGTACCACTGAGTTTCCCTTTTGCCATGGAATGACATTTTAGTACATCGTCTATTATTGCCTCGAAACATGCTCTTTTGTTGTTTGTCGAAACATTCTCATGGCTCGCAGGCTAAAAAGCCACGCCCCTTTCCCTGGCGAAAACTCACCATCGTCCGGCTGACTGTTTGTTAAAAAAAATATGACCGCTAGCATATTGCAAATTATATTTAATTAACATTGCATTTGGACTACAGCCTGCCAAGTTCTATTGTATCCATATTTTTTTTTCTATTTTTTTTTTGTTTTCATGTAATTTTGTTTTTGTTTGTTGTTTTCCTATTTTTTTCCAACGAAATTCAATTGCATTTTTAATTAGTTGGCCATCAGTTTTGCTGTTCTTTTCTTTTGTCAGTTATCGTTTAGCTATTTCGGAATATTCATAAGGCTTTTTCGCTATTCATTTGACATGCAAACGATGCAGTTGCTATTTAAGCTAAAAAAAAGCGCACTTTGACATCCAAAAAATGCAAAATGTCGAAAATTAGAATTTGCAAATAAAAGTATTAGCTACAAAATTGGTTAGAAAAAAAGCAAATACAATTTCTCAATGTAATTTTTTTTGTTTTTTATTTACTGACTTTAAACTTTAATATATCATTTCAAACTTCTGCAATATTCACATTTACCCACCGTTTGCCAAAGCCACTTTTATACTTTACTAGCCAGAATAACAGTCTAACAGCCTCATTAGCAGGATTGCTTTGCAAGAGTCTAATCTTTTGTTTTTTTCCTATTCCCTACATGGACTTTAGATGCCTCCAATAAATTTCGGCAACCATTTGAACAGACAAAAGTAAAAAAGATATATTGAGAACAAAATATATATATAAAAAAAAAAAAACTCTGACAAAAGGCAGGCAGCTTGTTGCATATATTTTATCCAACTTTTGAAATATGTTGCCATTTGTTGGCCGCCAAGCGGCCGCATGCAACAGGCGACAGCAGCTGCCGCTTAGACGTTGATGGCCATGCCAGTCAGAGGCAATTGAGTGGAGGCAATGTACAAACAAAAAAAGTGGTTTTCTATATATTTTTCTAAAATCAAAATGTCCAGTTTTTTGTTCATCAACGATGCTGCCGCTGCTGCTGCTGTTGCTGCTGCTGTTGCTGCTGTTGCCTTGCTGCTTATTGGCCAAAGTTGTCTCTGGGCTTTTTTGTGCTGCCGTTTGTGCCTGCAATGTCATTAACTTGGCCAACCAGCCGCCGCCTGCTCCAGCTGCAGCTCCATCTCCAGCTCCATGTTTGCTGACTTTGCAACATGAAGCGATTTGAGCATTAATGTTCAGTCAGTTGCGGCTTTTTCTGGCTTAGGTTTGGTGTGGCAAAAGGGGGCTGCTGATGCTGCTGATGCTGCTGCTGCTGCTGCTGATGCTTTTGCTGCTTCTAATTTTGTCAAAGTGCAAAAAAGTGCGTGCGCAATTATAAAATGCATTTCATTGCTCGCACAAAGATGCAATGACTTTGATTTTGTGTCGCCAAATTGCTGAGCTGCTGCCCGAAAGGAAGAGGTTCATTAAAAGAGTATTTCAGCGCTGATTTTGCCACACATTTTTTGATTGCCCCCTAGCAGCAGCAGCAGCAGTGGCAGCAGCAGCAGTGGCAGCAGCAGCAGTGGCAGCATCTTGACTGTGGTCAGTGTACGAATCGATCGAAACATGTTGATGCTGTTGTAATGCGAGCCATGCAACAAAAAAGTTGCTCAGCCAGCGATGCTCTTCATCTTCATCTTCATCTTCAGGTTCATCATCATCATCATTACCCCTACAGCTCTACCACCGACTACAGATGGGCTCGCCTTCTCTCTGATTGCTGTCAGATTTGCGGTTGGACTTCTCCAATTGCTCGCCCAAGACATTGAACCCTGCTGCCCACCGTTTGCCCTCAGAGTTGGTCAAAAATTTTTACTGCTTCACTGCGAAAAAATAACTCAACTGATTGACACTCAGGAAATGTCAGCAATTTGATTGGCTTTTATGCTCAGCCGCCTTTAAGTGTTAGACAAAAAAAAAACAAAAAAAAAAAAACTATTTTTGCATATTTTAGCCACTGTTGCGTTGACCATTCGGACAATTAGAATTCATAGACATGTGCCAAATACAACAACAACAACAACAACAACAAAATGAACAGCTTTATCGTCTCTCATGCCTTGTTGGCTGACAAAGAGGGGTTCATTGACGTGTCCCGCAGAACAGGAATCAAAACGAAATACGCCAAAAATAGCTAAATACTGAAAAACCAGTTACAAAAAAATGCACCAAAGCAAAACAACGCACAACAACAGCCCAAGAAATTTTCATAATTTTTGCATTTTATAGAATATTCGAAAAAAAAAACAAAAAACAACAAAAAAGTATGTAAAATGTAAAATTGATAAAGCCTGCTGATGACAAGATAATACCCTGCATTAAATTAAGCCATAATCAAATGGGTTGGCCTAAACAGTTTGTGTAGAATATTTAATGGAAATTATTTATTATTGTGGAAAATTTACTCACTTTTTCTGTTAAATATATATTTATGAATATATGGATAAAAATATATTTCAAAGGGTTTTATTTTCTATTTGTGTTTATGTAACTAATATACCCATTTTGTTTTTATTAAAGGGCATTAACCGTCTCTAGGTGCATTGGCCGCATTCAAGGCTATCATTTTGCAAAGTTCTTGTTGTTGTCTTCATCATGAGCCATGTGCTACAAGTTTTAGCCAAGGGCCGAAATATTTACAGAGCTCATTTGGCTATGTGTGCGTGTGTGTGCATATGTGTGTGTATATGTGTGTGGTCCGTGCTAATTAGCCGCCAGCTTTGGCCAATGAAAGCGCATTTGATGCTGGCACACATTCCATTCAATTTCATTGATATAATCACTGCTATTGCCGCCGATGCAAGCTTCATTCATGCCCAGATTCGTCCCTGTTACAATCTACCAACACCGTCCCCCAATCTCCGGTCTCCAGTCTCCAGTCTTGTTGTCTTGCTGTCCAGCCCATTGTGTGTCGGTAGCTGAGCGCGAGCATTTGGCTACTTCAGTTGCCAAGTTGCCAGTTTGGGACACACCTTCCACAACGCCACGCTAATCACGAGGAGGCAGTGCCGCCAGCGCGTGGATAAATCAAAATGCAGTCGAGAGAGACGTGAGGCACACTGGCACAGGTAGAGGCACAAGCAACAGGCACCAGGTACCAAGCATTGAAACAGTTGCCCCAAAGTCTGCACATAATCCACGGCACACACACACACACACACACAACAGACCCAAAGAAAGTGCCGCGCATATGGGTCTCGAGAGTCTAAACTGAATGGCTGCTTGCCTGTTTGGGTGCCCAACTGGCTGACTGGCTCACTGGCTGATCCTCGTGCCTAAGACAAACGAAACGTTGCCTCTTTAGTTATATCTTTCACTTTGATTGTGGGTCTGACGGTGGCTTGTGTGGCTCGTGTTATGCTTTTAGTGTTAGCCAAAGTCGTTTGCCTTGCGGCTGCAACATGCCGCAGCTCTTGTTGTTGTTGTTGCTGTTGTTGTTTTTGGGTTGTTTAGTGTAGCCAATTGGCTACTGTTTGTTTACACATGTATGTATAACTCAATCAGCGGCAACATCATTTGGCAAGTTGACCCATAACAAATTGCCAACTGCGACAGCTTTGCCACACAAGCCATGAACCTCAGCATACATTGCATTTAAAGGAATTCGCTAACAAAAAAAAATAAAAAAATAAAAAATAACAGAAAAAAACACAGGAAAGCAAAGATGCTGGCAGTGTCCATAGTTGAGCGTAAGTTCTAATGAAAACCTAATTACAAAATCAGCCAATACTCTCAAGACTCGCACATAATTAAGGCGCACACTTGGCGTCGTCGTTGTCCCAGTCGCAGACCCAACCTCCCCCCTCCCCCCCTGGTGGTGCGTCTCCGACTGCGTCTGCGTCTCTATCTTCATGAAAAACGCATTTAAAAGCCACATTAATGACGAAGACGACGATGGCAACCACTTTGGTAAAATAGGAAATTGCTGGCTGCTTTCGTTTGAGCGTTTGGCTGCTTTTTTTTTTTTTTTTTGTTCATCAGCAGACGAGATCAACGCCAGTCGTTGGAGTCTTTGACTATTCGTCTTCAGCTTTGTGGATTCGTCGTTGTCGTTGTCCACATCCACATTCGCATTGACAACCACACAAAAACGAAGCGACGTCGACTGCGGCAGCGGCAGCGACTGCAAAAGCGTTTTCAGCATTTTTAGTTAATTTACCAGGAAAAACATTTGAAATTCTTAAAAAAGTAGCATCAAGTAGCTTCGTAGACTAGAAAAAGTGACATACGTATTGTGGGCTGTACCACGCCTTCTATACACTATTTCAAGCAAATTTCAAAGTCAGTTAATCAATATTAATTTTTGCTAATATTAATAAATGTTTTGGTGCTCCCAGAAAAATCAAGTGAATAATTTTGTATGATAATTAATTTAAATGTGGCATTGATATAATAAAAAATAATTAAATAGATACAAATAATTTGTGAGTAAATTAATTAATTTGTTTATGAAAACAGTTAAGAAAAGAACATAAATTAATTGGACATCTTTGTCTTGGAGAGCATACAATTGTCGTTATTACTTTGATTAGATTTTTCCTTGTTCTCCACATTGGTTTAAGTCGCCGCCGCCGCCGCCACCGTCGCGACGCGACGCGTTGCTGCAGTTGCATAGACTAAAAATTGCATTCGATCATTTATGGGATTTTATTTGGCGCGTCAGCAAATGTTGCTAAGCAATTTATTTATGACATTTTTTGCTGGCCAACGGCCGTTGGCCAACGCTTGCGCTGTGGCCGCTGTGGCAGCATTCGTGCAGCAATTTCTGTGCTGCTTTTGCTGGCTGCGTGGCGGCTGCAAGTTGGACAACGCATTGAAATAGTTACAAAGTCAAAGCCAAGTTCCATATTCATCAGTTGCAACACTCTTCATTCTTGGTGTTGTTCGTTTTGCTTGTTCTCTGGCTTGTCTTGTAATTTTTCGATGTTGTTTGTCCCCATGTTGTTGGTTTTTCTATCGAAACCCAAACTGGATTTAGTCATATACGATTCGCTGACTCTCAGCGGACAAGCGTCGCATTTGCAGTTGCCTGCCCGCCTGTGCCTGCCACTGTGGCAGTTGCAATTGCAATCGCTGTTGATTTTACCATTGCATTTTAATTAAGTGCATTTTAATGAGGCATCATTGCCTGCAACAGATGCAGCTACAGTTGCTTTTTTTTTTTTTCATTACCAACGTGAGCATTTTAAATAGGCTCAACAATTTCCTCGCTCTGGGAAACACTTTGGCATGGGATCCTTTTGCCAGCGACTAACTACAAAAAAAAAAAAAAAAAACATTAACTAATCCTTAAGCATATTTAAATTAGTCTCCACATTTGCGGTTTTCGTTCTAAACGCATAAAAATAAATTCTAAAAATAAATAAAATAAAATCTAAGTGAAATTGTCTGTCTAATTTGATTCAAATCCTTTGCCAGTTTATATATATTTACGACCCCTCTCAATATGGCCAACTGGCAATATGCGTAATTAAAGCCAGGTGGAAAGAGCAAATGAAAATGGGTGAAAAAGGAGTGCAAATTGTGCTTACACTGGCATCCACTGACTGGTCATATTAGTTTATAGCTAAAAGTTGATGACTTCCATGAAAGTCAATCTTATGTAGAATCAGAAGTCACAAATTCATATAAAATATTTAATAATATATTTAATCTTTTCCGTGCTGCAAAAATATTCCAATGACATAAATTTCCATTAGTAAAATTTAAATTATCTATAACTCTTTTAAAGTGCAAACTTATTCAAATTAATATATTGCAGTGCATTTCGGATTTCATTAAGCTGAAACCATTTTTACCTTTCGGTGCCATCCTGTTGGACAACATTTTTCCAACGTCCATTTTATTTATTTTTTCATTTTTCAAATTGCGTAATTCTCATTAGTTTGCCGCTTTTGCAGACAAATTAAGAGCTCTCTCAATCCAAACACGACTCTGTCACTCGACTCTGTCCACTCCCCGTCTCCCTGCTGGGGTCCAGGATGTACTGCAGTCCGAAGTGCGTATCTGCAGGATACGCATGTAAATAAGCAAACCCTCGCGGGCTGTTGATGTAGTAAATGCATTTGTGTGGTTTTCAATTTTTTTTTGCTGTCCATACACATACACATCTATTTCTATATATGTCTGATTGTATGTGTGTGTGTTTTTGTTTTTTTTTTTATATATTTTATACGCAAATAATTGTGAATCTCTTTTTTATTCGTATTTTTTCGCTAGCTGCGGCAGGTTATTGTTTGGTTTGGTTTGGTTTGGTTTGGAAATTTTTTATTTTTAATTAAAAGCGGAAGTAAATGCTGGCAGGCCAAAAGCAGGGATGGCTGACTTGTCAAGTGCGTGCGTGTACTTGTGGTGGTGTGTGCGGGTGTGTGTGTGTGTGTGTGTATTAGGCGTGTGTATATGTGCGTTTCTACATCGGGCACTTTGCCCATATTGTAGTGTTTTGCTAACAATGCAATTTTCAGAGCATTGTTACTGGTGCTGCTGCTGCTGCTGCTGCTGTTGCTGCTGCCTACACAGGAGAAGACTCCCTTTTGACGGACGCACATCAAATCAAATCCTTAGCTACGGCAGCGGTCGCAATTTCAGACAGTTGTCGTCGCCCGCCTGATGAAATGTCAAACGTGTTCCCGTTTGGAGCGTGCAAACACACACTGTGTGTGTGTGTGTGTGTGTGTGTGTTAAGCACAACGGATACGGATACACTGACTGCCGCTTAGAGATATGTCCCCCCCCCCCACATGCCAGCCACGCACAAACTAAACCAAACTCAACAACAATAAAAACATGGCAACAATTCAAAACTGAAGAGTTTTTCAAATAACGAAAAACATAGGCGGAAAAGGGGGGGGGCAAAAAAAATGGGAAAAAAATCGAGAAAATTAAAACAAAACAGACAGCAAAACGCATCATCGTCGGCAACAGCAGTGGCATCCTCATCAGCCTTTGGCTTTGCCGCTGCACTGTGCCACGCATGAGGAGATTTTGGTTTGGCTTTTGATTGACGAACTTGCCTCGTTGCTGTTGCTGTTGTTGGTGGCCAGCCTGCTGCCTGCTGCCTGCTCCTGACTGCTCAACGATCCGCTTTTCACTCAAACTCATCATCAACGTCAACGACGCATTCAAATCGTTTTGATGGACTGCCGTGGTCCCATTGCCTTTATGCAGCCACCACCCCTAACTTCCGTACGCAGCATATCCTGGCACAAAAACAAAAAAAAAAACAGAAAAAAACAGAAAAAAAACCTTTGCACAATATTTGTATTTTACGCAATTTTTACTGACTGTATCCATGTCGTTGACTAGATGTTTGCTGTTGCTGCTGCCTGATTTGCGAGCCGATTTGATACATTGTTCATGTCAGTCAGCGCATTGTTAATAATCATGATGTGCGTTCGGAGGAGGTCGGAATAGGGATGAGCACTAAGTTCGAATTGATGATGGGCATATGTTTGCCCAGCCATTGTCTTTGCCTGCTGCTGATTGCAAGTTAGGGCGACAATTATTGTGGTATTAGAATTTATTTGAAAGCCATTGCACTAATTAAACGAAAAATGCATTTTCTGCATATAATATATTTTTCATAATAGCAAATACTTCTGATAAGTAATACAACACTTAACTTAATTTTTTGCTTTGTTGTTATTTATTTGTAATAAAAGTAAAAGCATTTTTACCACGCATATATTTCCTAATTAATTCTGTTTAATTTCGAGCGCTTAAAAATCTTCCACTGCAACGCCTTTTCGCAGTTAATTTGCCATAAAATTTGCCAGCAACAACAGCCGCCAGCTGATGATGGAAATGAAACTCGTCTCGTTGTCGCAATTAAATTACAAAGCATCAAGTTGCCAGCTCAGAATTAAGTTGAGGCAGACACTGGTTGAGCAGAGTGATGGAGGGGGGGGGGGGGGGGCGCCCATAAACTGTTGCCAAAAAGTTTTAAGCTGCTGTTGAGTTGCCGGCAAAACTTGCCTAACCGAGAACAGAGAACAAAATCTGTTTTCACACCACAAACTTTTTCGGGGGAAACTTTTCTGAGCAGCGGCACTTGTTTGCCTTTTTTGGTATATATCCTCACATAATCTGGCATGTAAATGATATAACCACAAAGTTGAGCATACTTTGAATTTGGTATCTGCCACAAAAAAACACTTATGGCCACTTGTTGCTTTTTGCCAACTTGTGGGTTTTGCTCAAATGTTTTGTAGATTTTATCTTAAATATTACAAGCCTGTAAATCCAAACGATGAATAATGAATTGTTTGACTTTTATTTGTGCTGAGTTTAGTTTTTAAATTAATAGCTTAAAATACATAATTGAGTTTTATTAATTTTTCCATTTATATGTATTCAAATTATTGCTGACTTAATTTAGAAATATAACCCAAGTTGAATATATTTCTTATAATATGATTATTATTACTAAAATATAAAACGTTGAATAATGAATTTTTTATATATTTTTTTTTATATAGAATAGTTTAAAATAAATTTTAAATTTGTATGTATTCAAATTATTGCTGACTTATTTAACAACTATTACACAAGTTAAATATATTTCTTATGATAAAACTATTATTACAAAAAATACAATTTATGTGTTATAATATTATTAAAATCAGCAATTGTTATTTTTTGTTTTTTGTATAATTTTCTGATAAGCATATCTATCAGAATGTTTTTTATAACTCTTAAGTTTTAATCATAAATATTTATTAATTAAGTTGCCATCATTTTATTTACATAACTGACGAAGTCTGATCGAACAGAAACTTATTAAAAAATGAAAAATATATCTGCAATTGCTGTAACTCTTTTTTTTATTTTTTATTATTGTTTGCCTCTTGCCTCTGCTAGAACAACCCAAGCAAAACGTGGGCTTTAATAACCCAAGTGCCTTGGAATCGCTCATCAGTTGCAGTTAAAAACTAAACCGGCAAACATCTTCCAGAAAAGATTCGCTCAATGAAGTTGCAAGTTCTTGTTGTTTGCTTGTTGCCGCTGTTGTGGCGCTGTTTGGTGCCGCTGCATGCAGCTGCAGCGACTGAGCCAAGTCTCTACACACCAGAGGACAATGTCAAAATATTGGATAACAATACTTTGGAAATGGAGCTTTACTCTTCACATAAGTGCAAATTGGTGCAATTTATCAATTATTTTTGCGGCGACTGTAGACGCTTTGCGGGCACATTTAAGCAGCTCGCCTGGAAACTGAATGAATGGCGAAGCATTCTCTCGATCTTTGTGGTGGACTGTGCCCAGGAGAGAAATGTGCAAATTTGTCGCAACTTTGACATTCAAAAAACACCCACTTTGCGTGTGTTTCCACCCGATTTTCAACGCACTGAGCAAGATATTGGCTTCGACTTGGACACACTTGTGCCTGGTGTGATTTTGGCCAAGCTCGCCGAATATATATCAAAAGTTAAGTATCCAATGCTGAGTCAACCAGATTTTGAGCCATTGGATGCCAAAGATATTATAATAACACTGCTGCAAAAACTTGATTGCTTTAATGCGAGTGCTATAAATTTTACAGTGCTGATTTTTCAAGCAGAGGGCTCAACAATTGGCAGAGACACAATACTTGGTCTACTAAAGTGGCCAACACTCAATGCACGCATTCTAAGCGATCGACAACTGTTTAGATATTTCCTCTTAAGCCCAACAAATAGCACGTTGGCCTTAATGGACTGTGTTGGCAATGCAAAAGCCTTGCAACCAGTGAATGACACAAGTGCATCGTATGTGGCCAGCGTGGGGAATTATCTTCATTCCATGGGCTACTATGGCTTGCCGCCACCTCCAACTAAGCCCGCAGCAAACGTGACCAATCATCTCATTGATGAGGAACAAGCTGCCATTCTTTCAACTGTCCTGCAAGGAAGATCAAAAGCTTATCGGGCAGATTTGGAGCAGGCGATTGACAAGCTAATTCACATCGAGTTGCCAAAGGTGCAAGTTTTTAGGGGTGACAACATGTTGGCTTTGCAACAACTTCTCAATGTGCTGCGCCTGTTTAATCCCTTAAATGCCAGCGGCAAATTGTTGTTGCAACGCCTCTATGAATTTGTTAATGCCTCCATCGGTGGCGAGTTGACTGGCCTGGCCTTCCAGGCACAGGTGCAAATGGTGGAGGGAATGCAGCCAAAGGTGTTCAAGGCCAGGCGATATGTGGGCTGCATTGCAACGGGTCCTTTCTTGCGCGGCTTCACCTGCTCGCTGTGGACGCTCTTCCACTATTTCACCGTAGAGGCAGCCAAGTCATCCGTTTTGCCAGCAGGTTTTGTTTTAGGCACCATTCATGGTTTCGTTAAGCACTTCTTTGGCTGCAGGGATTGTGTGCAGCATTTTATGGGCATGTCTGAGCGACGTAGGATTTTCTCTGTAGCCAGCCGAGACGAGGAGATACTTTGGCTGTGGGAGGCGCACAACGAGGTGAATCAACGACTGGAAGGTGATATTACCGAGGATCCCAAATTCCCGAAACTACAGTTTCCCAGTCGCCGTGTTTGCAACAATTGTCAACTTAATTCTTCTTTCCATAACATAACTTGGCAACGGCCTCAGGTTTTATCATTTCTAAAAAACCTTTACGATGGCCAAAACTTGAGCAACTATGGATTACCCACCACCAGTGGATACAATTAAAGATTGGCATACACGTAAAAATAAACACGTATATTTATTACATTTAAATAAAATAATTAAAGAAATAAATATTTGTTTTCATTTCTTATTAATTGAGTTCATTGGCTTTTGCTTTTATTATTAATACAGGAAATTACTAGAGAATACACATATATTTATTAAATTTAAATAAAATATCTAACGAAATAAATATATATTAATAATTTCTTATTTTAGTTCATTGCTTTTATTATTAATACAGGAAATTACTGGAGCATATGTTGCTTGTCAATTAGTTTCTCATCTAATTAATGCCTGTATTTTTAATACCCATTAAAAATGGAAGAAAGAAAACTGTGTTTTATGAAGCTGAGCAAATGTTGTTATTGTACACTCGAAGAAAGCAGAAAAACAGTCGAAGATATCCAAAGAACTTTGACTAATTTCAGATTAGCTGGTCAAATGGTTATCTATATATATACGTGGTTACGGACAGTGTGGAATTTTAAGTGCAGTCTAATAATAATAAAAATATTTCTATATGTGACTTAATCGTAATAATATTTATCAACTGTCATTTTTAATTGTGTGAAATTGCTAAATTAAGCGTTCAACTCAAATTAAGTGGCGCTCAAAGTGTGGCTATGTAAATTCTCCCACTATCACAAAACTTATAACTGACACAGGTAAACACACACACTCACACACACACACACACAAGTTACATTGGTGTTGTGTAACACACGTTTAACGGCACATCAATTATTTATAGAATATTTTTGCAAAATATCTACGCACTAATTTGCGTAAAGTAATCGATGTGGTGGAAAAATATTTTGAACGCATGCACATATGGGGGTGACCTAACGGTAAGTTGCAACGCGTTGAGGCATGGGCACTGACCGGGTGTGGGTGTGGGTCTAGAGGTCTCGAGTTGGAACAGGCGACGTTGTTTAGTGCAACTTTGGATTTGGGCATGAGGGAACAAAATGGCCTGTTCGGTATCTAAAAATTACTAGCTACCCCTGCGTGGCGACACCCACAAGATATCCTTGTGCGTAAATTGGCGACCTCAACTCAACTCAACTTTGACCCAACCAGGGGACTAACTGACTCTCCACACAAAAGTATATAATAGAGCTTATGTAATATATATTTATATATTAAATATGTAAAATATATATATAAATATAAAATGCAGGCAATCAAAAGAAGCAGTTGCCTTTATGGACGGGAGTGTGTTTATTGATATTTTTCACATACACAACCCACACATTCACACACCCACACACACACACACACCCACACACACACACAAACAAATCAGGCAAAAAGTGTTGCATAAGCGAGGTGGGCAAAATGGCCGCTACAAGACTTGAGCACAACTGTACGCATTTTTGTGCGTCGTGGAATTGCAGGCAAAGTGATTTGAAGGTTCTCCGGTTTTAGCGATGGCCGTAAATTTTGAGCCACACAACACGCACGGTTATCTGCAACAGGAAACAGGAAACCAGCGCCCATTTGTTGCAGTCCGGTTTATCTTTTTGTTACGTCCAAAATCTGGACTGGTGCGTAAAATTGCGTAAAATATATAGACGAAAAATTACATTTTGCCGGCGTCTTTTGGCTCTCTAATAGCAAACGGATATTGTGGCTTTTGCCACATGAATTCTCAAAGATAGCCAAGGCTCTGGCACCTCCGGAAGCAAGCTAATTGGGCGCTTCACATGGTTTGGGTGGAGGGGTGTGGGGGAAGGGGCAATAATTTCGTGCTACCATTTGGATTTGCATAACATCGGTTGCAATAATTGCTAGCGGCACACACAGAGGCATACGAGAGTTTCCACGTGCATCACTTGAGTTGATTTCCATTGCATGCATTAACCAAAACCAAATAACCCTTCAAAAGAATAATGCTCAAATTATTGTTTAAACATTTAAATTAAAATGAAAACAATAAAAGCAACGGCGGGAGGCAGTCAGTGCACTGTTATAATTATGTAAAAACAGTCTAAAGATTGACTTGACTCCTATGCACACACACACACACTAACACATACACACACGCACACAAATACTTGGCTTGCCACAAGCGCATGCGAAGCAAACATAAATTTGCAACATGGAGTGAAAGAGAGTGCAATATAACAACCTAGTAATTATCAATGGCTCAGCGCTGGCAAAGTTTAGTTTTCAACATTGTCTGTCTTGACTGCGTCGACAGTGATCCCCCCGCCCCCTTGCCACAGTTTTGGCCCCAGCCTCCACTTGCCCTTAGCCCATCATCCGAAACGAGAACACACGCAAAAAATGTAAAGTGGAGAAAAATTTCGTGGCACTTGCTGTTGAAAGGGAGTGAAGTGAGTGGTGCGGGTGCGGGTGCGGCTGCAACTGCGGCTGCAACTAGGCAGCTGCCTACACCTTCTCCTCTCTGTCCCACATATGCAAACCACACCAAACTTCAGCATTTTTCTATGTAGCTACAATTAAAAAAAAAAAATAATGAAAAATATTTTTATAAGCATTATAAAAGCCAGGGATGCACAGTTGTACATTTTGTAATTTGCAAAAAATATTGTTTTATATTCAAAATGAACGGAAACTTTAGATTTACTTAAAAAAAAATATATATATTTAAAAAATAAATTTTATATATATTAAAGCTTTTAAAAAAATATGAGAACATTTTTTATTTGTATACTTATTTAATAAGTTATTAAGTTAATGTTAACTGTTATGTGGTGCATAATAAAAAATATATATTTTAGTACGAATTGTGAACATACAAAAAAATGGATATAATTATAGTATTTATCGAAAATATTTCCTGTTATGATTTATTTTAGTTTCTTTCTATTATTATTAAAATTTCATATATATTTATATTTTTTTTTATCATTCTAGTTGGTTGATTTTCTTCTTCAGTCGCTTTTCAGCCCTATTAAGACCACTTAATGTTATAGCTAATGTGGGCAAAGCAAAGCTAACGCAATTTGGCAACAATTTTCCCAACAACAATTGCAACAATAATAATAATAAACTCAACAGCCGGGTTGCCTTGCCCCCTGAAACAACAACAATCCCACAATTTGCGGCAGCGCGTAATTAAAACAATTTAATTTTTGTACAAGTTCGCTGGCTAAAACACTCAACCAAACCCAGCCCCAGCCCCAAAGCCAAAGCCAAAGCCAAAGCCTGGGCCAGAGCCAGAGCCAGAGCCAACCCTGGGACGTGTGCCTTCAAATACTGATTTGCTTAGTTTATGAAGTATATTCTATGCAAGTATATATATATATACATAATTGTGTGTGTGTGTGTGTGTGTGTGTGTGTGTGCTACATAAACAGAACATTCAGTTTTTTTTTTTGTTGTTGCGCACAATTTACTCACTTGGTTGCATTTTAACATATTTTGTTACGTTTTCTGCAGGCCGCGTCGATTGTTGTTGTTGTTGTTATTTTTTTTTATTTATTTTTTTTTTTTAGTTGTTGTTGCCTCTTCTTGGCCTTACCTCAAGTTTAATTTGTTTGAGTTTTCATGCAACAGCTTCTGTTGTGAATATTTCATGTGCATCTGCTATTCGCTTCTTTCTCTCAAGTCGAAAAATATTTGTGCACGCAAAAAATGTTAATTACTGAAGTTGCTGAGCACAAAAAAGCGAACCATCAATGCGACGGGGGCATTAAAATATTTAGGTTGCCTTCCCAGGCCGAGGCCTAGACCCCAGAAACCCGAGGCCCGGAGACCCCAGACTCCGACTTACACACTCTGGCTCAGGCTTAGGTTGAGGCAGTGCCCCTGCCCCTGCCCCTGCCCCTGACTACAAGTTAGGGCCGTTAATGCAACTGCAACTGTAACAAATTGCAATGTCGCACATCTGTCTTGGCTGGCGTTTGGTTTTGCCTAAAAAAAAAAACTGAAGAGCAGGCTTTGGCCATGGCACCGGCACCAAGCCCTTGACGCTGTCGAGCTCATATTTATTTTTTGCAGCCGTTTTTTGCCCAGTTAAATGCAAAAATAAAAAAAAAAAAAATTGTCGTTGTTGTTGCTGCTGCTGCTGCTGCTGCCATTGCCAATTACCGGCCGCCGGGAACCCTAGCAATTTGGCCATATCCGGCCCCCTGGCTGCTGTTTGGCCAAGGTAAAATCTGGTTTTTCTTTCACTTGTTAACAATTCTAGTGGCCCGTTGATTTTTCGTTTGCTTTAGATTTTCCTGTTTTTTAGGCTTGCTATCAATTTTGCCAAAGTGCGCAGTTTTTCTACCATTTAGATTTTGGTGCAGCTGCCTGGAATCTCAGTTGCAGCACCAATTCCAGTTTCACATCTCAAATACTGCACTAAAAATGCATTTTGAAATATCAGCAAATTGTTTAAGTGATCAATTTATCTAAATATTTGTAAATAAAATTGGTTATTACATTTCAATCAGCGATAAGTCATTGTCCTGGCCAACTTGTAGTCATTAGCACAAAACGTCAGCTGCATTTAGACGGTGTTCATAATGTGGCTGTATTTGTGGTGTTCTAGCCAATGAATATGGAACTTGACTTTGGCTTTAACTGTGTGTACATGTCCATGTTGCAATTGCGTTTGTTTTTTGTTTTTGTTGTGCTGTTAGCTGGTGCCTTATTGCGCTTTTGGACGCGTCATGCGGCCAGTTTTTTTTTTTTTTTTTTTGTTGCCACAGATTGCCGCACGAACCGAAGTCAGCAAATGTGTCGCTCAGCATTTAAACTACAGTGACAAATGCAATAGTAGTAGTAGTAGCAGATGCAGCAAACATCTACTAAACGATTGCAAAAAAAAAAATGTCATAAAAAAAATTGCTTACAAACATTTGCTGACGCGCCAAATAAAAATGCCATATGGGATCGAAGATACAAGATTTTTCAAGCGAGAGGCTCGTGACAGTCGCCGGCAGCAATTCCAAATGTTTTTCCCTGTAAATTAACTAAAAATGCTTAAAATCGCTGGGATGAGTTTGCTTATAGGGCTCATGCATTGCACCCATCCTCATGTATGGATGGCATGCATCATCAACGCATTCAACTGCCCCTGCAAATGATCCATGTATATTTACTCGCATGTCCATTAGGAGTTCCGCTCATTCCTCCCCAACACACAGCATAATAATAATAAATGCCTCAAGCCGTCTCTAGGACCATGTACAATTTGTGTGTGTGTGTGTTTCCCTTATGCATATTCAATTTAACATCCTCAATTCGGTTTTTCTTTTCTCTCTCTGTTGCACCTCTTCACAATTTGTTGCAACTAAGTTTCAGCTGCGCCCGAAATCCAAACCAACTTGCATGCAGTTTATTTCAGCAGCTGCTTCTGCAGCAACACCTTTGCTAATACCTGGCATAACAACTTAATTTAACTTGCTGCATGTCTGCTAACGAACAGACAACGCGGCAACAACAACAAAAACATCTGTGCCATACGAGCCACAAGTTTGCCCCATCTGCGACCCAATCCCGATGAGAGGCTGCTCCCCAAACCGCAGCGGATGCCATTTTTTCGGTAAGGCAACTCAAATCAATGCAAGGGCAACAAACTGTATCAAAAGTGAGCAAGTCCATTTGTTGCGTTTCTTATATGCCAGCGAAGGAGATTGCAACTCGTTGCAAGATCAATAAATTTGGCATTTTAATCGGCTGCTTCAGATATTTATCTTAATTGCAGCAATATACCCAAAGGCATTTGCTGCATTAAACTAACAAATTTTATGATGAGTTTGGGGCATATTACTGAGAAAGCAATCGCAACCAAAGTCTAAATATAAAATTGCCCATGTAAATACAAAAAAAAATAAACAAAAAAAATCAAGAGCAGTAAATGGCCAACAATGAAAGCGAGATCAAGTTCAACGCACATTTGTCCTTGATAATTGAAAACAACGCACGAGTGACGAGTGCCAACAAAAAAAAAAAGGGGAGGCCGAAAAGTACAAATTTCAGAGCAAAACAAAATATATACAAAAATTATGGCAGTGGATCGGCAGACTTATTGCAGAGGCTGTCAAAGTTGCTCGCTCGCTCTCTGAAACCGGCTGCCGAGTCTGGCCGGGAATGCTCCCATAATAAACACAAGCACATGCACTAAATGTGCGTAGCGTATGCCGAAAATACGCTGGCCATTAAGTAAGCCCCAATGCACATGCCCCAAACACACACCCCCCCCCAAGTCCCATTTGCCAGCACTCCCCAATTCCCAGCACATGCCCACGCTGCCAAGTGCCAGCCGATCGTACGTGCCTCTTTCTTGCTCAGTTGTCTCTAAAAAAAAAAACAAAAAAAAAAAAAATAATAAAAAAAAATAAAAATAAAAATTTCCGAAAATTTGCAATTGACTGGCTGCAAACGACGGCGTCTCTGCATCGGGCTCTGCACAAAAATGTTTATGCATTTTTTCTGGTCACTGACCGTACTCAAGGTTTTTCGTATTCTTCTGCTGTTGCTGCTGCTGCTGCTGTTGCTGCCACTGTGGCAGCGACTCCTTCGACGCTGCGTAAATTGCATGCGCACAAAAATTGACGAATATGCCAGGCGACGTAAGGCAAGAGCTAAGTCGAACGTTGCAGTGGCATTCTTAAAGGGGAGAGCTGAGCGGTGCATCAACAGCAGCAGCAGCAGCAGCAGCAGCATCAAAATATTCACCCAAAAACAACATACACAGAGGAAAAATGCTGCGAGCCTTGTGGCAAACTTGTTGTATTCGTGGCAACGAGGCAACTTTGGCTCCCCTATGTATATATATCGGATGCCCGGTTCTTGGCTTGGGTTATGTGCAGCAATTTGGAGACGACGACGACGACGACGACGACGATGATATAATTTAGCACGAAAGTGAAGACTGTTTTGCAGCCGGCTCTGCCGTCCCGAATTTGCCAAAACGAAATCGAAATGTGCCGGGGCAAGAATTGCTTCTTGATCTGATCTTAGTTGCTGTTGTTGTTGCGACTGCGGCTGCTGCTGCTGCTGCTGTGGCAAGTGATAAATTGTTTTGCGTGGCATGGTCTTTGCTTTTTGGCGCACTGTCAGTTTGATTGCGGTAGGTTAACAGTGACTGTACCTGGCCGGGTTTGCTGCACACAAACACACACGCACACACACACACACACACATGCACAACAACTTTGCGCTACTACTCTACCCCTTTTCTTTACCCTGACCACCCGCAACAGTCGAGGCGCAAAAGCTCTCAAATTACCACGCCAAATGCCAAGTCAGTGACCGATTATGTTACCCAAAGCGTATGGGCGAAAGACAGGCGTCATTATAAAGCGTCGCTGTCGACGTCACTGTCGTGGCTCCATAAGCTGTTTTCTCTATTCGGCCTGTATGACACACCGTTGCCCCCCCCCCCCCCCATCTTCGTTTCCAAATGCGTCTCAGTGCCTGTGCCACGAGGAGACTTGAATGTTTTTTTTTTTTTTTTGCTTACAGCTGCTCCTTCGGCTTGCTTCTATTTGCGTTTGTTATGGCACATTAGTTGCTGTTGTTATTGTTGTTGTTGTTGTTGTTATTCTTGATGTTGTGCGTAGCTTTGATGACTCTCTTTCTCCTGGACTGACCGCAAAAAAGGCGCTTCATCAAAGGCCGCACAATGACTGAGTAGGTTTTTCAGTTTTGATAAATGCGGGATGAAAAGAGTTGGCAACGCATTGCAGTTATTCTAAGAGAGAAAGAGAGAAAGGTGCGGGGGGAGGGGAGTAGGGGCACTCAATGACAATTATTTCTTATTTAGCATGCAGCAGTATTTTTCTTATATGTTTATTAGAGTAATCTGCGTACTGCGATAGCATTAAGCACATTGCGAATACGCCATGATGTGCATCAATTAAAATCAAATTTATCAAGTATAATTCAGATTTTTAGCATCAATTTTTTTAAATGGTACAAATATATTTTAAGCATTCACTTTCTAAAGAAATTAAAATTTTTTATAAATTATAACTTTTAAAACTGCGTAACTAATAAATTTTCTGAACTGAAATGTTGAAATTTTTTTTTACAACTTTGATAGAAAATTAAACATATTTTTACAAGCCAATATTTGGAAAATCAAAACTAAACATTCTGCAGTTAAAACTTCTACTCTTTTGCTTGTAATTCCTTCAACTTGGCAGTTTATTTAACTGCAAGTCATTTTCGTCACACTATGAAGCCAAACAATTTTGGGGTAAAAAAGGAAACTTAAAGAAAAATGTGAGAAATACTTCGTTAGTTTGGCATTAGACATGCTGTTCTACGAGCAAAAAAAAAAGAGAAGAAAAAAATACCTGACTCTACAAAGTTGACGTAATCGGCTTTGGACTAGGTTAAGTTACAAGTGTTAGTTAGGAAAACTGGCCGGAATTCCATCCAACTCATCCTACCAATAAGCTCCGCCCCTTAACCAAATGCCAAATGTTGAATGCCATTGCACATCCAATTGCAATTCGTCATTGATTTAAATGGCTTGGAAAATGATTTAATTGCTGAGAGTTTTCGATTTGAACAGCTCTAATTGAGCAGAAGCTTATACGGCCGGACCAAAGCAGACCGGGCAGGCAAACTACCCCGAGGGCAAATTGGCTGCAACAAAAAAAAAAAAAAAATGCGTAGAAAATTTGCACGAAACTTATTCGGACACAAACACAGAGCCCACATTGAAATGGAAAAATTGTATGAAATCAAAAATGCAGCTACATTTTTATAAATGCAGCTGTATAGAACACACACACACACAAACACACACACACACACAATTTGATTGGCAGGCCAGTCAATAAACGAGCCACGGGCCCCGAACTAGAGCCGGACCCGGCCGGGCAAAGTCTGAAGTGCTTTTGGGTAGGCCTTAATTACGTAATGTGTGCGCCCAGTTATGACCAAAGAAGTACTCCACGTGTGTATATAAATGTGTGTGTATGTGTGTGTGTGTGTGCTGCAAATGCGTAAAATTTTAATTTCGTTTTGAAAATTTCACTCGAAAAAAAAAAGAGAGGCCTGCCACAAAAGTTGTTTGCAGGCGCGACTCGGATGGTTGCATTTATTGAGGCCAATGACCAGACACGCACACACATACAAATCATACACACACACACACACACACGCACATAAAGTAGTGTATGTGTGTGTGTGTGTGCGTGTGCTGCTTCTTACGCACTTTTTGCATTTTCTAATTTGAAAGCATACACTTACACACAGTACACACAACACACAGCACACACACACAACACACACACACACAGCACACACACATAAAGAGGAGCACAATTATTGGCCCGTTTGTTGGAAAGGCATATTGATCTACCCTAACCCTCTAAGTTCTTATTATTATTATTAAACAACCCCATTAAGTGCAGAACTCACCGTTTGTGTTTTTCTGCGTTCGCCCCTCTTTTTTGCAAATGCGTTTCAGTTTGGTTATCTAAAAAAAAAAAGAAAAAAGGAAAAAAAACGGCCAAAGAGTAGTGCAGAAAATTAGAAAGAGAGAGAGAAAGAAGGAATTGCTGTAAAGCCGATTCCAAGCTGGGACCCACAATGGGATCTTTATTTGGGTTGGTTTTTGTCGATGCTTGTTCCGCGGACAGCATTTCCACAGGGGAGTTTCAAATTGTAACACATATTACAAAATTTTATAGAGGGTGAAAAAAGGCTGAAAATCAGCTTTTTTGCCTCTTTCTTGCTAATGATAAAATGCTAACAAAATCAGATCAGATATTAATCCATTAATAAGCTGCTGCTATGTATATATTTTAGCATAAATATGTGGAACAAATGCACAATTTGAATGCACATTTTCCATAGTTGTACCCATTGATGACAATAGCAGCCTCAGCGCCACAAAGCATGCAACATAAATAAAAGCGACAAACTGCTGAAATTGCACAGTCATTCATTAAATTTTAAAAAATACCAATTCAATAGAATTAAGCTTAATACTTAAGTTGTATTGACTTGAACTCAATTTAACAGAATTAATCCCTCAAAATGCAAATATATAACAAATTTAAAATCATTAATATGAAAATAAATTAAAATAGGGATTTTTTTTTATAAAATGGAATAGGTTCTAAAGCGTTTTTTTTTTTTTTTTGAATTGTTACAAAATAAAAGCAAAGCGACTGCAAACTGAAAAACAAATTGTGAAAAGCTTAAAATGTTAAGAGTAGAATTAAAATACAATAAAGTGTAGAATTTTTTCACATTCCACACGATTTTACTCTGCCAATTTGCAATTAATATAAAGTAAAATTCTTTTTAAATTGATAAACAATTTAAAAACAAAAAAAAAAAAATTATGTTTTTCTAGCCAAATTTCATAGTGTACTAAAATGTACTGTTAATATTAAAATAAGCTGAAAGAGCATCACACAGTCGTTGATAGCATAATGTATTTATTTTCAGTGTATGAGTTTTATATGGGTGATTATTTTTTAATAACAATTTTAGCTGGAAGGCATAGGCTACGCACTTTGTTTAACAGCATGACACCGAGTAGACACTGACACTCACACCCACACACATGCACACACACACACACACACACACATACAGTCATACACACACTTGCCTTTATACTAAAGGATTTGTTGTGCAGCAGCTTTTGTGATTTGTTGACGCGTTTTTTTTGTGTTTGTCACTGGGGTTAAAATAGGTCTTACAGCTGCCATTTGCCGCGGGCCATTGCCAACATGCAACAACACGCACAACCAGATCCAGCAATATTATAATACGAAAGTAATTTTGCGCACATTTTTAAGCTGGTGTCAACTGTCGCGCCTTGTAGCAGCCAGCATAAGCCCAACAAGACCCACAAGCCACACAATTTCACATCCCATTCCTGGCCCATGTTGACATGGGGGGATCGGGATCGGGATCGGGGAGTGTGCTTAGGTTTGTTGCGTTTAATTTGTAAATAATAAATAATGATATCATTGTCTGGGCTGTGCACATCCGCTGGGTCTGGGCGCTGGGCGCTGGCAAAACCCAGCTAACTGCTTTAATGAGCCAGTTACAATTTAACAGCAGCTTCCTGTTTTGTTCCTGTTGCGACGGCTTTTCAAATCAGTTTACTCTCTTGGCCGCAGAGCAGACGCATTTACTTGAATTAGACCAAAACCGTAAATTTTGTGGAGCCGTCGCTCTGAGAACGGATGCGACCGACTCCAACTCTCGGGATGGAAAAGAGAGCGGCTTCGCTTGCATCAATTGGCGCAAGAAGTTATCAACAGGATGCAGTTGTAGTTGCTTTTATTGTTATTGTTGTTGTTGTTGCGCTGATGCTGTGGCAGCCACTGCCGCTGCTGCTGCTGCTGTTGTTTGTTTTTTTTTGTTGTCATTTCAGTTTTTGTGCATATCAAATGTCAGGGCACCAAAAAACGCTTATCAAGGCAAGCCATTGGGCCTCTGATTCCCTTCCCCTTCCCCTACCCCTCCCTCTTTACTCACCTAATAGCGCATTGCTTGGTATGTAAATTGCATCTTCAAGATGCAGCCTGCTCGAATTTCGCAATGCATGCGGTCTTTGTTTTTGCATTTACCCTTTGCTTGCATTTCTTTGTACTTGTTGTTGTTGTGGCAGCCACTGCTGCTGCTGCTGTTGCAGCTTCCACTGCTGTCGTCTTCCGTCTATGGCAGCATTGTTTGTGCTTTACATAAACTGCAATTTTTTTTTTTGTTGTGTGTGTTGTGAATTATTTATTATTATTATTATTATTTTTTTTTTTTGTGGAAAAAGGGGTTGAATTCGGGTTTGCCTTTTCGATAAATAAACTCGTTTCAACTGTTAGAATAATGTGGTTAATCTTGTCGCCGTTACCTTTTTATCTTCCATAAATATGGCAATCAAATGCTTAAAGAACAAAGGTGTCAACTTTTTAACCCGTTTCTATTCTTTTGGCTTGTTGCAAATTGCTTAGCCTACTGAAAACAGTTTTATGATATTTTTTCAAAAAATAAAACACATATAAATAAAATATATATATAAATTTGATTTTTAGTTGTTCGTTTAATTAAAGAGGGAATTTTTTATAGTTTGCAAAAATCATTTATAATCGAAGTCAATTCCAATTGCACATATGAATATGCAATTTTATTTACACTCGCATTTGAGTAGATTTTGCAAGCGTATTAAACAAATTGCATTCGCTTTCCCCTTCTCTTGCCTGCTCCGTCGGCGTCGCTGCTGAGAGCTCAAAGAGCGCCAAGTTATTGTTATGCTTTTTGTTTTTTTTTTTTTATTTACAGGGGAGCAGGGGTTAACCAACACAAGAGTCGCTGACTGTGTCAGCAAGTTGCTGGCGTGGTGAGTTTTTGCACGCAAGAAACGCTCAAATTTTGAGTGAGTCGCTCGCTGAGTGAGTTTTTTTTTTCACACAGGGGCAACTGTGACTGTGTATGAATGTGTGTGTTTGGCACATTTTTTGAAAAGGCTCGACGAAATCGTTGCGTTTTTCGGTGGTTGCAGGTGTCAGCTTAGCCTAATGAAAATTTAATTGATTTTTTTGTATTCTTATTGGATAGAATTAGTTTTAATTTTTTTTTCCACAATGTTTTTTGATTGGAAACTTTTATAACCAGCTGGGCCATGAAATTTGCATAAGCCAAATTCGACTTGAACAGCATCATTATATGCAGCAGCAGCATCAGTGGCAACAACAAGAGCAGCAGCAGCGGTGCTCGCCTCACAATCAGTAACTAGTTGCATGCAAAATGACTGCAACAGGTGTGCAAACCAACAGCAGCATAGACCCTGCCCCCCCCTGACCAACCCATCGCATAACCCAAGTCGCTTGGGCGCAATCTGCAACACAAATTCCCTGCAGCAATAAGGTTGCAGCCACTGACTGCGCGTGTGTGTGTGTGTGTGTTTGTGTATATGCATCTGCTTGTGTGTGTGTGTGTGTGTGTGATTGTGCCTTTGCCTGGCCCTGACTTGCCCTTACCCCAACAAGTTACCGTGGCTGAAGTTTTCAGCGCTTTCATGCCTCATATCTTTTAGAATGATAATAGTTCGCCTTCCGTTGCTGCAGCCAGCAGCATATAATATTTATTTTTTTTATTTTTTTTGCGTTCCGTTGTTGTTGCAGCATTTTGTGTAGTAGCACCAACAAACAAGAGCAGCAGCAAGAAGAGCTGTAGCTATTATAATGCCTGCCTGTTGCCTGCCTGCCCCTTCTGTGCCCCTTTCATTGGAATTGAGTTGAGCTCGATGGGTTTTTGGCTTTCATTTGGCTTTGGCTTTGGCATTGGCTCAGCTTCTGTTTTAGTTTAGAAATGGTTTTTCCTGCATAGATTTATTTTTTTTATTATATGCTATTTGCTATTTGCTATTTGCTATTTGCTATTTGCTATCTACTTTTGTTCGCACTCTACTGTTCTTTAATAGATTTTGTTGCCGTTTTCTTAATGCTTGCACTGATTTTTTCAATTAAATGTTTATGTATACGTCCATTGGCCATCCATTTGCCAGAGATAGTTTAATTTTCTCTAACGGTTTTGCGATTTTCATTTACATTTTGCAACAAATGACAATCACAAATGCCAACTTGCCTGCTTGCCTGCCCCAGTGGCCTGTGGCAATTTGTGACAGTTATTGTTGGCCAGAGCACAGTTTTGATTGACTTCTAGTTGAACTGTTGACAGATTGTTGCCAACTATCGCTGAGTCGAGTGTGTCTTTATTATATCCATAATTGAAACTGTGATTAAAACTGTTGTCACCCCACTGGAAATAAAGCTAACATTGTTTAACAGATAAATAATCTAGATTTTGATATTAAACACAAACAATGAATTTATTAACTTGTGAACTCTATTTTAAATAGTTTTTGAATGCATTTTCACTGTCAACAAAGTCTTTTCAGTTCTTGGTTTTTTTTTAAGTGTTGGTCAATGAAATTTGATGACACTTTTACGACGGAGTTGCTTTTCACTTCTATCCAATCTATCCACTTCGTCCAATTCTGGAATTTGGATTTTGTGTGTGGTTTTCACAATATCTAAGTCAACAAAATATATTGAAATCTGTGCAAAAACACAGTTCGACTGAGTTGTACTTCCACCACAAACAAATAGACTACTCCTAATTAAAATTTTATCCGTAAATAATCGTCAATTTATGCTAGTTTTAATTTTTGGAGTTAAATTACCAAATGATAATATTGATTCAGCAGCCCTGATGAGCCAAATAAATTGTTCTGCTCCCTTTGAATACTTTAATTATTATTTTTAATTTTAAAATTTGTTTTATTTTATTTTTAATTAAATTCAATTAAATTTTCTGCTATTTATTATTGCTATTATTTCTTAAGTCGTCTGACTTAAGTTGACATTAAATAAATAATTAAATGAAATAAAAAACAAAATAAGAAAAAATCAATAAATTTGTATTATGCCATTAGTTTTGATTTTTCTTTATTTTTTAAAAGTCACATAAGCATTCAAACGATTTTTAAAGCTTCCTCTAAAAAAACCTAAATCCAACTTTGGCCAGACAAAATCAAAGTGCAACAATCAATGCACCACTTTGCACACAACAATTTTGCGAAAACGAAGCCAATTTTTTTTTCGTATATCCAATTTTTTGCAATTTTTTTTGTTGCTTTTTGCTTTTTTTTATTTGTTGCAGTTGTTGTGCATTTTGTTCAAGTACGTCAAGTTCGATTGCGTTCTTTACCTTGAAATCTTGTTTTCTATCCGTTGTTGAGTTTTTTTGTTGCGATTTCGTTGTTGTTACTGTTGTTGTTGTTGTTGTTGTTGTTGCTATTGCTGTCGCATTGCAGCTGCAAAATCTTTTGCATGTTGCCCACCTAAATCGGCCCCCAGCCTCTACAGCTGATAGCCCCCCCCCTCGCCAACTTGCTTAATATTTTTATATATGCATTTCATTTATTTATTGAGCAACAAAAACAAAATCATCATTTGTTATTGTTGCTGTGTTGTGGGCTTTTCGCATTATTCTAAATACTCAATTTGCATATTTACTTATACAACAGGCATTAATTTGTGTGCTTATAAATTCAATTAAATTGTTTTTATCTACTTAGTTTGGTGCCTGATTTGTTGTTCTCGTTTTTGTTATGGCAACTTTAAATAAATTACATTAATGTTTTATTAATTTTTCTCAGTCAGTGGCGTTAAGTAAAATGCGGAAATTGTTGACGGCTTACAAAAGTACCAATCACAAATATCTATAAATAATAAATTAGCAATAATTACAATCGACTCGTGAGTGTTGCACACTCAAATTTCGCCACTCGTTAATGTAAGTATGTGTGTGTTTGTGTTTGTGTGTGTGTGTGTGTGTGTGTTTTTCCTCTTTGCATATGGGTCTTCTCGTTTGTGTGTGTTTGTTTAATGTGTATTGTTGTTGTATGTTTTGCATAAACCTTGACATCAAAACAATCGCAAACATGCTAAAATAACGTATACGCCGCACTGTATATGCGACGGTCTGGCAACGCCGTGCCCATGCCCCATAGCCCAAAATGCAACGCTTCGATGCATTTAAACACGAAAAACCAAAAATAAAAAATTAAATAAAATTGTGCCTCTGTCAGTTTTTTTTTTTTTTTTCTATTTTGGCTGCGCTTGGCCTCCATTTTGGCGTGCATTCATAACGCAAGTCGAGGTTTTCATTGGTTTCCAATTTTGCTGTTTGCTATTTGAGCTGTCGATGCCGCCTGCGTCGCCGCTTTGTGCCTAAAATTTATAGTTTGTTGTTGCTGTTTTTATTTATTTTTTTTACGTTTTTTTGTTGTTGTTTTGTTTTGCTTTTTGCCATTCGTCGCAGCAACCTCGAACTTTAGATTTGTTTGCAGTGTTTATGAGAGCAGAACATTTTGTTTATTGTTGTGTGTAGAGGCAGGCACTGAGTACGTGTCTTTATTGTGCCTTTGGTCTGTGGGCTTACTTACCAAAGATGGGTATACATATCATAACAAAAAAAAAAAATAACATTGCCCTAAAAATGAATTTATATATATATTTATGATATGAAAGGACAGAAATATAAAAGAACTCTTAGTACAATCAAATATGTTTACTCATTATAAAAATAATAAAATTAAAAACTACGAGCTAAATTTCTATTTATTCAACATACTTAATATTCCCATTCTATAAGCCGCTAATTGCATAAAGCAATTATAATCTCATCGATTATTGCAAAAACAGTGATTTAGGACAAGTGTTTTATTTGCAAGTAAATTAACGAGAGGAAAACAGCTGCGAGAAAAAAAGAGTAAGAAAAATATGTTCTTATAAAAAAAATCGAAGCAGTCAATTTAAGTTTTTACAATTCTTTACTTACAAATAGTAAACAAAAATTGAGAACAACCAAACTTATTTAAATAAGAAAATTCAAATTTCTTTTAGCTTTGTGTTGCCAACTTTAACTAACTGACCTGTTGCGTTATTGGGGCAAATCTGCATGTGGCAACAAACAGGAAGCGACGTTGCAGCGTCGCAGTTACAGTAACACACATTTCCCATTGCTGACTGTCGGCCATCATTTCCATTTAGCTAAGCGGGTGCTGAGGTCGCATAGCCAGAGGCACCAGAGCCAAAGCCGGAGCACAAGCTCGAGCTGAAGCCAGAGTCTGAATCAGAGCCAGGTTCCAATACAAGTTTTGTGGCGCTGACGCTGGCATCGACTGTGAAGGCGTTGCGCATTCAACAAGCGGCACTTTACTGGTTTTTTTATTGCATTTTTACCATTGCACTTGCCCCTGGCTTAGCTGCCTAGTTAACTTGCACTGGCACTCTTAAGCTTTTGGCTTGATTAATCGCTGTTCCACGAACGCTGTCCTGCACTTGACCCTAATGCATTGATTTTGCAGCTGACAATCTCAGCGTTGGCGAACATTATCAAATCGTCTGGTTTTAAGTACCACTTTATGGCCACACAACTGGCCAGTGGGCAACTGTGCTTTTTGGGACAAAACCAAACCAGACCGGAAGCAACGCGCTAACTTCCACTTCCGCTAAGTTTAACACCCACAGACGACGACGCACATGGAGTTGTTGCAAGTGCTGCTGTTGCTGCTGTGGCTGTGGCAATGGCTGCTTCTGTTGCAGGAAACGTGGATTTATCGTTGCGAAAGTTAACTGCCCTGCAGCCCAGCAGGCTCCCAACGGGAGCCAGTTTGCCAGCCAGCCTGTAAGTGCAACGGGGAAATGATTTTCTAGATTTTGTGGTTCACTTGTTGCACGTCCAAGCGATAAAATTCATTTTATTTTTCGTGTCGGCGAATATTCACTTAAATTGATACTCTACTAATAAACAGTTTAAGACTGTGTGTGTGTGCGTGTGTGTGTGTGTGTGTGTGTGTGTGTGTGTATATGTGTGTGTGTGATTTAAACAAAGTGCTAAAGCTTAAAATATACAATAAAATACCTGATATGTATAATAATAAATGGCTAGCAACTTACTATAAACTGGAAGTTGCCCGAATAAAAATAATTAAATGACCGCACAAACAACCAGCGCCAGAAAACAACAATAACAAAAGCAACAAAAAACAACAGCAGCAACAACAATAAATCAGCATCAAAATAATGCAACTATTTTTGCAGTTACAATAACTGGTTCCATTATTTAGATTTGATTTTTTTTCTTTATATTGTTATTTTTCTACATGGCTGATTGTTCAGTTTTGTTGCCATTTTTGTACAATAACCTTGAATAATTTTTGTATTTATTTGTTTTTTTATTTTAATTACAATATTTTGCTAATGAAAGAGTCAAACTAAATGTCTTATTGGTAACCAACTTATGCAAATATTTTTATGTAAGCAGTTAGCTAAAAAAATACCAGATATGAAAAGTTAAATTTAATTAGCTAAGCAAACTGAAAAGTCATAGGTAAAAATGATATAAATATTCTAATTTAAGTGTAAGCAATATTTATTTTGCAGACATAAAACACTAAAACTTGTCAATCGTGTTTGTTGCAAACTTCGTTTTTTAATTAGAATTTGAAATTGCTCATCATCAAATTTAAATATTTAAATATTTTTATAAATATTTGTTTTTTTTTTTATTGTTATTTTATGCTACTCAATGCTGTTGAATAGTTATGATGCACTTACAAATTTTGATGACAAAACATTAACACATTGCCCATAAAAAATGGCCTTTGCAAATTGTCTGAGTCACTGCACCCGCCTAAATGTTTTTTTTTTTTTTAGTCGTTTTGTCGTTTTTTAACAAGTATTTGTGACCTTTGTTGACTTGGCCCAGGCAACAATGATCGGTCTAACTATGCACTCTCAATTATATTGGTTTGAATTTGTTGTTGTTGTTGTTGTTGTTGTTATTATTGTTGCAAGTGCTGCTGCTGCTGCTGCTGTTGCGTGCAACTTGAGCTGCATTAGGAAAGGTCAGTGCCATCGCGCCACTGACGCTTGTGCCTCAAATGCATCATAACGCGCTTTTTGTCGTTCTCTGCCTCGCTGCTGTCGTCATCAACGTTGCCGTCGTTGCTATCGTCAGCAGGGACGAGGCAAAGGAAGGTGGAGGGGACGTGTTGGGGCATGGAAACGGGGCTGGCGCTGGGCTTCGTATCGCGCTTGCCTTTAATTCTTACATTGCGTTTTAAGTTGCAGGGCACTCAAACTCAAACCAACACACACACACACACACACACATATTTATACACGCATAGAGACTGTCAGGCAGTTGTATATATAGTTTAATGCAGCTGCAACTGCAGCAGCAGCAGCAGCAACTGCAACAGCAGCGGCGGCAGCAGCAGCACAAAAAACGCGCAACTCATTTAAAAATGCCAACGTCCATCAACGAGGATCGCCGAAGATGGCAGAATTTGTTGTCGTTTCGCTTTTTTGTCAAATTGTTTTGCTGAATTTTCTTGAGAACTTTTGCATTGTATTGCATTATATAGCCCCTTTGCTATTATTGCTGTTCTTCTTCTTATTGTTGTTGTTGTTATTGTTGTTGTTATTGTTTTTGTTGTTTTTGTTGTGTGTGTGGCTAGAGCGAGATGTCCGAGGAAGTGGTCACATGGAGACGACAATGAACTGTTTTGTTTTGTTTTGTTTAGTTTGGTTCGGTTTGGCTCAGTTTGGTCTTGTGAGCAACATTTGTTTGGTAAGCAGCAGCATTTTGTTGGTTTGCTCAGCAGCATAATTCCATTACTCATGTTTCCGCATTACGTCATTAACAGTTTTGCCAAATACAAATCTAAAGTTGAATATATAATTAATTTTTTCCTATAGCTTTTGAGCTGTTTAGCAGCCATTAAAGTTTCACATATAAGAAAAGTTTTCAACGAAATGTCAACTCTCTTCACATATAAAATTTATATTTTTTTCGCAATATTTTATACATGTTAATAACAGTCTAAATTGACAAAAGTGTCAAAGAATTTTCTTAAAAAAATAATATTAATGCCTCAAATAAAGGTTAAGAAAAGTGCATTTAAATATCATAGAAACTCCGCTGCTTGACATTTGAACTAACAGAATTTTCATCATAATTTCCACTAATTGAAATGAGAAATGCAAAAAAAAAAAAATGAGAAAAGCAAAAAAAAAAAAATGAAGAAAATTATTTAATTTTCATATTTTGTTTTAGCTGCCAGCAGTAAAGATGAATTCAATTTGCTGCAATCAAATAAAGAGCTTTACAATTTCAAGTTTAATTAACTTGACTCCAACAGTTCGCCAATGCCGATGCGAAAGGCAAAAAAAAAAAAAAATAAAAATTAAATTTCAGTTTGTCTGGCAGAGAAATTCACACAATTTAAGTGACAATTTGCTTGTGGCAAGTTGTGCTTGATAATAGTTTCACAAAGCACCCAAATTGCAGTTAAGTGTCAGGTCCTTTACACACACACACAAACACACAACTTTGTGGTCCTGCAACACACACACACATGCTGCCTGCAGTTGGCTGATTGTCAGTGTGTGTGTGTGTGTGTGTGTGCATGTGCTTGCCACACACAGAGGAAGGCAGATTACCACATTTTGGCAACATATACACTGGTTGCAAGCACCCATTCAAACATATGTAACCATACTTAGGCACCGCAGCCAGCTTTGAGGCACCTGTTGCACAAAGCATCTGCCATGCTAATTTCATTATGTAGAATCAGTTGTCGACTAACCGCAGGCTGCAACAAAAACAACAACATTTGCAACTCTTAATAATGATGATGCCTAAATCGAAATTTGCATAGTACTTTCATTTTCACTAAATACACATGAATACACACACACCCGCACACACACACACATACACACACACACACACACACATTGGGCTAGCTCAGCCAACAATTGATTGTTCCAACATCAGGCAACACATAGAATGTCATCTACACAACT
Source organism: Drosophila longiperda (assembly GCA_035042125.1). NCBI lineage: Eukaryota > Metazoa > Arthropoda > Insecta > Diptera > Drosophilidae > Drosophila > Drosophila longiperda. The sequence continues at coordinate 469,691 of JAWNLV010000010.1, forward strand.
GCACACACACACACAAACACACACACACACACACACACATGTATCACTAGGTTGCAATGCGTTTATGTTGTTGCTTGTGTTGCAGCCACCCACCTGTTGTTAGATGCAACCGACTGGATACTGGATTAGAGGCTGCCGCAGTTTCGTGCTGTCGTCTACATTTCCATTCAAATATGCAACAACAACAACAACAACAGCAACAATCATCGCATATAGGCCTTCACACACACAGACACACACACACACACACACACACACACTCACACACTCACACAGACAGACAATTTAATTGAGTGGTTTGCAAATTTAGTTCAGGGTCAGTTATGTGGCTCGATTTTGGCCTGTGCTTAGTTGGCCAATTTGGGTTTGTGTGTTTTTTGTTGTTGTTTTTTTTTTTTTGGGTGCATTTTGTTTGAGTACTTTTGCAAAGTGTTTAGGAATTTTGTTTATGATTTATGCACAACGCATTCGCCATGTGGTACGCATTATTATCAAGGCATGTTTAATAAGATTTTCAATTAGATTTCTATATGGTAACGCATTTATTTTATTGGAATAATTAAGAAAGAGTATATTTTAATTAAGTTCTTGTTTTTTTTTTGTGTTTCTCAACTCTCTGCATTGCTTGGCACAACAAATTCTTTAGCTTTCCCAAAGTTAATTTAGGGTGCCATTGAACAAAAAAAAAAATATGTTACATGCCGACGAATATTTGTGTTATTTTTGCCCTGGCTTAGATGGTGTTCCATTTCTCATTAGACAGACATTTTTTGCTACTGTGTTGTTGTTGATGTTGATGCTGCTGCTGTTGCTGCTGCACCTGCTGGTGCAACCTACACCCCTTGCAGTGCCGATTCAGGTGCTCGTTTAATTGCATGGCACAGCATAGCATTCCCTGTGGCAAAACTTCACTGTTGACTCCATCTTTTCATTCCGTTCACTGCCAAAACAAATTGTGAGAAAAAGGCCAGCAACACAAAAACAGAACACAAAATGTGCGTGCTACATAAATTAAAACCTATGCTTCAGTGGCTTCCCTAGAAAGAGTGAGAGCACAAATGATAAGTGAGATGGCAATAGCTGAAGACTTCACTCAAGTGTTCTTCTCGGCTCGGCACGGCTCTGATCTGATCTGATCTGCACTCGGTCTATTCAAGTCGATTCCATATTTTATGTCAAGTCTCCGCTTTTTTGCCTCAACATGTTTTGCATTGAATTCGGGTTTAAATTTCTGTTTATTGCCGCTGCCGCTGCTGCTGCTGTTGCTGCTGTTGCTGCTGTTGCTGCTGTTGCATCGCATATTCGTCAATTTTTTTGCTGTTGCAAGCCGCTGCAAGTGGCTGCCATCTTGATTATGTTGTAGCTCCCGCTGATGTAGTTGTTGTTGTTGTTGCTGTTCTTATTATTATTACTGCTCCCCAGCAGCAACACCAACTGTGACTCCGACAACGACAACAACAGCAATAATGAAGATAATAATGATGAACACGATGATGATGAAGATGATTGTAATGGTGATGATGATGGCGTGTTTGCTGTAATTTGCGCTACGTAAAACGTTCAAAAATGCAACAACGAACTGCATCAGCAGCAACAACAACAACAACAACAAACACAAACATAAATACAAACACAAAAAAAAAAAACGCTCTAAATGAAGGGAATTGAGCGCTGCGATCGTTGACGCTGCCAGCGTCTCAGTTCCTCTGCTGCGGCTGGCGCTGCCGGCGACGTCGCTGCTTCTGCAAAAAGGGCAAAATACGAAAAACCTTGAGGACGGTCAGTAACCGACAACCGCCAGCCCAGAAAAATTTGTATGAGCAGCAAACGAAAATTTTTGTTTAATATACCAAAGCCTTCGAGTACATCAGCTATGTAATTAAGAATGTTACTACTTCAAAGTACACTTAAAGTACATCAACTATGTAACTAAGAATATGCAAATTTACATAATTTATCCAAAAAAATATTGGTTCAACAGTTTTCAGAATTTTCCACTTTAAACGATAAGGATAAATAGGATAAAAAGAGAGGAAAATTAATAAATTCTAGCTAAAAAATATTTATACCAATCAATTTTTATTTTGTTGCTATAATAGAATTTATATGCAAAGCTAAAATTTATAATATATACTTAAAACATAGTCAACAATACTCGTCGTGTAAAGCTGCTTGCTGTAGGGTATTGCAGGCAGCGACGTGTCAATAACTGATTTTTTTTTTGTTCTTGTTTGTACATTTATTTTGGTTGCTCTTTCTGTTTTTATGTGTTTTTATTCGCTTTTTCGTTTACATTTTTCGTACAGTCAAATTGCGCATTTTTTTGGCTTTGGGGTGGAGCCTCTCTTTATGCGTTGTGCTGGCAGCGCTTCTGCCTTTTGTTGTTGTTGTTGTTACTGTTGTTGCTGCTGCTTGTGCTGCTGCTGCCCGGTTTTGGGTGAGGTCGTGGTCGTTGCCGGTTTTACTTTTTTTTTTTTTTGCGTCATCAGCAACGAGAACTGCACTTGAAAACTCAACTGGCGTGGTTGGTTGGCCGACGTCGGGACCGACATCAACGTCATCATTGTGGACTTAAAGTGGTTTTGGGTGTGCTTCGCTCGCATGCGTGTATCTCTGTGTGTGTGCGTGCGTGTGTGTGTGTGTGTGTGTGTGTGTGTGTGTGTGTGCGAATATATCTGGACCCCATGCGGTTAATTTATGCCCGCTTGCAATTTTGGCAGACAGTGAAAAAAAATATTTTTGGTCTTGTTGCAGCTCGGGCTGCAGCCAGTTTCATTTTTAGAACTTTGGCGAACCGGTTTTTTGGACGCGGCTTTCGATTTTATTTGTTGTCGGCGCATTAACTGGTTATTCTTATTTTCGTTATTGCTGTTGTTTTTTTTTTTTGTTATTATTGTTGTTGTTGTTGTTGTTGTTACGGTTGCTGTTTCTGTTAGTGCTGGCAGTTGTTGCAGTTGATAAATCTCGGCGCGACGTTGTCATAAATTTGCATTGGGCCATGCCATTGGCCCTGACATTTCTAAGGCTTCCTTGCCAGCCAAGTTGTTGTTTTTCAAGCTGAAGTTACCAGCGGCAGCAAATGTAATTAATCACAGCCAAATGCACAGAACGAGCATGTGAAATGACAAACATACAGACTGACTGACAGACAAGCAGACAGATGAGTGCACGACGACAGACAGACAGACAGACAGACAGACAGATGCTGAAGTTGTAGCAATTCATTTTTTTTTTTACCAGCCACCTAATCCACAATTCGACATAGCCAACGATTCGATTCGATTCAATTCCATTGGATTGCATTCATTTTCGCCACACACACACACATAATGAGGGGGTTTTGGGAGGTATCTGTGTCTGTGGTAAGAATTTGGTTGACTCTATGCCAGGGCATATCATATTTAGTCAAGTCAACTCAAGCCAAGCAACCAACGTAGCGGCATGCAACCAAGCGCATCAGTCAGAGTCAGCCAGAGTCCCAGTTCTCTGGGTCCAATCTCAGCCTCCTTACCTATCACAAACTGATTATTTTTAACAGAATCATAATCGTCAATGGCAACACCAGAGCATCTCAGCACATCTCCAAGCAGTTACCCTAACTTCACTCAATAAATCCATATAAATTTTTAGTTGAAATATTTCCAATAATTCCAAGACACCAAAAGTGATAAGAGAAATAAATAAAGTAAATATTAAAATAAAATGATTGTATACAAATTTATGCATATATGTTGATAAGATTAAATTGTTAGCCTTAATAATAATTAATAGAGTATCGAAGATTTTGTTGAAACTTTTCTTATGTTGCCATTGAATTTTTCCAGCCGTTCTCTTTGCGCCATGTAATTTGATTTTCTTAAAAGTTTCCGATTTCTAGTTAATATTTCGCACAGAGAATCGACAGCTTGGATTATTGTGGTTAATTTCTTTTAAATTATTTTTGCAGTTGCGTTTATAGGATAGATGATTATCAAAAAGCAGCGACAGCTGCTGACTAACATATACAATGTAGAAAGAAAACTGCCTGTTTGTATATATATATATATATATATATATATCTGTGTGTGTGTGTGTATGAGTGAGCTTAAGTACTACTCGTTGTCGTATCTTGCACTTTATGCATGACTCAAAATTGAAATTCAAAACGAACTTGACAAAATTAAAAGAAAGAAGCTTCATTCATGCACGCATACACAGACACTGAGTAAACAGCAAGCAACAACAACACAAACAACAGCAACAACATACGCATGACAGGCCAAATGGCTAGTCAGTCAGTCAGTCGGACAAGCAGCCAGACGGACAGTCAACCAGCGCCCTCAATGCACGCTTTATGCAACGACAACGACGAAGGCAACGGCAACGGCAACGGCAACGACAACGACGACAACGTCAAAGCAACAGCAACAGCAGCAAACGCAGCCAAAAAGTTCATTGAACCTGGCCCACTGCGAATTCGGTTGTTGTAGGTTAGGGACGACCGACAGACAAACAGACGAAACGACGAAATGACCGACCAGGGGCCTGGACAGGGGGCATGACGTCGTCGATGCTGACGTCGACGTCAACGCCGACTCTGTGCAAATACAAATGCAAATACTCTGCCGCTGTCGACGCTGCTGCTGCTGCTGTTGTCGCTGCTGCTGCGGCTGCCAAGTGTGACGAAAAATATACAAAACAAAATACAAAAAAAAAAAAAAACATAAAAACAGAAGAAAAAAAAAGTGCAACAACAATAAGAGTAATAACAGCAACAAGAAGCGTATTCAAAATAATAATAAAAATCGGTTGTTGGTTCAGTTCATGGCATACCATATGGAGCAGCAAAAGCAGCAAGTGGGGCAGGGGTAAACAGGGGGAGGAGTGCCAGTACCCGCCAGTGACCGTTGTTGTTGTTGTTGTTGTCTCTGCTTTCGGGTCTCAGTTGTCTGTTGTGTTGGTCATGGACGCCATTTCACATTTGTTATTTTTGTTGTTGTTTTTTTTGTTGTTTTTTTTTTGTAAATCATTTGCGATAAAGAAATATACACATTTATTCATGTATATTCTCTGTACACAATAAATCTGTATGTGTGTTAGTGTGAACTGCGTAGACTTCAAATCATAAGCCACACAATATATACATATATACATATATACATATTTACATACTTGTGGCTGGTCTTCTGTTCATCACAAAATATCAGCTGGCAGTGAGTAATGAGGTTTTTGAACTTGACATATGCCGCCGCTTCCCCCCTCGCTTCAAGTGCAAGTGAATATATCAATATAGTTATGAATTTTTTTTACTGCTGCTGCTGAAGTCAACCAATATTATGTTCCACTATTGGCATCATCTTGGCCAGCGGACAATCATTGAAAGCAGGGCAGCAATCATTTCTGTCAAATTGCTTATTTTTCGAAAGAGAGAAAGAGACATAGAGAGAGACAGAGAGAGAGACAGAGAGAGAGAGAGAGTTGTCAGAGTCTTGCTGTCTGATCAGGAAGGCTGCACTTGATACCTGACTATCTCACAAATCTTTAAAAAAAATCACTTAATTATCATATTATAAACAGTTTCATTTTTAATTTGAGCTGACAACGTGCAAAAAACCGGAAATTTACGAAATTGTCAACTGATAATATCATCGTTAAAGCAATTTCATATCTTTAGCGTCGAATTTTTGAGTTTGTTTGTCGTAAAAAATAAATAATTTAATGATAACTTTTCTTAGCCAGCAAAATATGTACGCAATGAGTGCATTTATTAACTTGGCATTGATCATTAACTGGTCTAAGTCAACTTAACACTTAAATTAATATATATTATACCTCTAATAAGCAGCTAAGTTAAGGCTGCTTCAATATTAACGACAATCTTTAATGATCTCTTTAAAGTTTTGTTTCCTGTGTTCATGGCGCAATTATAATAAATTGATCAATAATGGCTTTAAGTCTATTAAATGTGCATTTAACTAAAAATACAAACTGCCACAAGTTCAGCGACCATGTGAACACAACACACACAACACAACACACACACACAAACACTGCGTATACGTAATATTAATTGAAACATAAATGGTCGGAAAACACTTTCGCTTTCGACTTCATTGATATCTAAAACTAAACATCTAAAACTGGCAGCCCCCAAAAACGGCCCCGACTGCCCCGACAACAGCAATGTGTGAATTTGCAACACAAATTGTGCATGCGTGTGCATGTGTGTGTGTGTGTGTGTGTGTAAGCACGTGTTTGTGTGCTCATGTTTGTGTGTTTGGTTTTTGTGCATGCTGCAAGCACTTTTGGCGTTGCATTCATCTGTTTTGTATTTGGCAGGCAGCCAAATAAAATTTCGAGATATGACCTTACACAAAATGTGTTGCCGGCGTGCAACAGCCACTACAAACAGCAATAGCAACAACAACAACAACAACAACAACAACAACAACATACGGCCTGAACATTTCGACGGTTTCCGCGTGGATGCTGCGTCCATTAGAAATGCATTTGTTGCTGCTGTTGTTGTTGTTGTTGCTGCTGCAGATGTTGCTTGTTGACATTGACATTGGTTAAACGGCAATTTGTGCGTGTATATTTGGACGTGTTGCGTGTGTGTGTGTGCGAGTGTGTGTGCATGTTGTGTGTGTTGTGTGCTTTGCTAATGCAAATGTATTTTTAACATATGTTGAAATCTGTTTCATTGGGCTAAGCTTCAAATGACATAATTTGTGTTGCCCCTTTGCTGACTTTTACTGACCTACAATGCAACGTCCACATTGCAACCTTTGTGGTTTGCCTTATCAGGCAAACAGTTACTTGAATGTTTGTTGTTGCTGTTTTTGTTTTTGTTTTTGTTTTTGTTTTTGTTGTTTTTTTATTATTACTATTTTTTTGCGTATCTTATCAATTGTTGTGTTAATCTATGTGATTCTTACACTTCACTTTCTTGCCCACTTTTCGCAACGAAAATTAAAACGTAATAAAGCTCAATGCAATGCAAAAAAATAAAAGACAAAAAAACAGAGCAAAACGCAAAAAAAAAGATTTAAAAATATTTATTGTATATATATATGCAATGTATACAGTACGCATACATGTACATACATGTGTGTACATAGTACATACATTTACAGTGTGCCTGACCAAGGCCAAGCAATTTTGTATTGCACCCGAGTTCCTTGGCCTCAGCAATCTGTATGCTTTTTGTTGCCGCTGTTGTTGTTGTTGTTGCTGTTGTTGTTGCTGCTGTTGTTGCTGCTGCTGTTGTTGTTGCTGCTGTTGATTCTTGGTCATTGGCTTTGGCTGCTGCTGCTCCTCAGTTGAGACTGCTTATTTGTTGATTTCATTTTGGTTTATTTGTTTTGCATGTTTTCGTTTACTTTTACTTAAAACTGAAAATCACATTTAGCCGCACCACAGTTGAAATCACAAGGGGGGGGGGGGGGGTGGTGTACATTAATTGCCAATGTGGGCGGAACAAAATGTTATTTACTGCTGCAAATGTTCTACATTTATGAGTGTATTTTAATTAAGTTAATATACAATTATAAAATATTTTACATTTAAATTGACTTTAATTTTGCCAAGACTGATTCAATTTTGGTTATAACTCAATTTTTTAAGTAAATTTTGATATTTTATTTTTTAAAACGAATTCTTGTTGGAACTTAATTAATGCGATAATATCATAAATGCACATTCTTTAATGAGACAATAATTTATTTTTCTATTTAATGAAACGATAATTGATTTTTCCTAAGATCATTTGTTTTATCGCTGATTAATTGTGTATAAAAAGTCAGCATTATTAATCAGATTTCACAAATCAATTGAGGCGTTGAATTAACTGTAAATAATAATCGAATTAAATGCACAACATTTATTTTAAATGTTGCTTAAGTATCGACAATTATTACGGCTTTAGTTCTGATTCTTATCTAATGGCGCATTTAATTTTGCTCATTATTTATGGTGGTCGTGGTGGCCAGATCTTGTCCAGCGTCGAACTGTTTCCGTATGTCCACTTGGGGCAGAATTAAGTTGAGCTGATGATGCTTCCGCTTAAAGCAAAAAAAAAAAAAACAGTTGTGTTTGCCAAATGGTGGCCAAGCAGCGCTGCTTAGAACGGATGCAATTGACTTCCTGCCTGGGCCGCTCATTTGGGCCAATCAAAGTCTCGACGAGAATGTTTGCTTAAGGTGCCTGGGAAATGCGTAATTTTGCAAAACTAATTGTAAAAATCGCTTCTTAATTATGCATTCCAAAAATGTTGTTGTTGACATCAGACGTGCAGAAACTCACCCCATTAGCCCTTGTGCGTGTGTGTGTGTGTGTGTGTGCGTGTGTGTGTGCGTGTGTGTCTGCAAGATGCACAAAAATGCATTTATTTCCTGTGCTTTGTGTTCTTCGTTGCAGTAGCGTGCTTTAATTGCACATGAGTGTGCGTGTGTGTGTGTGTGTGTGTGTGTGTGTGTGTATTCTTGCCTTGCGCACCCCTTTGACTGTTTACATTTCGACAGGCAGTCGCATTTTAATTTTAGAATATATTTTTGGGTCTGGATTTCACAGCTCAGCTTTCAATGTGCATGCATGCAATGCGTTCCATTATTTCTCTATGTGTACATGTGTGTGTGTGTGTGCGTGTGTGTATGTATGTGTGTGTTTGTGTGCGTCTGTTTGCCTGCTGCATTTTTCATTATGCAAAAAAATTGCATACCATTTTTTTGTGCATTCGCTTCGACTTTTTTTTTTTGGTACTTTTTTATTTTACGAAATGCATTCAACAAAATTGCACGTTTTGCTTCGTGCATCTTTTGTGTGCATTGGAAAAAAATGCATTTGCCACGGGGTGGATTTTTATGGGTTTTGGGTTATTTTGAACGCTTTTTTTTCGGGGGTTCTCGCATTTGCTTGCGTGGTTTTAATTTTAATTGCTTCTCATCAGATTTTCATACATATATATTTTTTTTAATTTAACATTTTTTTGTGCTTACAAGCATGTTGTCGCCGATTTTATCTTTTGTAAATACCGTAATTATGTAGATTCCTTTTTTGGCGACATTTTCAGTGTGATTCAAGTGGTTTTTTTTTTTTTTTTTTTTTGCGACACAAAAGTGGTGCGGTTCAACAGCGATAGGTTCCTGAATTACAGACGATAAGGGTTTGGGATTCATTTTTTTTTTTTTTTTTGTGGTTGCTGTGAATCTGGGCTGTCGCTATGCAAATGTAAATATCCAAAAAACTCAAAACTTTTTATGAATCATGTAAACAAATTTAAAGACAACCATTATATTATGTTTAAAATTGCAAAATGTTAAAAATAATCAATAAAATTGCATAATGTTTTTATAAAAATTTAATAAATTAATATATATAAATTCAGCCAATAACTAACATATGTCGATAATTGCAAAAAGTTCTGGAGAATATATAGAATTATAATTGCTCGAGCTAACTACGAATTTATTTCGTTGAATCGTAAATATATATATATACAAATCAAGTGTTTAATAGTTATTTAATATGTTCCTTATTACAATTGCAATGCAATGCCAGCGAGCCCAGACCAAGGCCAGCTTATGCTGAAAAGCCTCGATTCAGCTGGTGTCATGTTGCACTCATGTTTATGCCTCAGTCACCTTCGCAAATCCAAATGCCAGTTCTTGATTATAGCCAGAACCGAAGGTCGGAGAGTCGCCGTTAACTAATGTAAATGCAATTAAAATCAACAAATATTTCGCTTATTAGAAAAGCATTAAATGCAATTCCACAATGTAAACAACAAAAACAACAAAAAAAATGGTTAAACAATTACTATATTTATTATACACGAATTTTTGTTACAAGGCATGCAAAAAAATACAAAAAAAAAAATACAAAAAAATTGTACAACGAAATTTTCGCATTAATTGAGAGACCTTGAAACCAGTCACGACTAAATTCAGACAGAGACCCAACCCCAAACCCAGCCTCTGCCCCAGCATCATACCTCCCCCCCCCGCTCCAACAAACTCAAGCTCCGACTTACAGACCCTGTCCCTGTCCCCAGTCTCTCTCTCGCAGTTTCGCTGTCCATCCATTCGATGCAGTCGCTGTGCCAAAAATTCTCAAAAAATAAAAAAAAAAAATAAATAAAAACTGAATTTTTCGTCTACAATGACATGCAATTGAGTCTCGCTGCAAGTCGAGTCGAATTGCTTTGTCCGCCCGCCCCGCGTCCGACTCTGGCGAATTATAATAATTTCAGTTTTGCTCTCGCGCGCTCGACATTCGCACAAAACCGACCAAAACCGTTGCATACTCAAAAAAAAAAAAAAAAAAAAAAAAGCGAAAAAAAAAAACGAAACCAACAAAAACAAAACAAAAAGTGCATGTGCAACGGGCGCGCGTTGTCAGAGTCGCCAGTTGCATTTCGAGCGGTGAGTGAGCGTCTCCGTCTTCGTCTCCAGCGCTAAACAAAGCGCTGTCTCGTTGTCGCCGTCACCATCGTCATCGTCGTCGTCGTCGTCGTCGTCGCCGTTGTCGCCGTTGTCGTCTCGGTCTCGGACTTGTTTTCGCTGCTTAAAACGCAACCGAAAAAGAATTGTTGAAAAATGTACAAAATGGAGAACAAAATGCACAAAATAAATTAACAAACAAAAAAAAAAACACACACAAAAAAATAGCAGAAAAAAAAAAACTCAGAGCGAGTTCAGCAGCGTTTGGTTCTGGGAGCGACTGCCAATGAGTGCATTTAGCTAGCTGAGCGCAGAGTGCATTTGTGTGTGTGTGTGTGTGTGTGTTGTGCTTGTGAACTAATACCAATGCATGAAAAGTGCAATTAAAAATACACTGACGTTGGCCTTCCCCTGCCAGCCGTAGCCTCCTGCTCACTCAGAAGTTCCACGCTCACTCACTCACAGAGCCAACTGCGGCGACACATTTTGCGCTCCGAGTTGGTTCTTGCCACCATTTTCTTTTTTCCTTATTTTTTTCTGATTCGTTTGTGTTTTTGCCTCTCTTTTTTTTGTTAACCAATTTCGCTTTTAACGTTTTTTGCCGGCTGCCATGAATGAAGCGCACCAATACATTGGGAACATTGCTCGCCGGCAGCTACCTCCCACTTGGCGAAGGGTCTCTCAATCTCTCGCTCAGCCGCTGACGAGTGCCACTGCAATTTTTTTAACTACACACACAGGCACACTCACTCACACACGCACACACTGAGACAGCTGTAAGTTGAGCGTTATGTTCTCAGTCATGGCAAAATGCATTGCAGGCAGCGAAACTTTTCTTAGACCTTTACAACGGCAGCATTGTGGCTGACTCTTTGTCATATGCATGTGTGCAATTCTGCCTGTGTATGTGTTTGTGTGTGTGAGAGTGTGTGGAGAGCAATCTGCCGCTGCACTCATTCTGCCGCGCGCTCAGTTTGGGCTCCGGCTCATAGTCACTGTGCCGGGCAGCTCAGCTGGATGGCAGCTTTATTGTCGGTCGTTTCGAACGGTTCGGTACGCTTTTGCCATAGCTTCGGATTGTCGTTGTAAGCGCAGCGGCAGCAGCAACAGCAGCAACAGCAGCAACAGCAGCAGCATTTAGCAGCGACGCCAACGTTGCCGTCGCAGTCGCCGTCGACGTCGACGTCGTCGTCAAGTTAGTCGATTTTGTTGTTTACGTATTAGTAAAGTTGTCTGCGTTTGTTGTTAGTGTCGGTGTTTGTTTGTTGTTGACGTTGGTCGCGGTGCGAAATTTGTATTTATTTTCTGCTGCTGCTACCAACACACTCTAACACACACGCACACACACACACACACACTCGTTATACTCTAGTATTAGCGTGCGTACATGTGCATGTGTGTGTGCATGTGTGTGCATGTGTGTGCGTGTGTGTGAGTGCATTACATGTGCTTCCTCTTCAACTACAACTCAAAGGCTAACAAACAGTTGACGTGCGTTTCTCTTGTGATAACAAAATCTTTCAATTTCACTCGCGTTGCAATTTAGAGCCTAAAATCAAATTTATTTACAAAATTTGCTATATATATATATACATATATATTTTTTCAACAATCCTGGTGCTGTGAGAATAAGAAATTAATCAAAAAACACAACTTTTTACTGAAATGTAAGCAAAACTGTGTAAAAGCAACTTCAAATTTGAGCTGCGAACTAAAAGTAAGTAAAATTTATTTATTTTTATTTGTGTAAATAATAATAACAATAATATTAAAATGAGCTGACTTGAGGGTAACACTACACAGAGTGTGTGTGAGTGTGTGTGTGTGTGTGTGTGTGTGTGTGTGACTGAGTAGTCTAAATGCTTTGCACAACGTTTAATCACATTCACACACACACACACACACACACATTTGCGATAGTGCTAAAAGGTCAAGAAAACCCATTACATTAAAAACAAACTGTAAATTATTTCAACTATAGATTATTAATAATATGTACAATATTTTTATTTTTATTTTTTTTATTGATTTACATGAGCTTTATAAGGCACAATAATCTCTCTCACACTCTCCCTTTCTCTCTCTCTCTCTCTCTCTCTCTCTCTCTCTCTCTCTCCCTTTTTAACTCTCCCACCACAAATCTCTCTCCCTTTGTCATTTACACTCAAAATGCAAAGAGTTTGTTTTTTTTATAAATTATTTCCCCATTTTTTTGCTGCTCTGGTTAATTTTTTTGCATGAGCGAGTTGTAAAATTAGTTGAAAGGGAAAGGGTGCGTTGGCCCCTTGTGGCAACTACGGGGAAGTTGGCAACTGTTTAATAATCTCAGCGCTGACTTAGGATGCACAATAAATGATATAAGTGCATTCGATTGTAACTGTAATATTTTTGTTCCTCTCCATTACAATTCAGCATTATTCTCAATATTAACTCAGCTATGTTTATCATATTTTTGTCTACATTTAACATTTTCTGAAATCAATTTACTGATGAGAATCCTAAAAAAAGATCACTCTACTTTTAAAAATCGCCACTAATGTATTATTTGTTAATTATATATATTTATGTCGCAGTTTTTATTTTCCTTATATTTATCGTTCCATGTCAAAAAATTAGAATAAATATTCAAGTTTGGTTGATACTTTTAAATTTGTTACCCAACCTCAAGCTCTAAGTGCATTTGCCAATGGATATTTACGAAAATGCTACAAAAATTTTCCATAAGAGCTGGGAAAATAAATAGGTGATGAAGCCAAACAAATGCGCTGGCTTTGGGCGCCAAACGTGGCATATTTGCTTACAGACACACACACATTAATACGCACATACACATACACATACACATACATACGTATTGACTACAATGGGCATCAAATGCACAGTCATCAATTTGAGTAGCTATTGATAAAAAAATGCTTTGTTGTTGTTGTTGTTACTCTTGAATACGTCTCAATATACTTAAGTATACAAAATAAAATAAAATTCGCGGAAATCTTTATTTGTAATTTATGCACAAATGTCGCCACAAATTTATTGTTTAGTGAACAACAACAAAAACAAAAAAGCAAAATTTGAATAATAAAAATTTCTAATTAATGCGCTTCTAATTTCTTGCCGCTGACAGACGGAAGCATTTTCGCGATATGATTTTCTTTGTGCAAATGTCATTTTAAATTTCGAATAATTCACTTTGTGAAATTTATGACAACAAAACAAACAAAAACAATGAATCAGCCAGGTGGACACCCACGCATAGCGATTTTCTTTTTATTCTCCAACTGCCCATTTTTACTTTATATATAAAAATATATTTTTTTTTAAATAATGTCGCCCCACGCGCAAATTGATGTCCTTGTCGGAGCTGTGATTGTTTTGATTGTTGTTTCGGAATGAATGTCTTGGGTGGCATTTCCGCAATTGTCTGGCCTGGACAGACTAACGACAAGTTCTCAACTTTAATTGCGGCAACGCCATGAAATGAAATTTAATTTCATGTAACATTTATGCAATAGCAAATTGATTTGGGCAGCCACTTCTTAGATGGCAAATACCATTAGAGCCATTAGTCATGCCATGATGCAACAAAAAAAAAAAAAAAAAAAAACCAGAGCCTCTGGCGTGTTTGCAAATCTACAAGGATTAGCATTAGAGATGCTGCACACCAAATAGCTGTTGGCTGAAGCAGTAGTAACAGCAGCAGCAACAACAACAACAACAACAACTTTTGCCAACATGCAACATACAATCATCTGGCTGCCAGTCGTCGCTCTCTGTCTGTCTGTCCATTTAAATATGTGTGTGTTTGTGTATGTGTGTGTGTGTGTGTGTGTGTGTGTGTGTGTGTGTGCACGCGGCAAGTAAGAAAACGAGTTATTGGAACAGGTTCATGACCTTGACCATCAACAACACCACGGCAAGGCAACACTTTTATAACGTCTGCGTTGCATATGGCACTCAATGGCAGACAAAGGAAATTGCAGCCGCGTTGCTGCCACTACTACTACTGCTGCTGCCACTGCTGCTGCTGCTGCTGTTGCTGTTGCATTTGCATTGCCATTGTTCAAGTGATTGGATTAGAAGCTTGCCACGCCACACAGGCAACAAGTCGCACAAGCTAACTGCAACTGAAATTGCGATTGTTGCTTATGCAAGAACTTGCAACACAGCCAAACCCGTCGTCCTATCACTGACTCAGTGACTCACTAAGCCAAGGCTTTAGTCAATGTTTTGGCCAAAGTCAGCATATTAAATATGTAAGCGTGATTCATTCATTGGCTACTTTGAAAATTAAACTGCGTCATCAAAAATGTTTCATTTTGCATTTTGGAGCTGACTGCAATTCCTCGAATTAAGCGCATCAATATTTATTTATTTAAATTATTTTCGAAATGCATTCAACATCAATTGCTTTCGAGCTTTGGCTACAGTCTAAAAGTCAATCGAAAATGCGAATAGGTATTTAATTTCATCCCCGCAATCCCCTCATCCTCTTGCTGCATTTGATTTTTTATTTTTTTCATAGAACGGCTAAATACAAAAGCAAAGCGCATAAAATAAACTGTTGTTGCTCGGAGTTGGGTGGCGCTGGGTGTTTATATCGTATTTTTTTCGTATTTTGTTTTTCTATTTTATTTCTTAAAATTGTTGCTTTTTTTGTATTATATAAAAGGAGATGTTGGAAAGGCAGAGCCAAGCTGGAAGCGTTCCAGGTATATAGAAAAATGCAACAGGCAGTTGTTGTTATAGTTGTTCTTACTGCCAGCCCATTTTTGTGGGTGGTAGTTTGGGCGTTTTGGGCGTGGAGGTCGGTGGGCGGTGGACGGTGGACGGTGTTCTGTGGTGTGTGTGTGGTGTGTGCAGTTGGGCGGCAAAGTTTTCGCTGATATTTTTCTTTTCGCTGTGATAGAGCGCTGGGTGTGAGTGAGGTAGCATTGAGATAAATGGTTTTAATTTAACTTTGGCTATGTCACAGCACTGGCAAAACCATCGTAGGAAATCGTACTTTGCATAAGAAAGACAATGAATTCTGATTCATGAGGCAAATTTTTTCTTTGCAACAGGTGCAGTGGTAGACATGCAGCTAAATTGTTAGCACAAAATGTGAACAAGTACACAAAAAAAAAAAAGAAAATATGATTATGCTTACAATTATGTAACGTTTTGTATAAATATCTGCGGCAATGCGGCGTATGAGCAACCTTAAAAAAAACGAGCAATAATATAAAAAGTATTGTCACAATTATTGTTAGCCCGCAGTTGTTGTTGCAAATTCGATATAAGCCATGTGCACAAACACAATTGAATAAATAGTTGCAACAACAACAACAACAACAACTTCTACATTGTCCTTAAGCTTATCAACTTTTGCACAGCAACGAAAAATTCCAAAACACTCAACGCAGCAGTCGGGCAAAAACTAGTCAAACATCAATAACAATTCACCTGTTGGCCAATGCAAATACAAAATACAAAATACATTTAAGGCAAGCTGTGAAAAATATGCAAAAAAAAAAATATATATATTCACAAAATTGCAACAAAAAAATAAATTACATATGGAAATAATTTTTTTTGTTGCATTTTATTTTTTTTTTTTGGAATATTTTCATTAACAGACTTGTGTATTTTCAATTTATATGCATTTATTTATTTATGTGTGTTGCTATCTTCGCTGCCAGCAGGTATTTGGCATTACAAATACACTCAGCGGCATTGAAAAGCTTTCAATAACCATATACAAAATTACTTAATTTAAATTTGGTTTTGAATAACTCATTATTTTACATAACCAAATATATTTGCTTAGCAAAAAATAGTTTTATTAATACACTTAAAATACTATTTCAAATTTTATGCACGACATTTAAGCCTATAAATTACAGCTTAAATAATAATGAGAAATTGTCAACAAAAAAATTTATTTTTACTAAATTGCAATAATTTTTTAATTTAGCTTCTCAATTTGAGCAATATTTTAATTTTAGCTTCAGAATGAAAGTAATATTTCGTTGCTTATGTAAGTGTTGAAATGTCAATTATGTTTACACATTAAAAACTAAATTTTGCTCTTAATTGCTTTTCTACATTACTATTTAAAATATTTTCAATTAATCACAATTTTATATGCTTTATTAAAATGGGAATTTTTTCACAATCATAGCGAGTCATCCAGAATATAAGCTAAACTTAGATTGTCGTAATTCAAATGAAATTTAATTCGTTTTCCCCAACACCAAATCAAAGTGCATTTTCAGATATGAGGGAAACAAACAGTTTTATCGTACAAATAAGAAAAAATTAATTGTATAAATTATTATTAACTAAGCTGAAGTTTATCCTTAATACTCTGCCAATTCGGATCGCTTAAGAGTGCTTCAGCAGAAACTTTTTCTATATGCGACATTTTGCACGGCCGCCGCAGCAATTAAATGCATGGCACTCACTGAACCCCCATCCCCCTCCGCCACAACCCACCAACCGCTTGCAAATAGTTCCAATTGCGGCTGCATGTTTTTTGACGATACACAGTCTGGCACACACACACACACACACACACACACATACACACACACACATTTACACACTCATAGACATGGACACTTGTATTGACGTTTGGTTGGCGACAATTGATTTTTGTTACGTTTTCGTTTATTTTCATTAGTTTTTGCTGCTGTTTTTTTTGTGGACATTTTTTTCTTGTTTTTTTTTTTTTTTTTAGCAATTTAGTTCGTTTGCTTTCTGGCACTGACGCCAATGTCGTTCGCTGTTATTTAGACAACTGCTGAAAAATATTTTCATGCCCCTTTTGCCTTTCCGTCCCCCTCCCCCGCACTTTTTTTTCCATTCTATTGCTGAGGCGATCGGGCCAAACACGCGCTGCACTTTGTTGCCAGTTGTTGTTGTTGTTATTGTTATTCTTGCTTTTCATAATTTGTTTTATATGTAGTTATTGTTGTTGCCGTATATTTTTTGCTGTGTGTGTGTGTGTGTGTGTGTGTGTGTGTGCTTTTTCTTGTTGCATTTTTTTTTTCCAAACTGCATGCGAAGTTTTTTGTGGCTGCTTTGTCGGCTCCGGTTTGACTCAATTTCGTCTTATCTAATTTTTGATGTTATTTCTATTTCTTTCTTTTCACCACATTCGAGAAACTTTTCTGTTTCTCTCTCTATTTTTTATCGCTTGCAGTTTTTAGTTTGGTTTGTATCTCTAGGTTTGGGTTTTTTTTTTGTTTTCATTTTGCGTTCTGCCTTTTTGCGTTTTTTGTTTATTTATTTTTATTTTTATTTGTATGTTTTTTTTTTGTCGAAATCAGGGCAAATTCATCATCATCAACAACATCGTCGTGCCCGTTGCGTTTTTTGTGTAACAAAGATAAGGTTTCGCCAGCGAATGAGTGGGTTCTGTTGTTGTTGTTGTTGTTGTTGTTGTAGTTGTGGCTGTAGTGCTCGTTTTTATTCTTTATATAATTTGTAACGGGGGTTTTGGAGGGGAAGAATGGCAGTTTTTTTTTTTTTTGCGTTTGTCGAGTTAATCATTTCGGTCGAAATTTGATAATTTGAAGGTGACCCCGATTTGTAAGGCGTTGCATGACTACAAATTGCTAGAACATTTTGGGCTGCTGATAAGCAGAGAGCTAGAAATGGCTGCAGCAGCAGCAGCAGCAACAACTGATGCCACACACGGCGTATGGCGTATGGCGTATGGGCGATGTGTCAGCACATAAGCGATAATACTTATGCATATTGCCTGCTTACGTATTTATTAAAAAATGCTGCATTACATTTACAAAATTGCATGCGCCAGGAGAGAAACGAGACCAGCCAGCCAGCCAGCGAGCAATTGCCAACACTCATATCTCAGGGCAGTTTTAATAAAACCCAAAACTGACATCATAAAACATAACACATATGACAGCAGTATGCCGGCATACAGGTCGCATACGTAACATGCGCCATGCTGCCACACCCTGCCACACACACACCAGCACACACACAGACAAAGCAACAAGTCGTTGTACCCAAATATATAGCACTGGCAAAACCAAAGAAAAAGAGAAAAAGATAAAAAAAAATAACGGAATAAGGAACGAGGAAACTAAATAAATGAAAACGAAGCAAAAATACGAAGCAACACCCAGAATAACCCAGACCCAGACAACCCTCGAATTCAACAGCAGCCCAAAAAAACAGCAAAACCAATGCCAAAGTAAAAAGCAAGAGCAAAATTTCTTTTTTTTTTACTTTTTTTTATATTATTTCTATTTTTGAGTTGAGGGAGTATGTATTGGGTGCAATGCTGCTGCTGTTGCTGTTGCTGCTGCAGCGCTGTCAACCCCTTCTCCAATCGCTGTTGCTGCTGCTGCATTGGTATTGGTGGGTACTCTTGCTGGAACTGTTGCTGGAACTGTCGCTGTCGCTGTCGCTGTGGCTGTGACTGTGGCTGTGGCTGTGGCTGCCTCCTGTTGCGCATTGAGCTCAAAATAAAAGTTTCGTAACGTTGTTTTCACATTTCCTGCAACGCGTCACGGGCTGGGCTGCCAGTCAGCAGCCACTGCCTGTTGCAGATATAGAAAAGCGAAGCTAGTCTTGTTGTTGCTGCTATTGTTGTTGTTGCTGCTGTTGTTGTTGTTGTTGCCAAATTGCACACAAAACATGTCGAAAATGTGCCATATGCCAGCAGCAAATGAAATCGTTGTCTGCTCCTTCTAGCTGCATGCAACAGTTTTGCCAACGCACACATCCACACACACACACACACACATACACACACACACACACACACATATAAATAGAGACAGACAGTTAGTGCTATATATAGACAATATTGTTAGCTCAATACTGCTTCAACAAACACAGACAACACAATTCGACATGGCACATTTAGCATCCTTGAGCGGCATTTAACTTTGTTTTGTGTGTGTGTGTGTGTGCAACACCCGCATGCCACTTTTTCATCCTTGTTGTTGTTGGCTTATTTAATTTATACTCGTGTTGACTTCGTTAAAGTAATCAACGTGCTCAGCAAGTGGTTCCATATAACATTTTGTGCACTGCTAAGGAAATCGAATTTATTTTTTTGTGGATTGCAAATTGTCTTTAGTTCTTAGCTGATTACTTAGTTAGTCAGCGCCTGACAAATACATTAGGGTCAAGAGCAATGGCCGGTGCATAAAAAAGCAAAATGCCCAAAGTCAAATTGCAAACAACCAAACAAACAAACACACAAACAAACATATATTTGCGTGCATGTATGTATAATAAATCAGCCAATGGCCAAACAACCAATAAAACTCAAAGCCAAGAGCAAGTCCAATGGCACAAACAACAACAACAACAACAACAACAACAACAACAACAACTACAGCTGCAACTGCAACGGCTAAACTTGTCTTTTTGGTTGTCGGTTTGTAGGTGAGCTGGGCCATGAACGAGCCGCGATCGACCGCCACTGCAAATGGCGACCTTACAGTCAGCCAGTCA
The DNA here is from genome assembly GCA_035042125.1 of Drosophila longiperda. Lineage (NCBI taxonomy): Eukaryota > Metazoa > Arthropoda > Insecta > Diptera > Drosophilidae > Drosophila > Drosophila longiperda. Next base: position 489,586 of record JAWNLV010000010.1, read on the forward strand.
ACTAGTCAGACAGTCAGCCAGTCAGCCAGTCAGCCAGCCAGCTAGTCAACCAGTCGCCCATTCAAGCAGCCACCAACACCAACACCAACACCAGCTCAGTTTTAGCTGTGGTCGTGTTTGTCGTGGCTGTTGCAGATCGCAGATCAACGTTAGAAATGGAAATGCGCTTCGCTGCATACAATGGCAGCAACAGCAACAACAGCAACAACAACAACAACAGCAACAACTGAGCCAAATGTGTGTTACTGTAACTGAGCCAACCAGCCAGGCGGACTGGCCAGTTAGTTAGCCAGTCAAGTTAGCCCGGCCAGCGGTGGCTTTGGTTTCGTTTTCGATCTTCCTGTCATTGTGTTGGTGTTGCCGTTGCCTGTTGCCATTGCCGTTGCCTGTTGCCTGTTGGCGCGTGCTCATGTTGCTTCAGTTTGTTGCATGTTGCTGTTGGTTCACTTGTTGCATGCGCCCCCCAGCAACAGGTGAGAGTTGTCATTGTTGTTGACCAGAGTCGTGCGCAGTACAACAACAACAACAACAACAACAACGACAGCAACAACAATTGTTAGTACTAATGGCCAATGATCTTTTATCGGAGTTGCCGCAGGGCCAATGCCGCTTGAAGGTGGCAAATTGTTATTATTGTTGCAACGGAAGAGTTCAACAAGTCGACGAGGCTGTTGCTGTTGCAACGGAAGTGGCAACTGCTCATCTGTCAGTGTCAGGCAATATTTAAAAATTACTTATAAAAGTGTCAGAAAATATCAGAAAAAAAACCATATCTAAATGAGATATTATATAGATTTATTAATCTTAATCAAAATCCTGTATAGCATTTTATCTAAAAGATAAAAAGTATTTCGTCACTTTTTAAATAATTACTTCATTTTTTATTACTTGACAAACAAGGAAATAACAAATAATATCATGAAATAAATTTCTAATGAATCATAAAGAAAATTTTAAATTAAGATCGAAACCAGATCAAGATGAGTAATAAAAAAAAATTATATAATAAATATGCTGCAGTTTGCAGGTTTCTTAATATATTTGCAGTACATGCGTCACATTAAAATAATAATTTATTTTTATTATTTGATAATTTATTGCATGTACAACAACATAAAAAAGATAGGTTGAACGCTGATGTGTATAATATAAAAATTATTTATATTATTATGCAGCCTTGATCTGTAATTTATATATTTTCCATAGTTAGCTAATTGCAGTGTTTGAAATCACTTCATTTAATGCCATCATTTGTTAACCGAAATACATCAAGCTCAATTAACATATTTAACTTAATCGAATACCATATAATTAGCACAGCATTAGTATGTGTGAAAACTAAAGACAACTAAAGGTCGCATCAGAGAACAAATCAAAACAATTTATAAACAAATTTCTAGAAAGTGAACAGGCAACAAAAGCAAAAAAAAAAAAGAGCGCACATAATTAATCAAAATTATGAGAACTGTGTGTTCAAATAAATGTAATCGCTGATTTCCGCCTTTTGCCAAGCAAAACTAAAAAACCAATTTATCGGCATAAAATACTAGATATATATATATATTAATACATTAAATTGCAATAAATGAATACATAATAAATAATAGTTGCAACAGCAACAGCAACGCCAACATATAAATTAAATGCAAATGTGTGTTTAGAATAACAACAAGAAAAAAAAAAAACTTAACTCGTACAACTCTCATATATTGAGCAGCCAATTGGAACAATGCAAATTGTTGCAAATTGCAATAAAATACAAAAAAAAAAAACTGTTTCAAGGTTTAACATTGGCCACGATTCCAACTTCTATAATTAACAAAAATTTGGCTCGGGCCTTGAACACTTTTTGAGCACAAATTGCAGCAAAATTGAATTGTATTGAGAATTGAAACTGGTTAGCCGAAATGCACTTTGTGCCCAGAATTCTAGTATATAACATCTGACTGACTGATATTAACTGATATTTTGCACACCAACTTGTTTTCAATAGCGAGCACTTAATTCTGTTCTATCTCAAAACCTTTGAAGCCAATAAATTGCGTTGTCGCTGCCATATTTTTTTTTTTTTGTTTTTGTGATACGTTTTTTTTTTTTGTTTTTTGCGACTGCACATGCTTGTATATATGTATATATATATATATATATATATATACTATATGCTTACAAGTTTCAAGCTGCAATCCGGCCTTGATATTTTGCAAAAATTTATTTATGAAATCAAATGCAGGCGAGCGAGAAACCGAGAAGCTGAGACAGTGACAGAGACAGCAATAGCGAGAGAGAGTGACAGAGACAGAGATATAAAGCGACAGCCGCAGATACTTGTTGCATTCATTATATCTACTATAAAGCGTTCGATTGAATGAGTTGTCTCAGCTTTTATTTTTTGTATCTGTAACACGTACCAAGATTGCTATGCTTCTGACTTGAATCTCTATCTGTATCAGTATCAGTATCGGGCTTGGCACCCCCCTCCCTTCTTGCAACTGCTGCTGCTGCTGCAAAAAAAAGGCAGGAAGCGTCAGTACTGAGTTTATGTTGTTGTTGTTGTTGTGTGTGTGTGTGTGTTGCTCATCTACATTTGGGCTGGCAAATACGCAGCAGCTGAAAAGCTGAAAGAAGCTGAAAAAAATAAAGAATAATTGCAAATTGTGTTTTCTATGTAAATAGCAAGTGTTGTTGGCTCAGGTTAAATTATAAAAATATTTAAAATAATACCAAAAAGGCGTTGGGCTGGCGCTGCGAATCGCTCAATCTATGGCCCAAGGAAGCAAGCAACCAATTGCTGCCCGTTGTTGCCGTTGCCGTTGCCTGCCTCGACTCGATGCGCTGCCAAGCGACGTCCATCATAATCAACGTCCATCATCAGCTGCTGCCGCGTGCTCCGTTGACACACCCACCAAGTAGTAGCAATGGGCTACTGCATGCCGAGCCAGGCCAAGCTGCACGCCAACTGCCAATTCCAATTCTTGTTGTTGCACCCCCTTACTTTTGGCATTACCCCACCCCCCCGCCTCTAGCGCTGTTTGATGGCAGCAAGTAATTTTTCATCACCAACACAGAGTCAGAGGAGAGCCACAGCCCCCAACATAGACTGCGTCCATCTTCAAACTGTTGGCTACTAGTTTTTCAAGGGTCCGCATCGTCCGTTGCAAGTTGCCTATTGCCCGTTGCAAGTTGCCTTTGTATTAGCGCCCATGTACTAGTCCCATATCTGATATTAGAATCTCAATTAGTTTTTCCACTGTCTTTATGCGTATGCCTTGAACATGTTGCCAAGTATTGTAATTTAGTTTTGGGGTCTGGATAGGCAGGTTTTTTGTGGCCAACAAGTGCTTGAAAAATGGTAGCAAATTTTAGCAAAAGCACTTCAATTTCAACTATAATTAAGAAACAAACAAAATGCGTGCAATCTATAAAAAATAGAACATTTTTATTTCTTCTTTGAATACTAACCAAAATATTTATTTTTTATGATTTTTGTAAATGAACAGTCATTGGGAGAATTCGTAGACTCATTGCGAAAATCCAACACGTTTTACTATTTACGGCGCTATAATATTAAAAAACAAAATTAATGCAAACGCCAACAACGACGACAACAGCATTTGAATAAATTAGTGTAATAGACAGATTAAACAATAACAACAACAATAACAACAACAACAACAATAGCGACAATAACCACAACAGAAAAAATCTGTTTGGTTGTGTGTAAACTAGGAAATATCAAAAACTGGTAGTTGCCCGAATAGTAAAAGCCCCACAATTACAATTCAAGCAATAAATATATATCTATATATATTGTAGCAAAAAAAAAAAAAACTGAAAAAAAACTACGACAACCTGCTGCTTGGCAAGAATGCAACTAAACAAAAAAACAACAACAAAAATCAAAAACAACAAAAAAATAAAAAACTTAAATATTTTCAGCATATGAAATAAAAAAAAATTAAAAAAAAATAAATAAATTGCAACAGGTTTTGAGAGTGTGTGTTTTCGCGCTAACCTTGAAATAAAACTCGTTTAATCATTTCTCAGGCGACTCGAAAAATGCTATGAAAACAATAACAACAATGAGAAGAACAACAACAACAGCAGCAGCAGTCCGACATATGAAGCGTTAAATGGCGCATTATAAATTTAATAATTTCAACTGACTTGCATTGGAAAACTTTTGTGATAATCGCAATTAAATTTTAATCTCTCTTTTTCTCTCTTTCTCTTTATCCAATTTGCAGGTACAGTTGCGCCAAAGTAATTTCCGCATTAAGCCGTTACACACACACACACACACACATACAAACAAACATTCGTACATACATACAACTATCAAAATGGCCGACTGCTCATTTACCAGATGCCAGCAGGAGCGTCGGCTCATCAAGCGCGAGCTAATGAAGTGGTCCAAGGATATGCTGCACATTGTCGGTGAGTGTCCAAAATAATTCTCTCTTTGCCCCACTTGCCATTTAATTACAAAAAAAAAAAAAATGTAGATGGAAAAATTATCCAAGCCACTCGCTACTGAAGTGAATCTCAATAATTTGCTTGTTGCACGCCCACAATCTCTGTTTTTTTTTTTTTCATACCAACATTTCCAGCGGCGACTGCGTCATCTTCCAGCAATTTCTTACTGCACACAGACACAGGCAACTTGCATTTGTTTTAGTGTAGCACTTTTATTGCCTAAGCCAAGTCCAACTAAATTGAGGAATGGGAATGGGTTTTGGGTTAGTTGATCGTCTCTCATGTTAAGGCTCCAAATGGGATTTGCCTTAAACGGTAAATTAAATGTGTGGTGGCTAAAAAATGAAAAAAAAAAAATAACAAGTTCGACATGTAAATCGACTTCAGCCCCTACTCTAATCAACATAAGTTGGGACACGGACTCAGCTTACCATATGTTTCAGCTGTTCCACTGTGGAATACATAGCAAAAAAGGATATACAAAAAGTAAAGTAAAATAAACAAAATGCAAAGCTCTGCCCAAGCGTTCAGGCGTTCAGGCGCCATCATCACAATATACAGAAACAGTTGGACAAACACACACACACACACACACACACACACACACCCACACACACACACACACACGTAGTGAATATAGATACCAACACCAGCAGCAACGACTTTCAGGCTAAAGCAAACACCAAGAAAAATTAACATAAATTGCATTTTTTTTATATATTTTTTTTTTGCTTTGTTTTTTTTTTGTTTGTTGTTTTTTTTTTTTTTTTTTTTGCTGCTGTGCTTATTGCATTTCTTGCTGGGCAAAAGCAGCGTCTCTACACCGGCCTTATCCTTCGTCCTCGGGAACACACTCTCATTTCGGTTTTTGAGCACGTTTAGCACGTTGCCGGCAAAGTCTTCCCCCAACCCCCAACCCCCAACCTCCCAACCCTTAACCTTAAACGCCCCAAACGACCAGCAGCCACCTGCATTAAAATGTTAAATGCCTTTTGCTGTTGTTGTTGTTGTTATCGTTATTGTTGTTGTTGTTGTTGCTGGCATGTATTTTTTTCTTCCCATTTTTTTTTTGAAATATTTTTTCTTGTTACGCCAGCCCACTTACGCCCACACACCGCCCACAGCCAGCCAGCTTTGGGGTACGTCCTTGCCCGCGTCCGTGTCTCGTGCACTCAATTACTTCCTCAATGCGCTCCATAATGCTTATCGTCCTTGTTTCTAGTTGACATTCCCGCACAGCCAGCAACACTTCCAATGCCGTCCTGCTGCCTACCCCTGTCCACAAAAACCCCCAAACCCGTAGCACATTTTTCCAGCGACAATTTTTGTTGCCACTCGACGGGCGGTTGGTCGGTTGGGCGGCCAAGCGGGTGGGCCGGCTGGATGGGCTAGTTGCAGGTTTTGGCGTCGCTGTCACACGAAGCTGCAAAAAATCGTTGTCTGGCTTTCAGCTGGTGCAGCTTTAGGGTTGGCTTTGGCTTGGGTTAGTTTTTAGCTGCATCATTCTATGTGTAAGAGTGTGAGACAGTCTCTCTCTCTCTCTTTCTCTCTCTCTCACACTCTCTGTCTTTCTCTAAGTGTGTGTCGCCATGTGTGTGTGTGTGTGTGTGTGTGTGCCCAAAACGAAGTGCTATACGAGATAACGAAGCACACTTAAGCGCACGCACACAGCTCTGGAGGACGAGGAACGAGGACAACGTCGACGACGTATCCCCACGAAATATATTGCACAATATAAAAATGCAGACGACGACTGCCGAATGCGATGGAACTGCTTGCCCCATTCCTAGAAGCCAGCCAGCCAGCTCGCCAGCTAACTGCAATCCCACCCCACGCCTGTTGCTCTGCCATAAGCCGAAAAGGCACCTACTACACCCGAATGCTGGCGCCGAAAGGCGAGCCAACGAGGAGCAAGCAATGCCATCGCCATCGTCATCGTCAACGCCACCAATGCCACCAACGCCACCGCTGTTATCAACGTCCTCGTCGGCTACATTTGCTGGCGTTGCTGTTTTTGTGGCCGATTTTCGACGGCGTTGGCGTCGCTGTCGCCAGCACCCTGCACCCAGCAACCTGCACCCACAGTCCAGCCATCACCAAAATGGGTGTTGAATTTCCAACGAGCAACGAATTCTATTTATTTTTTTTTTTTCGCCCAGACTACGACGTTCGGGTTTTTGGTAGTTCGAAGAAGATGTCAACAACAAGGCAACTGCCTTGGTTGGGCAACCATTTGGGAACTGGGTTAGGTGGCTCCCGCCTGTTGCATCGGTGGGCCACAACCGGCTGACTCTGTTGGCAATGGCTCAATCAGTGGTGGCGTTCCATTTGATTGTAATGGGATATACCACTTGTAGATTCAACACGCAAAATTTCACAGTTGTGTTCTGGGGGGAACTTCGAAATTGAGAGTTGTGTAAACTCCAGTTTTGTATAATGGGATGTGATTGAATAGGAAATGTAATTATTGGCTTAGATTAAAGAGTAAACTAATTGTTTTCGTCTAATATATTCACTTAAAATATAAAAATTTATAATGCGAAATAAAATATATTTATATATAAATAAAATATTATATAATTAACTAATTAAAAATTACTTTGCTTTCTAATTTGGTTTTGTTTGAAATTCTCATACGAAATTATTTTTATTAAATTAAAACATTTTTTTAATAAAATAAAATAATAAAATAATAATAAAAAATTAGTTTGTTTTCTAATTTGGTAATGTTTGAAATTTTCATACTAAAATATTTTTACTAAATTAAAACAATTATTTAACAAAATAAAATAATGAAATAATAATAAAAAAACAAAAATTAAAACTTTCAACTCATTTTTAGAAGTTATTTTTGGATAAATGTTTAATTTATACTTAAGAAAGTTGAGTTTTTTTTTTACAGGTTTTGGTCAATGATTTGATATACTAAATTAAATTATAATTTCCATTAGGAAAGTTGTTGCAACCCCCAAGTCCACAGCCCGTGAAAGCACTAAAAAAAAAAATAAGCACAACTATTGCTTATATATTAAAAATAAATCCAAAAAGTAAATGGAAAATAAAAACCGTGCAAATGCAACAACAGAAATAACAACAAAATACAAAAAAAAAAAATTGTTTTCAACATCTAAACTACTTTTGCGTTTGTAGAAAAGAGAGGGAAAAACAAATGAAAGCAGAGCGAAAGTGTCAGAGCATTGTGTGTGAGTGTATGTGTGTGTGTGTGTGTGTGTGTTATCAAGAAAAACGAATCAGCAGGTGCTGGGTAATATTGTGGGCCATACTCGACTCAAACCAGCACAAAAACACCATTTGGGTTCATTTTATATAGTAGACTTGTAGTTAGTGTTCGTATATTGGGCGCAGTGTGAACGCATCTTTCGATTACAGCAACAATAACAACAACAACAACAACGACAACAATAATGACGACAACAACAGCATTGGTTGGGCGCTTGGATGGAAATTCGTCCTCGTCCTCGACCTCATCCTCATCCTCGACTGATTCCCCGTACTATTTCGCATTCTTGTTCTCGTTGTAAGAAGGCATTTTTATGCGCTACGCCTGCAAGGAAGGATGCAACAAGCGGCAAGCAGGCAGCACCGAGGCAGCCAACAGCTGTGTGCGTGGGCGGGTGAGCCAGTTCGACCGCAGAGTTAGCCCATTCTCTTGTTGCGCCTGCCTCACATGCCAGCCAAATCCTACACAGGACTTTATGCACTACGCAATGGGTACCCGCTCTACCCACTTTCCAGCCTTGTCACAGTGTTCTTTTTTTTTTTTTGTACATATATTTTTCCTTTCTTTTTTCCTGCTTCCTAGCATGCTGCATAGTTGTTGTTCTTGTTGTTGTTGTTGTTGTTGCGCGTAGCATTTTTTCTGACGGTTTTTAGGTTACATTTTTACGAGTTTTACGCTTCCACTATACGAGTATTTCGCGCCGTTGTTGTTGCAATTGTTGTTGTTGCAATTGTTGTTGTTGCAATTGTTGTTGTTCTGTGGCCACGATGAGCACGCTGAGAGTCACGAAGGAATCGCTGCCCGGAATCGGTCTTCGTGCGAGTCGACGGCGCCTGCATCAGCAAAGACGCAACCAAATTCATGCGCTCCTTAGTTAAAGTGTATCTGTATTACAGTGTATATGCGTGTGTGTGTGTGTGTGTGTGTTCGTGATTGTGTTTGTGTGGAAGCGCCACAAGTGGGTGGAGGGGGTTGGGGTTGAGTTTGTGGCCAGGCTGGCGGGTTCGTTTCGTGCATGCACTGAAATTGGAAAATAGATTTTTTGGTTGGTTGCCTTTGGCCTTTTTCTTTCTTTCTTTTCTTTTTCATTTTTTTTTTTATTTTTTTCCATTATATATGGTTTGGCATTTTTTCTCTTAGATCCTGTTTTTTTTTCTTTAATTTTTTTTTTTGTTTTTAATGCGTTGGAATGGGGAAGGGGGGAGGAGGATGCAGTGTGCTTCGGTCAGACCGGCCGGCTGACCAGAAATGGCCAGGCCAGGAAGTCAGCCTGACTTTGGGTTATATGGATGGTGGTGGTAAGGGTGGTGATTTGCTTTGGTTTGGTGGGGCTTTGTGTGCATTTGCTTTGGCCCAAGGTAAGAGCCAGAACAATGTGCGCCTCAGGAAGCCAGCCAAACGAGGCTGGGACGATGTCCTCAGCGCGAGACGTTGCCAACTTTTCTTTGGCATATTTGTTGCATTCTGTTTTTCTTCTATACATATATATATATATATATGTATGTATATAAATATATATATTTATTTTTTTCTTGCACTCTACCAGTTTCGCCTTATATTTTTGGTGTGTGTGTGTGTTTGTGTGTGCGTATAGAAAAAAATGAAGCGGAAGCACGAAAAAGCTAGCTGTGGATTGGTGGGTTGCGGGTGGCACAGTTAGAGGCGATTGAGTGTCGTGAGTGTTTTGGGTGTTTTGGGTGTTTGGGTCGTTCGTCGTCTATAGACGACAAGGATCGAGCAATATGGCGCTAAGAACATTGGGCGAAATGCAGTGCAAGTAAAAAAAAAAAAAATGCACATTCTGTGCGTGTGTAAAGGATGGAGGGCAAGCGTTTTAGCTATATGTGTGGGTGAGTGCGGGTGTGCTGGTGTGTGTGTGTGTGTGCGGGTGTGTGCAAGTTTGTGGGTGAACGTGGCACAAGCAAACAGCAGAACAGAACACACAAAAACAAAATGAAGCAAAAAGGCCACGAAAAAAAAAAATGCAGCACGTTGTTTTGGGTGGTTGGGCGTTTTGGGTTTGACTTCGACGTAGCCGTCGCTGTCGCCGTTGCCATTGCCATTGCCGTTGCTGTTGCCGTCGCTGCCAGCGTCGCTGCATTTTATTTTGTGCTGAAAAAGTTTCGTGTGCTCGAAAAAAGTTTCGTCGCTTCGTTGACGTCGTTGTTGGCGTCGTGCGCTTTTGGTAGTTTTTGCTGCAAGGGAAACGAATAGAGGACGCTCGGTGAGGTAGGAGTGGGGCTGTGTGTATTTGTGTGTGTGTGTGTGTGTGTGGGTAACTAACCCCATTCCGTTTTGCCGTGTGTGTGTGTGTGTGACTGTGACTGTGTGAGCAAGGCATTTGACTGGGTTTGAGTTTTGCAGCTACATTTGGCTGCATTCGGTTGGTTGGTTGTGCTCAGTGCCTGGACGTGGCGGGAGGGCCGGCGGTGGCAAGTTGGGCGGGTACGCCTTGTAGTTTGGTGGGTGTCTCCTGACATTTTTGTCGAATTTGCAGTAGTTGTAGTCGTAGTTGACTGCGATGCTGGCGCCGACGGCAACGCCAGCGTCAACGGCGACAGCATAACTATTTTTGTGCTGAGGCGTTTGGTGCGCATTGTGCAACAAGTGAGTTTGGCAGCAGCCACCAGCAGGACGACAACTAGTTTTCGGCAGCAACAACCCAAAAAAAAAAAAACCCCCAAAAACAAACAAAAAAATAAAAATAAATACCAGACACTCGACAATTTTGCCCGTTTGGCAGTTAATTGTGTAAATTTGAATGGGAAACCAAAGTAGCAGCAATTGTGGCCTCAACTGAATCAAATCGTTTCAGCCAAAGGAGGCTGAGCCAACAGCAGCCAGCTACCCGCTACCCGCTACCCCGCTACCCCGCTGCCTGTTGCCAGTTGTGTGGCATTGTGTGGCACGCTTATTCGAGTGTTGATTGAAGCAACAATTGGCGCCAACTGTTGCACCCAACTGTTTGACGTTTGACTTTCGCCGTGTCGTGTTACATTCAACAAAAGTGTTGTGTGCTTTTGTGCGGCCCACTTCCGCTTTCACCTCAAACCGCCCAAGGTGTGTGTGTGTGTGTTTGTGTGTGTTTGTATGTGTGTGTGTGGTGTGCACTTCTGTGTAGATAAAAATTTAATTAAAGACGTTGTCGCAGCCACATTGCGATAATTTATATGTAGGCATTTAATTAAAGCGATCCAACACTCATTTACATAGACATCAACAAAACTAAGATAGACAATTCGAGATAATTGTCTGCCGCTTCGCATATATGTTGAACTTGACTTTTTACGAGCGTTGTAAATGCTTAATTGAATTGATTAGTTTACTAACTGAATTTTTGGCTGAGATTCCAAACAGGAAGCATGCTACGCGGGTGAGTTGCATTTTTGCTTAGTTATTGTATTTTAAGATTTTTGTGAATACAAATGTTTTCTTGCCCAAAACTATTTAAGTTTAATAGAATAAATTGAAACAGTTGTCTGTAATTTTGGAAAAAATTTCGTTGAGTTTATTATAATATGTATTTACATTTTATTTATTAGTTGAAAAAAATTTAAAATATTTAAATGTACAACCTAATAATTTTATTATGTGTGAAACAAAAATATTATTATTTTCCTAATAGATATATAAACACTTTTAAAAAAGTTGTATTTGTGTAATGAAAATTTAAAAAAAAAAAAATTGCTAACAAATTTTTATCTTTAATAAGTTTAAGAGTACTTTTAAAATATACACAACCGATGTAGGTTAAATGTAAAATGTGCTAAAGTAAAAAGTGGATCGATAACCCATAATTCATGGTTAATTATTATAAACTAAATATATAAAAAAATAATTTTATTTACCACTTCTCTGAATACAAAAAATTCTATGAATTTTGTATACATCAAAGTTATTTCCATTTTAAAGTTAGTACTTGAAATAGTGCAAAAAAACGAAAGCTAATAAAAATATTTATTAAATATTTGCAAAATTTCAAGGTTGACATAATGTTTTCAAATAGAAAGCAATTCCACACTTTGTTTATTTTTTGCAGCTTTAGTATTGAATTTACATACTAAAAGGTATTTTATTTATATTTGAAATTGTAGTTTTCAACAACGGCTTGAATAACACAATTAGTATTTCAAGAATATTTATAGATATAAAATTTCAATATGCAAATTTAATCTCCATTAAAAAATAGACGTAAATAAACAATTTGTCTTTTTCCACTTCATTATATAAATCCTTAAGTTAAAAAGTTTTGTAGTCAAGCTTGTTAAATACATATTTTCGTCAATGTAAACTGTAAAAACTATCAACAAAATTTGCACAACAATTACGTCTAATACCCGTAAGACAAAACAAAAATGGGGAACACTTGGCAAACTATTAAAGCCAAAAAGTCGAACAGTTATGTTGACAGATTCCAAAACACGTGCACAAACTGCACGTTAACACTCATCAAACATATTTTGTGTACGAGGGGCCAAAAACCCGGCAAGAACAAGCAGATTTCTCGACTTGCTTTCTCAGCTGCTGAAAAGCTGAAAGGCAAATGTGTAACAAGAATTTTGTGCTGATATGAAAATTCTTTGAAGAAAACTTTTTGCAAATAGACAACATGGCGAGCAGCAACACATGTACAACTACAATACGAGTGGGGCAAACAGGCAACAGGCAGGTGGCAGGCAGACTGGCAGCAAGCAGCAGGCAGACTGGCTGGCAGTAGCAAGAGGTAAACAACAAAAGCCAACAATGCGCCAAAGGAGCAGCCATATCAGACACTTGTCCTCCCGCAGCGAATGTGCCTGTTATCCCCATTTACCCCCAACCCCCTCAAACCAGCAGCGATGACGATGACGCTGACGATGCCAACAACGATGTAGACGTTTGTATTTGACTTTGTAACATCGTTACACAATAACAGTAACAACAACAACAACGGCAACAATAATAAGAAACTATTTCACTTGTTGCATAAGTCACCTACATACACACACACACACACACACAGCGCCAACAAGTGGCAATGGCAACGCACAAAAGTATGCAAAGACTTGCGAAATTCACACATTTCTAACAACGCAGACGACAACGGCTACGTCGGCAGCGACGTCGACGCCACTGCCAACGCCGACGGCAAACAGGATGCAGATGCTGTTGCTGTTGCTTGCTGCCTTCGCAGCACTTTCGGCAATTTTCGACGAGCACGCTGCCTCGAGCTGCACACACATACATACATACATAGACCCATACATACATACATACTTGCTGCCCCATTCCAGCAGCAACAGTTGTCAATTGTCGGCAACTTGTTGTTGTTTGCGGCTGCCAAAGTCATTGGTCTGACCGTGGTACGGGTTATGTGGTTGCAACACATGTATATTCCAATTACAGGTAACAAACACATCGTGTTGCATGTAGAATGAAATCAATGTAGAATTCTTGCCCGTGGCCACACCCAAAAAACTCCATTAGCAGCAATCGCAACTGAAGTACCATCAAAATCATTTCAAGTTGATATTGCTTTTAGCCAAACTACCTCAACTGCTTGTCTGCCAAAAAAAAACCCAAAAAAAAGAAAGAAAATTCGAATCTAGTCGGTACATTTTTTTCTGGCCACTATGACAAAAGTTCACAGCATTTTCTTCAGCGTTTTTTTTTTTTTTGTGTCGCTCGATTTGCTGGCGTTATGTTAGCCAGTTATTGGCCTTTGTGTGGACGGTACTAACTGTACTTCCGTTTTGTCTGCCGGCTGGCAGCATCTTTGTTTCGCAGCCGGAGCTTGGAGACGTTGACAGCCACACAGAACAAGAGCGACAACAACAATCGAATCGATAAATATTCAGCACACAGTTTGTAAAAAAATACATTGAAAATGCATTAGAAATCGCATTATGGCATGAATTTCAATGTTGGGTGTCATATTCAGAGTTTTCTGCTCGATTTGTTTGGGCTTTTGTTTCAAGATTGCGTTTTAAAAATTACATATTTATTTATTTATTTTTCTTTTTTCTTCAATTAATAGTAGTTAAAAAGTAGCTGCACTAATGCATTAATCGTGTGCTATAAATCTAAAAATGACCAAGTCTCCTGACAGGCAATCAAAGTGCACAATTTCTATGCGCGCTTTCAAGGTTGACAATGCTAAAAAAAAAAAAAAATAATAAAAAATAGAATATTAAAAATCCAGTTACTCGCTGGCAGCGCAGCAATCGAAAACGCGCTCGACTCGCAATCGAGTCGACTCCGCGCCGCGACTCAAGTCAATTGCCATTTGCCGGCCACTAATCAAACGTAACGAAATTGCTAACAAGCATTAAACATGCCTCAAATCAGAAATCAGACAGGTTCACCTTGAGAGCTGACCAAAATGGCGCTGCAACGGTAAAGCCGGCGGCTAACTGCTAAACAGCTAAAACTTTTGCCACTAACTTGTTGCGCGACATTTACACGGAAGCAAAAAGTCAAAGCAGCACGTGTGTGCATGTGTGTGTGTGTGTGCGTGTGTGTGTGTGTGTGTGTGTGTGTGTGTGTGTGTGTGTCTGACTTTAGCTATGCAGCGTATACGTGATATTTTAATCTTACATACGCAGCAACATCTAATCATAATGCATTTTCGAAAGCTTGCAAACCAAAATGTTATCTAGAAAAAAAAGCAAGATATAGTTAATTCTAACGGGTTTTATTGACCAATATTAATAATCTGTTTGCGCTTTAATTTCAACTTAACAATTCAAGAATGACATCAGCAAACTGGCGAGTATAGTTTTCTGATTCTGTTCAAAAATTTCTCGGCTGATAAAAGCAGCTAAGAATGCAGCAGTCGAGTGAGCTCGCTAAAAAAAAACATGCAGCAACTGCAGATGAGATCAATATGAAAGTATGTTTTTCTTACCATTTTTGCCTCTTATCGAATAAAATTTTAGCTGTTGATCAACAATATGAATATGCATATGATTTAGTAATTAGAATAATTTTTCTTTAAAATTGTGGTATTTGTTTCGATATTTTACACATTTTTAATGGGTGCTGAGTATAAAAAAAATACAATTCATCATCCAGAAATGTTCTCCATTTGATGCATACACAAATTTCTGTGCTGATGATTTATACAAAATGATTTACATAACATTTATAGATTTACTAATTTGGTTTTCTTTTGTTTGGAAATTTACAATTAAAATAAATTGACAACTAATATTCGTTGCTTCCAATGAGTTATTTTAATCGCAATGCAATTTTTTTTTTTTTAATTATAACTGCGCATTTTGTCATGTATTTATAAAGCAATTGTGGCTTGCAACAGCTCAAAATGTGAGTCACATTGTATTGCATTAGTTAAGCTGGCAAGTTGCAACTTAAATCCGATAAGCAACGTTCAACAAATAGCAATATCAAATTCTGAGCGAATGCGGTAGGTTTTCAAGCGATTCCAATAAGAAAATGCACATAATACGAAATTGAGCAAAAAAAAATAAAATTGATTAAAAACTTATCAGGCAAAAAAGAAAAGGAAGCGAAAATTGATTTCGCAAGTCGATTATGTGTTGCAAATCGAATGTCTCAATAGCTATTCAATGTTGCAATGCGTTCTCTGTGTGTCCCCCTGCTGATACGCGAATCAATTTGTGTGTGTACTAGTGTGTGTGTCTTATCGTTCACGCAGTATTTTTTATTTGTGTTCGTATATTTTTTTTTTTTTATATATTTTTGTTTTATTGTTTATTACAACAATGATAAATCAATTAACATGCAGAGGCACAAATCTAAATCTCAAAGGGTGACAAAACGGCAACTGCGCTGCTTTGTGGCTGCATTCGCAACTGTTGCGCTTTTTTGTTGATGTTGTTTTTATGGTTCTTGTTGTTGTTGTGATTGTTGTTGCTGCTGCTGCTGTTGCTATTGTTGTTGCTGTTGTTGTTGTATTTATAGCGGCGCGCAAGGGCTCTTCACACATTCACATGCATGTTTGCAATGCAAGCGTAAGTGAGTGTGTGTGTGTGAGTGTGTGTGTGTGTATGTGTGTTGGTGTGTGTGTGTATGCACTTATGAGATAATACCTTGAACGTGCGTCAGTCAGGTCGTTGTCGTTGTCGTTTAACTGCCGCCAACGCCGCATAGCACATGTCTGTACTTGTTGTTGTTGTTACTGTTACTGTTACTGATACTGTTATTTTACTAAGCTGCTGTTAACATTGAAATTGGCGCAAGTGAAATTTAAAATTTAATATTAACAGCTACATTTTATCTATGTTTCTCACTAAACATTAGTCACTTTCTGCAAAGAAATAATCGAGAAACTAAATTTTTTTTTTTGGCACGTTTTACAATTTGATAAAGCTAACTGCGCAATTTAGGCGCTGTTCAAAATTTTAATATGTCAATTTTAGTTGTCAATTCATTTGTTCGTTTGTTGTCGTGCACTAGGCGAACCAAAGTCCAACATAAACACACACAACTCAAGCCCAAAACAAGACAAAGCCAAAAAACAATACAAAAAAAAAAAAAACAGAAAAATAATGTAAGAGACACTCAAGTTTATTTACATGTTGCATTGCTCAGTGGCTATGAGTGGATTTTACTGAGCAGAGTTCTTGAGTCAAGTCAACGAATTGAGTGAACTGAATCGGCTGGAGAAACGGTGCTGCAATTCACCACGCGTCGTCATTAATGAGCAGGAAATGCAGTTCTTGTGTATGTATGTGTGTGTGTGTTTGTGTGTGTTGTGTGGAGAGCTGGTTAAGCGGCACTGGTGAATTCTTGCAGCACGCTCTCATTAATCTGTGTGTGAGTGAGCGAGTTTTATTGTTGTTCTTGGTTAATTTTTGAGCGTATTTTTGTTGTTGTTGTTGTGAGAAGCTTGCATATTGCTCAGAATTGACAAACACACATACATACATATATATATATATATTTGATAGATGATTATATTTACACATATTACACATATAAAGCTTGATAAGTGTTATAGTGTAAAGTTACAAGTTTGAAAGATTTTAAAATCATTTATTGGGATTTCCCCATAAACAGTTACCAGTTCTATTGGGGATTTCTAAGTACAATTTAAATGTTAATTATATTAAAATTATTAATCATTTGGGATATATTTATTGTTATTAATAATGTAAAAGTTATGCGTAATAATAGTATATATATAAATTTCAATTATTTGCGACAAAAAAAAGCTCAAGTGACAACCTCACCCCCTTGTGCCAAAAAAAAAAAATAAATAATAATAAGAAAAAGTTCAGCTAATTGCCATGACAGCGACGCGACAGCGCAGCAGCTGCGATGCATTTTCCTTAGAAGTGTTTGTGAATATACCAAAACATATAAATACGAGGGTGGTCTGACAAGTTGCCGACCTCAACCTGAAGATGGCAGCACTCGTACATAAAAGCAAGTGAATTCGATTGTTTATCTGTTGACAGTTACTCAACTTTTTGTAAAAATTAACAAAATCGAGTATCGAGCTGTCATAAAATATTTGTTTTTCAAAAGGCAATACGCCTACGCAAATGAAAGATGAGTTGGATTCTGTGTATGGGGACTCTGCACCATCATTTAACACAATGAAATTTTGGCCAGCTGAATTTAAAAGTGGCCGTAAGAGCTGGAAAAGATGATGAACGTTCGGGACGTCCAAAAACTGCAACAATAGACGAAAACGTCGCCAAAGTTCACCAAAAAAAAAAAAAAAACCAAAAATTAAAGTGAGAGAGATAGCACAGATTATGAAAATGTCTAAGGAACGTGTTTGTCACATATTAAATCAACATTTAGGCATGAGAAAGCTGTCCGCCAAAAACGTCTTCGAATGAAAATTTCCAACGTTCTTTTGGCGCAGTTCAGGCGCAATAAATCCGAGTTTTTGGCACCGATTAATCACTGTAGACGAATCTTGGATACACCATTATAAGCCAGAAATACAAATTCAGTCCAAACAGTGGACTGCACGGGGGGAACCGGCTCCAAAAAAAAAAAACTGTTTTTTCAGCAGGTGATGGCGACTGTTTTTTTTGGGATATTCATGGAGTTATTTTAATTGATTATCTTCAAAAAGGAAAAACCATTACAGGAGCATACAACGCATCATTACTTGACAAGCTGAAGGCAGAACTTGCCGAAAAACGACCACATTTGAAGAAAAAGAAAATCCTGTTTCATCAGCAAATCAGTTAGATTCTAAGCGTCGCCTCGTGTTGAATACATTTTGTGACACCCTCACCCACTTTTGCCTAAAAAAAATAAGAATAAGAAAAAGTTCAGCTAATTGCCATGACAGCGACGCGACAGCGCAGCAGCTGCGATGCATTTTCCTTAGAAGTGTTTGTGAACATACCAATACATATATAAGTATGCATGTGTGTGTGTGTGAGTAGCTGCTTATTAGGCAGCTGTGTGCGTGTGCGAAATAAAAAAGCGACACAAAAAATGTGGTGAATACTACATTTGAGATGATGTGTGTGTGTGTGTGTGTGTGTGTGAATGTATGTGCTAGTCTCTTTATCTGTGTGTGTGTGTGTGTTTGCATTGTTCTAGCTAGGTTTATATTATCAAAGTATTTGTGAGCGAATGGCCAACAAATTTGAGTGATTCTTTTTCTTTCCTTTTTTTTTTGCTGCCAGGCCCTCAGTCGCAGCAGTACTTGTGTGTGTGTGTGTGTGTGTTAGAGTGTGTGTTAATTGTAAGCTCGTTTCTTATAGCAATTGTCAACAATGTCAGGCCAGGGACAGCTGAGCGCTGAGTTGGACTCCACTTGGGACTGGCCAACTCTACTCAACTGACTCCGGCACCGGCTATTTTGGCAGCGCTGTGCGGCGCAGTCGGCTGGCTTTTTATCAACGCGCGCTGGCGTCGCAGTCGCAGCCGCAGCCGCAGCTTAGCATGCAGTTGTCGAGAATTGCATTACATTGCACTTGGCGCTCTCATACGCTCTGTGCTCTGTGCTCTGTGCTCTCTCTCTCTCTACCTCTCTCTCGCTCATTCTGGTCGAGTCGGCTTGATGTTCATCATGTCAGTGGCCTTTGAGTGTGTGCGTGTGTGCGTGTGTGTTTACCCCGTTTGCAGTTACTCCTAAAGTTCTCGCGTTTGCGCGCCTTTCCCACTCAATGACTCAACGTGCGCTCTTTTTGCTCTTCTCTCTGTCTCTCTTTCTCTCTCTCTCTCTTTGTTTTCCCGTGTCCGTCTCTCTCTGTCTCTCGCTCTCTTCCTGCTGTGCTGTTTGTCTGCCATTGAGTTCTCTCTCTCTCTCTCTCTCTCTCTCTCTCGCTCTCTCTCTCAGCATTCTAGTTGTGGCGTTTTTTTATATTTTTAGTTCTTTTTTTTATGTATTTTTTTTTTTTGCAAGCATGAATGCGCTTGTATGCAATTTTGACGTCGCTGTCGTCGTCGTCAGCGCTGTCTTCGTGTTGTTGTGATATAATTTTGCAGTCGGCTTCGGCAGTCGCATAAACACAACGCATCCGATATGCAACGGAACGCATTTTCGGACGCGGCCCGAGTCGTTCCGAGGTGTAGCGTCCGACGATCGCGTATATCAATCGTAAAGCATTAAGCGCATTTCACATTTCCATCACTCCAATCACTCGCAGACAGATCCAAAAAATTCAAAAAACCACAACTAGAAAACTGTCGCTAAAAATTTAAAAAAAAAAAAAAAGTGTCAAATAATTCAAAATTAATTAATATAAAAAACAAAGAAGGAAAAAAAAAACAAAGGCAAAAACTATGAATAAATATTGTGGGTGAAGTGCAGTGTCACAGTGAGATAATGTTACATTAGATACCCTTCAATAATACTTTATATGCACACACACACACACACACAAACACACACGCATAATCGTCCATTTGATAGCAACAGTGGCAGCAATGGGACATTGCGTATACGCAGCGTCTGCCCTTCTGGGCAATGTACGCACTTGGCTTTCCAATGAGTCGTCGTCCGCACGTTGCTTTTATTTCGGTTGTTCTTGACTGACAAATGACAACAACAACAATAACAATAACAACAAATACGAACAACAACAACAACAGCGAAGCTGCAGTCGCTGCCCGCGTCTCTGTGTGTGTGAGTGTGTGTTCATGTGTGTGCGTGTATTTGTTTGTGTGTGTGCATTTTAACTGCGGTCGCTGGCTGCTGCAGTCGCTGCCACCGCAGTCGTCATTGCAGTCACCGTCGCAGTCGCCGCTGTCGCTGGCATGCAAAACGCGGAAAACTTTTTTTCGCGCACTCGCAAAATTTTTATAGAATGCATTTTTATTTCGGTCTTTTGGTTGAATAGTTGCACTGCCCCGTGTGGTGTGCGTGTGCCGCTGTGTGTGTGAGTGTGAGTGGTGCTCCTGTCAGTGCGTGCCTGTGCGCCAATGCATTAATTTTATTTTATAATAAAATTTTTATAATTAATATTGCTCAAGCAAATGTGTGACAAAAGTGCTGAACATGCAATTCAAACAAATTGTGTATTATATTAAAAAAAAAAAACGTGTTAATAACAACATTAAATTAAAGTCAAAAAGTGCATAATATAAGAGAATAATTCCAAATGTACAAATGTACAACTGATCTAAAGCAAATTATAAATGAATAACATTTACATTTAGCACTCATGTACATAATAAATTCATTGCCAATTGAATACATCACGCACCGCATCTCATATTCGGTATCGCAACATTTTCACTGCACTTCTGTTCCGTTCCAAAGAAAACAAAGCGCAAAAAATTCATTTGTCGTGCCAAATTACTAAGCAAAAAAGAGAATAATATAAAAAAAAATAACTACAAATAATAAAAAAAAAAAAAAAAACGTAGAAATTATCAAAGAAGAAAAAAGTACTTCAGCATACAAATGAACTGCAACAAACTTCAGTAGCAGCTGCAGCACTAAAACAAAACAAACAAAGCAGTCAAAATAAAAAAAAAAATAATAAAAAAAAATAAAAATGAAAACAACAAAAAAAAAAAACTAAGTAGAAGTAGCAGCAAGTGCTGTAATAAAGCGTGGTTGGGTGGCTGCCAAGCGGGTGGCGAACTTTATGTGCAGGCAAAATGTAACAAATTTTTGTCAGTTTCAATTTTCGTCAGCAAGACAGTCGGACAGACGAGACAGACGATACGCTACCAACATAACCAGTCGCTCCAGCAACAGCAGCGCCACCCCCCCCCCCCCACCACAAACCTAAGCAGCTCCACACCATGACAATGGCGAGGTCTCTCCGGGTGCTCAGGCATTTACTTTGCCGTCGGGGTTTACAGCACAGCATAATGAACGGGAATCCAAAAAAAAAAAAAAAAGATGAAAAACAACAACCAAAAAAAAAAAAATGAGAAAAAATCGTACTCACAAATATATGCTAGAAAAAATGGCAAATTAAATAGCCGAAAAAAATTTGCTAGCTGGTCTGGTCCCGGTTAGCAGCGAATTGGCCATGCGCTGCAGCTGCGCAGCAATTGAAATTCCATGCTAGACCTTAACCCATGAGCGCCCCCCGCACAGATGAGATGCTGTAGCTAAGCAGCTGGTCAAAATTGAAAGCAGCGCAGCCCTTGATTTTCGCATTTCCTTGGCTTACCTTCCGTTCGTTAGCATTTACTTTTTTTAACGTTATTTTTTTCTTTTTTTCCATTCTATTTTCCTTCATTTTTTTGGCATATCCTCTTTGCCCAAAACTTAAATTACTATTTACAATGGTTTTTCAGTTGTTTTTGTTGTTTTTGTTACCTTTTTTTTTTTACTCTTCCGCCCTGCTGCAACATTGCTGGCAAATATTTTTGTGCAAATTTTGCACCACCCCCCGAAAAATCTACCTCCTCTTTGGCAGTGCAGCTTGCTAATTTCATTTGATATTTCGGTTCAGTTTATAGCGTTCTTTTTTCTTATTAAATATAGATTTTTTTCTAGCAGCTTTGGTAGTAGTTGGAGTAAATTTGATAAAATATGAATTAATGGCAGACGGCGCCACATCTTATCAGCAATCCATTGAAAAAAAAATCTGTTCTGCGGCAAAACGTGAGCACCGCGTCGAATTATTAAACTGAAATGCGTCAAACAGATTAAACAAAATTCTCGAATTTACTGGAATTTCATTTAAATATTGATTAAATATATCAGAAAGATAGAAATTGCAGTGATTATGATCGCGATTTTCACCGCTTTTCACACGTATCCCAAAAGCAGTTGCTCATACATTTTGCTTGCCATTTTTAGATATTAAACAGCAGCAACAACAACAACCACAAATACAACAACAGCAACAACAAATACATTTTTGTTATTAAATTTATGTTGAGTTAAATACAAAACATATGCAAAAAAAATACAAAACGAAATAAAATAAGTAAAAGTGCAATCCATTAAAATAAACGTTAAACTAACAAACAACAACAAGAAAAACTAGCGAGAATAATTAAAAAAGTAACAATTACTTTTGAATTATTTTAAATGCTGTATAAATATATATATAAAATATTATGTTGAAACATATCACCAAATACAACAAGAAAAACAAAAACAACAAAAATATATAAATATATAATAACAAACAACAACAATTACAAACGGGCAACTGTCAAAATTTCAATAACTACAAAAAATATCACACAATTACCGCTGTCTGTAAATTGAACATAAAGAGAAGATACAAATGCAAAAATAATAACAGCAACAACAACAACAAAAAGAAAATCGGAAACCGTTTCATTTTTACGGTGCATATTATTTACTTTGTGCGCCACATAACGGGAAAAAAAAAACGAAGGCAAAATACCAACCAACCAGCAGTCCAAAAAATACATAGCATCAAAAAATCTCCAGCAACAACAACAGTAACATTAATAATTGCCTGCATTTGGCCTTTTGTGCGCGCACCGAAAAAAAAAGAAGAATTTATATTGTATATAGGCATAACATATAAAAAATTATATGCGTATATATATATATATACACTCTATTTAAATGTATTGTATGCGCTGCAACAACAACAACAACAACAACATCATCATCATCAGCCGCAGCAGCAGCCGCCGAGGCACAATTACTGCAGAGCGCCCCAACAACTCCGACAACCCAACGCTGAGTTCCGTGCCGAGTCCAGCGCGGCTGTAAATTGTTTTTGTTGCGTTTTTCACATCGACTGCGCAGTCAACGTGAGCAGCAGCAGCAGCAGCAGCAGCGTCAGCAGCGACAGCATCGACAGCATCCACATCAATTTGGCTATTGGGCAAAAATAATTTAAGAAAAATATATGTGATGCTATGCACATCAGCAGCTATGAATTATGTACGTATCTCATACATACTTGCAATTTATTTATTATGAATTCACTTACCATATGATTTATAGCTAAACTTGAAATTTTAGTACCAATTTGGTTTTTTTTGTTGCGCCTTTTAGAGATTTTGATAGGTTTTTATGCATTTGCAGGTTGATTTTGTTTGTTTGTTGACGTCTTGTTTACAGCCAACCTTCACTTTGTTTGTAATAAGCGCATTTTGATTGAATTATCAATAACCTTGCGCAACTCCTTTCACTTCAGTCACTTTCTGAATGGGTTCTACGATCGCTTATCAATAAATTAAACGAATTTCAGCAATGCCCCAACGACATTGTCCTTCAATGCAATGTAAAATACAATATATATATATATATATATATAGATATTTATGAAAACTGACATCGCAATGAAAGCGAAATGTGTAAACAAAGATACACAATGAGACTGCATATCAGATACACACTCATGCGTACTCTTACTTTATGCACATAAAACGATGATCAGCGTGAACTGCACACAAAAAGATACGCGAGCTTAAGGACACAAGTTGAAGCAACTTCAAAAGTGCATTCGCCCAGCTATACATACATACATATAGATACAGCTATAAAGATCAGCGTGAACTTCTTATATAGTATAACAACTTTATGATAAATATATATATATTGTCAGCGCATTCACAACATTCACCTCAACGTAATCAATTTGCCAGAGCGGAAGCATCGTCAAATCTGCCAGCTTAAGCCACTTATCTAAAAGTGAAAAAAAAAAACGCGATATGCGAAAAGCAGTAGCTGAGCAAAAGATAGTTTTAATTCACAGTGTGCGCAATCTGCGAATGCTCAACACTCACATGTGTGCACGAGTGTGCGTGTGTGTGTGTGTGTGTGTGTGGAGTGTGCACGTTTCTTATCAGGTGGCCTGACGCAGCCGATTCTGACCCAAATTGCGAAAAAAAAAAAACAACGACAACTCTGACAACACAACAAGCGGAGACGGAGGCCACTTTGGCTCGCCTCGCTGATACGGCAGCCACATGTGAAATCTCAACAAAAAAAAAAAAAAAAAAAAATTAAGCAACAAATTATTGAACAAAAAAAAATATATATTTCTGAGGCGTTGCTGTCTGGTAATCGCGCAAAGAAAACATAAATTATATATATATATATATATATATATATATATTTGTATATATGTACGTCCAAATTTATGTATATAGCAGACAAAAAAAAAAGGAAAAATAAAAAAACGCCCAAAGCGGAAATATTTTTTGTTCAGTCTTATCTACCGCAAAAAATTGATTTTATTTTATTGCTCAAATTTTCGCGACGAAATAATTTTTTTTTATAATGTAATCTTGTTTGTATAGCTGTGTTTTATATAATAAATTGAGTATTTTATTTACGAAATTCGTGCAGCTGCAATTGCAACTGCAACTGCAACGATCGCTTACAGTCCGCACTATTGCGCATAGTTCAAATTATCGCAATTTAATTTTTATTATATATATATATATTTATATATAAATATATATATATACTGATAACAGCGATCGCAAAGAAAATTCTATACTCATATTAACAATAAGTCGTAAATATAATGATTTCTTTATAATTTATATTATTATTGTCATCATATTTACTATATAATAAAAAAATACAAATAGAATTATCGATTCATTAAATTGCCTTTAGGAAACTTTTTCTTCTTATTTATTTATTTTGGAACTCCAGTCACAGCGAAATGTAAACACAAAAACCACATTTAAAAATAAAATAATATAAATGATTATGTATAATTTGTCATGTAATTGTTTGGATTGATTTACATATCTCGGTATAGCGTTTATTTATAAATAAAAAAAAAAAACCGAAAAATTATTATATTTTTTGCTTCATTCGAATTTAAGTGCACATGCAAAGCAGTAACTATTATTGTGTTTATTATTTAGTTGAAATTGAGAGCGAACAAATGTGTCAATAGTAATACTAATCGAATATTTTGTTTTGTCAAATGCACAACAGATGTTTTGGCCATACGAAATATATATATATATATATATAACTGCCAAAGTGTTTACCAATTGGGAGAAAAGATAACATGCAATGACAGCAAAAAAATTGTGTTAGCTGTTAAATAAGTGCAATGCATGACAAACAAAACTAAAAACAACAACGTGACACTGTGTGAACAATAAATACATTAAAAAAAATAACAAATAAAAAACCAAAACAAATATAAAAAAAATCCAAAAACAGAGGGCTGCAAATAAAAGTGGCTACAAAGCGAAATACTAAATGCAAGCAGCTCACATGGCTTAAATGCTGGCTAACAAAAGCAGCCTGGCGCTGGCCACACACGACGACGACGACGACGACGACGACGACGACGACGTTGACTGCTGTAAGTAAATGTAACGTAATTAGGAAAAACAAGCCCAAATGCCAGACACTAAATGCCAGGCCTAAATGTACAGGCCAAAAACATCAATGTCTTGGCCGCTTGGATAATCGCTTGCCAATCATTGGGCTACCAAACATTTTACAAACGGAAACAGCTGTCTCAGCCATGGCATGCAGATCTATGCCTTTTTAGATGTTGAGGATAAGGGAGCTAGGAGCTAGCAGCTAGCAGCCAAATAGCAGCCTGCTATGGGAACGTCAAGCAGCTGCCAAAAGGAAGCTGCTACCAAACACTCTGCGCGCTGTTAGCTGTTAGCTGTAAGCTGTTCGGACCAAAATGCAGCCGGCTGTTTGGCTGGTCAAACATGCAGCAAAATTTAATGCTGGCAAGTTTTAAGTTTGCCACATGGGCCTGCTGCTGCTGCTGCTCCTACTGCTGCTGCAACAGTTCTAGCCATAAAAGCAAAAGCAAAAAAAAAAAAAAAAAAAACAAAATAGTTACAACTGACTGGGCTATGCAGAAAACTTGGCTAACGACTTTTTTCCGTTGGCGCTCTTGACTTTTGCATTGAAAATCGTGCAATTCACCTGCTGCCTGCTGCCTACTACCTGGCAGTAACTAGTAACAACAACAACAACAACAACAACAGCAACAACAACAACAACAACAACAACAACAATGACGTTGAATGCATCTGCATCTCAGCAGCGCCGCCGTCGCCGTCGCCGTCGGTTGCATGTTAATGTTACAGCTGCACTTGCACTTGCAGCAAATGCCGCGTCGTCTTCGTCATGAATGACGCGGCTTAGACCCGTTCCACCCCCCTCCTTTATGCCCACATCTCCCATGCCCCTTTTTTGAGCCATTGAGTATTGCTCCCTTCCCTGCATCCACATGCAATTATTTTTCTAGGCTGCGGCCGCAAATTGCACGCCTGCATCTCTGCCTCTATGTGGCTGTGTGTGTGTTTGTGTGTGTGTGTGTGTGTGTGTGTGTGTGTGTTAGTGTGTGTATGTGTGTGTGTGTGTGTGTAAGCGGCTGCTTCTTGGCTGCCTTTTTGTTGATTTTACAAGGTGTGGAATGACTTTGGTAGCGCCTGCCGCTGCTGCTGCCTCTTCTGCTGTTGCTGCTGCTGCAACATCGTCAAAACTTTGCGGCTTCATTTTGGCTAAGCCAAGTCCAACTACAAGTTGAGCTGTAGTTGCTGTTGCCATGTTGTTGTTGCCATGTTGTTGTTGCCATGTTGTTGTTGCCATGTTGTTGTTGCTGTTGCCATGTTGTTGTTGCTGTTGTTGTTGTTGTCGGCTGGCACGTTTATGGTCGCGTTTTAATGTAATTGTTGTTGTATTACAGCAAATTGTGTACGCTTTGATTGTTGCTGTTGTTGCAACGTTAGCTACTTAACTGTTTGTAATTTGCCATTCATGTTGATTGCCCCAAGGTGGCGATTGCCGTTTGCTGTTGTTCTTGTTCTTGTTGTTGTTGTTGTTGTTAGAAATCAGCTCAGTTAATGCCGATCAATTTGTTATGAAGGTGTTGCAGTCGTGTGCCAGTTGTTGTTGTTGCTGGATGACTTGGATTAATGTGGCTATGGCTTAAACACAGCCTCTGCTTTAAAGGAAACCGATCATTTGGTGCGCGCCCAAAAAAAAAAAAAACAAGTAGCCAACTGCCAATTTGCAGGTATTAAACAGTCGGTCACCGGGCAATCACGCCCCCCCAGGCGTCAGCCACGTTAATATCTCAACATTTTTGAGCTGCCGCAGTTTGTCACAATTGCGACTAATTAACGGTATTGTGGCATTCATTTAAGGCCATTTAAGCCGACGGCTTGAGTGCTGCCGCTGTGGGAAGCATCCAACAAATACAAAAGTTATTATGACTTTGATGGAAAGGATGTGCGCCACAAACGAATGGCTCGAATGACTCGAATGACTTAATAAACGACTAAACTAACTCACTAACTAACCAACTGACAGAGTGACTAACTGACTGACTGAGTGACGAGCAAATGACTGATGGCAAATAGAGAATATTTATCGCATGAGATATTCTACTGTCCCCTGTTATTAGTTAAATGGCGTATAATGGATGAATAACTCGAAATATGCAGTGGTCGGTAACAAAATAGTCAACAAAACAATAAGTATTAACAATAATAACAACAACAACAACAACAAACAGCAACAATAAACAGCAACAACAACAGAAGCAATAGCAAAACGCTTGCTTTTGTGTGTTTGGCAAACTGTTAAACTGACTGACGTCGCTGTGTAAGAAGAAGAAAGACTAGAAGAAGACAACGATAGGGAGAGGGAGAGGGCGAGGGGGGACTCAAACGAACCGAGCCACACCTTAATAATTACTTAAAAGGAAAATAATTTACGAAATTGCATTCATAGTTCAGCTCTCGCTGCAAGCCTGACTGCAACAAAAGCCAGCCATAACAAACAACAATGCCAGCGAAAATAAAACAAACGACCAAGGCAAAAAAAAAATAAAAATAAAAAAAAAAAAACCAAATAAAAATAATTTTTGTGCGAAAACAGCAACAACAACAAAATGCAGAAGAAAGAACGTTTATATTAAGCAAGCCGCAGATAAAATACCCTTTCAGTTTTGCAGTTAATCCGCTGACTTTTAAAATTAGTTAAAATTAAATTGAAATATCATTTCTTTTGTTGTATAAAAAAAAAACAAAACAAATTTGCTTTAAATAAATTTTTTATATTTTATTAATATTCATATATTAATATCATATGTCACTAATCCGCTGACATCTAAATTTGGTTGAATTTAATTTAAATCTCATTTCTTTTGTTGTATAAAAAAAAAACAAAATAAATTTGCTTTAAATAAATTTTATATATTATATATATTAATATGATATGCATATTAAATTAGAAAATGAGTTATGATTTGTTGATGAAATATGAAATTGTGGTTCGTGGATGATGAATACTTTTTTTTTTTATTTCTGTCGAATATATATTGCAAATTTGTCAGAATATATTGATAAAAATATATATTTTTATCATGAGAACTAATCGTTTAAGCGAATTAATACTCTGTTAGCTATATAGTGGTACGAACTGATCAATCCGACATAGTTCTTAAAAGACTATAAGACTAAAATGACCATATCGACTGGGCCAATATAGATAAAGAATAAACATAGTTTATAGGTCGATGAGTGGCAAACTTGAAAAGGAAATTACATTACCTTTTGCAAGGGTATAAATAAAAAAAAAATAGAGTAGAAGAAATATAACTCAAACGCAGCGCGTGGCCATTTTGTGGGGCAGGTTGAACACACGAGCATATTGAGTTTCCCGTGGCGCGCATTGGTAAACATTTACACAGAACGCCGGGCTACCAGCTACCAGATACCAGTTAGCAACTTATGGCTAACAGCAGCTGCAGACTGTGGACCTACCTGTGGCCCTGTTCACTGTAGCGTGTTCCCAGTGTACTCGGTCCCATTGGCAACGGACTGGACTGGACTGGACTGGCACTGGTGGCACTTTATTGTCATATTTTCGCAAAGCTGACTTGGATGATAAGCTAAGCGACGTTTGGGCCATCTCAATAACTCTAATTGCTGACGCTTATCAAAATGCTTCGCGTTGTTTAATTACACGAATTGCCACCCTATTTTTTTGTAGTGAAATGCCATTTGGCTTACGGGACGTATGAGTAATAGGTGAGCTGCTCAAACGATTGCACTTGTAATGAAAAATGAAAAAAACGCTTAAGCAAACATTTGAAATTGACAACAACAACAAAAACTTTTGACACATTTACATGGTCACAACGGACGAGGCAGGTTTTCAGCCAGTCCAGTCGATACAATCCAAATCCAAATCCAAATCCAATCCAATCGATTCCAAGCCGCTTTGCAAGCATTCGCGTAGAAAATGTGCTAAACAAACTCAAATGAATTTGCACATTCAGATTTAGACACGAAGCGACAACAACAATCAAATGTTGCATACAACTATGCGACAGCAATATAAAATATACCCAAAAAAAAAATAGAAAAATTGAATGGCATACTTCAGATTGAATTTCTATATATACTCACAAAAAAACACTTGGCTCTTTGTGTCAAATGAAAACAGCCACAAATATTTTTAATGGGTTCGTTTTTTTTTTTAATTGTATTGCTCGTTTTTATGTATGGATTGTCTAAGAAAGTTTCTAATATACTTAAAAAATATATTGTTAACGACTTTAATAAAAAATTAAATTTGTTCAACAGTTTTTTATGTAGCTATTACATTATTAAAACTATTTTAAATACTTAAGTATTCCCAAGAGATGAGTTAAAAAAAAACTTTAGAATCGATTTTAAGTTGACGCATTGCACGAGTTGTGGCAAGTCTTCAACATAACTTAAACTAATTTGAAATAAACAACTTTACAACAGGGCAGCCTGTTGCAACAGCTGCTGCAAGTTGATGGTAACTCTTAGTTTTCATATTTAAAAAGTTTCCAAAGCCTGCTTATTGTTGCAATATATCATTTAATTTGCAGTTGCAATATTGTCCAGGTTAAATATTCTTACTACATATATATATATTTATTTGATGCAGCAAAAAGAAGGCCAGTCAGAACATAATCCAGGCAAGGCAGACATTTATTTGCACGCACTGTGCAATATCCTGTCTCAGTTGCTTTTATCTTGTGCGGAATACTTAGGAGTATTCTCAATGGCATTTTGCTAATGGTGAGGAAAATGCCAGTCAGCCATTGTAATCCATAAGTTTTTTTTTTTTGCGCACCGTGCACAGATATATACATTGGATAGCAATACTGATACAGATATTGATAGACCGGTCAAACAAATAGTTTATTCCGTCACAGACATCGTGTAACCTTCGACTGGTTGGCAACGGCAACGGCAACGGCAACGGCTGTGGCAACAATGGCCATTGAAATGCGAGTATAAGTAAGGAATAATAAAAGTAAATATGACAAATTGCATATATATATATATATATATTTTATTTGCGATTTCGTTTGTCTGGCCAAGAAAGCCGCGTGCCGTGGCCAGACAAAGTGGGAAAGCATTTAACTCTTGCTCAATGACAAAACTCAACGATGAAATTCCGAAAATAAATTGAAAATAATACGCCATCAGCATTTGATAAGTTCCTGAAAAACTTCCATTGAATATATAGATATATATATATATATATCAAATTCAAGTATTTCATATTGAACAGGTTTTTAGCTATAAGATATTTGCATAATTTCCGTAAATCAAATAAATACAAATGGGTTATAAAGAAAACTACAAACTGAGTAACTATAATCCAGACTATGCGGGAGCGCCCAAATGCAACAAAAATAACATGAAACACAATCGACAAACAACAACAACAACTGCAACAACAACCGACAACATCAACTGGTGTCTGAAAGCCGACGCCAGCAGAGATCAGCTTTAAAGTTGAGGTGCGCGGCCATTGCCTTGCCCCGCCACACACACACACACACACACACACACACACACACACACACACACACACACACACTCAAGATGCTAAAAACCATGAACTGGAAAACCTTGAAATTTCAACAGCAATTTATATTGTATTGCGAATTTATTTTACGCCGCCGCTTGCTAAAAAAAAACTATTTGTATCTAATAGATACAAAAACTTGTATTTATTTATTTAGTTTTTTTTTCTTTGAAAAATGTAGTTACGTTACATTTTGTGTACCTTTACTCGAGTGTCAACCCAAAACTAAAATTAATTCAATTTTGTGTGCAAGTGCATTGTAAATGAATTTAAATTTTAAAACGCATCGGCATAGGCCAATTTGCACAAAACATGAAAACCATTGTATGAATATAATTGCAACGCTTAATAGACAAGTGAATTTCATTATTATACACATATTCTTGTTGGCCCTATCTGTCCCCCCGTTCCCCCGTCGGCACATCTGCCTGTGTTCGCCTGTTTGCCTGGCAGGCCTATGCAAGTTGTTGGCTCTGCACAATCTGCTGGGCATCTTTGCTGTTTTTTTTAGCTGTTTATGCTTTGAGCTTCTTTAATAATTCTTTTTTACTGCGCACTCGCATGTAATTATATTACAGAGGCCTATATAGAGAGAGAGAGAGACCCATCTGCTGCAACCCCGTCAAGCCACGCATGTTTCAACCGCATTATTACATCTTCTTGCTTTTAACATTATTTTTTTCCCCATTTTTTTTTTTTATCTTGTGTTTTTTTTTTTTTTTTGCTTATTTTATTTATGTGCTGGTTGCTAGCTGTGGCATAGGTTAGTTCTGGGCCTGGTTAGGGGTTACAGGTAGGCTGCATTTGTTAAATAGGAAATTTGATTTGGTTAAGTGCGTTCGTGTTTCCCCGCAACTCTCCACTCTCCCCTTTCTCACTCGCAAGTGCACTGTTTGGCATTACTTCTTATAAATTGAATCATTAGTGACTAAGTGGCCGTATGTTGAGACTACTTTGTAGGCTTTTTTTTCCTATTCTTTTTGGCTTATTGCATTGACATAAATTATGAGTTGCCACCACAATTGGCAAGTGCATGTCAGGCTTTTTATTAATTAGGCATTTGCCTTTGACAGTTGCGAGCATATTGCGATTGCAACCAACGACTAACTAATTGATTATTGCACTTTAAATTACATTAACCTAGCCAAACGGCTGCTGCTGCTGCTGCTGCTGCTGTCAACTTGTAGCTACCCCTCATCCATTCTCAATTTCCCCAACACTCTTTCCCCTAAGCCCACCAACACTTCAGCTTCAACTGTATATTGTCAGGCGACCCCAAAGTGAGACAGCGACGCCAATGTGGGCGATTTTGGCGGCGCCAAATTTGGTATAAAAAAAAATATTTACAACAAATTGCAAAAATAAATCAAATGCAATAAAATACAATGCACGCCTTAGTTTAAACTGCAAAAAAAAAAAAAAAAAAATCAACAACTACAATTTTTGCTGCTTAGCTGGCTGGCAAAGTGCAACACAATTAACACCCCAAATGCATACAAGTTTATATGGTTTTTTTCGTTAACAGTAAATTTTGTTTGTTTAGCGAATTTTGCCACAGACATAATGAATACATACATACATACATACACATACATCACAATACATAGAGAGTTACTGTTGTACAAAGTTGCATATGCACATAGAGGCTTGTTAATGAAAATAAGCAACAAAGCCAAGCGGTCGCAGACAGACAGACAGACAGACAGACGGACAGACAGACAGACAGACGGACGGACGGACAGACTATCACTCAAGCTGGCAGGCGGGTTGACTGCATGCAAATGCACTGGCTGCTCAAAAAGCACAAAAAACTAGTTTTTGCAAAAAGAATTAGAGAATTTTCAGCATATACGAAAATGCGCAAAATACACTAAATAAGTAGAAACGTCAATAAGCAACAAAAAACACAGAAAAAAAACAGAAAAAAAGCAGAAAAAAAGAAAACAAAACAAACATGGCAAATGTAGAAGCAATGCGGAGGCTAAAAAAAAAAAATACGTACAGCAACTGCAACAGCGGCTTAGTGAAAATCTGTCAAAAGAGGCGCATGTCTAATCAAATATACATAAAAATGTACATAGAAAATCATGCCACAGATTGTGGCACACAAGAGGCCCTGTGGCTAAAAGGCCTAGTTGCCCGGTATGGGGGGAAAAATTTAAATATTCAGCACAATAATTAACTTAATTATATATTTTTATTTATTAAATGTAGAAATTCTCTTTCATCAATTAACAGTTAATTTTTCGACTTTTACTTGAACTTAAAACTGCAAATTATAACCAAATTTTTAAAGCCATATTTTTTTATACTTGCATTTAAAAGCTAAGCTTGCCGCTGGCATGCTAATATGCACACACACACACACACACACACACACACACACACACAACTATACACACATTAATATAACTTGCAGCTATAACTGTAATACCAAATTACATTCATTGCGCTTTGCACTTCATTCGTTAATTTTCGTACTCTTTCATGTTGCATCTGATTTAGTTCTTTGTAGAATGCCACAATAAGTTCAAGATCAATGCAAGTCGAATTGCGATGCATGACACAAGCCAAACAAATATCAGTTGTGCTCTATGCACTATATATATATATATAAATCAAGATGCTAGCACTAGATACGATAAAAATATATATATTGCATATTTGCTAGAATTATTTTCAAGTCTTTTCATTATCTACAAAAATGTTTTACCACAATTATAAAATTATATATATATATATATAATCTATAGTTATCATTTCGCCATAAATCGATAAATAATAATTGATTAATTCAAATAATTACGAGGCGATAATTTATTTTGCTCGTAAAGAAGACAATAATTAATTGGAAGAACTAACTAAATAATGTATTATATGAAGGTTAAAAGTGAACAGGCAAATTCAAAACTGCCAATTCATTAAAATTTAAATTATTTTTAGTGCATTCTAATCGATGTAAAACTTTTAGTGTACAATGCAAAAAGATGGAAACATATTAAGAAATTTTGTTCACATCAATTATACATAAATTGATTGGGATTAATTAATAAACACATTTTGTTAAAGCCGCAACGAAGCAATTTGAATAAATGTTGCTCGGTAATTATTATTTGTGCGAGTCGGAAAAGTAAATAAATGAAATATTTAGCTAGAAATTTATAAGTCGAATGCGACACGTTGCCAAGCCTAGGCCCCGCACCCGAACACACCCAGGCCACGCCTACACGGCGACCAACCAAACACCCCAAGACCCACCACACACCTCCCACTCTCCCCTCGATTAGACACAGCGTCCCACCTCGTTTGACGTTTGCGGAATTAAGCACTGAAATTGTAACCAAATATGGCACAACAAGTTCAATTCTAATTCTAATTTACTGAGACGTTTTGTGAAACTGTCCGGTTTTTCTTGCTAGCATTTTTCTACATTTCGTATCAATTGATTCAAGGTTTTTTTTCTAGCGGCATTTGATTTGATTTTTTTTATTCTCTTTTTTTTCACATTTTGTAAAGTGACAAAGCTGTTTATACAACATGCTTCACTATATACAATGTTCACGTATGTGAATCGTGCGCTTTCGTTTATAGCGACAAGAAATGCATTTTTAAGTAACTAAAAAAAAAATTCTGGCGATATAAATTTCCAATGAATGCCAGCACACAAAACTCACTTTTCAACGATAGGCACTAAATAGAAATCAATTTGATTAATTTATATTTATTCTGTGATTTTTTTTTTTTTAATTTTTTAGGGAACTTTGTTTTGTGTTGAATACAAATTCTGTAAGACCTCTGAAATATATATTGACAACTTAAGTTTATACTTAGAACTTCCTAGTAATTTACACATTTAATTGTATTATGATTAGCTACTGATTTCAAAGTGGCTTAAACTGTCAGTTTATAAAGCAGCTTAAAACTGGTCTATCAACAACGTTAATTTGTATTCGGGTTTTACCTTATTTGCTTACTGCTTAAAAATTATAATTTATTTGAATATGTAAAATAAAAAACCTGCAGCATTTATTTAAACTCCAATTTGGCATATTCAACTGATTTGTTTATGTTGAGTGGCTAAGCAAAAAAAAATCAACTGACATTTGACAGTTGGCAATTTTGTAGCTCTTTAAATCCTCGCATGGTGTTTCCACAAATCACAAGCAATCGCAGCAGCAGTCAGAGTACTGAATCTCTCGACAAACGACAAGAGTCACAAAAAAAACACAAAAGAAACACGAAAAATCAAACAGGCAGCGTTAAAAAAATGGCCTGCCATTTCAGGATATTCAACACACTCGCACACACATGTTGCGAGGTGTTGCCTTATTGTGGCAGTTGTGTGTAAACAGCAACCGCGGAAAAAATTGCCTGCTGCCTGTCCGTGCCAGCCCAGTTATTATTGTTTTTTTTTTCTTTCTTGTTGTTGTTCGTTTGGTATGTTGCCTCCAATGCAATCAAGTGGACGTTGCATTAAGCGAGAAAAAAAACGCAACCAACTCTGGTTGCTGGCTGTTTGCGCGTCGCGCCCGTGGAGCTGCAACGCCCAGACAGACTGTGGTCCATGTCATGGCAGGCCTAAAAGGATTAAGGCGATCTGCGCGCAATCCGCGCAATTATCCTTTCATTGGATTGAGGCGGGAACCCGTTGTTGCTGCTGCTGCTGTCGCCGTTTGCTGTAGGTTGCCTGCAGCAATTAGTTGCATCACTCAACACTTTTTGTTGGCGCCATTTTGTTTTTTTTTTTGTTTGTTTTTTTTTTTTTGGCCATTTGACTTTTGGCTATGTGTGGCCAGGCCCAACAGCAACAGTGTCTGGTCTGCACTTGGGTTTTTGTTTTTCCCATTGTTAACGCTGCGTATACGTAACGCTTGCTCCCCACTCATATGGCAATCATTTTTATGAAGTTTCAGTTTTTGTTGCAGCACTTTTTGGCTAAGAGCTGTGGGTGCTTGTTATTTGGTTGAGTGTGTGTGGGTGTCTGTGTGTGTGTGTATGTATGTGTGTGTGTGGATGCGCTACGTGTCCATTTGAAGTGCACACTTAAGTGGCCCTAATTGGTTTCACACTCGCCCATCATCAAATGAAGCTGGCTGCCAGTTTTGGGTAACTCAGTTGCTCAGTTTAGGTTTGTGCTGGGCTGTCAAAAACAAGGCACCTACTACTAACTGCCAGTCAACTAACCAAACTGGCTACCAGACTCTGTCCATCTGCCTCAACGCCCCTTCATGTATGTATGTGTGCGTGTGTGAGTCTGTCTGTCTCTCTGTCTGTCTGTTTTCCTGTGGCTGCAGCTTCATTCACTCACTGACGACGGCCCCATTCATGTCCGTGTCGAGTGCACAACTGTTGAGTGTGCCAGACTACAAAAGCAACAACAACAACAACAGCAGTAGCAACAGCAGCAGCAGTAACAACAACAACAACAACAACTCCTTGACTATGAAGCAAGTAGCGGGATGGGGAGTGCGGGGCAAATTTAAATGTGCGCTCATGAAAAATAGTTTACTGCCACTTGTTGGCTTCCCTGAGCGCTGCTGCCAGCATTTAAATTGAAATACCAGCATTTGTTGTTGTTGTTGTTCTTGTTGTTGTTGTTGTAAATATGTCATCATTTGCTCGTTGTTCGTGCCATTTGGCGTTTAGTGGCGCAGTGGCATGCGGACTAAGCCAAAAACCCATTCATTGTAAATTCAACTAAATCCATGAATAAAATTTTGATGCCAGCATCGTTTGCCTTCCCTCCGTTGGCTGTGTGTGTCTGTGTGTGTGTGTGTGTGTGTGTGTGTGTGTGCTGGAGTTGTTCGGGCTGCTCATCTGTTGCCATGGTTCGGTTTTATTGCAGCACTTTATGCAGCTAACAATCGTCAAATGCGCGTGCTCTCTCTCCCCATCTCTTTCGCACGCATCTGATTGCATCTCACTCTTACCAAATTGAATTTCCGAATTCAATGAATGAATGAGCGCACGAATTGGTTTAGGTTTTGTTTAGTTATTTAGTCCTCGGCTGTGGCATGCTTTTTCGTGTTGCATACTTTCAGGCCGCCTGTTGCGTGCAGCTTCACTTTCCACGTAAAAACCCGAATAGAGACTTCTATGTGTGTGTGTTGTCCACATATATATATATATGTATATATATATATATATATATGTCTGAATTTAAGGCATCATGAACTGCCTGTTGCAGCTGCCAATTTAATGTCCTCTCGTGTCGCCATTTCGTTCATCTATTTGAGTTTTTGCTCTTGGCAATTGTCTACTTTTTTTTTTGCTTTTGTTATTCGTTTTATTGCTTTTGCTGCAGTTTGTGCTTCTGCGGAAATTGCATTTCTATGAATTTTACATTTCAATAAATTTTCAAGCTGCCTCTGCGTTGCTGTTATATATATATATATATATTTTTTTTTTCCCCCCCGTTGTCATTTCGGTACGACTCTATTTATATATATTAAAATCTGTTTTGGCCATTGTCTTTTGTATTTAATTTTTTCGAATTAAATTTATTTAACTCTCTTGTTGCTTTATGGGGCCGTTAAAATTGGGTGCCACTGAACTGACAGTCGATAAAAATAATCATAAAAGTGATTATATTAAATTTGAATGAATTTAAATGAAAATAGCAGAACGTGGCATAAATAAATTAAATATTCGGCAACAGTTTTGACACCAAAAAACTTAAATAAGAAGTAAATAATGTAGGTTTGAAGTCACAATTCTTCAAGTGGATAATAAATTTGAGCTTCATTCAACTTATTTGCAAAAAAGCTTAATAAATGCGTATAAATTTAAGAATAGGTTATATATAGGTTAGATCACTTTAACATAAGCTTTGTTAGGAAATATTGGTAGATATAAAAACTATTGTTAAATAACTTTTTTTTAAGTATTTGGCTAAGTTACGTTTATCATGCAAACAAAAGCATATCCAAAATAGTAAAGCTAAAATATAAAGCTTTAGAGCCACATAAATTATAATGTAAGTGACAGCATAGAAAAACATCAAATATAATAATATATCAAATATATAGTTAAAAACAGTAACTAGCTAACCAGTAAATATAACATTTTTACATAAAATATTGATGAGATAAGTGTCAGTTAAGTATGTAGAATTTGAAAAGGCTAATTACCTATCAATCATCAATCAGCACACTTGTAGTTAACTGCATACAATTGTAGAGTAGGTGAGCATAACACACACACTTCAATTACTGCAATTTTAATTTTTGGCCCCGTTCGCAGGTAGCCAATTTCAGGCAATTTCCTATTGTAAACGAGTCGAGCACAGAACCCACCAATTGCAGCACAGTCACTTCAAGTGCTGAACAAACATGCAATCAAATGCAATCGAACAACACTTTGAACAAGCAAAAAAAAAAAAAACTTTTCAAATTTGGGCGAAATGTGTATGGCCAGCCAATCAAATTGCATGCAGGCCCAAAAGTGCATACGAAAGCGCATTAGAGTGAGACAACGATAGCACCGAAACATACATTTTCAAAACGAGGGACTCCCACACCACAAGCAACAACAACAACAGCAACAGCAAGAATAACAGCAACTTGTCAGCCGAGCCGATGTCAGACGAGGCGAAGACGAAGCGCTCCGAAGAGCAGAAGGCAATCGAATTTATTTGCTGCTTCTAATTTTCCATATGCCCACAACGGCAACAACGATGACGACGACAATTTCTATGCCAAAGTGACACACAAAAAGTGCTAAGCACAAAAAAAAAAAAATTACATTCACACACACACACACACATCGGTGCATCTGTGTATATGAGTGCCTGGGTATTGATGTTGTCAGTATGTAAATTGCCAAGTTTTCTACACTTTTCTTTTTTTAATTTGGGGTAGCTTTTAGTTTAGCAGCTGAAAGGGTGGCTTATGGGATCCTTGGGGCCGCATACACTGACAGCATTGAAGGGATCCCAGTTGTTTTTGGGTGTGTGTGTTAGTGTGTGTGTGTGTGTGTGTATTGCTCTATCTGCGTATGTCCTTGCATTTTGTGCAATTCATTTACATTTCAACGCTGGCGCTTTGCATTGCTATGCAAGGTGCACAATTCTGCCGAAAGCGTTTTAAATAAACACACAAGCAAACTTGTCAAGTTCCTATACACACGCACACTCACCTATAAGCACATTCACACAAACACACACACACATGCATTGACAGGGCCCAGTGCGGCAAGTCGCATGACCTTTTCATTGCACACAACATTTAACAAGCCCCTAAAAACGCACAAGCGAACCACGCGTCGCTCGCAGCTCTCCGTGGTCCGTGCTCCGTACTCCGTGCTCCGTGCTCCGTACTCCGCTCCTTGTTTAGTCGCTTTTGTACCGCTCCGTTCTTTTGGCCCGGTGTTTTGTTGTTGTTGCTCCTATTTTAAACGAAACTTATTTCTTTGCTTCACTTTCGGATTTTCAAAGTTGGCTGTTTTTATTTTGTCGCTCTCTCTCTCGCTCTCTCTCCTGCACACTCCTTCTCGCTCCTGCTCTAACCAATTTGTTGTTGTGGCAGGACATGTGACGCCAAAAACACAGCGACAACAACATAAACGACTGAAAGCAACGAACATTAAAAAGGAACATGACGATGTCCTTTAACTAACTAACTACCGCCTCCGACTCAATCCACCCGCAAATGGAGTTGCAAGTACGTTGACACTCGACATTACTCAAAATACTATGCAAAATGCAATGGCGTGTGTTGCACCAACAGCACACAAACAATACACACAAACTTTTTGTATATATTGCCAAGTTTTTAGTTTAATTATGACATTTTCATATTATGATACACAGAAAATAGCTTTAATATTAGCATTTCTATTATTAGTTGATCAATCTGAAATTTAATAAATATTTTGATTGTTTTTACGATTAAATAATTGTGAAATAATTTGCAGCTATCGATAAATGGTCGTAAAACATTTAACATTTATTTTTTAGTGATTCAAGTTGGTTAGTTAACTAAAAATGAATTTAGTTGCATAATAATTTACCCTATTTCTTGTTAATAATTAAACTATTTATATTTGGTAAATGTAAAAGAAACAGATCAAAAAGAGTTAATATTTTGTGCACACGTTGCAGGTGTCGCTGGTTTCGTGTTTAGTACATTTGATACTCTATCCATTTGCCACTTCTACGCACGTGCTGAGAATTGAATACTTTTGTGGCAGACTGTGCTGCATTTGCGTCATCATGCATATTTATGCATTTACACTCGAATGTCTTGCAAGTCTGATAATCTATATCCGCCACCATTTGACATTTCATTATGGCACGCACTCTTGTTACCAAAACTAAAACAGAAACCAGAGCAAATTCAGTGGAAAGCCAAAGCTAAAACCAAAACAACGAAAGAACCCTAAAAAAAAAAAAATGTCAGGTTGTCGTTTCTGTTGTTTCTGTTGTTGTTTCTGTTGTTGTCGACATGTCAGCGTGGCTAAAAGTTGACGCTGTCCCCTAGGAGGCTTGTTGTGTACCCGCCTGGCACGTTGCATGCCACAAGAATACTACAAAATATGGCAACAGCAACAAGAGTCGAGCCATTTTGTATCGATGAGCATTACATTATATATACATATGTATATAATTACTGAAAATTTGCTTATGTAACGCACGTAAATGACATTAAAAAAAGGAGCTGCAACACCCAAACCACAACGAAATTAAAAGTTGAGCAAAAAAAAGAAAAGTACAAAAAAAAAACAATGTGTTTTTTTTTGTTTTTTATTTTGCATGCGTATTATATTTATATATGCCTACTATACAAACACGAAAAGGTAGCGACTATATATATATGCATATGATATATGTAGATATGTATGTACATATTTAAATTACATACATATACATAAGGGGTTATCTACCAAAGACACACAGACAAATATAAATATATACATATATTTATATATATATATATATATATATATATATATGTATAGGTATATGCGAGTATGAGCCATATAATGTGTACATTAATCGATAATTGCATTTTTTTTCGTGCATTTCTTTTGCCTTTTTTCATGGGTTTGCTGCTTGTCTCTCACATGGCACATGGCATTTGTCTGTGTGTGTGCGTGTGTGTTTGTGTGTTGGTGTGTGTTGGTGTTCCGCTTTTTAAATGACTTTGCGTGTTTAATTGGTTTTTTTTTTATATTCTTATTAAAATTGTTTTTTTTATGCTTTTTTCCCCAACTTATTTTAACAAAATGCAAATTAATCATTTGACTCGTTTAAAGGACTGCTGAAAATAGGCATTTCAGTTTGCGCTGCACTAGAATAAAACGCACTTTCGTTTTTGATACACTGTTAGTTTTAGGGCGGCCACAAAACAAAGCCACCAAACAAACAAACAATCAGATAGACAGACGACAGATTGACAAACAGAGAGACAGACAGAAGAGCTGTGAGTCGGCTGGAAGGCACAAGGCAGGTGTCTGTCGACCCAGCTGACATATTGCCTTGAATGGATACGCATTTATGTATGTATGTGCATATGCATGTGTGTATGTGTGTGTGTGTATGCCTATCGACAACGTCTAAAACCGACGACAAGCGCCTTTCTATATGCAACTAAAAAATCTATTTAGCATACATTTAGGCGCTTGCTTGGCATAATCTAAGCAGACGTCGTCGTGGCAGACGCAGCAACTGCGCCAGTATTCAGAAAACCCACCTTGCAGGTCCGACGTCGTCATAATACGCAATGTGTGTCGCTTAACCACCCAGACACGCACAACAACACAAACACACACACAGCTATACATATATATATATATATATATATATATATATGTGTATATCTACATGCCTATGGCCAGGCAGACATATTGTGCGTGCGTGCGTGCACCGCATTGTATGCTGTCGTCGCTGCGACAGCGACGCTGGCAGAGAGCAACCCTCGGAATTTTTACTTATATATATTTGCTGGTGTGTGCAATGACTGCGTGTCTGTGTGCATGTGTGTATGTGTGTGTGTGTGTGTGTGCACTTTAAAGTTGGGGTTTCGTAAGTCCCGCGCGTGCATTCACCTCGTTTTTTTCGACTTTTTTTTTTGTGCGTGCGACGTCAACGGCAACGGCAACCCCCGAGGCAACAGCGGCGACGACGACCCTGTTTATTTGAGCGCCTCAAAAATGCAACGGGTAGAAAGAATAACAACAACAACAACAACAAC
Organism: Drosophila longiperda; assembly: GCA_035042125.1. Lineage (NCBI taxonomy): Eukaryota > Metazoa > Arthropoda > Insecta > Diptera > Drosophilidae > Drosophila > Drosophila longiperda. The sequence goes on from JAWNLV010000010.1 coordinate 531,692, forward strand.
AGCGGCTGCAGCGACTGCAGCCAACTGCAGTTGCAATACAATTTGAACGCTAAAAAGTTTTGAACATGGCGCTCCAGTTATGCGCTGTTGCAGTTGCAGTAGCAGTGGCCGTAGAAAAACCAGCTGGCGCCTGTGGCACACTTGAGGTGCCAGCCAAAACGCTAGCCAATGCACGCACCCCATACGCACCGCACCGCACCGCGCCGCACCGCACGCACTGCACGCACTTTTGCGCAATCAGGACACAGCGGCGAGGCATTCAGTGGCCACAGCAGAGGGGTTGACTTGGGGGGAGGGGAGCGCGAAAATTTCGACAAGCTTCCGCTTTAACAATATGCAACAAAAAAATCAACAACAACAACAATAATAATAATAACAATAAATATGGCAAATGTGTGAGGAGTTTTGTAAATTCAAATGCTGGCAACAAAGTGGCTACAAATTACCGTTACATTGCCACCAAATTTACTAGTCGCTAGCCTTGTGTGGCAACACACACTCGGTTCTTCTAACTGCCTCGATATTTAATTCGCATTTCGTGTTAGCTGATGCGTAACCTTTTTTTTTTTATTTTTATTTTTTTTTAGCCATATAAGCACAAAAGTTTTCGCTTTTGCGGCACGCATGCACGACAACTGGAGTGGCCTCCGTTGCCTTGTGCTGCAGCCTATGCATTTTACATTAAATTGCATAACTTTTGTGGCAATTAGACGCGCCATTCGCAAAAGGAAACCCAGGCAAATGCAGTTCTCATATGCAAACATCGAGCTCAAATCTATCAATTTTCCGCTCGCAAAACCCAGCCCACTTGGCCATTTGCCAAGCGCATACCCAATAATGATACGCATACGCAGTGTGTGTGTGTGTGTGTGTTTGTCTGTGTTTAGCATTTATTTCTTATTTCTTTACATTTCTTTTGCTTTTCTTGCATTTCAATTAAGTATTTTATGTCTGTACAAATTCCCAAGCTTGAATATAGTAAAAAACCAAATAAATGCTGCCCTACGCAAATTATACAGAAATTAAAAAAAGTAAAATAAAAAAAAACAAACTTAATAATCTATTTCCCTTTTGCATATTTCATATGGCACCCTCTCGAACTCTCATAAATAAAAAATTCTGGTTTTTTTTTACAGGTTTAGAACGTGTCGCTGAGGAATTCATGGGTCGCAGGAAATGGAAACATTATCAAGATCAACTGACGTTCAACCCATTGAATATCGCCGAGCAACAGCCCATATCTATAACAGAAGACAGCATCTATCAGAAGCCACTGAACCACCGTTTAGCCCAGCCCAACGGCCAACATTTCAACAACAACAACAACAACGGCGCACTGCAATTTGAAAGAGATTTTGGTAAGACAATTATATCACAATTATTTCACTTTTACTTAATTTACTATATTTAAATATTATAATTTTTAATAGTATTTAATAACTATTTGCGATCAGTTTTATTAGCTATTTAAAAACTTGACTTTAACTCAAATATTTATACGGTACTCAGCTCTGTCAGATCCATTTGAAGTGTTAAGTTTAATCGATAGTTTTTCATGTGCTTTTTGCAGAGAAGAACCACGCATCACACGACCACGACTCGAGTGGAACATCACGTAGCAGCTCCGGCTCACCATCACCACCGTCAGAACCCAACGATTGGACACCGTTTGATAAGTGCAATTTTTGTGTTAACGGTCGCTTGTTAACGGTGAACACCAAAGGCGAATTGGTGGTCGAAACAACGGCAACCGCGTCTAGCCTTAATTGTAGCAACAACAGCAACAACAACAACAACGGCACAGCTGAGCAGCAGGTAACCTATCGCTCTCTCTCTCTCTCTCACTCGCCTTCTCACTCACTATCTCTTTCATCCTTACTCTTATTATAACTTTTCCATGCAGCACGACAGTGACAGCAGCTCAAGCGCATCACTGCACAATTGTAGCAGAAATACAAATAGCAACATAAACAACATTAGCAACAACAACAACAACAAGCATAGAGCACGCAACTTTACAACATCGTCATCAGCAAGTACAATAGAACTTCAGAAGCTGCTCACCCAGCAAGCAGCAGAAATGACATCGATGGAATCAGTGGCCGCCAAGCTGGCACAGTTCACAATGATGGCCGATTTCAATTTGATGAGCGCGCTGAACAATCAACAACATGCTAACTCGGTAACGCCAACTACCTCGGAAGTATCTGCCGCCGCTGCCAGTCCCGCACTCAAAGATACACCCAGTCCCAGTGCGGATGCGCCTCTGGATCTAAGCAGCAAACCATCGCCAAATTCATCGATTAGCGGCGATTTAAAGACAGCCAGGTAAGTCTTTATCGAAACCACACAAAAACAATATTTATATAATTCTTATATATATATTAAATAAATGCATTCACTCACATTTTTAGTTGTACATAAACTTTTTTTTTTAATTGATACACATTTAAGTCTGACAGTGCGCAAACGTAAAAAAAAAAATTATCTATATAAAATACATAAATGAAAAATACAAATAAAAACTGTTACGAACCTTAAATGCACTGCCATAATTTCATAAAATATAATTTGTTTTGTTTTTAATTTATCAAATTTAATTGTCCTTTTTTTGTGACAAATTAAATATTTCAATAATTCGAGCACGATTTACCCTAAAGTCAGCTCTTGGTTTAATCACGATAATAATGCCTTTCAAGTTAGACATTTTAAGTTATTATAAATGTAAAAACTTAACCTTAAATCGCGTTTAATTTGGGTTTAAATTTGGAAACTTAAAATAGCACCTTTTTATGCACAGACTTAAGCAGGAAGTCTGTCAGATAGAACATTTATTAGACCACTAATTAGGGCTGTTGAGATTTGGTTAGACGAACAAACAACATAATAAATTCATAATGCCCAACTTTAACTAAAAAAAAAAAATAAAAAAATAGAAGAAGAAAGAAGAAAAATACAAAAAAAATATATATATATATATGGTGTTCCAGCAGACAATACATGAGATAATTGCACTTTGGGCACTGGCCCGCCTCTGACACTGCATTTATTGTAGCATACTTAACGGGGCTGGCCCACTGGGTGGCACTCGGGATGCTTTATTGTTGTGAGCCTATGTAAAAATCGTGCAATTACACATGCACGTACACGTGTGTGTGCGAGTGTGCGAGTGTGTGTGGTTGTTGGTGTGCACACAAGTATGTGTGATGTGACTTTGTGTGTGTGTCTGTGTGTGTGGTTTGAGTGCGGTTTATGAAACGATGCCGAAAATTACACATACGCCCCATAGCACGCAGCCAGCACTGCGTTGGCCACGCTTAATTACTAACGGTTGGAAGGGGCCAGAGCACTGTTTGCCGCATAAATTTGCATCAAATTTGAGCAGCCGAAAAAGAGAAAAAAAAACAACAAAAACAAAAAAAAAAAACAAAACCATAGAGAATGGAATAAAAGAAGAATGTGGAGAATACAAAATTTATGTATTTCATGCTGCATCTTAACTCCTTTATATTTTACCCGCTATTTTTTTTAATTACTCTAAAATGTTCAGAGCCACCTAGCCTATTATTTATGTTTTATGTTGTATATGTGTGTATGTGTGTGTGTGTGTGTGTGTGTATGCACTTCAGACCACAGAGACAAACGTCAGTGGTGTCGACAACGTGTGCATAATTTTCCAGCACTTCCACAATTTTCGTCATTACTTTTTTTGGTTATTTTTTTTTTTTTTTGCCGCAACTGTGGCAACGCCAGCAACGGCTGCTGCTGCTACTGCGGCTGCCACTTGAGCCGCAAAACACAAGTCCTTGTCTATTGTCTAAAGCATGGCCAAGTGTTTGTTAGCAGCAACTGCTGCTTCTACTGCACTGCTGGTGCTGCCCTGCATCATCGTACACCTTTTTTAATTGTTGTAATAAAAAGCAACGAAAAATGTGTGAACAAAAAAATAACAACAACAAAAAAATCAGCAGGAAGCAAGTTGGCTGCAACTGCAGCAGGCTAAAGGAGTTAAAAGCCGCAGATCGAAAGTGTTCAATGGCTGTGCCAAACATGTCCAGTTTCCGCTATACGAATGATGAGACAACCCACAACCCACATCATGCACAGACATAGTTGGAAAATTGCATCTTCATGCCCCTTATCCCCAAAGGATCCAACCAAACACTTCAAGTACAATAGCTACTGACGCTGCAATTTTTGGCTTTTTTCGAGCGTTTATTATTACGGATTTTTTTTTTTTTATAAACTGCTGCTGCTGCGGCTGTGGCTGCGGCTGCTGCTGCTGCTGCTGCTGCTGCTACTATGGCTGTGGTGGCTGATGATGAGGCGGCGACATCGCCACTCCAAGTCAAGCGTCGAGATGTCGGCGCTGCAGCAGCGACAGCGACGTCGTCGTCGTCGTCGTCGTCGGCACCGGGCGCAGCAGACAGAAAATGAGTGCATCATATCGATCGCTTTTTTCCCCACTGCGTTTTACATTTTTTACGCTTTTATTTTTATTATGTATTTTTTTTTTTTTTTTTTTTGGTCTTTCTTCTTGCTACTTTTTTCTATGCAATGTGCCAGAGGGGTGCACGAGGGGGGGGGGGGGGGTCAGGCGGCAGAGTGTTGTCGCTGTGTATATATGTATTCATTATTTTTCGTTTACGAAAAATTCTCCGTGCACACACACACCCACACACACACATAAATGCACCGAAAAAAGATTGCGAGCGTAATAACTGGCATAGACTGATTGCGTTGGCGTCAACAGCGACGTCGACGGCGACATCAGCAGCGACAGCGACGTCGCTTTCCCCATTTGGCCCCAAAAAATACTACAGCAAAAAAGCAAAAAAAAAAAAAAGAGAAGCTTAATGCGTGCACTTGCTATTGTTGCAACCGTTGTTGCAGCTGGTATTATTGTTGTTGTTGTTGTTGTTGTTGTCGGTGCAGGCCAGCAATTTTTTAACTGTTTTTTCGACGTCCGCCGAATCGCCCCCTTGTTGCTCCCTTACTCATTATTGCCATATTTTTGTCATTTCAATGACCGTTGGGCGGTCAGGTGGGTCGGCCTGGTTGGCTGCCAGCCTGATTGCCGTTATGTGCAGCTACTATGTGTGTGCGTGCGTGAATGAAATGTCGCTTAAATGAGCGAGATAGAAAAAAAAGAATAAAAAAAATATGACTGCAGCAGCTGCAACAGCAGCAGCGCCGACGGCTACGTCGACAGCGTTGGCCATAAAAAAAAAATGAGTGCATATCTTCCGAAAAAATGCAACTGCATATGCATGCAAGCGAATGTGTGTGTGTGTGTGTGTGTGGGTGTGATGGGTGTGTGTGTGTAGGTGGTTGTTTGCTGCGCACGCATCAAGTGCAGGGGGTAAGCAGTCAGAGTGAGGAGTGTTTGGCGGTGGCGGGAGGGCAACATTGGTTGGGGCGCCTGCATTGGCAACAAAAACAAACATGCAATTGCATTCATACACAAATAAAAAATACATACTCTCTCATTCACACACCAACTCACACCCACACACACCAACACACACACACACACACACACATGCACTTAATGCATTTTTTAACAAAATTGCATTCGGCGTCCTCAGTCACACAGATACGCACACACACACACACACACACACACACACACACACACACACACACACATATACTTTTACAAATAACTCATGGAACGGGACACTGTTAACAGCATGGCACGCCTCCATTCGCCCACCCCCCAACGCCTCTGACAAATTTAGCGGCCACGTTGCACGCAGCAAAATGAAAAGACAACAGAACAGACAAAAAAAAAAACTGAAATTAATTACATGAGCGCTTTAGAGGGAACCAAGAAACTACCTGAATAAAGCAAAAATATATATCCGTAACTTTTACGAAATTCAAACGTTAAAACTATTCATATACCCTATAAAAAAAACTTGAAGCATCTGACTGATAAATTGACTAAGCAATACTTCAATCAATATAAATAAATTCATTGATTAATTTGAATAAAAAGTGCTTGAAATATGTATAAAATCCATTTTTCACTTATACAGATATATAAATAATTATATTATATATAATTACCTTTATAGGTTACACATTTTAAAATTTTAATAATTATTTAAAATTATAAAACAATTCTTTAAGTTACTCCAACATTATTTGCATTTTTTAAAGCAGCAAAACTTCAGTTTGTTTTCCAATATTTCAATCAGTTTCGGGTTTAAGTCCCTCTCTTTTTTTTACCATTTTATCTGCATTGAGGCAGATACTCAGCCTTAATTATATGTGTACTTAACTTAAATCCTCCCGCAACCGGTAGAAACCAAAAAATTATTACCAACGCATTGGTTGCATTGTGCATAACATGTATGTAGGGGGTGTGAGGTAGTGTGTGTGTGTGTGTGTAGGTGTGTGTGTGTGTGTGTGTAGGTGTGTATGTATGGTTGGGTATACAAAAGGTGTGGGATGAACCGACAAAAATGCGATATGCGCATAAAAATGTCAGCAACAACAACAACAACAATAACAACAACAGCAGCAGTTGCCGATGCAATTGCAGTAAGCGTCAAAATTACAACAACAACAAAAACGACATAAAATGCAACAAAAATAATGCAAAAAATCAACCCTTTTTTTTGTCGTGGCTGTTGCCGTTGCTGCCACAAATTAAAACAAAATGTCAGAAAAACGAAAAAAGCGAAAATTGCGAGCAAAAAACAGAGAACGACATTAACAAACAAAACAACAAAAAACGAAAAAACAAAAAAAAAGGGAAAAACGAAACAAAAACAAAAAAAAAGCGGTTGCAGCGCAAATGAATCCTGGCTAGATGCGTGTAACAAAAAAACAACAGCAACAGCAACAAAATTCATGGCACGACATCGCTGCCAGCGTTGGCGCCAGCAGCGGCTGTTGCAACGGCAAATTGCAACTGAAGTGCAGCCAAAAGGTAAACGACACCAAACAAAAAAAGCAAAAAAACATCAAAAAATCAAAACGACATTGAAACGACATTTTTCATTTATTTTTCGCAAATCCTTTTTTTAAACCTTTTTTGTTGTTGTTGTTGTTTGTTGCAGTCGCACCTTGGCAGCTTGACTCGGCTGGATAGCAATTATGAACACGTTCATATATTATATATATTTCGGGCATATTCTCTTCATATATATATTTGTATTTGCTTATATAAAAAAAAAACTGTCTCCTGTTAATAATGATGATTTTTTGGTTTTCCTTTTTTTTCGGTCAGTCATTGCCATTTGCCACCTGCTGTTGCAAGCCGCACATTTTTTGTTGTCTGCTCAATTTTCAGACATTTGCCAGACTGCCGCTCGCACGATCTTTAAAATAATACAAAAAATAGAAAACAAAAAGTTGCAACAACAGCAACAACAACAATATAAAAAAGCGACAACTTTTCCGTCAACTTTTCTGGGTTGGCCCACAGCCCACAGCGAGGGCAAGAAGCTGTGCGTTTCCGCTGCCTGGCGACAGCCAGTGCAATGTACTGCAGCAGAGTGGCGGACAGAGAGCCGCCCAACCACCTAAGCCACCCAAGCCACCCAACCACCTAGCCACCCATTCATCGTAGCCTTTGCTCACACCACAGTGCCTGCCAAAAGGGTCTTGGTCTCAACTCGTCTCGTCCTGTCCCGACCCGTCCCTTTGCGTCGCCTCACCTCTCGTCTACGAAACGCGTCTCCCTGCTGGCTGCGCATAAAGAAAAGAAAAATTTCGTACGGCTTTCACTGATGTTGCTGCTGCTTCTGCTGCTGCTGTTGCAGTTGTTGTTGTTGTTTTTTGCGTTACACAAAAGTTGCCTTTTGAAACGGGCCACCAAAAGTGCGGTCCATCCCATGCCCCATCATGGCTTAGTAGAGTGGCTGGAGGCACCACCAAAGCGCCAAGTGGTGCGGCTTGGCTCGAGCTTGGCATTAAGTGAAAAATACTTTTTTTGAAATTCGTCTAATGAACTTCAAAAACATGTTTGTCCCTGGCTTGGCTGGCAGGCTGACATCTTTCCCGTCTACCGTGTCTCCCTTCTCCCATCCCTCCACCCTTTTGCTACTCGAGCATCACTCAACCCGGCGTGTCATCTTTTGTCTCTGCAGCAGCCAAAATCGAAAAAAAGGAGAAGAAAAAAAAGTAGAGAAAAAAAAAACACAGTCACAAATTTTTCTATGCTATATCCTTGCCATTGCCTTTGACAAGGACAACGTCGCCGTTTCCTGCTCCAGACATTTAAGAACCGCTCATTGTCAGTACTTTTAGTGTGTGTGTGTGTGTGTGAGTGCCCAATGTATGAGTACCGAAAAAAATATATATATGTTTGCTGGGCAAAAAGGAAGTGACAGGATGGAAAATAATATTTTGTCAGCATTTGTTTTTCGCTTTGAACTGAAGTCAGTCAAACAAAGTAACCAAAATGAAAATGATGCGCTTTCTTCAAGATAATAAAACCTGTTTGACTGTTCAATTAACTCCACAGTTAATATCCGATATCATATATATATATCATATATATATCATATAAATTGAATTTGCATAAATTGTGGTTATCAATCAACAGCAAAATAACTACAAAAATTATTTTTTTGCTACTTCAAAAAAATCTTGAATAAGTCTTAATTTCAATAATAAAACTTAAATTATGCCTATAAATTACTTTTAAAATATATAATTAATAAGAAAACATTTTTAATATGCATGTTAAACTAAAAATTAATATTTTTATACTTGACAATAATTAAATGGTTTTTTATTATGCAAATGTGATTGTCAAGAATACAAATAATTACCATTTTTATAACCCTATGTTAACTTGATCTTAAATATAAAAAAAATAATCAAAACTAAAATCAAAAAAAATAAATCAGCTTTTTGATCACATTTAAAAAAAAATCCTTTTAAATCAATTCACAGAAAAAATTCTTACACATTTTTCTCACTGATTACTTGCAGAGCTCTGTCTGAGTGTGCCACGCCCATTTCAGCAGCACGACACAATTACAGTCACGAGGATCTGAATAGTGCGCTGCAGGATGTGCTGGTCAATAAGCTGGGTACCCGCAAAGCAGCCAAGGATTATCATGTGCCGCGCTCAGCGCTGCGCAACAAGCTGTGCAAAATGTCCTTGGATGCGAAACGACCGAATGCGCAGGCGCCGCCAGAGCTGCAGCAGCTGCAGCGCTATCTGGCGGAGCAGGACGATTCGGGTGAGGAGGCTGGCGATGGTGACGGCGATAGCAATGCCTCAACGCCAGCGCTGGGCTTTGAGGAAATCGCCCAACGCATTGTGTCCACCGAGCATCTGCACAAGCTGAGCACCATGTCCGAGCACAATGGCAGCGAACTGGGCGACGATCTCGAGCCTGCTCTGTCGCCAAAGTCGTCACGGACGCCACACAGAGACGGCACTCCAACGGATATGCAAGCTGCTGCAGCAGCAGCAGCAGCAGCTGCCGGTGGTGGCACCAATGCCGCCGGACTGCCCATGACCATCGATCCCAATGTGCTGTTGAATACACTGTTCCTGGCTGCCGGCTTTGGTGTCATACCCAAACTGGACGAGACGCAGACGCTGGGTGATCTGCTCAAATCGCTGCTAATGGCCAAAAGTGGAGGCATGATCAATGAGGCGGTGGTAAATGCTGCTGCATCGGCACACGAGAGCAATGGCAGTGCCTCATTGCTCGACCAGTGCCGGCTGCAACAGCAGCAGCAGCAGCAGCATCAGCAGCAGCAACAACAGTTGCAGCATCTAAATGCAGTTGCCGCCTATCGCCGTCATCTACCAAAGTCTGAAACGCCTGAGACGAGCTCCTCGCTGGATGCCAATGAGGCGTGCGAGGATCCCATACTGAAGATTCCGTCCTTCAAGATCAGCGGCGCACAGAGCGTGTCGCCCACGTTGCGCTGTAATAACAGCAGCAGCAGCAGCATGAACAACAACAACAACAACAATAGCAACAATAACAACAACAACAACTCAACAACACACAGCAGCAGCAACCGCAACGGCGGCGGCGATCATAGTCCACATTCTGCCTCACCCATGTTGGCGGCAGCTGTTGCTGCCGCAGCGGCCAGCAACAGTTACAGGCAAAGCGGCAGCGGCAACAATCTGTTGTCGCCATCGCCGACATCCATACAGAAGATGATGGCCAACACCATACAGCGGAAGATCAACGAGCAGAGCAGCCAGGACAGTCTGCGCAACAATGGCAACACCAGCGGCAGCGAATGCAGCAGCAGTGGTGGTGGTGGTGGCGGCGGGAATAGCAGTGCGAGCAGGAAGCCAAGCATATCGGTGGCCAAAATGATTGGCGGCACAGACACCTCACGCTTCGGCGCCTCACCTAATCTACTCGCGCAGCAACATCACAGCCATCTGCCACCCGCACATCATGCCCACCAGCAGCAGCATACGCATCCGCATCCGCATCCGCATTCGCATGCACATCAGCATCAGCAGCTCAGTGCCCAGGATGCGGCGGCGCTGGCCGCTGGCAAGGGGACGCGTCCGAAGCGTGGTAAGTACCGCAACTATGACAGGGACAGCCTGGTCGAGGCAGTCAAGGCCGTGCAGCGGGGCGAGATGTCTGTGCATCGTGCCGGCAGCTATTATGGTGTGCCGCACTCAACGCTGGAGTACAAAGTGAAAGAGCGACACTTGATGCGACCGCGCAAGCGGGAGCCAAAGCCGCAACCGGATCTCGTTGGGCTGACGGGGGCAGCGAATAAGATTAGTTTGACTGCACGCAATAATCTGGAAAAACTCAATTCTGGCAGCAGCAGCAGCCTCAATGCCAGCAGCAGCTCCGGCTCCAAGCTAAGCAATGCACTTAAGAGCAGCAGCAGCAGCAGTGCGGCAAGTGCCGCGGCGGCATCGGCATCGGTGCCCAATGGCATTAAGCTGCCCATTTATGATGCAGCAGCGCAGCTATCCTTTCAGCCGAACATGTACTGGCCACAGACGACAGCCGGTGCCACCTATGGCTTGGACTTTAATCGCAATCCCGAATTTATCAAGTCACATCTGGCCGAGGTGATGCGCAACAGTCAACTGGGCGTGGCTGGCAATCATCATGGTGGCCATGGTGGCGGGCATATGAAGAGTGCTCTGGAGTTTGCCGAGAACATGTACGATGGCATCATCCGGAAGACGCTGAAGAACGATGGCGATGTGAGCACAGGCACTGGGAATGGCAACGCACTGCTGGATCAGCTGCTGGTTAAGAAGACGCCACTGCCGTTCACCAACAATCGCAGCAATGATTACCTCGGTGCCGCCTGTTCCACCTCCGAGAGCGTCAAACGTGCCGGCAGTCCGATGGGCGCCTATACGGATATTAAACGTGAGCGTCTCAGTCCCATGCGTAGTGCGGATAGTGCTAGCAGTGATGATGATCTTGAGCATTCCAACAACAACAACAACTTAAATAACAATAACAGCGACCTGGCGCACAACAAGAACAACAAGAGCAGCAACAACAACAACGGCAGCAGCAGCAACAATGGAAATGGACGCAGCCGGATGACATCACGTGACTCGGAGACGGACGCCAGTAGCCTGAAGAGCGAACAATCGCGCAGCTCCTCGGCGGCTGCACAACTCGCCAATGCAAGTGGCAACCACAACAAAATGATGGATCTCAATGGCAGCAACAGTGTCAAATTCGAGTCGGAGCAGCAAGCAGCACAGATCTCGCCCAGCAACTCCATATTGCACGAAAAGCTGGCGAAGATCAAGGCCGAGCAGTCCGAAATGCATGCGGCGACCAACGAGGAGCAGTTATAGAGCAGGTGGCACATCGGCGACTGTCCGCAGCAGCATCAGCAACAGCAGCAGCAGCAACAGCAGCAACTGGTGCCACCAACATTTGTGTGGCCACCACTGGCCACACACTACTATAGCTTCTAGGTTGAGCAACGGGTCAACTTTAGTTGTATTTGTACAGATTGAGTATGATGGAAGAAAACCAAATTTTTAAGTAAATTATATACACCTATATATATATATATATATATATATATATATATATATGTATATGTATACAAAATGAAAAGAGCCCAATTTGAATTATGCTGAGCGTCGCGGCTCTAATTGTTAATTAAGATGTAATTAACACAACATACAACATATTTTAAAATGTATGCATACATCTGAAATACACAAGAACAGCAACCAAACAACAACAACAACAACAACAAAATACAAAACATACATAAATTCCCAACGTATTTATGTATATTTATTGTTTAGTTTTTGACAATCGACAAATAGGCATTCTCTTGTACAAACTTTCTAAATAACAAACAAAAAAAAAAACCAAATAAAAAGAAAACCTTACAAATAATTATCAACAACAACAACAAGAATATAAGCAACAAAAAAATTTGTTAAGACCAAACTTAAAAACAAACAAAACAAAAAAACACATTTAATTTGCATTATCTATTCAGTTTAGTAGCCAAAAAAATTAAAAAAAAAAATCCACAACTAGAGAGTTCTTATACATAAACAAAAATATATATTTTTTAAAATTAGAGAAATAATAAAACAACAACAACAACAACCCACAATACAATAAATATCAGCAAAGCAGTTACAAGCAAATGAACAGCCAACCTATGCAGCATCTGCAAATTGCGAATTGTGTCCAACAAAAAAAAAAAAAAAATACATTAAATAATACATTTCACATTCCAGAATTTTATACTTCAATTATTTTCAACACTTGACTTCAATACTTCAAATGTGATTCTTAATGGACTTTCGCAATCGCAATGCAGACGCGAAATACACAACTACTGAAAAAAAAAACCCAACTACAATAACTACAGCAATGACCATAACTAGAAATACCAACAACAACAACAATAACAACAGCTACACTATCCGATCAATAACAACAACAACAACAACAAACTTAATAGCCAACAAGCAATAATAACAATAACAATACAACACAATACAACAAAAAAACATTCAAAAACGAAATAGCAAAGCAAAATTCAAAAAAACTATAAACAAATTTTAATTTAATTCAATTATTAATTAATATCAAATTAACAATTCATTTGTAATTGCATTAATATGAAACAAAAAAAAAAAGAAAAAAAACTTAAAACCCAGAAACCTTAAAGAAAAAGATGCATACAAAAAACGGAAATCAATAAACAAAGCTGCCTTCACATTTACAAATTAAATAAATTGATAAGAGAAACGAGAAACGTTATGTAGAAGCACACAAAATGATAATAACAAAAAAATTGAAATATATACGCAAAACAAAATTTTCAAACAACTAAAACCACCAACAACAAATGCCCAAGCGACACCCATCAAACAACACAAAAACAATCCAAATTAATTACTTAAATATATCATTTGATAATCAAAAATTTATATTTGATTATTATCCAGCCACACATATTTAACAAAATTACATAAAAATATATATAGAAAAAAAATCAAATTACTTTATACATATTTAAATGTATAAAAGCAAAATTTTGAAGTTTCGGTGTTTAAGTCAAATATAAAAATTAATCATGTACATGTGTTTAGGCATTAAAAAAAAAAAGAAAAAAAATAATATTAAAAATAATCAAAATTGGCTATTGAATAATTCGGCAAAAATTAAGGAGGCATATAAATAAAAATATTTCAAAACTTATATGCTGCCTAATCAAGACAAAAAATTAAAAGTAAAAAATATGTCTATATCTATCTATATAAATATATATTTATATATATAATATATGTGTGTCTTCATCACTACGCGTTTACCTCAAACAAAACACATGATCATTTTGAGCAACTATATATATTTAAATGTACTTATACACTCTATACACTCTTTACACAATATACAACAAAACCAAAATGGAACGTCTAACATATTTACACCGTAAAAAAAAAGAAGTAATAACCTCTCCTACAAGTACACACTTGTAACACCTTTTGGCCAACATTGAGTCACACACCTTGCCCTTTCGATGTCTCTTGATTTGAGAAACATTTCAAAATTATTGATGGGTTACTAAATGTATGCGTAATATAAAAGATAAATAAAAAATATATATAAATGTACCTAAAAACATATTTTGTGTGCTAGCTAGTAAGTGTCAGAAAGATATAAACATATAAACAAAACAAAAAACAAAATAACAAAATTATATATACAACATATGTATTTTTAAAATCGGTAAATATGTCGAAATGTTTAGTAAATTGTAATTAAAACGCATATGACAACAAAAAAAATTAAATTCTATTTAAAAAAAAATTGTGGAGAAATATAAACAAAATCATTTAAAAGCATTTAAAGTTGAACAAAAAATACATATTATTTAAGCATGGAAAATTTAAGGGATATTTATTGGCTAATCTTTAAAAATACATTTGATGTGCATAAATGTTGTGGTTTAGTAAAAAAAAAAATATCTGTATGAGAAAATCTAAAATTTATATTGAGGCATACTTACAAAAAAAAAAAAAATATACAAACATTTGGTGTATCAAAAAATCATAAGATAAAATTTAAAATTTAGTAAATTATTTGCATCACGGCATGCGAAATGTATGCGTATCAAACCAACAACAAAAAAAAAACATTGTTTATTATACGAGAAGAAAAATCAAAACAAAAAAGTATTTATTGCTAATTTAATTATATTTGAAGTATACATAAATATTTATTATACATACATATATACATATATATTAGACACACTATCTGTGATTAATAATCCAAAATTTTGAAGAAACTTTTTCTGACTAATGTTGGTTAGGCATACATAAAAAAACACAATCTTAACGAAATAAAAAAAAAAAACAAGTAATGATAACAATGAAAATCTATTATAATATTGAAACACATAGAAAAGCTATAAACAAATTGTAAATGGATCGGATACAAATAATAATTCACAACAATAACTTAACAAAGCACAAGCAAAACAATAAAGATTTTGAAGCAAGGGAATTCTTACTGTAGCCACAAGTTGGTTTTAACAACTGAATATAAGGGCAAAGTAGGACAACAGTATGAAAGCCTTATTGATTTTCAAACGGTTAAATAACAAGGCAACAACTACAGCACATCACTAAAAAAAAAAAACAGACAGTTCAGAGCATATATAGTTGTACATATATTTTGGAAAATTTTTTACTCAAAACTTACACGAAATGCAGAAAAACAGTCTATAAACAAAATTATAAAAAAATACAAGCTTGGAAAAAAAATAAAATGAAACCATTTTATAAAAAACAAAATTATACAAAACAAAAGAATTATAAAAAAAAAGAATATAACAAATTACAATAAAAAATATATGTAATTGCATTATATTTATTTTGTTTATAAAACGCAAAAAAAAAAATTATATGTAAAAAGATTAAAACAAAAAAAAAATCAAACTAAAAATAATGAGAAGTAAAAATAAAGTGCAATTATACGGTTTATATTAAGAAGCAAACATTAAAAGTTTACGAAATTTAGCAAATATTTCGATACATGTTCAGAGCAATTTCAAGGCCGGTTTGCTTAAGCAAACAATTATTTGAAATGTTAATAAACGTTTAACAAAACAAAATAAATAAAAAAAAAGAAAACAGAAAGAAAAATGCCAGCCTAGCCACCAGGGATGGGCACGTTGTCTTGTGCTATGTGTCTGAGTTAACCAGAAAACATTGCAGAAGCCAAACGTACTATGAATCAAATTAAAAATGAAAATATAAATTTGAAAGAAATACCCAACAATACACACAAACAAAATGGCATTCTATCGAGTATATACAATAGAAAACTGAAAACTGAAAACTGATAACAACCAAGCCGAATGCAAGGGCCTGAGATACTGAAATGTGAACCTAAATGATAGGTGTAAATGTCGAGTGTAATGAGTAACAGCTTGAGAATGTTGAATTGTATAGAAGTTTTGCATGCTTACTTACCCCCTGGCCGCTGCAGTTCGCATGCCCAAAAAAGTTGACAACAATTAACTATTTGGCCTTCCGGATATAGCCAAGGTTGGGCAGGCAGGTGAGCGTGCAAAAACGCTCAGGTACGTGTTTTATTTTTCGGAGAGAAAAAAGATTGATTACCCATACATTACTTATTCTTTGTTTACTACAAATTAATAGTTAATAATTGTACAAAAAAAAAAAAAACAAAAAAAATTAAATCGATATACTTACTGATAATTATGTAATTGTTTAAAGACGAGTTTTTAGCATGCTTAAAGAATTGCTCACCTTTGTGTATAAAAAATATAATTTGTTCAACATGAATCAAAATTTGCTGAATATAAGTGCATATAATTAGTGTTTATTTTCAGTCTCTATTATTTATGTATGTATATCTGAATTAGTGCATAAATTATTACAATTATTCTAATTATCTGTACGCGCAGTCTACGCAAAATAGGCAAATCAAAATTTTACTTATTATTATCTAAATATATTTTTCTTGTTTATAAATATTATAATTAATACATACATATACCTACCTGTGTATGTGTATGTATATTATTACCAGCGTGTAGCAGACTGGCGTGTTGCCACTGTTGTTAGCCTTGATTTGTGTTTTGTATATATTAGACCACATTATAAGCTATTCTCTTTAATCAATTTTTTATAATATTATTACGAACGGGCAACACATTTGACTTATAGTGCAATTGTTTCAAACAAACAAATAAACGACAAACAAATATATGTTAATAACAACTGATATAAGTATGTATATCTAAACAGCAACCATTATTATTTAACAAAGAAAAAACCTTTAATTGAAAATCAAAAATCAAATATAAGTGCACATAACTTTTATAGACATTATTAATATGCCTAGGTTCTCCAATTATATACACGTAACTAAAGTCAAAGTCAGTTTTAATTTTTTTTTTTTTAATTTTTTTAAAAAATAACTCTAAAGAATTTGCAGTCAAGAACCAAACATCACAGAAATTTATTGTTACTACAAAAGCAGTTATAAAAACGAGGAACCATTAAAAACAAAAAAAATAATTCAATGTTAAGTTGTGCCAACATATCCAATACAGAACACATTTTTTTACGTTTTACTTGAGCGGTAAGCGATCTACAACAAGACAAAGCAAAGAACACGAGCAAACAAAAGAAACAATAGCCCAAAACAGCCCAGCAAAGACAACCAACAATATCAACAACAACAACAACAACAGAGAAATACTAACAACAATAGCCCAAAAAATAATTGAACTAAAAATTGAGATATATTCAAGAACGATATACAATATCCAAAAATATTGTATACGAGTACATAATTAATGTACCAAATATTAAATTAATTAGACAACAAAACACAAAGCCTGACGTCGATTGTACTTTTCTTTTTTCTACAAGCAATTACCAAACAATTTTATTAAACAATAGTACTACTCTCTTACTACAAACTACAAAATAGCCACAGTAATAGAAATAGCCATAGCCACAAACAATTAACTTTAAATCCAACAAGCAAAACGCAAAACACACACAGTTACACACACAACACAAAAACACACCACACACACACACGCACAAACATAAACCAGAAACAACTGATTTTTAAACAAACTTCAATTTATAGCAATAACCAATACAATAGCCACATAATTAACGATCATAGCCAACAATACAATAGACAAGCAAGAGAAAAAAGAAGCAGAACAAGAACGAAGAGAATGCTGAGCATTTTGCCGCATTACGTATACGCAGCGTTGTGCGTTTTGTCATAAGTAAATGAAAACAATTTTTATTTCAATTATTGACTCAACCACTCAATCCACATAGATGCAGTTAAAAAACAAAAAAAAAAAACAATAGCCCTAGAAAGAAATACTTATCATATTAACCAATAAAAATACAAAATAAAAACCACAGCAATAGTTCTAAGTAATTGGCAAACAAATAAACAACAAAAAAAGGCAACCATAAACCAAGAAAATCAATCGTTTGCATCTCAAGCAAAAAAGTAATACTCTTCTTATCGAACTGTTTGTTACAATTTGTAGGCTACGATTTCATGCCTTTTTAAACACACAAACAAAACAAAACAATAAAACAGTTTCTCGTTTTTAGCAGCATACATTTAGATTATTTTTACTACAACAAAGATGACGCCTTAGATGCGTTTAAACTGATGCAAGTACAATACAACAAAAAAAAAGTACATCATAAAGCAAATCAACAACACAGTAAACTGAGCAAAATAATTATTTTTTGCATTTATCGACATTACAGCAAATAATTTTATGAACTTTTTATTGTGCAAAACAAAAAAAAAACAAAAAGATAAAGAAATTGTTTCACAGCCAATAAGCATAACTACATATAAATGCATTATGATTAGCAATAGCCCATAAGTACAGATAACATATGTATTTAGCGTTAAAACCAGGAAACATCAACAACAACAACAAAAAATAGCAAAGATAAAAACTTAAGCATGAATTTTAAAAAACCAATTATTTGAATGTCAAATTCCATAGAGATAATACTATGAAGTTATTTCTTGATTATTTGATTTTTTCTTTACAGCGAAATCGTTATATCTATGTATATGAGTGTATATTATTTTTACAAAAGCAAATGGGTAAAACCACTTTCTTAAAAGAAAAAAAAAAGAAAAAAATCAAATGGTATAAATTTTCTTAAGTAATTTTTAACAGCAAAAATGCTTAATTTGGTTAAAAAAAAAAAAGAAAATATACGCAAGATATATAGAATGGACATAAGTTATATGTAAAACTTTTAATTAAATTAAAATTTGTTCAGCGTGCATAATTGTTATATATACACTTATAATTAAGATTAAGTTTATGATTTTCGTTATTTTTATTATTTACTTATTATGTTTTAAACACAAAAAAAAGATTTATATATTTATATATATCATATATTTACGCTGAAAATGTTTATTAATAAAAACAAATATTTTAGTTAAACAACTGCAGTTTTCCATTTTATTTCGTTATTTTAATAACACACAGAGGCTTTTATTTTATTCTTTCATCAAAAACAAGAGAAACAACAAAATGATTAAATGATATGCTACTCACATATCTACACACATGCAAATACTTAAAGTATTATTATTACATGCCATAGTAATCTATGACTATTACAGTTATTATATACTAATCAATAGCCCAAAGTAAATATTGACCGTGAGAGGGTTACCTGGAGCAAACAATATCCTACCACCGTCAATATTTGCTCCATTTTCACACTTTGCAAAATCAAATAGAAAAACAAACACAACAACAAAAAATTGGCAACATAAATAAAGGTAAAGATGAGCCGTATTTGACAAAATAAAATCGTTTCTGATTTCATTTAAATTAATTTTTCTCAATGTTTTTCAATGTATGATTTAGTTCAACCCACTAAACACTTTGGAAATAAGATACTTATGTACTAGTACAATGTTCTAGACCTGGTTATGAAGGCAAACTATCATATACGAATAATGCTATCGTAAATCTAAACTCAACAGCTTCAGGGACCAAACAAAAAAATTAAATGAATAACTGGTAATCATTTCAAAAACAAAAATATATATATATATATATATGTACATCAAAATTAAAGCAAAAATTTGACTCATATCGCATATTTAAGTATCGCAGATATTGACACCAATATGCCATAATTAAATATTCATTTGTAATCTACAAAATCAAGTCTAAGGAACGTCTGGGGAAACATTTTGCATAAATAATACAAAAAAGTTTAAGTATGCATGTGAAGTAAATTTAAATAAAAATTGTATGTACGTGTGTACATATAAATCCCCTTTGGTAATAAAAAAAAAAAATGTAAGAGACAAAAATGATTTCATAAGCGTCAGACCCGGATAATGAAAAAATTACAAATGTAAGAAAATTTGTATACGATATGCAACTAAACTAAATTATAAATCATTTCATTAAGAATCTTAAAGTACTAAGAATTTGGCTGAAATTTGTATGTTTAACAAAACAGAGGAGTCATAAAATTGCAAAACTAAACACAATTTAGTTAAATAGATAATTATTATTTGGTGTAATTTTGGTGTAAATAAATAAATTAAATATCAAGATACGAATGCTAGGTGGATTTTCTACAGCAGTCAAAAATGAAGAAAGAAAAAGAAACATAAATTCACACAAATTTAAACAATTAAATTAGCAAAATTTATGTCAACTTAGTAAATGATAAATTCAAATTTATAGTATATATATTTGTGTGTGTATGCTAAAACTCTATGTACGAAAAAAAAACAATTATTATTATTATCATCATCGTGGATATTGATTTACAAAAGTTATTTTTTTCTTACTACAAATTTAATGCCAACAAAAAAATTATAAACAACAGCAAAAAAAAAAGGGAAGAAAGAAAAAATGTTGTCAAAATCAATGTAAAAATGGAAAATCCAAATTGGAAAGAAATAAAGATTAGATTTGTGTACATGTATGTGAAAAATAAGATGTATTATGGAAAAATCAACTAAAAATCATACATACTTACAAATGAGAAAAACACAACTATTAACTTGTAATGATGTGAACATGGAGCTCTCAGTATTTTGATGAATACTGTCAATAAAAATTTAATAAAATTTAAAAAAAAAAATATATATATCTTTGTTTATTTTAGCTTAAAAAAATCGAATAATCTGGATAGTAGGCTTTGTAGGCGCCCATTTTATTTTAAAATTAATTTACAAAGCAGATGACAGCAAAATTCTTGTGAAAAGTAAAAAAAAAAAAATTACAATCAAAAAATGGCAATCAAACGATTAAAATGTGATCTTAGTCCAGAGCTTACGACCTGCTTAAGACTTGCCGACAGTGTCCGACCCGATTGTTGTGCCATTCGGAATCGCATACCATACGATGCCGAATGTTTTCTTAGGGATATCTCAAAGGACCTAAAGAAACTCTACCAACGGCATGAAAATAGTTTCACCAAGCGAACGCGTATTTTGAAATTGGCAGTACCCAGGAGGCCGCTGTGTCGTTTTTTACCCAAATGTGCCTGTCCTTTCACGAAGACAATTGAGATCATTCCAGCCGAAATGCCCATGCATACCCGAACCGAGCAACTCGCATTGCCAACAGTCCGGCGGCTGCTCTATCGCTTAAGGGAGGCCATTCGTATCGGTGATAAAATCGGAGAGAGTATTTTAAATCGATGGCTACGCAGCAGTTACCTGTCATTATACAGTCGATTGGCCAACTTGCAACCATTACAGAAACCGTAAATTTTTTAATAATTATTATAATTGTGCTTATAATTTATTATTTTTTAACAGAGTAAAAATAAAGAAGCTAACCGAAAAACAAAAGATAAGGCACGATAACTATATCAAGCAACTGGCGAAGCCGAAAGTTCCGATCAAACCACCGAAAATAGTAAGTCAACAAAGATGCACCCGTTTGCTGAATCTCTCATTAAATAATAATATAATAATGTCATACAGGAGCGGAAAGTACGCGAAATAGATCAGAGCCGTCTCAAGAAACTATCGAGCCCCAGGATGTACTTAGAGGACGTTAAGCCAGAGTGGGAGATGACAAACGGTTTGCGTAAATACAAGGCGACGGATCGTGTTATGTTTTTGGCCAGGCCAGTGGACCATCCGAATGTGCACACTAATGAGAATCCGGAAAAAGTCTCTTACAATGCTCTGAAGTACAAACGTAAGTAAATTTAATATCAATCAGTGTTATTTACCAATCATTGAAATGTCTACAGCGAGCGAGCGAATCATGGAGATTTCACAGCCGCTGGCGAAGCACGAGGCCAATTTGGGGCCAGCCGATTTGAAGGAGGATCCGTTCTCCATATCACCAAACGCTCTTAAATACAAGATATCGGCGCGCATGAAGGAGCTGGCCGAGCCAAAGGAGTTCGAAAATACTCATATACGCGAGGATCCTTTCGCCATCTCACCGGCGGCACTCAAGGCCAAAGCCACGCCGCGGCTTATAGAACTGGCCAAGCCCAAAGGTTCGGCCTAAACATTTGTACATGTACTTTACATTTTTTGTATTCTATATTTTGGTCCCTTCCTATCTCACTTTATAATATAAAATGTGAAATGTTTTCAAAGAATCTTTACTGCATCCGAAACTCTTTTAGAACAGCTTAAACTATATGGCTCAAAACAATTCACATGGCTTTAATAATTGAGTTATATTTTTTATTTTTCCATTACAATTCTCGATACACTTTGAGTTGGTTTACATTGAATGACTTTTCTTATTGTTTTTGTTTTGCACTTCCTTGTCATTAACTTAAAGTTGCCGGCAAAATTCGAGTGCAACTTGAATTTTGCACAAAAAAATAATAATGATAATCACAAAGTAATAAATAACACGGCCAATTCGTAAAACTAAAATTTTTTTTTGGGATGCGGGGCGAGGTAGTTGCTCTAAACTTTAATATTCGCCAGAAATAATACTCAAAGATTGCATTGAAATATGGGAGAGAAATCATACTGAAAGATGAAAGGCAAACTAAATATGTGAAGCGTATTTAACAATTCAATTTTGGTAGGCAATATCAACAGTATATTGTCTAAGTAGGCATTAATCCTGGGCAGCTATAGCTGTGTCAGTTGCTGAATTAGATTCTTTGGCCTAGTGCAGATTGGCAATGACGGCACGCGTAAAGTCGTGCGTGGTAGATTGGCCTCCCAAATCCTTGGTGCGCACCTTGCCGTCCTTGAGCACCTGGTTAATAGCGTTTTGTATAACCTCACTGTAAGTAGGCAAGTTGATGTGGCGTAGCAACTTTGTGCCGCACAATAACATGGCCGTTGGATTAGCAAGATTCTTGCCCACTGCCTGAGCGAAGGTATGACGTGCACCCTGAAGAAAAACCAAAGATCACAAAAATATTCGAATGCTTAAGCAATAAATTGCAAATTTAAATTCATACCGGTTCAAACACAACTGCATCTGCCGAGTAAGAAGCACCGGCAACGACGCCAGCGCCGCCGACCAGTCCAGAGGCCAGATTATCGACAATGGCACCATACAGATTGGGTGTAACCATCACATCGAATTGATTTGGATTAGATACCATTTGCATGGTCGTGTTGTCCACAATCATCTTATCGAACTCAATACGGGGATACAGCTTAGAAATTTCCTCGCACGACCTCAGAAACAGGCCATCGCCCAGTTTCATGATATTAGCCTTGTGCACCGCTGTGACCTTCTTGCGGTTATTTTTGGTGGCATAATCGAAGGCGAACTTGGCAATACGCATCGACTTCTTGGCAGTGACGATCTTCAGGCACTCGACAATACCAGGCACCGACTCATGCTCCAGAGCAGAGTACTCACCTTCGGTCTGCTCACGAATGATGACCGTATCAATGTTGGTGTGGCGCGTCTTAACACCAGGCAAACTGCGCACGTGCACCACGTTTGCATACAAATCCAGATCATTGCGGAGTTTCATGTTAAGCGTTTGCAGTTCACCCTCGTTGCTGTAATCAGGTGTGGCCAAAATACCCTGTGTAGGTTAACAGAATACCGAATTAGTTACGTATGTCATTAAAGAAAACGGTTTAAATCATTGATGTCTTTACTACATGCTATTTATAATATAAGAAATGAAATCAGCCAAGATAATGGGGTTTTCTTGTTCACAACTTACCTTAATGCAAACTTTGTTCTTTTGGATGGAGGCCACGACATCCTCCAGCTTAGCGCTCAACACTTGATTGATTTCCGACAAAAAGTAAGCTTCAAAGTCAACGGGCACGTTTGCTGCCTAAAAGTATTTCAATTTGCATATATTAGCTAAATGTTATGTTTTGAGGAATATATATATTTACCTTGAAAACCTCCTGAAGCGAATAGACCAGCTCGGGACCGACACCATCGCCGGGTATCAGCGTGCAGGTGGTTCTATTAGCATTATAGGCGTTCTAAAATCAGAAATGTATCATTTAAATATTTGCACGCATTTATATATTTTAAACTAAATACACACCTCAGCATTGAGTGGTGCCGAGAGATGAAGTTGGCGCACTGCAGCCGCCTGCTGTTAATGGGATAAATGCATAATTAGTATTTTCTTGCGAGGATATTAACCTCAAAAACTTTTCAACTGTGCTGGTTTTGGGCACAAGTGCGACGACTGCTGCTGCTACACAAAACTTGTGAGACGTTTATGTAAGCACTGTCCAACTTATGCTTTGTGTTGCTTACCTGCAAAAGGCTGCGTCCCAGGGTTCTAGCCAGCATCGACATGTTGATCCTACGTTAGACTATTGTATTTATTAATAAAAATCAAGGAGACCTTAAATATATAAGCGTTAAAATTTTTAATTTTACTTTTGCGAAATTTTAATCGGGAACCAACAGTAACAGCTGACTAGGGTTGTTGTCAACTTATCGTAATGAACAAGGTCTCCGATAATAGTGAAAATAAAAATTCAAAATAATTTATATTTGAAATAAAATTTTGATATAATAAACAATGAAATGTATGGGAAATTTTTTTGAAGAATATGTGTATTATTATTAATAACTGACAATAAATTTTATTGAATATATATCAAAATCTATCGATATATATACATTAAGTCTAGGAATCGATATTTCCAGTGTGACCGCCAAAAATTAAATCTACAGAAGCTTAATTTATAGATAAAAAAACGTTGACTTAAATCTCATTATGTAGAATATTTGGAAGTATATTTGGCATGTAATACAGCAGGAAGTGTTCATTCGAAATTTTATTCTTATAACAAAGTTTGCGCAATTTATGATTTCAAAATTCAAAGCAAATTACATGAAACCAAATAATGAGAGCTGCCGTGTCTTTGCTGCGTAACCGCTTTGGATCTGCGCGAATGCATGCGAAAGCATTACCATGGGAGTTCCAAACTAATACCTGGGAATCCACCGAACCGGGGGAATTCGATATTCCAAAAGGCCGCTTTTTGCAGTACATGCGGCCGGGCAATGCTACCAAACGTCTTGGTTTGGTATCCGAGAACGGTTCAAAAATGATTGAACTGTCGAGTAGAACCTGTGCCTCCCCTGATATGGTCCAGTTTATACAGCAAAAGTACTGCATGAGTAGTTTGCTCGACAGCATCCAAAATATGGATGTGGAAAATGTGAGTCCAAATTTAATACTGCTGCCTCCGATCCATTCGCCGGGCAAGATTATTGGTGTCGTTTGCAATTACTATGACAGCTGCTTGGAGCGACGCGAAAGTGTTCCAAAGGAGCCCGTATTTTTTGTCAAATTTAGTACTGCCATCACAGGTGCTTTGGATAATATACGTGCCCATCAAATAGCCAAGGTAACTACCAACTACCTCGAATCCAATATATTATAGTTATATGCATTTATATATATATATATATATGTATACATATGGGCAGCGCATTGACTACGGCTGCGAGTTGGCAGTGGTAATTGGCAAGAAATGTCGCCACGTCTCTCGGGAAGCGGCTATGAACTGTGTTTTTGGTTATATGATTGCTCAGGATATAACAGCACGTGACAGTAATTTGCTGCTCGGCGGGCAGACTTTATTAGCAAAGTCTCTGGATACGTTCTGTCCACTAGGACCGGTCATAGTACACAAATGCCATGTGCCAGATGTGGATAACTTGTGGATCACGACGATTGTTAATAATGAGGAGCGCCAAAACGGTAACACTAAAAATATGATCTTCAAAATAGACTACTTAATTAGTCGACTCTCTCAGTAAGTCTAATGCACTTAGTTTAAAATTTTCATTTCTTATTTAATGTATATATATCTATAATAGATTTATGACTCTTTGCCCGGGTGACATCATATTAACCGGAACTCCAGCTGGCGCTGGCGCCTATCGCCAACCCTCAAGTTTTCTTAAGCCCGGCGATCTTGTTGAAAGTGAAATACAAAAATTAGGCAAATTGAGAAATAAAGTCGTAAATCCTTATGCGTAAAAGTACTTTCATTGCGGTTTCAGGCCTCTATATTTTTAATTTGTATAATTGCTTCTAAAACAAAATTTCACAATCAATGCCCTTTTTTACGTAAGTTCTTGTGATTGACTCTCATCGGGTACAATCAAAAACAAACTGTTGAAAACTAAACCGGGTACACAATGGGGCACATAATTTACAAATACATTAAGCCACTAGCTGCGGCATGGGCCATCAGCGTGTTTGCCGCCTGTTGTGTCTCCAGCATGAGACGAGTCTCCTTCATCCAGTCGCTGGCAACCTCACGTGACGCACCTTGTAGTAGGTTTAAGTATTTCAGCGCTTGAAGGAAATCAGCACGGTCCACGTGGTACCTGACAAAAACAAAATCTCGCCTTGAATTCGCAAATTTCATAAATTAACTGCTTAGTTTGCGTACCTGGCTCTATTCAATATATCATAGGTGTCCAATTTGCTATAGTCGAAAGGCTTGTTATCTAGTTCATCCTTGGAGACGGGACTATCCGGTCGCATGATGAAAATCGATTGCAGATATGAAAGGAAATAAATGGGCAGGCTGGCACCACTTTCGGGTACCATCGCCAAACGTCGAGCAATGCGCTCCACATTCAAAAAACGTTCACGCAACGCATCCTCGGGAAACACTCCACGCTCCTGTGCCTCTTTTGGCATGTTTTCCAAGACAGCGATAACCAGTTCGTCACCCTCTGTGCAGAACAAACACAAATGTTAGCAATAATTATCACACTGTCAATTTCAGTTTCCACTCACCGGCAACCTTAGCGATAGCTTTTATCTCGTTCTTGAGGGGTCGCAACTTATCCTTGTAGTGCACACCGGGCGTGGCTGTGCGCACCGAAGCCCAAAGGGCCTGGCAGGCAGCCCACAAGGCTTGCGCCTGGTTGGCCGAGCGCTCGGTCTCGGCTCGCTCTATGAAGGGGGTAAACAAAAAGCTAGTTAAATAATATTCAAATTAAGCTTGAACAGAGTATTGAAAGCTAGGGTTATACCTTGAAACGTGTCCTCAATTTCTAACCCAGCAGCATAGGAAAGCAATTTGGGTGTTTATAATGTTAAAATACTAGCCAGAGTACCAAGTAAATATTTGCATAGCTGGAAAACTATTGGTGCCCTTCAAATGTGAAAATGCTATTCAATTTCATATCTGAAGCATTTTTATACATTTTTCTAGTTATGAGCGAAAAATTTGTGTGTAGTAATCGGAAACAGAAAATCTGAGACTTTAAGCAATCCAATATTATTAATAAACATTAAATAATTCGATTAATAGTTTTCCAGTCACTCATCTTTGCCAACTAAATAGAAATGAATGCCATAGAAAGTGTGGTTCACTTACCAGCCAGTGCAGCATCCATGCCGCGCAGCTTGCCCAGCATAGCAGCCAGCTGGAGTTTGTAGTTGGCCTTCTCGGCGGCCAACTTGTCGTCAAGCTCTCGCTTGAAGGAACGAGTCAGTTCCGTTTCGCGCTGCGCCACAACATCCTTAATGTGGTCGACGTGAGCTTCGGCCTGCTTTTTCAGCTGCAAGCGCAATTGCTTGTCGGCATCGGCATGGATTTGGAATATCTTTTTCTGATTTTCCACGGCCAGCTTGCGCTTCTCGGCCTCCAAATGAAAGTCGAGTTGGGCGCGCAGCGCTTCGGAGCTATTGTCGCCGCGCAATGAATCGATGGCACGTTTCAGACGCAGCTCGCCGTCGGTTTGCAGCCGCTGCAGCTCTTTTTGGTAGGCGACAACATGCGAGTAGGCGTGCAGTATGAACAAATCCAAATCCTCTTTGGATAGGCTCAATTTCTTTTCAGAGAGATTGATGCCAGGAAAGATGGACTCAATTTCATCGATGAAATAACTGCGGGCCTGCTCAACACTGCGCCAATATTTATCAGATACACTCGCCGTATCTTTTTGTCTATACAGATCATCCTTGACTTGGCTAATATGCGATACCATCTTCTTAATTTTGTTGCGCAGCTCCTCCACCTGTTCATGGTTTTTCGCTGTGGCCGCTTTGCTCAAGGCAACTTGACAGCGCTCTGCAATCATTATGGATGGATAAATGGTCAATGGTTCAAAAGAATGAGCTCTGACGAAGAGAACTAACCGATCTTCTCCTGGGCTTCATGTGCCGCACGCTCTGCCATCGCAACAGCTGAGTCGCGTGCACTGGCCCGATTCTTCAACGTCGCCCAGAGCGAGTTCTCGCCGTGCTCGACAGCCTTGTCCACAACTCGTCGCACATCCTCATTGAAACTGTAATGTGAGAGGTATGTGTAAATATCAAAACATTGCTAGAATAGATGCATTATTATTACGCACCCCTTCAGAATAGCAATGGCTGCGTTGTATTCCTTGATAGCCAGTTGTGCCGACAGTTCAATTGCCTTCTCCAGTTCCACAACCTCCTTTGGCAATGGTTCCACCTTTGGCACCGGTGGCTTTGGGGTCGGCGCCGCTGCTGTATCTAATTTGGCGGCAGTTTTTTGTTCACTCTTTGTAACGGGGGCAGTGGTGGCTTTAGGCTTAGAGGCTTCCGATTGCTTGGGTTCCTTGACTTCAATCGGTTTGGCTGCACCCGTGTGTTTCGCATCGGGCGCACTGTTGCCGCCGAAGAAGCCTTTCACTGTGCCGGTGACGGAGCTCACCGAGTCGGAAACGCTGTTGAATGTCGATTTGACTTTGTCGTATTGATCGTTTACATTTTTGGTTATACCCCGAAAAGGTGCCTCCTCCTGCAGCGCAACCTTTATGATCGATTCAGCGCCGGGCACTTTTTTCTCAACCATTTGACGGAAATCTTTGTTGTATCTGCAAATGGAAGCAAAGAATATACAAGAAGGAAATATATATTTTGCATTTATATAAAATAGTAGACGCCTATGATATAGAGAACTTCAACTGCCTGCCCTTACTTGGAATAGGTTATTACGCCGCCGACTGCAGCCAGTGGTGTCAGCAGGACCATCACTTTGCCAAAGCCAGCTTCTCGCATATTTGGCGGTGGAGGCAGGCTCCCATTTTGCCAATTTTGTTCTCGTTGTTGTTTTCCACCATTGCCGTTGCCGCTGCTTCTGTTGTTATTGCTGCTGTACTGCCTGCTGCTCGTTGGAGACAGTGTGCGCTAGAAAGAGACAATCGGAAGGATTCTAATTGGAAACTAAAATACATTCCCATTGTCTGACTGGAATTTTGGATCATTTTTTTGCTTATTAACTGCATTTGCCAGATGACATAACACACAAGCAGTCTCCTAAATTTTTTTTGCACTTTGTTTGTGGGCGCGTGCGGGGCGCGCGACGTCACCGACACACAATTGATTTTCACGCGACGATTGCCGTACACACGTTTAGTATTTATTACCTGTATCGCACTTTTGCACTCGAATGTTGCTAGCCGGTACATGATGTAGCCACAGAATTTTGATAATTTAACTGGATGGTGCCTGCTGCAGACTTGAACCGGCGGCGAGAATAGTTTTCTTGCCCAATTTCTCTCTAACGACAAATACTGCCTGCTGATTGCTCGTCGCTGGCCGTCGACGTTATTTCCACGTTTACAAATGAATGGCAACCGATTGCTGATAGCTTCTCCCATTTATGCAGTAAGTGGAAATGTGTACGCAGTATAAAATCAACATAAATTTCCTGAATTAATTTGGGACAATTTAATAATATTTACAAATCTAAGGGTGAAATAAAAAGTACATGAAGTTTAAAAACTTTATTTTTAAAAATGTGCGCACACTATCGACGTAAAATGTGAATGCCAAACTCAGAGCATGTCTTAATTTCAAACAGCTGATCTGAGTTGTTACGCGACTGTGTAAAACGTTGGACATCATTTTGATTCATTATAAATAAAAATAATATGCTGCGTACGCTAGTGAACAATGGTAAGATTAAACACTTATGTTAATATGGAAATTTTTTTAAATAATTATTTTTTTACAGCACTACGCAGTGTTTGCCGTGTGCAGCCGGCATTCAGCGTACAGCATACTCAACGAGCATTTTTTGGCCATTTGATTGCCGCAACTGCTCCTGCACAGCGCCAAACAAATCTTTTACCTGCCAACAGCCTGACGCCAACGCCGACACCTAAGCTCTTACAGCTACCAGCTTCAGCTGCGTTGGGGTTCAATCGCAGCGTGACCAAGTTCTCCCTTATCAAAGGCAAACGCAAGTCCGTCAAGGCGGTGTTGAAGCGGTTCAAGCGTCTGGATTGGGGTGCATGGATCCGGACACATTCAGGCCGACAAAAGAAGCTGTTTAAGAAGTCTGCCGAGTTGCGTCGCCGCCTGCGTCAACACGTCTTCACAAATGCCACACAGAGCTGGCTTCTGGACAAGATGGTCACCAGCTACTGGCGTCGACCCAAGCACTACATCGATGATCCCTATGCTCCGTACCACAAGCGCGACGAGTACTTTGCCACCAAGTCGAAGACGTTCAAAGTGTAATTAAATGCGAAATGTTTTTGCGTTTACTTCAAAAATAACATGTATAACAGTTTTTTATTGCTTGGCTTAGGGAGCAACCACATTGTTGGTCATTGTGCCCAACCCAACAATCTCAGTTTTGATCACATCTCCGGGTTTCAGAAACTCTGGCGGACTGCGATGCATGCCCACGCCCTTGGGTGTGCCCGTCAGGATGATGTCGCCCGGCAGAAGAGTTATTGTCCTGAAAATCAAGATAAAGATAGAGTCCAATGCGAAAATTGTGGGATTTGTGACTCACTGCGTTAGCCTACTGATGACATCATCAATTTTGTAGATCATATTGCCCGTATTGCCATTCTGCTTCTCCACGCCATTAATCCAGGTCTTGAGCTGCAGATCGTAGACATCCTTGACCAGGCTCTTGTGCACCACAGCTGGGCCCAGTGGACAAAAGGTGTCCATTGATTTGCCCAGTAGGAACTGGCCACCATTGCGCTCCTTCTGCCAGTCGCGTGCCGAAATGTCCTGGGCAATGCTGTAACCGAAGACATAGTCGAACGCATCCTCCTTGGCCACATGGCGAGCAACCTTTCCAATAACCACAACCAGTTCCGCCTCCCAGTCGAGTTTCTAAAGGGAGACGAGAAGCGTATTATGATCTCTGTGTATTATGTATTTAGCTGCGTCATACCTTGGTGGCCTCGTGGGCTATCACATTGTCGTGGGGACCGACCAAAGCATTGTTGTACTTGCTGAAGAACATAGGCTCGCTAGGCGCCGGCTTGTTCTGCTCGTCGCAATGGTCTTGATAGTTGAGACCGATGCATATGATTTTGCCCGGATCACTGAGTGGAGGCAGCAGTGTAAAGTCATCATTCAAGGGCAGCTTCGTCTGCCCTAGAGCCTTTTGCGCAAGCTCCTCCAGATTGGGATTCTGCGCTATCAAAGATTTCAAGTCATTGGGAACACCCTTGACGCCGCTCAGTTCAATCAAATACTTCTGATCATCGACCAGGAGACCGAAACGCTTTGCGAGGTCGCCCTTACGTAAATATTGCACGAAACGCATTCTTGCAGCCAACATTTATAACTGATCGATCGGCAAACTTCTCCACTGGAGGCTATTACGCTATTGTTAGTCACAATGTTACGTGACGTAAGTGCGCCAATAAATTGATACAAATCCTGACCAACACTGGTCGTCATATTACAGTTTTGCAAACTTTTAATGGAATTTTTCTCCAGAGGGGCAATCACGTTAGAGATAAACGCATTTCGTGATTGACACGATATTTGCGCCTGTTTTAAATTTTAATTTATTTACGACAACATGAGATAAGCCAGTAAACAACGTGAAAATCTTTGATAAAATTTACTTAAAAAATATTTTCAATAATACATTACGAGTTAAAAATTGCTCAAATAAAAAAGACTTAGATGTTTTGAAGAATAACAGGATAAAATGGCTACACAGCCAAATCCTTCGTCACACGCAACTGAGTATTTCATCATTACATAGGACTAATCCTAGACTTGCCCCAAAGCACCACGAATATTATATTAAACAAACAGTTTTTTTATTTTTATGTTATTGTTTATTGCAGCACTTTAATTGCAACAGTGCTACTCATCCTTTATAACTGTTGTTTTGTCGCTTTCGATAATAACTTAAGACAGATTTTGTACAATGGCCGTAAAGAAGTCCTATTCGCTGCCAGCAGTCACTTTGCTGTTGCTGCCCAGACTCTCTAATAACTCGAATCTCCAGCGCATATACGAGACGCGCATACGATCCCAAACATTGTCCACAGAATCCATCGCTGGACGCACATCTAGCAACGCAAAGCGGTAATCCTTGTCGACCAAGCCGCCGTCGTAGTAGTCAATTACATAGCGGACATCCTTGCCACAGCGATCCACAATCCAGTCGTGTCTGTCGAAAGGCAGCTCATAGCTGCAAAAAAGAGCCAAAAGGCAATTAGTAATTTCGACTTTTAATCAATCAATAATCGTTTAGACAATAATAAATAATCTTAGATTCAAAACGACTTAAGAAAACGTAATTGTATGGCAACCAAACAATTTAACTTTCTGGATTTAACGACCGATTACTGATTAAAAATATAGAAACTCACCCAAGCCAGCTGCGAAAGCGAGCTCTTGGACTGAAGTCCTTGGCCTTGCCGCCAAAGCTCTTGAGACGTGGATTGCCGCACTCTTTGGCGTGGAGCGCCTCCCATTTGAGGACCTCTTGCCAAGCCTGTTCATTGTTGGCATTGTGAATTCGGATTATATCACTCATATCCTTCTGGGAGACATCCTCGTTCTTCCAGCGCCACCCCTTGCGCAACATGGCGTTCCAGAACATTTGTTGACTGGGATATTGCCAGAACTGAGTGCTGCCATCCTCGGTCACCTTGGGTATGGTCGATGTCTGACGTTCTGTGGGCAATGGAAACGGTTGATCCGGCGCCGGGTTCTGATTAGCTGGTGGCATCATATTTAGTGGATTGACATCGGTGCCATCATGCTTCACGGGGCACTCGGATGCCTGCATCTTTGGATGTGGGGGCACAGCAGATGCGGACGACTGATTATCGCCTTGCTTCTGGTGCATGGGGCATTCTGGTGGTGGTGCTGCTGCTCCAGTTTTTGCCATATACTTGGCATGGTCAGCTGGCATAGCTTTAGCAGCCTCCAACTGGACTTTGGAAAGTGCAGAATTGCCCATTCTTCAAATTTTGCTGCAAAAACAAACAAACAAATAAGGATAATCAAATTTGTGTCACGCGTAAAATGTTTTAGTTGCGTAACTGCTCAAAATTTGCTATGTTTGTGCACCCGCAAGATGTTATCCATGTGGTACTTACTTTTATTTTGTATTTGGTTACGTTACAAGATTATGCGCTGTTAAATTATAAAGATGTAAACTATTTTAATTGATGCTTTTCATTTCATTGCGAGCTCCAGATGTGAGCAGAGAATTCTTCAAATGCAGCGAGGTTGCGCACAGGGCTGTCACAGCATCTCAAAAACAACTAAATTTACGATATAATGATTGACATTACATCAGACTCAAAAATAAAGTAAATAAAAATTCAAATTTGGCACAAGGGGCTCTTTGACTATATGGAATATATAGAAAAATTATAATATTTAAGCGATAACTATTCAGAGAGCGTGTCAACTCAGTTCTGAGTGTTGGGTAACGCCGCAAACGTTGATCGTTTACCAACACCAAACGCATAGGCCGAAATTGTTTTTTGGCTAAATATTAGATTATTGCTTTAAAAGTGAGTAAACCAACAGGCAATTTCAACGATTTTACACATTTGGTAAATGTGTAGTATGCAATATGGATAACTAAATGCAGTTTGACGTTTGTTGTCGCTTTGCTGGACAAGTCTTAATGCAACTGCAAAAGCGCTTGCACAGTTCGTGTGATGTAACAACATTTCCCGACAATACTTGAGCAAGTTGACAATTAATATTTATTTTGATCATTGTGCTGTTTTCTCTGTGCTTGCAGCATGACTGCCGTGTTCCGTGTTGGCCTGGTGCGGCTTGCCAGCCGCGGCGCCACTGCACCCGCCACACTGCTGCAAGCCCAGACGAATGCTTTACCTGCTGCCTTCATGCAAAAGTGCAACATCTCCGGTAAGACGATGCGTGGTGGCCCACGCGTACCGAAGGCTGCTCCATATCCGTACAAGACAAAGAAGTACAACTGGTTAAACGCCGTCTTCGACAAGACCTCCAAGCGCTTCGATGAGAACTCCAAAGTCATTTGCGTTGAGGGTCCGATTGCGGTGGGCAAAACGAAGTTCGCCCAGGAGCTGGCGGCTGAACTGGATATGCAATACTATCCGGCCGTTGATCTGGATCTGATTTACATCAATCCGTATGGCTATGATATGCGCAAACTGGATCCAGAGTTGCCGCCCAGCTGTCGCAGCTATGACGTTCGTGATTTCTGCAACAACCCCAATCACGATCTTGCTGCTCTGTTCCAAATACGCATGTACATGCTACGCTACTCGCAGTATATCGATGCTCTCCAGCACATCCTGTCCACCGGGCAGGGCGTCGTTCTCGAGCGCAGTCCCTATTCCGATTTTGTCTTCATGGAGGCCATGTTCCGTCAAGGCTATATTTCGCGCGGTGCTCGTTCCGTGTACAACGAACTGCGCCAGAACACCATTGGTGAGCTGCTGAAGCCGCATTTGGTCATCTACCTGGACCAGCCCATCGATGCTGTCCAGCAGCAAATCAAGACGCGCAACTTGGAACACGAAGTCAAATCGAAAGTGTTCAGCGAGGCATATTTGCGGGATTTGGAAATGCTGTACAAGCAGCAGTACCTCAAGGATATCTCGGGACATGCAGAGCTGCTCATCTACGACTGGACGGCCGGTGGCGAGACTGAGGTTGTCGTTGAGGATATTGAACGCATCGATTTCCAGCAACACGAATCAGATCCTCACAACAAGAAACAGCTTGACTGGCGCTTCCCGCTCGAGAACGAGTGGTGCGAGGCCCGCATCAAGTACTGCCACGAGAAGCCCGATCTGATGAACTACTTTAATGTGCCACGTTACGATGTGCCCGAGCTGCTGCGCAGCGCCGACGAAAGCAAGGTCTGGCGTGACATCTGGTTTAATGTGAGTCCACTTTTAACACTTAATCCTAGACCCCATCTTATCAATCATATTCGTATTTTAAAGGCGCCCGGCATGAAGTTCCGTCCCGGCTACAACGCAGATGTGGGTGACACTGGTCTGTTGACCAAAAACAAGATGGGCATTAACGAGGTCTTCTAAACGGGCCATTTGTTTGCATTATAATCCAAATGGCAAAATGTGTTAATTATGTAATAAACAATCTAGAAAAATAATAATCTATTTTGTTAAAATTCAACTTTCGTCCCACAAAACCTAATCGATGGGTTTTTATCTTGGGTGTTCTAAAATCCACTTCATATTCGAAAAGTTTTGAAATGATCACAATATCGTCAGGTTTACCATTTGTAACTGTAATCAATATATATATATATATATATTTTACAAAACACAAACGGATAGTTTACCAATTAAGTTTACTTTAAATATATGTAGGTAAGGGGAAATTGAAAACGCTGGGCTTAATGCTCAATACTTGTAGAGTAAGAAATTTGTACAATTTAGCGCTGTTGTTTGGGGATCGCCACCTATGGAACGCTTAACGCTTAAAGTACGATACGTTTAAACAATTGTTGTTAATCGCTGTCGTAGTCATTTTTGCCAGCGCCACCCACAGAGGTGAGGGGACGTCGCGACTCTTCGTCGGAGCCGTAGACAACATCCTCATCGGAATCGTCAATCATTGAAATGGCCGGATTATCCTTGGTTACGGCCAAATCGGCCTGGGCAAAGCGACCATCAGGCGAATACACATACGCCATGGTGTACAGATAGAAATTTAATAACCCATAAAAGCACATAAACTGTGCCGAACTCCGATACGTTGTGTTCAAAGTGGCCACAAAGTTATCCTCCAGTATGCCAAAGCCAAAGCGACAAGTGGTCACTGTTATCGAAATGGACAACACGAACAGCATCAGCAGCGTGAGAAACTTTAACCGTATGTCTGAAAGAGTAAAAAAAATTGGAATTTAGAAAGACACGTTTTGGAGGAGTAACCAAAAAAGGTGGATGCATTGGAATTCTATAACCTAATCACAAAAGCGATGGCGTTGTTGGTTATAACTGTATATTAATACATAATTTATATTAAGGAAAAAAATTGAATTTCTGACAAAGCATATTTCAATCAAGTTCAAATTTACAACACTTTTTTCTGTAAAGCGAAGTTTTAATTATTTGTACATAAAAACATGGGCAATATATTTTTTCTTATGGCTATCAATATTTTATGATCTCTTTTCGCCATCTCCATTTCAAGTTTTCTTTTTGTATACTCAAATATAATTTAAAAAATTCACAGAAATGTATTGGAAATCTGCAGAAGCTTACCAAAGTAGGGCATGGAACGGAGTTCTGTGTAGGCACGTAGCAGCAACAGGCCCAGATAAATCACATACATGCAGCAGGCAATGTAGAAGAACATCTTGAGGCCCTACAAAGGATTGACGATATGATTAGGATGGGAATGCAAAGAGCGCATTTAATTTGCGCTCACATTGTAGTTCTTGGTGTCCACAAAGTGACTGTATGTGGGATCACGCAGCTCGTTGCACTTCTCCCAGGTGGCGAGCACAATGGCGCACAGCCAAATGGGCAGGACGACAATGATCTTGACCAAATAGAAGCTAACGAAGCGTCGCTCATTCTGCCTTAACCCATGATAGATGCACAGCCAGAACATGAGCAGGGCGCAAAGGAATGTCGCCTGCAGCACTGCATCCAGCATTCCAGGCAGCCACGAGTTCATCAGGAATATCAACGGAAAGAACGGATCTGCAGAATATATCAAAGCAGATATCAAAACAACTCATTCACATATAGGAGATTCAATTGATACTCACTGTCGTAGAGCAGCAGCAGGGGAAGCAGCAAGGATATCCATCTCTGCTCAATGGACCAGTCGTAGACAGGATACTTGCGCAGTGTGTGTGCATACCAACACTATAACCAAGGAGGAATCTTAATGTGACATTAACAAAATTTACAAACGTTTAACTTACAATGACTATAAAGGTGAAGAGCAGAAAGATGAACCGAAACCAGATCTCAATCTGTGTAAACTCCGGGCTATATGTTTTGAACTAAAAAAAAAGTTATTAGTGGGATTAGATTCCTTTATAGTTTGGGTAGAAATTTAATAACTAATTTCAATTCTGAAGATTCTGTACCAAAAAACATTGAACATGTAAATAAATTATTTATCAAGCTAAAAATTATAATAATATTATAATAATATTATATATATTATTAATGTTACACCAAAAAGATTCTTTAAAAAATAATTTAAATTTAAATTTTAAATTTTAAATATTATTGTATTTTTTAAACAGATATCAACAAAGTATTTTCAATAAAAATCCAGATAGAAATAGAGATTTTATAATCTGGATTATATCAAAAATAGTTTTAGTCTTTTTACTTACATAGAAGGTTATCGCCCTGATATTGTACTTCTGATGGAACGATTCGAGTCCCATGAAACGCACCGTGATGATGTAGTGGGCATAGTCCAGGAAGCCCAAGTGCATCACTGTAAACTCCTCGCAATCGTTGCGCACGCAGAGCAAGTGCCTCGTCCGATTGTGAGCCGTGCTGGCTCCCAGGACACTCAGCGGCTTGTGCTGCTCGTTGATGCCATCGATGGTGACGCTGATCTGGAAACTCTTGTCATAGCGCTCATCTGGAATGGAAAGAAAACTGAGCAATTCTCTTCAATGACGAAGTGCTTCGTGCTAACCATCGTTGTTGTCGGTGACCAGCTTGGCAATTAGCCACATCTGCTGTGAATAGGTCGTCATCAGCGGGGATTTCATGGCAAATGGACCGGTGGCCAGCACCGTTTTACTCATCGCCAGCGTTGTATTGGCCAGAATCTGTTGGGCGGTCAGTGCATCTGTTGTGGTTATAGGAGGCCCAGTTAGACCGATAATGATGCCCAATCCGAAGCAGGTGAAGAAACCGAGGAAGACCATCACGAATTCGCGCTTGTGCATGGAATACATGCGCATGTGGACGGATCGCTCACAGCGGTCGTGAAAGAAGGCAGGTGAAATGTATTTGTTGAATTCGCTGAACAAGTCGCTAAACTGCGACAACGAATTCTTGAGGCGCAACAAAAGGCCACCAGATGGCAGATGATAGGCATAGCCCAAGCCCGAGGTGTCCGTCGGTGGCTTGGACATGGTGCTCTATTTCTATCTCGGAAGTGTTCGTCTTTGCTGGCTGCTCTTCTTGCTGTTTGTTAATTAATCTTTGGCTTATAGCTGCGCCTTACGCATTATTCTAATGGCATCTAAACTGTAGGTTTGAATTTGCTGCTTTTTTTTTGCTTTGGCTTAAATTAAGTTTTGTGCAATTGTTTTTGAGTTGTTTGATGAACATACACAGTTACTGCGCAGATTGGCTGGTCTTGTGAAAAAGTATTGATTTTAGCTGGCAAAGCATATGATTTGCGCCCATTGTGGGGGTGGACCCATATTGTACAGTTTGGCAGCCACTGCGCATGCTCCATTCTTATCAGCAAACAGCAAATGGAAAATGGCAAACGGAATGTAAACAAAGATTTTATGGATACATGTTTTGGAAAGAAGAAATGGATTATTCGTTCTTGTTGTTGTGGTTGCTTGTCAATTGATTAAACTACATCGTACACGTGCTGCTTAAAATTTAATACATCAATATATCTATATTTTGGTAGGCATTCTCAATCCCAATATTTAATTTGGCCATCCCAGCCGGCGGTGACCAGTTTACTGGCCTCATGTGGATGCCACAGGGCACTTATGCAAACGCCCTCGTGCGCCTGCCACTTCTTATACATTTTCGTGGTCTTCCAGTCCCAAATGTAGCACTTGCCATCGCCATCGCCTGACACCAGGTAACTCATGTCGGGCGAGAAATCTAGTTGGCAGGCAAAGCCGGAGACCATGTGCCCCGTGAAGGTCTTCTTGCGGTTCATCTTGAAGCGATTGAGGGCGGAGAATATGACGATTTTGTTGTCCAGCGATTGGCAGGCCATCCACTTGCCATTGGGCGCCAGAGTAACGGCCGGCATGGAATGCATTGTTGGATCCGCAATGTACTTCATATCGACGGGTATATCCCACTCCCAGATGCGCATCGATTTGTCATCCGAAGTTGTCACAAACCTCCGATTGTCGTCCACAAAAGTGATGGTACTAACGGAGCCCAGATGAC
This sequence comes from Drosophila longiperda, assembly GCA_035042125.1. Taxonomy (NCBI): domain Eukaryota; kingdom Metazoa; phylum Arthropoda; class Insecta; order Diptera; family Drosophilidae; genus Drosophila; species Drosophila longiperda. Next base: position 571,010 of record JAWNLV010000010.1, read on the forward strand.
GATCATATTCCTGCACAATATCTCCGCTGCGAGTGTCCCACTATGGATTAGATAAAGCTTAAGTAAAAGTCAAAAAATGCAATTTCACAACTTACACAAATGATCTTCTTGTCGGAGGTGCCGGCGACAAAGAGATGCTGCTTGCTGTTGTCCGGATGGAACTTGACGCAGAAGGGCATTTTGCGTGTGGTGAACCGAGAAACAACATCGCCCGTCTCCGCATCCCACAGTTTTATGTAGCGATCATAGGAGGCGGAGAGAAAATGTGTTCCCTTATTGTTCCACGCAATATCTTTGATGGCCTGCCGATGTCCAGAGAAGGTGCGCACACAGCGCCGATCGCCATAGACCTCCCACAGCTTGACACGGCAATCCATCGAGCCGGAGAGCAGCAGATGTGCAGTCTTGGGAAACCAGCGTATCGAGGAGATGCCCTTGTTGTGACCCGTCCACGTGTGTATGTGTGCCTTGGGTAGAAAACACTTTGTCGGCGGCAAATTCGAACGCAAATTGACACCAATATCGTGCGGTGCATGCAAATATGATCGGCCCTGGTAATCGTAGGCATCCTTGACTACAATTTTAAAGTTCATTCTTTAAAACTCTGTAAAAAAATTAATATTTTTGTAATGCTTACTGTGCAAAGTGGATTTTTCCTCCAGTGGCTTGTCCTCGGGAATACGTCCTCGCTTGTGTCTCTTGGAGAGCAGCTCATCCAGTTCGGCGCGTTCCTGTTCATTTGGCTTGGCGACGGTTATCTCATTTTCGAATCTGCCCCATGGTCCTAAGAAGCCCTCCACATCCTCGGGATTATCGTTTTTATCCTGCTTACGCAATTTCTTCGGCTTGGGCGCCTCGAAGACCGTTTTCCCATTGTCATCGTAGGCAGACTGGAGATCACCTACAAAAGATTGCCCATCGGCTGTTGCATCCACAGTGGGATCCAAGGCATATCCGTAGGTGTGAAAGGTGCGACGTTGATTCTCAAACTCAAAGGCATTGATGTGCGCCTTCTCCACGTAGCCGGCGAGGGTGTTTCTCGGCGCCCTCTGTTGCAACGTCAGATTGGGATTTTCTGGTCCTTGAACGGGTGCGTACATCTCCTCGTACCGTGGATTGTATGTGACTTCCTTGAGCGTTGGGTCGAGTGATCGCCCAACGGCTACGGCACCCATTGGCACCACATCGGGCGCCGCACATATCGCTAGGGATTTTGACAACGAATGATTTTTGTCGAGCGGCTGCAGATGTAAAGTTTGCTCCGCATTTGTTTTTTGCTCATTGTCCGAGGCATCGGATTCGGAGGAGCTGGCGTAGGATTGCAGTCCCAGCATACTTATTCAAACATGCGAATTAAGTCCGCGATTCTGTTAACAAAGTGTTGCAAATAAAGGATAAAAAATGAGTAAAAAATGAAAATGAGAACGTCTATAGAAATTTCCATCAAGTTGGCGTTGATGCGAAATTATCAGTTCGTTGTGACTGGCAGATCAATGAGCATGCCAACTGACGTCAATGTTTTTGCCTACTTGTCGAATATGTAAATGTTATCGATAGTTGAAAACAAAGCTATTTAACATTTGTCGCTATTTCAAATTAACATGTGCGTGCTATTTTATTAAGTATATTTATACAGTTTTGTTTTATGCCAACGGTAGTCAATTACGGCGTTTTATAATTATCGAATAATTTAATCTTATTTTTACGCACAGCTGTTTAGCATTTGTCGACCTTTCGATTTGAATGGCAAATCGTGGACTTTAACACGTGCGCGCTTCTTTTGCTCAACATATTTGTACATTTTTGTTTTATATCTGTTTAGGGACTGTAATAACTTAAAATGTCAATACGCGAGAAATTGCTGATGAAGAAAATAGTGAAGCGTGAAAAGATAAAGAAGGAACTTTCACAGAAGAAGGGCCAAGGTAAATTTACAGCCCCTAAGCCGGAGCCACCACGGAAAGCTGGGCAAAGCAAAGCGAAGAATCCCAAAAAGCAGACAGCAACGCGACCTGTGGTGGTTGAAGAAGGTGTGTTTATGAATTATTAATAAATCATAAATTAAACTAAATATTTAATTTGATTAGCAGATGATCTGGATGATGATTTCCAGCAACAGCCGCAACTTAAAACAAAGCTGCAGCAAAAGCAAAATAAAAAGAAGCCGCAAATTCAGGTGGCAAATTCGGATTCGGATTCGGACTCTGCTGAAGATGAAGAAGATTTAAACGAAGAAGAGATGGACAGTGATGCGGAGCAGGATGTTGATGAGGACGATGAGGAGATCGATAGTGAAGGTTTGTGCACATCCGTCTTTAAATGAGTATGTTCATGTTTATGCGGGGCATCAACTAATCGGGCATAGTCCAAAAGACTTCACTTTTCGAATGATGATTTAAAGGCGAATTTGATTTTCACTTGAGCAACGAGTTAATGTTGCTTTGTGCAGAAATGAGATCAATTAAAACCAATAACTGAATAGCGAGGTTTTTTTTTTGCTTTCTTTGGTTTTATTTGTAGAATTTTAATATATTTAAAACACTTTGCAGAAGCAGATTCACCCGAATCGGACGAAGATGTCGAGGACGATGAACCAGTGCCCGCCAAGAAATCCAAAGTGCAAAAGGCAAAGGCAAAAAAGGAAGCAATAGCAAATGGAAATTCGGCAAATGGCGATGAAACGGCATTTTCATTAGAATCTTCGTTGTCGGCATTGGATCGACGGGATTCGGATGACCGCAGCTTTGCCTCACTGAAGGGCGCCGTTTCGGAAGCAACTTTGCGTGCAATCGCCGAGATGGGCTTCAGTGACATGACCGAAATTCAGTCGAAATCGTTGACGCCCTTGCTTAAGGGACGTGATCTGGTGGGCGCTGCACAAACTGGTTCGGGCAAAACGCTTGCCTTCCTCATTCCTGCGGTGGAGCTGATAAATAAGCTGCGTTTTATGCCACGGAACGGCACCGGCGTTATTATCATCTCGCCCACGCGCGAATTATCGATGCAAACGTTTGGTGTGCTCAAAGAGCTGATGGCGCATCATCATCACACCTATGGCTTGGTCATGGGCGGCTCAAATCGTCAGGTGGAGAGTGAGAAACTGGGGAAGGGCATCAATATTCTGGTGGCGACGCCAGGACGTCTCTTGGATCATCTGCAGAACTCGCCAGATTTCCTCTACAAGAACTTGCAGTGTCTGATTATTGACGAGGTGGATCGTATACTGGAGATCGGTTTCGAGGAGGAGCTTAAGCAAATCATTAATCTGTTACCAAGTAGGAATTGACTACGATTTCTTGTGATTTCAGTATGATAATATTGTCATCTTTATTCCTTTAGAACGCCGCCAGACCATGTTATTCTCGGCCACACAAACGGACCGCATCGATGCACTGTCGAAGCTGGCCCTAAAGAAGGAACCCGTCTATGTGGGTGTGCATGATAATCAGGAGACGGCCACTGTTGATGGATTGGAGCAGGGTTACATTGTGTGTCCATCGGAGAAACGTTTGCTGGTCCTCTTTACGTTCCTCAAGAAGAATCGCAAGAAGAAGGTGATGGTCTTCTTCTCGTCGTGCATGTCGGTCAAGTATCATCACGAGCTCTTCAACTACATCGATCTGCCCGTGACTTCTATCCATGGCAAGCAGAAGCAAACGAAGCGCACAACAACATTCTTCCAGTTTTGCAATGCCGAGTCTGGCATTCTGCTCTGCACAGATGTGGCCGCGCGTGGTTTGGATATACCCCAAGTGGATTGGATTGTGCAGTTCGATCCGCCAGATGATCCACGCGAGTATATACATCGTGTGGGTCGTACGGCCCGCGGCTCAGGCACTTCGGGTCATGCGCTGCTCATGTTGCGACCAGAGGAGTTGGGTTTCTTACGCTACCTAAAAGCAGCCAAAGTGCCGCTCAACGAATTTGAGTTCTCGTGGCAAAAGATTGCCGATATACAACTGCAGGTGCGTGCATTGTGAGAATATATTGAAACCGCAATTTAACATTTCACTTTCTCTCCCGTGCAGCTAGAGAAATTGATAGCGAAAAACTATTTCCTCAATCAGTCGGCCAAGGAGGCGTTCAAATCGTATGTGCGCGCCTACGATTCGCATCAGTTGAAACAGATTTTCAATGTGAACACGCTCGATCTGCAGGCGGTGTCCAAGAGTTTTGGTTTTCTGGTCCCGCCCGTGGTTGACCTCAAGGTTGGCGCTGCCAAGCGTGAGCGCCCCGAGAAGCGTGTGGGCGGCGGCGGTTTCGGTTACTACAAGCAAATGAACGACAATAGCTCCAAGCAGCGCGTCTTCAAGCAAGTCAATCGCGATCAGGCCAAGAAGTTTATGCGTTAATACTTTTAGCATTAAGTTTAAGCCATGTACTCTCTTATATAAACCACTATATATATATGTGTTTACATGTAGCAAATGTGTACATAAGTCTCTTTTTATTTCACAAATTTAGTTCAACTCTTTGGACTCGACTTGTCATCCCATAAGTGGCTTCCACCCACCCACACGGATGTCGGCCTGCCTTATTCGTTTGTTGTTTGCTTCAAATATTTATCGCCGAATATTTTTCTTCTTTTTTAATGATTATTTGCTGAAGCCTGCCCAATATGGAAAATCTGCTTCTTTCTTTTTGGCAAAAATACATTGTGTTTTTTTTTTGTTATTAATTTTGTTGTTCCAGTTTATTGGCGGTCATGTGATTTGGCAATTTCAGCCAAACTGTGGCGACAGTTTGAGAAGCACGTCCCGTCCAGAAATTCAAGTCAATTGAGCAATGATCACAGAAACTTATAATTGGCGCCCACCAATATTGTTTGCTGTAAATTGAAACAACATTGAAACGGCGTGTAAACAATTTTCTAATAGAACTCGTTTAACCAACGACACCCACAACGTGACGTTAGTTGTCTTTTTTTTTTTTGCTTTTGACTTGGCAATCGCAAGAGCCGAAGGCAAGCGTCAAGAAATTAATGCGCAACCTAATCAAACCAGCTGGAACCATGCTGGAAAGCAACAAATTAAATAGTGGCTTATAAGATGTGGGTGGGTGTGCCAAGTGCCGAAAAACAGTGAAACACGCCCACTCGCATTACTAGTTGCACCACTTGTTACGACGTATCCAATCAATTCAACGAATCCGACGCTTGTGAATGAAATCAAAGTCGTTGCCTACATTAAACCAAACTCATTTTCATTCATGCGTCTCTATTCTTGAATGCATGACTGAATCCATGTGTATAATGAGTGTGTGCATGTGAAATCACATATTTTTCATTAATGGAAACTGAAGCGGCGGAAAAGTGAGTTACTCTCTTAAATATATATTTCTCTTTTTACAGCTATATTCCCTAGAGTTTGGGTGAAAAACCTGCAAGACATATTAATAATATATTTCTGTGGATTTTGGCGAATGAAAAACTCTGTTTACTAAAATACCTTAAAGCATTTTTGCCATTTTTAGTGTGAAAGCTATAAAGTATACATTCAAAAATTTATTTATAACTAAATTAAGAAATGCGCAGACAAAATTTAAATTTAAATATAAATTTGATGAAATTCGAAAACGATTAACATTTAAGCCAAGACATGTTTGCTTTATTAATATAATTTATATACACTTTAAAATATGTTTTTAACTTTTGCTGATGATTATTAAATTCACGTTTTAAAGCATTAATATTTATTTTAACTTTTCTTTAAGTATTTTCTTTCAATAGTTTGAAAATTGTTTTGTATCAATTTCTGATTTATTTATTTATATTTAGTTTCAATATATGTATATACACATTTTCTTATTTGTTTTAATGTTCTGTTTTAGCTTTAAAAATATAATAATAACAAACTCAAATATAAAATTATTTCATAGAAAGCTTTCTATCTATTGTCAAAACAGTTTCTGTTGAAATTGTTTTTAGCATTCTCAAAACATATTGCTTATAAAAATAAAAATACATTCTGAGTAACAGATGCATTTAATTAAATAATCATTATATCAATAAAATTCCAGCAACTAATTATACATATGAGTAATTGTAAAATTATATAGAAGATAAGCTTAGTAAACATCATTTTGAGTTAGTAAACAATTTCGTCAACACGCTGAAATAACGCTTTCAATAACTAAATATAGAAACTATTCTAAGAGTGATACTCAAGCAAGATTAAGAGTTAATCATGTGTATGAGTATGAGTATGAGTATGTGTGTGTGAGTATGAGTATGCGTATGTGTGTGTGTGTGTAGATGAGTATTAAATATTTATTCATTCAGAAATACAATTACTACCTGTCCAGAGCTAAGGAGAATTATATGTGGGCGTGCATGAATCTGGTTTTATTTGGCTCAAAGCATTTGGCTTCGCCTACGCAACAGTTTCATGCGTAATGAAAGCCAATGCAAGTCGTCTGCTTAATGGCTAACAAGTTGGCTTTAAGCAACAAGACCCCGCTAATTATACACACCATGTGCAGATTTTGTGTGTCAATTGCATAATTTGTCGGCTATCGTCAAAGCCTAAATTGTTGGCAACAATGGAAATTTGCATTTAAAAACGGACTTGGATTGGACCAAGATCTGCCGAACTAAGATTGATAAAATATTCATTCTACTGACAATTGACAGCAGTTGAAAAAACAAGAAGTGAGGTGATAAATTATAAAAAATAAAATAGTTGGCTAAATTATTTGTAAAGATTTTTTTTTTGCACTGAATATAAGTAAGTAAACATTATTTTTTAATATTATTCAAACAATTTTACTCTTTCGCTTTAAGCTATTTTTAAATTCATTGATAGAAAAGTAAAAATTGTACCCTTTTTCATTTAGTTCTCTTTTATCTATATTTCCCTCATTAAATTAAAAAAAATAAATTTCACCTAATTTATCTTTTCTGTTGAATATTTTTGTATCATTTGCATTGTGCCAAATTGACAATCTTTCTATTGTTGGGTATTTAATTATTACCAAAGCTCTAACGGTCCTGTTCCTGCATTTTGGCTACCCAATTTGTTGAAGGAAACCAATAAGTAGTCCGTCTATGATTTTGAAGGGTTTACTAAATTTAACGAGTTTTATAAAAGTTTTTTCTTTGCTTTCAATATTATGCATGGACAATGGAATAATAAGTCGTTGGTCCTATCTCTGATAAGGTTTCACTTATGGTTTCTTCATTGTATTAAATTATTGCGATGTTAAAAAAACCGTATTTACCACAAGTCAAAATATTGTTTAGCAATCGACTCTGAAGAGCTACCATATTTTCAAAATTGAAAGTGCTACCCAAATGGTCCAAATACACAAAATTGTGCCCTACAGATTAGAGACCCACGCCTGAAATGATGTGTCTCTTTATCCAGTGTTTATTGTTGTATCTCTTGTGTAGGTGTTAACATCGAAATAGGCTTTACACTGACTGTAAATCGAAAAACCATAATCATAATACAATGTCTGAATCTGTGACACATATTCCGCATTTATTTCCAATGGTAATAAAAAGTGTATAATGTGACTTTATAGTTATGCCGGCTTCGGCCCACACACACACACACACATACACACACAGACAAACACTTGTACACACCAAAGGTGTAACGTAAAGTTGCTGGCCAGTTCGGTGGGCGCCTGCTTTCCACTGTTGCGGTGATTGAAAACTTTCACGACTCTTTTTTTTTTTTAGGTGCATGCGGGTGTTGTAAGTGTAAAGCGGTCTTTGCTGGCGATGGCTTTTTGTGGCGTACAAGGAAGCCCAAAGCAGAAAACTACACTTGTCAAACAAAATGGGGAGATAATTTGAAAAATTTACATTCTTTTGATAAAAGTTTGTTATAAAATTGTAAAACTTCCTGTTTAACACAATTTTAAAAATAAACAGATGACTTTAATGTAGTACAACAAACTTTTTATTGTAGGACATTATATGATTTAAGTCTTGAAAAAAGGAACTTAAAACACTAAAAGAAATTTGATTTAAGGTAACTTGTCTACCTCAAAGGACATATGAGTTTTCCTAAGTGTAGTACAAATGAAACGCATTTGCAATGGAAAGTAAAAGTTGTTGCTGTCCAGGGCAGCTTATATGGTGCGCAATGTGAATACGAATACGAATGCGAATGCCAATTTTCCCACATACATTTTTGAGTTCCAGTTATTTGAAGGCGAGTTTAACACCAACATTTGGCTTTTGGCCGCACATTTCCATCTCAGTGCGCAGAGCCCGGCTAGTACGGGCGTAATTTGCATAGGCTTTTGGCCAAATGCCCACATATCTAACACAACAGCACATAGTAAATATATTTCGTTCTAATGGTATTCGAATTCGCATTCGCTTTGGTTGGCTTCTACCAATTTCCGTACGTAATTAATGCCTCCGCGCTGGGTTCCATAATTCAAATTGACGCCAACGCGCCAAATATGCTTAGACAAACGAGTGCAAGGGAGATGGCTACTGTAAGCAACGCATGATTGACAGACTTAGTGCTGCCACACAGCTTGAAGTATTTTGTGTAAGTATTAATCCTACATTTTCTATGCATTAAAAGTGCCAAATTAAAACAAAACTTGTTTTATTCAACAAATGTCGATATGTGTTCTGAATTATTGACTGAAAAACTTACCTCTTCTGCGAAAAATCTATGATAAGCCAAACAGCTGCGCTCTAGCTTATGTGTGGCAACGCTGTTAACTGATCTTTAACACTGTTAAAGTGCTGTTATACTCAAAATGGCATGCTGGTTCTCTTTTTTTCTTTTTCTTTCATCAGTTCGCTTTGCGATCAGTTTCTTTTTCTCTGTCTTTGCGTGCGGTTCAGTTTTAGAAGTAGGAAGAATCGTTCAAGTAGAGGCGAGATACGTGCGTTTTCCTTTTATCCGACTCGAATACAAATTGTAAACTAAACAAAAAAAAAGGAATTCTTAAATAGTTATTAAATGCAGTGTGCAGCAAATGCAAAAGTATGCAACTTTTTCAAACGCTCTTTATGTGAAAACCAAACTGAAAGCATTAAACCCCGCTCAAAGAAGGCAGCAATAACAACAAAAAATACCTAATCAGCGACAACAGTAAATTGTGCATATTTATTTCATGCGAATTTTTCAACAACGTTTTGCAATGGCTGCTGCAGCTATTTATTTATGGCACTGGAAAATTTTTATTCCAAATTTTATTTGGCATAGTGCTCGAGCAATTCGCATTAATTTTGCTGCAAATAAAATTATTTTAATTTGCATATTAAAATTAATTTTCTTTCTTTTTTGTTGTACTTCTTGGGGCTGCAGCAACAGCAGCCACACAGAGAGACCAGAAAAAAAGAGAGAGCAAATGAACGAACGATCGAATGAGCAGCTATTTTGACATTCTGCTTTCATTCATCTCCGTAGCTCACGATTACGCTCCCAGCCACACAAACGCACGTACAAATAAACTGTCGATGTATGCGTGTGTATATATGGCAAAACGTTGACAGCGACTGTGCCGTCTGTCTGCTCTTCCTCTTGCCACGATCAGAAGCAGCCGCTTGCTGTGCTGAGGAATTTTTCCAGTCTTCATTTTCAATTTGCTCTCTCATTGCTTTTGTTGTTGTTGTGTTTTTCGTTTCGTTTCTTCTCTAAATTTATTTGGGTGGAGTTGTTTTCAATCGGTTTTTTTGTATTTCGCTCTCGCCTACGATTTTTAATGAGAATTTCGCTCGTAACAAAAACAATATTCTGCTTTCATTTTGCAGTAACTATAAACAATACAAAATCAACAGCAACAATAACTATAGCCTTTTGTTTGTATCAATTGTGCAATACCTAAAAAAAACAGAACAGACAAACTGTCGAAAAAGTTAAATACGCAACGTAAAAGAGAATCTCAACAACAAAAACATAGTGAAACAAAGTAAACAGTTGTTGAAGCTTAAAAACAAAAGTAATAATAAAAAAAAAAACACACACACATACAACAACATGAGTATATGTGAGAACAAGACCGTTGTGCAACAGCAGTTGCAACAACAAGCCGCGGCTGTTGCGGCTGCCGCAGTCGCTGCTGTTCAGCAGCAACAACAACAGCAACAACAACAGCAGCAACAACAGCCCCCGCAAGTGGTGCCACAGCCGCAGCACATGACGCCCCAACAACAACAGCAGAGCACACAAAGCATTGCCGACTATTTGGCACAATTGCTAAAGGATCGCAAGCAGTTGGCCGCCTTCCCAAATGTTTTTACGCATGTCGAACGCCTGCTGGACGAAGGTAAGTCAAAATTACAAATATGAAAAAATCAAATTCTATATTTTTTTCTCAAATTACGATCATGGCCCCTCGTGTTGTGTGTAGGAGGTGCGTGCCTCTCTCTTTCTCTCTCACCCAATAAGCGTTACTTTGTTGATCTCTTTGCTGATGTTGTTTTTCTTTCTATATTTAAAATCGCTTCTCTGCTTGATCTTGAGTTCATTCCACCTTGCACAGTGAGAGAGAGAGAGAGATAGAGGGAGCGAGAGAGCCCAAAGTCAGCACTGCCAGCTTCGCTGTCGACATCAGTTGTTTGTTATTTTTAGTTACTTCCTTTTTGTGTGCCACTTCGTCGTTGGTTTGCCTCTCACTCTCTGTCTTGGAGGAGGAGCGCATAAACTCGTGTTTTGCCTGTTGCCGCTATGCTGTTTTTGTTGTTATGTTACTCTCTTCAATTGATACTTTGCATTGTCTTCTTCTACTGCTATCAACGGGACCCCCACTCATGTGTTTTTTTTTCGGTTTGTCTTATGTTTTGTTATTTACAGGATCAATTGCAGGCCGTTAGCCTTTTTTTTGTTTAGAACATTGGTAAAAATTTTGGGATACTATTAGATTAATGCATTTATAAGTAGGTTAAATATAATATATTTTAATATTGCGCAATTTAGAATACAAACTGTTGTCAGTGCGCTCTTCTAAAATCTGTCCACTGTAAATTACAGAATTAAAATGAGACACACTCATTCAGTCATATTGCCTGCCAGCACTGCCTGCTCACGCCCGTATGTCGCCTTAGCCAAAGGCAAACACTTCACAGCAAACTTGAAAAATAGTCGAAAATTCAACACACAGCGCGCAGCAAACAACAGGGCGGAGGGCGTGGTGCAGGACCAGCGAAGAGAGCTACGACTACGACTACCTGGACGCAGCTAACAGTTCACAACTCGCAGCACGCAGCTCAGAGTCAGACGCGATCGCTTTGATTCACTTTGCTGTTGTTGTTGTTAACCTAACATCTGTTACCCATATGCATATATGCCTGAATCTGCATCTGTATTTGTGTGTCGTTTGTGACGCCCTGCTGCTGCTGGGGTAATGACAAAATTATGTTGCACAGCTAGAGCTACAGATACGGATACTTAGATACAACTGAGAGTTACGTACATTAACGTAGCTAACTGCAAACTAGTTTTTTGTCTACAAATCGCATTTACCAAAAGCAAAGCAAAAGCGTTGACAATTTGTAAAACTCGTTCGACCAGCTACAAGAAAAATCTGTGTGAATGTGTTGTGTTTTTGTTTTTTCCTTTTTTTTAACGGCCTTTTTCCACACAACGCTCACACCCACACGTCGGTGGCGCTTATCAGTAGCTGTGGGGGTTAAGAAGACAGCAAAGGAGGATGGTAGGGTTGAACTATATACTACATACTCATTTTCAGTGTTAGCGGAAAGAGCAGCTTAGCTCTCTTTTTAACACTCCAACTCTAAATCTAACTGTAACTCTGAGTCGGAGTCGCACCCGAGCAGCAGCAGAAGCAGGGTTTTGTGGGTTGAGCTGTTGACGGCTTTCGACTGCGCTCAACTTGCCAGAAGGTTTTTTGTTTTTGTTTTTGTCGCATTTGCAACTTTCTCTTTTCAATTGCTTTTTTTTTTTTTTTGCTGTTGCGGCAGTGTCAGCTTTTTAAATGCGAACTGCTGACCAACTTCCCAGAGTTAAAGAACTCCACGTTCTTAATGTTTTATGACTTTTTTTTAAGCTTTTGTAGAACATAAATTGCATTGCATGTTTATGCTTACTTATTTTCAACATATAATTAACAATTATAACTTGCTTTTTGGTATGCTTCTGTGATTCAATTAAAAAAAATTGGCAAACTCTAGATCAAAAATTAAAAATAAACTATAAAACTGTTTATTATCTATTTGATTTGTCGTGACATTAAATGTTATTTGAAAAATTTGATTTTGGTTTTTCCAAAAATGTTTTTTTTTTCTATATAAATAGCACGACTACCCAGCACACCGCTACTGATGGGAATATACTATGATATCATATTTGATGCAACCTCTTGAACGTTCATTTGTGTTGCATAAACGTGTATAATGTACTCGTGCCCCCAACACAGCACAAATACAAATTTCAAAATACATGCCAACATGAAAAGCATACCAACACTCGTAGCATATTAGTATTTTACACGGTTTTTGTTATTTTCTGTATGTTTGCCTGTTTCTCATTTAGAATTTCTTATTTATTTTATTTGCCGCTTGTTTTTATTGTCTTTATTCGCCCGTCGCTTTTGGCACTGCTGACATAAATTTCGTTTCTTCTTTTTTCTTTTGGATTTTTGTGCGGGGCAGTGACTCATGTCTAAAAAAAAAAGAAAGAAAGAAATACGAAATAATCAAATTAAACAGCGAAAAATCAGAAAAAGATTTTGTGCGTATTATCAACACTAGCAGCAGCAGCAGCAGCAGCAGCAGCAGCGTTTATTGTATCTGTTAGATACATGTGACACATGCCGTCCGAGCACGTTTTTAGCTATGATTTTTTTTTATATTTTGTTGTATCTTGATGCATGCTGAGCAATTTGCACAGTTGAAGTGTGCCTAGACTGTGGAAAGATGTCGGCAACGACGACTACGTCAAGAAGACGCTGTGTGCTCGGATTACGGCGACGCAGTCCAAGCATAACTTCACGTACTTTGTATCTGCGAGATACATATAGTTGAAATGCAAAAATATATAACCTGAGATGATCTTCCGCATGACGTCTGACATTCAACGGCTAGATTTGTATCTCTTGATACCTGCATCTGTAAATGTATCTTTATCTTCTCCTGATGGTACCTGATGTACCAACACCTGCAAAAGTATGTTCATCTTTATATGTATTTGTATCTGTATCTGTATCTGTATCTGATGATGTATATCATCAAAGTATATGCCAACAACGTACCACCTCTACTCAAATTATAATTTAAAGGTGTACTTATGCCCACGCACGCATTGGCCAAAATAAACACAACAACAACAAGAACAACAATTCTAATATCAAAATTTCGTTTGTTTCTCTGTTTCGCTGTATCTGTTCCGTGGCACGCAGCGCAGCAGCTCGATCTTCTAGATACACAAACTTTTGTGTGTGTATCTTGCGTTGTGCATTTAAAAAAAAAAAAAAAAATTAAATTACGTTTCGGACTACACCCGCTACGGAATACATCGCGCTAATGTTTATGTAGTCACCCAGCTATATATAAGAAACTTTTATGCATGTATTTGTATTGGGGGCCGTATATATATATATGCTTATATATACTTGGCATTACTCTTGGATACATACACGCAGAAAATTTTCAACGCTCGACATTTATTTATTTTATTTTTTTTTTTCTCATGAAAAATTTGAAATGTGTTTCATTTCGTCTAAATTTAGATGATTGGAAATGGTTTTTCGGCCTGAGTGCGCCCGCCTGTGGAATTTCTGCTCTCTATTTGACCGTTTTTGGGGCGTAGTTTGCTTATAGATTTAGACTTGGCTTTCGTGCGCACAAAGCAAGCAAAACAGTCCTAAAATGCATCGATCATTCATTTGCAAACCAATTTAATTTTAAATTAAAAACCCCAACAACAACTGTGCGCAATGAGCGCTTTTGAATTTCAATTCAATTTCATATTAGTGCTCAGGCGCAAGTCCGGCCAGTTCCCAGTTCTCAGTTTCCAGTTTCCAAACCCGGAGCACAGCACAGGCAATGGTTTTAGTAGCTGAGTTAACGTCGTGCTCATAAATTTGATGACAACAATTGTTATGCGGAACGCGTGGGCCCAGCTGGCAAACCCTCTCTAAGGGGATGGGGGGGGGGAGAGGGGGAGGAAACCTATCTACACGTTCCATTGCGTTTTTCAAATTCAATTAAAATCTTTTGTCATGGCAAACCATTTGCTGTTTTGATTCGTCGTTGCTGCTGCTGTTGTTGTTGTTGTTGTTGTTGTTGTTCATGCTCATGCGTTTTATGTGATGTTGGCTAACTCACATTATGGGCGCTACCTTAAAAAAAAGAAGCAGCCAAGCGTTAGGCGCATATTGACCATGGCCAGGAGCTGGATAACTGCTTTCCTGCGTGTGCATTATTGACCATTGAATAACTGTGCAGCAAATGAAGCAATTCCCCATTCCCCATTCAATCAAACAATGGAAAAGGGCATTGATCGTCGTTGATCGTTGGTCGATCGCTGACAGGCGAAAGTTGTAAACTAAACTTTGATTGGTTTTGGCTCGATGGTTAGCTATCATTGAAAGTGGGGGTCATCAATTGTTGTTAATTATCGTGAGTTATAAAACAAACGGCTATACTTAGTACATTTAATGCATTTTAATAACTTGACTATTTATTGATCATAAATCTTTGCTCTTAAAGTTGTCAAAATACAAATAACATGATTGAAAAAAAAAAAAATATAAGTAGTAAAATAAAAAAGAACCTTTAAAGTCTAAGTCCAAATGCCGACATACCAAATTCACTTAAAATTTATATTTTAATCACAAGAAAATTTGTTTATTTCGATTTTTGTGAGATAAGCTTAAAAGTTTTCTAATTGCCGTATAGTAAAAAATTAAATAAATGAATATAAACATATAAATATTAAGCAAATATACATTTTAAGTAAATATGCATAAGTGTTGGCCAATTTTACTTTAATTACAAATTGAGAGCTCAAACTCTGCAATGTACGTCGAGCACAGTCCCATTTCTTGTGTGCAAACATTTGTGAACCTTTTAGCCAAGTGTTTTTAGAGTCTAGGCCACCAATTAGCATGTCTTTGTTTTGTTGTTGTTGTTGTTGTTGTTGTTTCAACCAACCAACCAACCGAGCGAAGGAGGAGAGTTCATAGAAATGCGCTCATCTCGATAGTCAAACATGATATCGTTCAACGAGGCAGAAATGACTCAGCACATGGCAATCCCAGATATATAGAAAATAACATGTGTGTGTGCCTGTGTGGGTTTGTATCTTCAGCCTTCAATTAGCATTTTCAAGTGCCTTTCCAGTTACTTAAATTTCCCCTTTGCCTCCTCCTGCGCTGTCGTCTAAAATTTTAGATTGCGTCATTTGACATTTGATACAGACACAGACACAGACTGCAACAATTTTGCCGAGTGGAACAAAAATACAAAACACACAAAAATTTTGACAAAAATAGCGAAAAATGCTGAACAAAATGTTTGTAATTAAAATATGTTTCGCATGCTTATATTCAACAAACACACACACGCACGCACACACACATGTTTTGTGTGTTGACTCCCCCATTCCGCAGCCTCGTTGATTCCATGCTGTGGCACGCGACCACCAGCAGCAGCCGCTTCTCGATTCGGATCTCAACAGCAACAAGCAGCAGCAGCAACCGCGCAACCAGCCATGTGGCATTAGACAATTGCTTTAATATGTCAGCCAGCAGACAGTTGTTGCCGCACAAATTGAACAATTTGATAACAAAGCGCAATACTTGAGAGTGCGAGAGATGCAAAAGGCAATAAATTTCGCTTTGAAGTTTGTGCCATATGGTCGCTCGCCGGCTTGCAACTTCAACTTCAACTTCAACTTTAACTTTAACTCGAAACTGCCCGATTGTTTTTGTGCTAGCTATATATGGGCAGGCTGACTGGCTGGCAGCCAGCCGATGGCACTTAAAGCAAGCTGTGGCAAGTGAATCACTTTTATTGTGCAATTCAACAATATCGATTTTCATGCCTGATCAATTGTATTTTTCAATTGCCAAGCGCCAAAAACAGTGCGTGAGACTGAAAAGTGAACAGCAAAAAAAAAAAAAAAACCAAGACTAACTCTTGTGAGAAATGCGGGCCAAGCAGAGATAAAGAAAGCAGGGGGGAGAGACAGAGATGGAGAAAGAGAGAGAGAGAGAGGGTAAGAGACCGGGAGGGAGACACCCCTAGAACCATTGCAACTTAATTGATAAATCATTATTATAAATACCTATAGAGCTGGGTGGCAGATGAGGGATGTCGACTGGTTGCCACATTGAAAATAAACTAGAACAAATGTGCCACAGATGCATAATAAACATAATACACAAATGCATCATTTATGCAACACACAAGCAATTTAAAAGAGCTGCCAAAAAGTTGAAATAGTTCATTTGGAATTTACTGATTTTTATTGTTATTTTTTATAAATTTAAATGAACAAATTAATAAAATAAATTATGTTTTTTCTACAAGCTTGAATATTAATGTATTTAATTAATATTATCGATGTACCAAGCTGCATATATTTGTTTACTTTATTATTAGATAACTCTGTCATTTTCAGACGATATAAACAAATAATTCCCTGAAAATGTTCTTTGATGGTTTTAATTTTCCAAGCACTCATTTCTACTCTTAAATTTTTCTTTAGTTATTTATTTGTTGCTGTCATTTCGGACGATAAACAGCTATGTAAGCTATGATATTTATCTTATAGATACAAATGCGTGAACATAATTGATTATTCGAGGCATATACGGAAAATACTAATATCAGCAGCTGATAATTAAAACGTGGCATAAACATACCATAAGATATCCACCATCGACCAACTACCAACTACCAGTAAAATGTTCGCTTAGCTCTCAGTTGGCTGCTTTAATATCTTTGTATCTTTTTGGCTGTCTGCAATTGAGAAATTCAAGCGAGTGACGCGTATTTACTTCTGCTGCATGAATGAATGTTGTGGTTGTAGTTGTTATTCTTGTTGTTGTTGTCAGCGTCGACGTTGACTTTGTTGTCACGTTGTTTTTCAGTGTGTGTGTGTGTGTTGGTATTTTGGTGTTGCTTTTGGGGACTGCCAGCCGTTTCGGTTTTGCGCTATTTTCGCATTTTGGCTGCAGCGAATTTCACGCACTTTCTTCTCGTTCAACTGTTTCGATTGAAAGTCTTTGGTATTTGCTAAAATTTGGCAACAAACACGCCCCATTGACGCCTTAATTATTGCATTTGCCATCAGCTGTTGCGCTTCACATCGTTGTGCGTGTGTATGTGTGTGTGTTTGTTTGTCTGTTGCATGTTGCTTTTGTCTTTGGCTTATGTTGTTTATATTCATTATGGCACTTTTTTTTGAATTGACATACAAATTGAATGTCGTGCGGCCACGTTTTATATTTTGTTCATCTTCGTATTTGGGTTAAATGACAATTTTGTTTTGTTTTTTGTATTGTATTTATGGTTAAATGCGTGGGTGGCAGCAGTTTGCCATATGCGGCAACAAATGAGTGGTATGTCCAAAACAGTTACAGTAACAGGATATATTACGCAATACTGTTAACTGTAGCTAAGCTTAAAATACTGCGTTTTACATTTAAATCCATTTGAAATAGGCTTAATATAATACGGTTATAATTTCTAAATGCAATTTAATCTACTTAGCTAGAATATTGAAGGTCAAACTAAAAATAGTATTTATTTGAAATTTAGGTAAAATTAAATGTATTTGCAAATATTACATTTGAAATTTAGTAAAATGTTTTATTCTTGAAGAGTTTCATGCACTGTGATTTAGTTTGATAAATTGTGCTTCTTTTGAATGACTATTCATTAATCCTGCCTAAATAAATCAATTAATTAATCTACAGCATCATCAATCTTGCATGAATTCAAGAATTGTGTTCGACTTGAGGGTTTCTTTGTCTTTTGAGTTGATAATATGTTTCGCTAAGATACAAATTTTTATTCTTTTGTATAAGGTTGCAAAGACTGATATGATGTAAATTCTAAATTGCGTATACAATTTGTTAAAACTATCTATTATCTTTCTGTTAACAGTCGCAGCTTCAATCAATATTATAATTTTTAGCATTAGCAGCAACTATTTACATTTTGCAATGCAATTTAAATTCCGCTTCACTTTCGAATAGTTAGTTTGCGGCCCACTCGCTGCGAGAGCTTATTGCATCTCAAGGACATCTTGTTGGTTATCAGATGGAGTGATGACAGTTGGATGAATGTCATTGGCATAGGCGATGGCCATATAAACGAGTGCACTTGCATTTTCTAAAAAGCCAGTCGGACTGCCAAACAGCTTTCGGCCAGCTCATATGGACGTAGGCTTTTCCGGTTTTCCACGCACAAGCCCACACCAAAAAAAAAAAAAAAAAATAATATAAAAAATGTCTTGTATTTTGTCATACAAAGCGACAACAACAACAACAACAACAAAGAGACAGCTAAAGGTAGAAACAAGGTGGGAGCGAGAAACACATCGTTGTTGCCATTTGTTGCCAGTTGTTGCCAGTTGTTGCCAGTTGTTGCCAGTTGTTGCTGCCTGCCGCCTTTTCTCTAAAAATAAACAAAATATGTGGGCGCCCAAAGGTGTTAAGAACAAGTTGCACAAAATACCTGCAATATATAAAAATAAATACTAATAAATAGGCGTACAAACGGCAATAGTCGACCCTGAGTTACCCAGTGTCTTTATTTGTTTGACTACTAAAAATTGTTATGCATTTAAATCATTTGATTAACTCAGTTTGCCATAAGTCAATCGTATTTGCTTAGTCAATTTGCATGCTTATTACTCAAATACGGAATGTTAAAGTAATAACATTTAAAACGTATGTCAAATATATTATCAACATCAAACACCCTTGAGTATATTGACACACGTACACACACACACACACACACACTCACACACAGAGTACAATTGGAAAAGCAAAAGCGGCAATTCCTCGACTTATGTTTGAAAACGAGCTGTTGTTTTGGACACTTCAGTTTTGGTGTTGGTTTTGGTTTTGGTCAAGCACATTACGCTACATACATGCATACATATATATATATAAATAAATATATGTACAATTATGCAGATACGTTAAAGTACGCGTGTACTGAACCTACATACATAAATGAGTATGAACATAAACAATACGTCGCAGTTTTGGTAACAAATGATATATAGTCGGTGACAGTAGTGGGTAGGTGGACAAGTAAGTGGTAGGCAGTTAAGCCAAGACGGGCTCTGGTAATAATTTATGGCAGCAATAGCAGCGAGAGCTCTTCATGTATTGTCTTTGACTGTGGCTTTGGTTTGATTTGGTTTGCCTTGGTTTGTCCCTGCTTTGTGGCCTGTTGCAGCCACACACAAATGTATGTGGGGGCACTGTACGAAGTGCGTCACGTTGCGTATGTGCGATAAACAACATTAATTATACGCCAAGTAAAAGGCAGCACAATCAAGTGACATGCTGCTGCTGCTTACCTATAAGTAATACATGGCCCATTTAAAGCGCTTAGGACGCCCACAGCTCTTTCACATACAGATATGTATATATGTACATATTTCGAAACCTATGTTGGTCATGAATTTCGTTAGCCTTTTTTGTATGTCGCCGCGATTTGTTCGCTATTAAATTAACATTATATGGCCAAATAAAGATATCTTGATATTTTAGCTAATTATAGTAAAAACATGTTACATAAGCGACAACAACAGTTGCTTTTCGAGGATGTTCCCAACTCTGGTAAATGCAACTTTCACCCAGCTACAAGCACACTTAACCTACCAAAAGAAACAATATTTGAATGTTTGTTTAGGCATTTGAAACCATAGTGCTGTGTGCACAGGGAGGTGTACCTATGCATATACATGTATTTTTTTAATTTCCGCTAGACCACGCGCAACATTCTCAAAACTAATAACAGCTGTAAGTTTTCTAACAAAAATATGAAAAATATAGATATATTTTTCTGAAATGAAAACAATGCTGAGGCAGGCATCGGATGGAGCACAGGCTTTAGACTAAGTTTGTTTACAGCTTCAGCATAACAAATTTTGTATTTGATAATTTATAAAATTTTAACGCCATATCTTTTTATGGATCATAATTGTAAGCCGTTTAAGCTCACGATTTTTAAAATATAAATTATGATACGAATTCAAATAGAAATCGTACAGTATCGAGGCATCACTCAAAATTTAACTAGGAAATAAAAGAACGCAAAAGGTCATGAACCTTGCGGTTCGTTTGGTTCTCATCTCGTCTTCTCTCTGCACAGACGTCTTCTCGCGGCAATGTTTTCTATTTGGTGCGTGATTTGTGGTATTTGGTCTTCTGCTTTTTAGTTGTTGTTGTTGTTGTTGTTTGGTCGTTGTGGCCGAGCAGCGTCTGTTTATGTTCCACACACGTAGCAGGGGCTCCGGAAAAGTCATTCGGCTACTCCAGAAATAAACAAGCGCTGCCAACGTGGCAACAGCAGCATTGCCGTCCCGACGTTTGCCTCTTCTGCTGCTGTTGTGGCCTGACAGAACTTATATCTTTTGGATTTGTTTAAAAATAGCTAGCGGGCACAAAAAAAAAATGAAGATAACTGAAAACAAATTTGAGAAAATCAAAATATATTAAAACCTCAAATACAGAATGGTGGTGCAAGCCGCCTTTGGGTTGTAAACAGGCCACTGAGAATGCAGAGTTTTGCCCCCACACGTGTTGATTGAGCTGCTCTAGAATCAAGTATGTGTTAGCAATGAGTCTTTCAAGTTGCTATTTAAATAACAAAAACGATTCCATTTCTAATTTCATTGCACGGCTGCACGTCAATTTTTATAAGAAGTCTATACAATTTTCCAATCAAATCGACTAATATTAACCACATTTTCTATAACAGAAAACTTGTGCAAAAAAAAAAAAAAATTTTTAGTTTTAGCTTTTAGCTAAAAAATGTAAAAATATTAAATCTTAAAATGCAATGTCAAAAACAGTATAATCCTGAAAAATTACGATTTGTGGATTATTTAAATTTCGGAAAGTTTTTTATTTCTTTCGCTCGCCTTCGCTGAACTGTTATTTATATTGTGGTCCACATATTTATGAATGCTTATCAATTTTAGTGTTGCTAGAACTTTATCTTGTGTATATTTTAAAAACTGGTTATCTAAACTTGACTGAAGATTGCACAACCAAAATATCTGGGTCTCTTTCTCTTAGGTTTGTTGTCCAATTTGAACTTGCCGTACATAAATTAAAATAAGTTTTGTTCTCGAACGCAAATGAATACAACCGAAACGAACCAAACTAAACCGAAACATTTGTATTTCCAAGTAATCTTATCTTTTCTACCTGTCTTGCACTTGTTCCCGGTGAGTGTTTGCCCAAGAGCTTATCGGTAATGCGATAGCGATAAAATGGTAGCTGCTGTCCATTGGTAATGCCGACAACAGTTGAATTCTGTTGCACAAAATGCCGTCGGCTCTGCTGGGCCTAAGCAACCTGATTGGTTGAGTACACTAATTGTCTATTAGCTATACTATGTATGCTAGAAATTTTTAATTGGCTTAAGCAGCCATCGCTATAAACTCAAAACTGAGCATTGAACACTTAACAAATTAAACGGCTCACCAAGAGCGCATATCTCAGAGGGCAATTGAGGCAGAGAGAGAGAGAGAGATTTAGATTGAGTCAGAGTGGGAGAGAGAGGCGTCTCATCGATATTGTCTGGCGTTCATTTCAATTAGCTGGGCTACAAAATAAGCTAAGTTGCTCAGTGCCTGACTGACCAACTGGCTAACGGCCTGATTGACTCATTGAACGAGTCTAAATACGGTGCCACAAAGCTAACAATTTATGCACTTTTTTTTTTTCATTGGGACCCTAAACTCCCCTTGTGTGCCCCTGTGACGCAGAGCAATCTTCTGTTAGCCTTATTGTGTAAATCTTAATTAATTTTGAAGTATTGATATAATACGCAAAACGAGCAGACGCGACGCCTTTTTTTATTTTTATTATTATTATTTTTGTTTTGGTTTCTTTTTGGCTCAGTTCGGTTGCAGTCGCATCGGTGGTTTGGGGTGTGGCTTCCTGTCGTTCGTCTGGCTTGTGTTTTTAGACTCATTAGGAACTCTTTTTGTTTGTGTTCGGGTTCGTCCAATATTTTCCACATTTTCACAAAATTGAAGCATTAAATGCATTTTGGTTAACGTTTTGGGTTTTGGTTTTTTCTTGTCGATTCATTTTTTTTTTTTTATCTTAGTGCGTTGGCATTTTGTGCGAAATTGCGCACATGGGAACTGTTTGATTTGCGGCCAATTTTGCTTGGCTCGATGCCTTGCGCCACTTTGCCCACAACAACAGTAGCAACATCGACAAGCAACTACAACAACTGTTAAACTGTGTACAACGACATTTGCAACGATTTTTGGCAATGACAAGTTGCGAAAAAAGTTTTTTTTTTTTTGTTTTTTGGAAAAATTGGCTTACAATTTACGAACTTGTTTTCAATTTTCAAACAAGTTTCGTTTGCTGTTTCTGTGTAATTATGTCCAGTTTTTACCTTTGACTATAGAAAACATCGATTTGTCATCTCGCTCGATATCTATTTTCAGTATATATAAAGGATATTATATATAGCTATATCTAATGAGTGTGTGAATATATTGATTAAATCCAAGTGTCGAATGCCACAATTTCTACAAACTATTTTTTGTACAAAGTTTGCAGGTGAATATCAAAAAGCGAAATTGAATATTTATTTAATGAGACAATTGCTCATTTGTCATGTTTCTATTTTTAACCTGAGTAACATTCTCAAATTTCGACGAGACGCAAAAAAAGACTCAAATATTGGTCAAGTGCGAGCTTAAATTCCAAGGGTAGAGTTGTAGCATTTCCAAAAAGTATATCTTGTTACTTGTAAATTGTTTGCATTACTGTAGCGGGGACAGTAATTTTGTTGTTATTTTGATGTGGTTGTCAATTTTTTTGTCGTTGTTGTCGTTGTTCGTGTTATTCGTGTTGTTGTTGCGGCCATTGCTTGTTAAGCCACGCAAATTGACGCGCCTCCATCGAGCGTTGTGGTTGCGTCGGCTCCCGTTGGAGCTGTTATTATTGTTTTTTTTTTTTTTGTTGTGCTTCTAATCTGAAAGCTTAATGTCAAGTTGCAAGGTCTGAGACTGTGTTGCATATGTACATGTTGTACAGTTATTTGTTTTTAATGTGTGCGTGTGAAAAATTATCGTAATGCTGTTAATGCTATTGATGCTGTGATTGTTGTTGTTGTTGTTGTTGTTGCTGCCACCCACACGCAAAGCATGTCGCATTAAAGCATCATTTGCATTTTCATTTCAATTGTGGTCTTCATATGTGTGTTTTTGTAATTTTATTTACCTTATAGATACTTGGAGCTCTTCGTGTGCCAGTTGTGTTGACAGCAACCCGCTTTGCTGGCTTTCCATTTTGGCCATTGTTGAAACTGAAAGTTTATAAAATTCACGCCGCGTTGCCTTCCACATTTCACTTCCTTTCTTCAGAGCGCCTAAGACAATAAGCCCAGCGTCAAGATCAAATAAGATTCATGTGTCGCCGCGAAGGCATTCTGGCGTGTCGACCACCTTCACTTTATGTACTTCAGCGAGAGTGTTTGGATATATATATATATATACGAGTAGTATGTTGAAAATAATATATGTGTATCCACATCTCTGTCTCATTGTTTTCTCACCAACGTTGACACATTTTCATTTGCTATTTTGTGAGATTTTTGACCCACTAGCATATTCTCGTTGCCAGTTGAGACGCAACAGCTGCCGTGTGGCATGAGTTTAATATTCCTTTGTTATGTTGTTCAGCGGGTCATTTGTCAAAAAATAAAGCTGACTGAGTTGCTAAGCAATCTTCTGTTCGTCAGTCCCTTAAAATTATCTTATTAAAGCTTAATACATAATCTTTTCTCGTAGTAATTTGTTTTTTTTGTGGCTTATTAACTGAAAATGTCTAATAAAAAATGACAATAAAATGTGCTAAGAACCGAAACAAGTTTGGAGGGGAGATATTTGTGCGAGGGGAAAAGTTCAGCGATTTATAATTTGGCTTGTTGTACAACAACGTGTTAGGTTAATTAATTTACAGCAAATTTCATTTAATTGAAACACATTTTATTATCAGTTTAATGTGAATTATTTTAATTAAAATTCGTTCGCTTCAAAGTCTGTTTCTGTCAGTATTAATATAATTTATAATTTATTAAGGCATATGTGAATGACTAATTTTTTTATTATTTTATCTTGACGTGTAGTTTAAAAATAAAACATATTACTTCATCTATAAATTGATATGCGTTAAAAGAGATATTTTTTTTTTTAAGTGAACATCTGTGTATATATAAATGTTCTTTTTGATGAGAAAATTATACAAAATGGCATAATTGCATTTATCTGTCATTTGGTAAAAATGTTTATTATACACATACTTTAAAGGCGAATTAAATTTATTTCAAACTATACCACATTTTCAGATTCTTTTCGTGAAAAGCTGTGTTTGTTTTACTCACAAAACATAGATTATTCTGTGTTATTGTAAGCTTAATATGCACATTTTTAGCATTTATTCAGTTGTTTATGCCGTAGCCCAGTGAAAGAAGCCAGACAGCTTGCCAGGTGGTGTTTTTTCTTCTAAATTTTGATTATGGGCACGTAGCTGTGATTTGTAGCAAGTTTTGTTGGAATATTTAAAAGCGTCTGCATTAGGCAAATAGTATATTTTATGCTGCATAAATAAATGATTACTGTGTTTTTTTTTTGTATGAGCTTAGTTGGGAAATACGAAATGCTTTAAATTCAAATAATTGTGTTGCCGCTAATTTTGAAGCACTGAACTTTTATTTTTTAAATTGTGCAACACAGTAGCTTTTAGAGGTGAGCTACTATCTGAAGCAGAAGATTTGCTTGTAATTAATTTCCGAGTTTTTTTTTAACTTGTCTTTCTTCTGACTTTTTCACAAATGTATGTACTTTTTACACAGGTATATAAAAATGTTGGCTGGAATAAGCCACCTACCCAAATATATATTTTATAACAGGCGAATAAGGAATACATTTGTACAACATTTTTGGGAGGTAAAGAAAAAAATCTGCTTCCAAATACAGTTTGTGCTTTTGTTGATTTCATTAAAAAGCTGTGTAAAAATGTCGCTTGCGCTTGATATATATAAAAAAATCACTCCTCTTAAAAAAAGCAATAACATACATAAAGAATATGTGTTAATTGCCATTATAATGTTAGTAACTTTTATATCTTAAATAAACAAGCTGATATTATTATTGCTGTGAAACGTGTGAAATAATATGTTAATGACAGCGTTATGATATGACAATATTTTATCAAATAAATTAAAGCGTCACATTTAACAGTCTTTATTTGGTATGCGCTAAAGAAAGCAAGCTCTCACAAAATACATATAACATATTTATTTTGGTTAAAAAAAAAAT
Organism: Drosophila longiperda; assembly: GCA_035042125.1. Lineage (NCBI taxonomy): Eukaryota > Metazoa > Arthropoda > Insecta > Diptera > Drosophilidae > Drosophila > Drosophila longiperda. Next base: position 596,491 of record JAWNLV010000010.1, read on the forward strand.
TAAATGTATTTTCATATCAATGTGGCTGACTGACCGCAGAATAAATATGCAAAATTTAAACGAGTAAATGAACTTATTTGAATGCATATATGCACATAAATAACATATATAAATATATATATATAAAATACATGCGAATGTGATGTGTTTTGTTTGGAGCAAACTGATTTTGTACGAATTCTCAAGGCCAGTTAAGGCATTTGTGGAGTTCATGCCAAATGTGCTTGCAGTTGGTTTTTTGCCGGAGGCAAACGGCTTAATTGCAATGGCTGTGGTAACCAAACAACCAATATTCAAACAGAGCCTTAAGCGATATTTTTTTTTATCATTTGGCATTTGTCGTTGCTGTGACAATTTGTTAAAGTCGGCTTTGTCACCCACACGAGCAGCGTTTTTGGCATTGTTAAGGCCAAAACGCTGACAACACCCACGCCACCGAGTTGCCGTCGGAACCCACTGCGAGTCATCTAATTCGTGTCATGAATGCCTTTGCATTCATAAATTAGCTGCCAGATACTTAAACATTTTATGTAGCGCAGTTAAAGCCGATTCGTGATCCAATGCAAATTACTGCGCCCCACCGAAACCATCAATCAGCTGAGCTGAGCTTGAGCTTGAGCTTCCCGCATTCGCCAAGATGTGAGCCGAGCTTGTTGTTCATTTGGTTAAGGTGTCAACTGGCCTACCTGATTGCCAGCTGCTGCTTATAAGATTGACAAGCTCGGATTAGATATTTGGCGTGAACAAGGTTGTCTGCGGTTTTGTGGAAGCAGCAAAAGCAGCGTGCATGTTTCCACATTAATCAAGTGCACCCAAAAAACGAATTAAATTTGAACTACATATATATACAAAATCTAAAGAAAATTATAAGAACGTGCTCTATTTATTATCAAGCCAATTTTAAATGCAATTTCCAAGTATTTTATTCTTTTGACATTTGAATTAATTTAAGTTTACGTTTGTCTGAGCAACGCCTTTGTCATCAGCTCCTAGATAAATTGCACGCACAAAAAATCATATGTTAATTTTACCAAAAAGTAAAGCAGCCGCAACAAAGTGGATAGTCTTGCGAGTCTTTTAAAATGTTGCATATATTTTAATTTGCTGCGGCAGCGGAGAAAATAAAGCAAAGCTATTTTTGCTGCCAACGAGAAGAAATAAGTGAAACAAACAACATGACAACATAACATGGCTTGTTCGAGCTGTCCGAGCACATCAAGAGTCGGCCAAAGAACTCATTAAGAGGCGACGCGAGTAAAAGTTGAAATATTGAATACAGCATGGAAATTGTCGCAATAAACAAGCGCAAAATATGAGGTGGCAGTGTCAATTTGCTTCACTGTGCTTCTTGTGCGTTGATTTTAATAGATGTTCAAGACGAAATTAAGGGCAGTTCGGCGAAAAGCTTTTCATTTAGTCGCAAAAGCAATAGCAAAAAAAAAAATTAGCTTTGGGGCAATGCAACTGAAAATTCTTTGACCTCGATTGCAATAATGAAATCTCCGCTTCAGATCTTTTAGAGCATAAATGCAATCATGACAGCTGTCAATTTTAATCGGTCAAATGTCAAGCGGACTGGCAACGTGACTGATGACGATTGAGGCAGATTAGATGAATAACCCGAGCCGAATTTGTGGATAATTGTGTATGCCTTTGCATATGACGAAGCCATAGTCTATCAGTGAATCTGGCATCGAATCGGATTAGTCACTGGCTAAACACTAAATTGATATGAGCATTTAGATAAATTACAATAATTAAGCCAGCCATGTGCACAAACGGCTTAATTAATAACTAGCCTTTTTTTTCTCTTCACATCTACATATCTGTATCTGCATATATATTCCATTTGTGTTCAGTATTTAGTATATACGTGCTGCGTCAATATTCTATATATATAATTAAAACCCCATGTCCGTTGGCAACTGACCATTTAAGGGCATTCGCTGAGTTGGCGGGCAGGTTGTGCGAGGCTCGTCTATTTATTATGTAGGTGTCGAGCAGCGTTGAGCGCGGCTTTTGCCAATCTAATAATTATCAATGAAAGATCTTTTTTTATTCATTAACAAGTTCTCGGTATATTGTGCTTATAAGGCAGTCAGTCTCTTAAATTTGTGTGTGTGTGTGTGTGTTTGAATGTGTAACACTCATTCATTCAAATGCCGCCTCACTTAATGCAAGTCAAGTTTTAGTCATAATTTACATGTTTTTGCTTATGACTTTATCTTAGAAATTCAAATAAACGAACTTCTAAATATGGCACAAGCACCGCTACCAAATTTGGCATCAAGAACTTTTTTGCAACAAAGAACTTGACTTGCTTTTGCTCTTCTGTGTGGGCACACACACGCTGCTTGATTATTATTATATATGTTTATATATTTTGTGAAATTTTATAGCCAACCCCCGCTTACTGGCTTTAAGTGTTTTTACTTATTGGGTTTTAAAACAACATCAAACAGTTGAGCTTGTCGCTATCAAATATCCCCTAAAGTCAACAAATGTAATGAAAAATCAGACAGGATTCGACTTACAAGGGACTTGTTGGGTTTTGTTTGTTTTTTGTGCCTTGTACTCATAAAATTTTTGCATGCTAGACAGATGCTGCGGAACATCCGCGAAATAGAGGCAACCCGCCTTTTTGACTACTTATGTATCTAACACTTTGCACACATAATTTGACGGCTTTATGCCCCTCCGGGTGCACGTTCAGTTGCCGTTCTATGTCCGTGCAACATTTTAAATTTAGATTTGCGTATTTTTGCAGCGTTTTTGCTTGCGCTTTATGGGCAGCAACGGAGCGTCAATAAATTGCCAAATTTTATGCATTGCGATTTTACATTTGGCAGCCAGCAACGATCCGGCCACAAGGGACAAGTGGGCCAACAAGTTTAAAGGAAGCTGCGGCAAAAGATAATGGCTGGCGCTATAAGTTCAACTAAAGACTGAACAAATTATATTAATTTAAGTTTCAATTAAAAATATTAATATTTATTAATTTGCTATAGAATATTATATTTCTCAGAAATGTTTCAAGGCTTATCAGCAGCCAACTATATTTAATTTCGTACATTCATTTGCAATTACGTTTATTCTTTGGAAAATGCGTATGAAATGCACACGCTTTGAGATAACAGAGAAAAACAATTCTTGGAATAAAATATACAAGTAAATGTAAACATTTCACTGTCATAATAAGAATGCAATGCATGCAACTCAGCTCAAATTGATGACATACCCCCGACTAACTGACCAGATGTGCACAACAGTGGCAGTTTCTTAAGTCATTTGAATGACATGTGCCTAGCACAATCCCATAGATTTACCAATTTTCATATATATCACTGCCCCCTATCATTCTGGTGACAAATTATCGACAGCCATTGTGTGAGGCAGCTAGACGGGGGGCACATGCCAAAGACAAACAATGCAATTCAAAAAGCGAAAAAAAAAACATTAAAAAAAAACAAAGAAACCAACAACAAACAACCAACAACAACAGCAACAAAATGTTGATCATATCAATTGTAAAGTCGCTGTCAACTGGCACAGCTGGGGGAGAGACAGTTAGTTGCAGTTGTCTCTGTGGTAGCCCAAACGACAAATGTGTGAATTATGGGCGACAATGAGGCGTATGTGCAATTTGGCATTGCATTTAACATATGTACATACCTCCTCGCTCCTCGCACCTCTCTTTTTCCTTCCCTCTCTTCGTTCGGCGCTGTAATTGAAGGCAAAAGCATGCCATAATTCGTTTATATATAAACCAAATGATTTCATTAGGTGGCAAAAGCGTTGAGGGGGTGCCTTACAAATAGCCAACTTGTCGAGTTTTTTTTTTTTTTTTTTTTTTTTTTTTGCATCAATAAGCTAGCGGCATTAATTTTAAGTACACATTCATATGCCTTTAATGACACCATACAAGCACAATTTTTACCGCCATTAGCCGAAGCTCCGAGTCAAATAAAATGTTATTTAATACGTGCATTTAACTGAACAACAAATTGCAATTGCTGACAAGAAGGGTGATTATCGGAGGCAACACTTGACAACATAATTTAAAATAGATCAAGGAATGCATTAGTACTTTAATATAAGTAACTCAATTAATTATTTATATTTTTTTTTTAAACATATTTATTTTTTAAATAGATATTTTTAAGTCAAGATGTATTTAATATTATTGTTGATTTTCCTTTTAAATATTTTATTTTAACATGTTGATGGTGAATTGCTGACAATTAGATAAAACTAGATCTCATTGTAGTGAACGTCTTACAATAATAATAATATATATTATAATTATATTATTATTATTTTTTAAATCTGATGTTTTTCTCTATTCTTTGTAATTTTTTTTATAGTATTCTTATGCGTTTATTAATATTTATTCATTATGTTAATTGTTTGCTTACAGAAATTGCACGCGTGCGCGCCTCCCTGTTCCAAATCAATGGCGTTAAGAAGGAGCCACTAACGCTGCCCGAGCCTGAGGGCGCCATGGTTACGCTGAATGAGAAGGTTTATGTGCCAGTGCGTGAGCACCCAGATGTAAGTACACCTATAAAGATTGATCTATGTTATGTATGCAGTAAATCGCCGATGATCTAATTTATGAATCGAAGCACATTTGAAGCGCTTCCGCTAATTAGAATTGACAGCACGGCCTGCCCAATGAGCCCCAATGAGCAACTGGTACACCGGAAATCGCTTTAAGGTGCGCCCTCTAACAGTCCGCAAAGAATACGAGGCACTGTTTCTGCTGTTGCTGTTGCTGTTGCTGCTGCTGCAACAAATGGGCGGTTAGGCAACACACTTACATATTGATAGTGTAACACACCTTTAGACAGCTGATGGAATCAGTCGGCTGTTAAGTTGTCGAAAAGACATGGCAAATGCCTCAGAAACGGGGCTCGCCTTAAGACTTTGCCAAATGCATAATGCGTACCAGTTGCTGCTGTTGTTGCTGCTATTGCTGCTGCCCCTCGATCATAGCGATACACACATAGATATGCCCGTACATATATATATATACATATATATATTATATGGGTTAGACAAAATCAGTGAAGCGTTTTAGGAAGTCGCTTGACGTTGACGTCGTCGTTTCGTTATTGTAGGCGTTTTGTTTTGCCGCTTAGCGCAAACGCCATGCCAAATTAGAATTTCATTTAATTTTATGCAATTTCACTATTATCATTATTTTTTGTGTTTTTATTTTTCTAGTTTTTCTTTGTTTTTTGTTTGTTTGTTTTTTTTTTTTGGAAATGTTTAGGCGTAGTTTTGCTTTATTTATGGCTGACAGCATCGTGAACCAAAAAATGTAGCAAATTAATGTCATTGCTTGACACAATTTACGTTTATGTCGCCCCCCTCGCATTTTATATATACATAAATAAGGTGCTCCAGTTATAAACATAAATTTAAATGCATTGCGGCTAAGATGAAACCATTTTCTGTACAGCTGATTAAATAATTTGGTTTGGCAAATGGCGCTTAAAAAAGTGCGGGGGAAAGATGACATTTGCTATATGCTCGCAACATAAGATCAAAACTCGAATCTCCAACTTTCATTCCATTTAAATATTTATTGTCTTTGACCAAGTTTTACTATCACTTTGAGCTCTTAATATGCAAATTCACCAAAAGCTAATTGGCTGCGCACGCTCAGATTTGTGGCCATTTTCTCCCAAGAAACGAGAATCTGTACGCATTTATTGCAAAATGTTTTTAGGCAATATCTAAAAACGATACACGAATTAATTATAAAACAAGTTAAAAACAAAAATGTGTCATCAACGTTATTTAATGAATATTATTGAATTGCAGTAGTCTTAAAAGCTGAGCCAGTATGTTAAGTCAGCTAAGCGGAGAAGCATTAACATTAAGTTTATATTTATTAAGGCAGCTCATGTCAAATGTCCGGCTGAATGGGTTGCGTCATAAATTACAATTAATTTAATATTACTCTGAAACAGAGTACAACATGAAAAGGAACTAATTTTTATGATGCTGCTGTTCTTTCGGCTAATTTCCATATGGAGAATGCCACCGAACCGTTGAGATTTATTTTATAGTTGTTTCTAAACAAATACATCAAAAATATTTTTATTCAATTATTTTTTTTTATATATATATTTTTGTTGTTTTTAAATTTTGTTCTTAGGTTTTTGATATTTCAGGTGTTCTGAGTATTTCGGCTATTTTTATTCGTGAGAAAAAAAATCATTCGTTTTTCGCTGCTTTTCTTTTTTTTGTTCGCGGGTGTTTTCAGCATGACGATAAATCATTTCATTTAATTGCAATATTTCTGGCTCGATAGCAAACACGAAAAATCGCCGAGCATTTCTGACATTTTTATGCCGTATGGCCAAAGTCAAAATGGTTATAAGTAAGAAAAATTGCGTTTCAAATAGCCAAGCGTACGCAAGAAAATGCAACCAGTTTGCACAATGTTTATTGTTCACTTATACACAATATATAGATTTATATATATATAAATATATGTGTTTGTATAAACCAATTTATGTTTGCAGGTTCCTTTTATGCAGCCTCGTCATTGGCCATTAATATGCTAGGCATTATAGCCGATTAGACTCTGAATCTGAATCTGACTCTGACGCAGCAGCAACAGCAGCCTTAGACAAAATGTATAATAGCAGTACATTATTTATACCACATTCAGCAGTGTAAATAATGATTTGTCAGCTGGCTGACAACCATGCCATGTAAATAGTCAACAATTTGTCAACACTGGCTATGGAGATATGTGTAGAGTGGCATATGGAGAGAGGGGGCGGACGACAGATAGAGGGGAAAGTGTATTGCATTTGCAACGCAACGCATCGCATAGCTTCAAGACCACAAAAGCAGCCTTTTAATGCTGCTCTTAATTGTAGCTGGTTTGCTGTTGTTGTTGTTGCTGTGTCTAAAACATAAATACAACTTAATTAAAGTCAACATCTGTTGCAGAAACTGACACAACAACAATATCACTTAACAGTTAACTATTAATTACTGTGCAACTATTAACTCGCATAGCTTCATTTAGCTGCCCAGCACCACTGCCACAATGCTCATTTCAAACAATTATTTGTCTCTCTCTCTCACTCTCTCACTCTCATAATCTATCTATTTGTCTCTTTCTATTGATGCTTGATAACACATTGTTCATACGCCCCGTGGTGTGAGGATCACACATATTGCGCATTTGACCCACTGGGCTGAACTCAAATTAATCTATTGATTTTTATTTTTAATTTTTATCAATAGATAAAATATAAAACAATTGCGCATCTGTTCCAATATTTGTTGGATGTGACTAATGGTTTTTTAATAGACAAAAGTAGGTGGAAAGATAATTCATTCATAGAAAAGTTGTAGTTAGACACAGCTATTAACTAAATACACACACTTATTTGAAATACTACACAGTTAAATTGATTGGTTACACATAAATTAACTAGCTGATGTAATTAAATGATGAATCGGACCGTAAATGTAAATTAATAGTTTATGGAATTACTTTTGTGTCACTGAGATCATCAAATTACGAAATACTCACAAGGATTAAAATATATAAATTTAAATAAATAAATTTAAATAAATAAATTTAAATAAATAAATTTAAATAAATAAATTTAAATAAATAAATTTAAATAAATAAATTTAAATAAATAAATTTAAATAAATAAATTTAAATAAATAAATTTAAATAAATAAATTTAAATAAATAAATTTAAATAAATAAATTTAAATAAATAAATTTAAATAAATAAATTTAAAAAACTTTCTTAGTAGTAATATAATATAATAATATATATATAATATAATAATAAAATATGTAATATTATTATTATATATCAGCAATTTTAAAACGTTTACAACAATCGCACAAAAAGTGTACACAGCAAAACAGCATGTTAACTTTAAGAGGGCCTTCAATATTAAAGTAGAACAATACTAAACTGCTTAAATATTTAAATTGTTTTAAGATACAAAAGCAACAACAAGAATGGAGAACACCTCATTGTCGCAACATTTTGCACATTTTATGTGTGGTGTGTGTGTCATAAATAAAGTGGCAATTAATCTAAAAACTGCAGCGAATCGGTCATGAACATGAAATGCTAATTACCTGCGGCTAAAATGACCATTTTGTCTATTGAGTTATTTAATAAGCACAGTAAAAAGTCAAAACAACTGCGGCTGGTTTTTTGCTTTTTTATGTCAAATGTCAAATTGTGATTTATTTTTCCGCGAAATGTACATACTTTTTGTGTTTAATTTGTGTGTAACGCACACACACTTCATATAGAATATATATATATATATATATGTATAGTATTTATGCATGAATATATTGAATGTACAGATCTGTAATCTATTTGATCTGCGCCGACTGTTGCTTAGCTTTGCATTTTTCTATTTAACTGGCGGCTAATATGAAAAGATGTTCTGCTGCTAAAAACTATTTGTAAAATGTTGTGTTTATTGCCACCAGTTATATTTGAAATAAAATATATATTATGATGACAATATATATATAAATTGTCTGTGCAATGGCCTTACTTGTATGTCTAAAATATTTGCAACGAAAACTTGCCACGTTTTCATAAGCTGCTTTTTGGTCAGTAATCTATTCTTAGTGATTGTCATGGTAACCATTTTCCAGTGAATTTCTCATCATCCACCTTTCATTTTGCTTTTAAGTCCTTCCGATTTTCGGACTGCCTTTTGTTTGGCTACAGCTGGCTTATCATTTGCTTTGTGTGTTGTTTAAAAATAAAAATACTTATAAATTGATGTATGTAAAGTACATGAGCAAGTTTTTTTTTTGTAGTAGTTTGCGAGTGCGTTCTTATCGCTGCTCACAATCTGTAATGGAAGGCAGCAGCCCCAAGACAAGTAGCTAATTGTAGCTTCCTATTTTACCCTCCCATCTTTCTAGCTCTCTGGCCTCGTCTTTTGTATGTTAACAGCAAATTTTGATCAAGTGCAGCAGCTGCCTGTAAACAACAACAGAAGCAGCAACAACAAAAAGAAAATTGTTTATTTTTTTTTATCATCGTTGCTGCATTGCGGGGACTGTCTTTAATGGCACGCGTTCCACTTGACTCGCATAATTGCTGCGGCAAAACGCTTCAAAATTGAATTCCAATAATGATAAAAAAAAAAAAACCCAACATTTTGAAGTGAAAATCATTTATATGAGATTTGACTACCCATCTTTATTTGTCATCATTAAATATTTTTGTGTGCCACAATGGGGTCTCTGAATTTAATTTCCGTTGCATGCACACACACACACACACATGCATATATGTTTGGTGACATTTAATGTATTTGGACGACTTTTAATTAATATTCTCTCTCTCTGACCAAAGATCGAACAATTCAAATAGTGTTTTCCCAATGGATGAAACTATTGAAATGGTATAAATTGAGAACTGGATGCGATGCATAAAAGCTGTTGTTGCAAACTGCAACGGCAACTCTTGACTTGGTTTTATTTGGAAACCGCTCAAGAAATTTCATTTTTTTTTGTGTATGAAAATTTTAATTAAAAGTCTACGGCAGCCATTAAAATGCTAAATGCATGTGGGCAACTGCAACAATTTTTAATTACCAAGAAATCCAAACGAAGCCCAAACATTAACAGATATAGATACAGATATAGATAGAAATATATATGTAGAGATAGAGATAGCTACGTAGATGTCGACAACAAGGAGTGCTGCTGTTGTAGTTGAGTGCTGCCTCACATCATCGTTAATAACCCAACAACACAAATCACATCATCGGTTTTGAATAGAATTTTTTTCTATTTTTTTTTTCTTCTTTCCAATCCCCTTTCCAGCACGGAAAACAAAAGACAGGCAAGCTTGTGGGTGGTCGCCTCTGGGCAAGTGTCGAACTAGTTTGCACAGTCATGTACAATATGTGGAAAATTGTTTTGATATGTGCCCCATAAATCTAAAACTTTATCAGCTAATTTATGAGCAGCGAATTACGCTTGAGGGCGTGGTTAACAAAAAAAAAATAAAAATGAAAAAATAAAGAAAATGGCAGCAACATATGGTAATTGGTCACCCCATCAATTATAATACTGTTGGCCAACTGGTCAGCTTCCATCACTGTGCTATCACATTGACGTGCTATTAGGCAGGTCCCTCTGCATCCCCTTCGCCTGAAAAAAATGTAAAAATATCAGTTTTGAATGTATTGCAAATGGCTTTGACTGTCGCCGCCGGTTGCCGGCTGGCTGCTGCAGTTGGCAATCTGTTTGAGTATCTGGCTGATTGGTTTATCGTGCCAAATTCAGGCGTGTCGCCTTGGGTCATATAACGTTTCTGTCGTTGTGCATTGGGATGGAGGCGGCGTTGGAGGAGGAGGAGGCGAACAATAATATAATAATTTTGACTTTGAAAGAATGTTTTGTGCATTGAATGATTTGGTCCATGAGTCAACCTTCTCATTTGCTTTGGCATTAATGCGATTTAAATTTTCATCAAATCAACTTTGGCATTAAGATTCAACTTAATTTGCTATGTTATTTAATAATAATTGTTGCTCATTTCCTGTGATTTCTTCGACATATCCATTTCAGTTCAACTTTGTTGGCCGCATTTTGGGACCGCGCGGCATGACTGCCAAACAATTAGAACAAGAGACTGGCTGTAAGATAATGGTACGCGGCAAGGGCTCTATGCGTGACAAGAAGAAGGTAAGTAATGCTTTTTATATATAATATAATAAATATGTATATGTATATGTGTATGTATATATTAAATGAAATGAAATCCATTTGGCCAGCAAAGCTGTGCAAATCACAAAACTATTTTCAAGCAAATCAAAAATTTAATTTAAAATACCAATCAACAGGAGTCGTTAGTCCAATGGTCTGCATACTTTGCATTCCATGCTAATAGCACCAAAAAAAACAACCACACACCCACACCACACACACACACTATCACCACTTAGTGGACAAAAACTAAACCGCAAACTATTTCGAATTCAATTTACCAAAAAATCTTTTGTGTTAAACTAAAGTGTCGGTTGACATTCGATTTTGCTGTCAACATACAAATTATTTTCAATTAAAGAGGGTAATTTAAATTTATATATAAATGTCAGAATATTTTATATTTAATTTTTAAATTTGACTAGAAGAATAGTCACTTCCTAATATATTTCGGTAATATCTTGAGATCTTTTTAATATATACATAATAAGTAGCTGGGATTAGGATTGGGATAGTTGATTAGGTGCAAGAGTATTTAGTATTCAGCATGCCGGAATTAGTTTCTGATTTATGTTGGATTTATATTTTATTTCGCTTATATACATCGGAATAACTACACATATATTCATATATGAAAATCTTTGACTAGAAGAGTAGTCACTTCCTAATATTTTTCGGTAATATCTTGAGATCTTTGTGATATATACAAATTAAGTAGTTGAGTAATCGGATTAGGATAGTTGATTGGGTGCAAGAGTATTTAGTATTTGGCATGCCAGAATTAGTTTTTGATTTATATTGCATTTATATTTTATATATTTATTTTGCTTATATACATCGGAATGACTACACATATGTTAATATATGAAATTTTTATGAAAATCTTGGCAGTCCAACACACATGATGATTTAATAGGCGTGAGGCAAAATAAACAAAAACCAGAGCTAAGATGATTAAGTGAATTTTCGTAAATTACCAAAAGTATATCAGCATGACAGACAAACAAGACATATAAAAATGCTCGCTTTTATAGCGTTGCAATATTATTATGATAATTTAGTAGCCGTGCTACAAAGATCCAACACCCACTCAGGTGCTCTGGAATAACGTCAGCCGTAAATGTCGTGAGTCATTTCATAAGATTTTTGTCTTGTCTCTTTTTTGTTTTTCTTTTCATTTTTTTTTTTTTGTTGCTTGTGCAAATGACAAGCGTTAGACCAGAGCACGAAGAAATGTAAATGTTTACTTGCATGCAGGAGCAAAAAATAATATTGAGAAAAATACGTATATGTTAGTCATAGTTGCCAGAGAGAACCCTATTAGTGCCGTTTTGGGGGCCGTGAGCCATGCAGTGGGGAGGCAGAGCTATTTACACCAAAATGGCTCATTGCCGTTTGACAGTTCTTAATGTGACAAGTGGTGTCTCGGAATTTGCCAGTTTGGACGCTGACGAGTCAACTTCAAAGTCCAACTAAACTGACAGTTCTTCTGCCACTTTAAGCTTAATTGATTAGCAAATTCAACGAAATTATATTTAAACGTTCAAATAAATATATATATTTTTTTTTTTTTGGGTCAAAAGTTAATGCTTTGACCGCCCCCACAGCACTTGTCTCACACAGCCTTGGGCCTCCATAAACATTAAGTATTTTTCCCATATTTTCATCGAGCGTGGCCAAAAAAGCAGCAAGTAAAGCGGAATTCTAAAATTACAAAAATGCATTCCGTGTTGCAGCAAAACGCCCACATTTAATTGTTTGCGGCCATTAGCAAACACGCTCATTGAAATGTCGTCTTACAACGTGAATTCCTTTGAATTTTACTGCCCCTATTTTTCCTTTGCCTCGAAATGGTAAACTGAATTGCGAATAAGTAAGTGGTGGGGTGATGTGAAAATAAAATTGAGTGCACAATAAAATGTTGCAGCTATGAAATATGTATGCATATTTAAGTAGTCGTCTAAGTCATATAAATGCAGAGATGAAAATGAAATTACTTAAAGTACAACTTGAAATATTGCATATTGTTAGAACTTACACAGACTTATCCCTTAGTCTCCGATTATCCTCATTAAATAACATTAAATTAATATTTATGTTTGTATTAACCATTCACAGGAGGATGCTAATCGTGGCAAACCAAACTGGGAGCACTTGTCGGATGATCTGCATGTTCTGATCACAGTTGAGGATACCGAGAATCGCGCCAAAGTCAAACTGGCCCAGGCTGTTGCCGAAGTGCAAAAGTTGCTTGTGCCGGTAAGTCATCAATATGTTTTTTAGCTATAACATACATATATGTTTTGTCAGTCTGTCTGTCCCTTAAATGCGTTTCTATACCTAATTTCAATTTAAAAGTTTTTGTATTAATTAAAAAAAAAAAAAATATACAAACACAACCAAAAACTCATCAATGCATCAGCGACGAGAGCAGAAAAAGAAATAGCAATTTCGACTCGCATTAAATGCCAATTTACCACTTTTATCAATATTAAAAAATCACAAAGCGAAAACGCTTTATTTGTATCTATATAAATATATCTGTTTAAAATATGTAAAATCGCATTGCTAAAATTGTTAACATCAATATTAATAATGATTTTCTTTATATTACTTTCATTTCTTTTACCAATCTAATATGCTTTAATGTGTTTTGTTTAATACATTGAACAAAAAATGTACAACTACTACTACACATACAACACACAACACACACAAACACACACATACACAAACACATATACACACACCACACACACACTACACACACAAATGCGTGCGCGTAATCGTACTAACAGCAAGCCGAAGGCGAAGATGAACTAAAGAAACGTCAACTTATGGAATTAGCCATTATTAACGGCACTTATAGGGACACAACAGCGAAATCAGTCGCAGGTATGTCTATAAAGCTCTTTACTTATCTAATAAAAAATAAATTAATCTTTACTCAGCTCATAAACAACACAGAAAAAAACAATTTACCAAAATATTTGTCTAAACCAACAGCTAATCCCAGTACTGACTAAAATCACCCGGCTCTGAAAGCAAATAAAAAAAAAGATAATCGAAAAAACGAAAGCAATTCAAGATCTAATACATCTAACCAATAATGATATAATGATTATTTTCTTTGAATTTACATGGATTTTCTATACGGACAGCTTTCTCATGCGTTGGTTCTCCTTCTGCTTCTGTTCTGTATCCCGCAGTGTGCGAAGAGGACTGGCGCCGTTTGGTTGCTGCATCGGATAATCGCCTGCTGACGCCGACACTGTCTGGACTGTCCCAGATTCGCACATCCGCCAACGCACCACTGGGCGCCCCCTTGATACTTAATCCACGCATGACCGTGCCAACAACAGCGGCCAGCATACTGTCCGCCCAGGCAGCGCCAACAGCTGCCTTCGATCAGACTGCACATGGCATGATCTTTGCGCCGTATGGAGACTATGCGAATTATGCAGCACTGGCCGGCAATCCTCTGCTGCAGGACTATGCAGATCATAGCGGTGGGTTGTTTGCTAGATAATTTTACTTACATATACACATAATGCATTATGCAAATACCAACATATTTAAACATACATACGTACAATCTATATAATATATATAACTACAAGCTATGATTTTCGATCAGCCAAATATTTATTCAATTCGATATACTCTTTAACTATATATGCGCCATAACTGTTGACACAAGCAAAACACACACACACACACACACCATCTTATCACGTTCTGAAATTACACCAAATAAAATAATAAACAAGCTAAATATGAGTAGGTAATAAGCCAGTTTATGAGGCGAGTCATCAATCAGTTGAGTTCTGTTTAGCCATGATTTTTTTTTTCTTTTTTCTTTCACTTTTGTTAGCGTGCCAAATTACGAGCAATAATATTTAGGAACACTACTTACAAAACACTTACAACAACATACATTTCGGGTTACTCTTTTTAGTAGGTCCCTTAGAAAAATCCGAATTATATAAAGAGTAGGTATTTTCACATCCTTAATAAATATTGCATTTTAAATATTGTACGTAGTATTTTGCATAACAATTTAATTTAATTTAATTGTATGATATAATTCAATTTCAAGCTTATTAACCACACATTCGCATTTATTTTATATACCCTTGCAGAGGGGCCATAAGAGCATTTTCCTGCTCAACTAGTCGAGTCACTTTCCGGGCATTTGTCTGTTTCACGGTTTTTTTTAACCTGTAAAATTCGTTACCAATCTTTTCTTTTATTAGATCGAACCGGATCTGAATACCCCAAAGTTTGCTGGACCGGTTTCGAGTATGTTAGATTTTGATGAAAAATATGAAAAACGGTACAAAAAATCTGTAAGGGTATTTTGCTCATCGGCATGCCGAAGAAAGCGCTTCTTGTTTTGATTTGATTATAATTTCTGCAGTGCCATAAAGTATGCAACACAAATTTGATTAATGTACGCTTTTAACCCTTGACTGGCCTCGCATGCTTTATTTTTTTCTTCATGCCACCACCACACACAGCTAACGATAAATTCTTAACACTCTCTTACTGTATTGTTTCATAAATATACATATATATATATTTCTTACATTTTTTCCCTCTCTTGTTTTTTACAAATAATTTTATCTGAAATCTTTTATATATATAAACAAATATTTCCAGTTGGTCGATATTTGCATGCCGGCTCCGTCTTTTGAACTTTTTTTTGTTTGAGTGCACCAAGAATTTATTGAAGTCCATAAATTGTTAGTTTTAGTTCCAGTTAAATGCTGTCTGCCGTTGACAGCGCACAACACAGAACAATTTTAAACATATTTAATTATAGATACATACATAAACAAACATATATATATATATATAGACATATATATTTATTTAGCAACGACAAATGCAAAATGGCACAACAACAAAAGAAAAACAACAACAACAACAAATACTCAAATACAAAACTGCAGCTTTTGAAAGCAAAACAAATGATAAAAAAAAAAACAAACATAATAATAATTATTGCTCGTCAAAGTTTTTGTTAGTTCATAGGTCGCAAACATTTCTACAAAACTGGTAAACTGGTTGCAACCGTTTAAAATAAGTGATTTTTAGGCGCTTGGACGCAAATTTTTATTTAATTTAATCTTTTTCGGATGTGTTTCGAGCTTTTTAATCAATTGCAAATTTTCTACTTTTGAACATGAGTATATTCTAGTTGACAACAGCAACAATACAGCAGAGACAACAATGACAGCAACTGCTGCCTGGACAATTTGTTGGTTGTTGTTTGGGAACGAACGAGTATTCTACTTACATAAATACAAACAAACATACATAAATACATATTACTTAAAGTCTTCAACTTAGTTGTGGAGTTATCTTAAAAGTTATAGTAGTGTATTTACTTTTTCTATGTTTTCTAGTTTTCTATATTTATACCAATACTCTACGCTTAGGACTTAAATAACTTGTGTTATTTACTTTATTTTATTATGGTGTGGGTTGCTGTTTATATTATTTACAGTGTACTTTTTTTTTGTTGTGTTTATTCTATTTAAGTGCAATGTTTAGCTGATAGCTAATTAGTTTAGTGTAGCTTAGTTAAGCAAAGTATTTATGCACAAATGTACCTTATGACAAGTTCATTTGATTTCCGTACCGTTTTGAGTTTTTTCCAGCCAGTGCCATTTTTTTTGGGCAATTAGCAACAGCCTCACGTTTTTTTGTAGCATTTTAAACAACAAAAAAAAATGAAATAAAATATATAGTTTCTTATTATAATTAGATGGAGCCTTGAATCGAGTTGGTGCTTAAAACATTTTTGTAGACTTAAGTTAGTTGAGGTTCAGGCAGCCGTCCAACAATTTCTTGCACAACTAGTCAGCAAAAGCGAACATCAAATGTTTGACAGACAGACCAGACAGACACTGAGACAGACAGCTGGAAGAATGCTAAAGAACTACTACTACTACACTAAAGCTATGAAAAAAAAAGAAAGAAGCATATTTACATACTTATATACCAATAGAAATTTAAACAAATGTAGTTGTTTAAAATGATAAATGTTAGGCTAGTTTGAGCTGCTTAAAGATCACTTATTTTGTCAACGGCATATCCACCAGTACCAATCAATAAGCAATCATATATACGACTCATTCCAAAGAAACAGAATTTAAATGTAAATCAACATGCAATCGCAGTTAATTATTAACATTTTTATATTTTTTAAATATACAAATACATATATATATATATATAAAGAAATTGGTAATTAGCGAAAACAGAGTGTCAGTGTTCCAAACAGCAGTAAAAACAAATTGTCTATTTTTTACTACAACAAAAGCAAAAGAGCAAGCATAAATATATATTTCTATTATTTTAGCATATAAGTATTGTAGACAATACACACATATATATATATATATATATATATATATATATAAATATATAAACATACACTTATCTATTTATGCATATATATGTGTATATTTATTGCCTTAAATATATATATATATATATATATATATGAATTACAACTTTATATGCACATATCTACATGTATCGTATCGTATATTTTAGTAGGCGCCCTTAAGCAGCAACGTCGTTTGGCGGCTAACAGAGAACACCCATATCAGCGTACAACGGTCGGAGTGCCAGCCAAGCCGGCGGGTTTCATTGAGATACAGTAAATGCAACATGCAACATGAATTTCGTTTCCTTAAGAAACCGAATCTTTACCCAACAACAATAACATCATTTTATTTATCTATATAAAGCAAATTATTCAATTTTTTTAAAAATATCCAAAAAAAAAAAAAAGTTAAAGTTAAAGTTAAACGGTGATCGATATCGTTTATCTTGCACACACACAATTATGTGGATTATTCAATTTAGTTCAATTATGCTAACGATTTTGTATTTATTTTTGTTTTGCACTCTATATAAAAATTTATTTTATTCTATACTTGTTTAAAACTCTTGTATCAATTGCTGCTGCTGTGTATACAATGAAACCCTGCCAGTCCAGTTGGCCAGGCCGGTCTGTGCAGCTCCGTAACTCAGTTAACTCAGTCCAATATAAAAATCAAGCGCCTCACAGGTTAGTTGTGTTTCTACTCATCTATAAATTTGCCTTTTTTTTTTGTTACTTTTATTTGTTTCACATAAAATGCAGCTGTCATTTCAATCACAATAAATGGCGGCTGCATTCTGCTTGTGAATTTTGGTTAATTTACCAACACTCACAAAAAAAAAATAAAAATAAATAAAAGAAAAGAGAAAATGAAGTGAAATGAAATGAAATGAAAATTTAAAAATACATCAACACTGACAGACACATGCTGCAAAATACTAGTGCAATAGAAACAGAAAAGCCGCTTAAAGCTGCTTTATTCAAATAAACTTGTTTTTTATATATTTTTTGTTAGTTTATTTTTATTTTATTTCTTTGTTGACGACGTTGACTTGTGCCTTTAATGTTTTACAAAAACATACAAAAAAATGTTTAAAAAAAGCAAAAAAAAAAATATAGGTAAGAAATTCGATAATCGATAATTTCTACTGCAAACTCAAAAGCAAAAGCAATTTAGTACATTTTGTATTACTTTTTCTTAAGCCATTTAATTATTATTATTATTATACATTATTATCTATGAATTATGAAATATGAATTTTATATGTGTATTTAGAACTTAAGGCCCTGTTAGTCTGTAATGTTTATCTTGTATATCATATAAATGTATGTTGCAATTGAACCGAAAGTGTACCAGAATAAAGATCAATGACTTTTGTTGAAGTGCAATCCAAACACAGAAAACAAAAACCAACAAACAGCATACCAAGTCTTATAATTAAACTTCAAATGTATTTTTGCGAATGCGTTGGACATTCGTCATCTTTCAACTTCTTTCAGTCGTTTGAACCTAACGCTTTCTGAATTTAACTAAAACTTCTCCTACGTCTCACATAACTCATTGATCACCTCAGAAAAAAATTAAATAATTACATATTATATAATATAAAAAAAAAAAACGAAAAAAAAACACTTAACTTTTGTTTGCAACTCCTAATTTAAGAATTTAACGTTAGTGATAAGATCTGTGTACGCACACACTCGTAGCCAGCCGTGGGGCCTGATGTATTACTACTACTACTACTACCACTACCACTACTACTACCAAAAATCAACACCAAACCACCACAAACAGCCACTACCACACCTATGTCCGGGGCGTAACTCTATGCTTAACGTCTGTATCACCCTCCACCCAATACTCGTACATAATACACAAAAAAAAAAAAAAAACACTTAGTACTTTAATTGATAATAATAATAATAATAAAACAGTTAAAGCACCAAATGAGAATTATATCAAAAACCACCTACTTACAACGTATACATTTATTTACATAAAAATATCTTGATGTGTATTTAACAGACTTACTCCTTAAGCTTATTGGTTCTGGTATCAGTAATACATATGTTTAATATCTCTCTAGCCTATTAAGATAAATACTTGTGTAACGTTCTATAAAATTGCATTTGCATTTGCTTACAACTCCTGTAATACTTACGCGCACACACAACCAAAAAAAAAACCCACACACACATACACTTACAAAAAAAAAAAAACATCTACAATCTACTCGTACACAGATCTATACAAATAAAATTACTAAATTGATTCTAATGCCGTGCTGAAGAATGTGTGATTTTTTATATTAAAATTTAACTCGTGATATGCACAAATAAATTCCCTTTGGCTCATGCTAAAAAAAAAAAAAAAAAATACACAAATTGTATGTAAACAAAAACAATGTAAATAACGCTTTACCTTGGCATTTTTCGTAAAGTTATTGACAGCCAATGCACTTGCAATTTTATTTAATTTTTTTTTTTTTTATATTTTCTCTAATATTGAAATTTGATACTCTATAGCATTTACATATGTATAAAAACCATATAAATATCAAATGATATGTGATGTAATATTATTGCTAATTTTAACTAACCAAAGGCCAAGTTAACTAAACAAAGAAACAAAAGTAAAAAACAAAACAAAACCAAAAAAAAAAAAAGAAAACAAGCAAAACTAGTAATTAAATAATCAAATTTTTTACATCTTGTAAATTACTCGAAATACTCCTGAAATGATTTAAATAACCAATAAATGTTTCTCTAATAACTTTTTTTTAAACAGTTTGACATAAAACAAATCTATAAACTTTTAATATTCATTTATTTAGATTTGCACTATCTGCGACTTTTATTACGTATGTGTTTGTAATTTTCAACTCAATTGTTGTATTTAAGTGCAAACGCTTTTTTTTCTTTTTCTTTTCATTTTATATATTTTTTGTTTATTTAAATTTATTTTCTTCACTTTTGTCAAGTTTTGAATATTTTTTGAATAGTTTTATTTTTTGTGTATATTCGAAAAAGAAAAAGTTACTAAAAGTCTGTGAGCTATTGAAATCTTGGCCTGCATGTTGTGTGCCCTGCTCATAACTATTTATTGATTGTTCCACATTGCATACATAAATAAGTACATACATATATTATATATATATATATATGCCCGCTTTCATTTAGTAACTTTTTGTGCTCATGAATCGCATATTAAAACTTCAGTGTTAATGCTAGGTATTCAAAATGAAATGAAACAAGAAAAAATAAATAACTAACTTCTAACCTTTTAATAAAACTCAATTTCCATTTCTATGACTCTTTTTATTTACATGCTAACCTAATAAAAAAAAAAAAACAAAAACAAAAACCGAAATATAAAATCTTAAAAATCTACCAACAACACATCTCAACACACACATCAAAAATGCATTTAAAAACAACCACAAACTCTACCAAAAATCCTTTAACCAACGCTTGCCTGTTGTCTGCCGACTGCGTTATGGTAGAAGACCATGAATTTGGGACACAGCCAGGAAGCAGCAGCAAGAGATTTGCATATGATGTTCAGAGCACCCAGTGCAGTAGCAGCCGCAACAGCAGCATGACTGCAACACCAACAACAGCAGCCGCAGGAGTCGGAGCAGTGTGGCAGTGGCATTAGCCATGCATTGTGCGACATGTTGACTGGAATGTGAAAACTGTGAAATGATTGTTAATAGCAATAGCAAGTAAAGCAACCAAACCACCAACACACTTGTCACTGACAACTACTAAAACCACAATAAATATATCTCACATACACAACTGTCTCTTACACACACACACACACACACACACACACAAACACACACACCTACCAACACTACGTTTGTGGCCTGTTAACTGTGTGCCTGAAATTCTCATCAATGCATCAAATCGCGGGTGCAATTAATGCACTGCAGCCAGCAAAAACAAACAACAACAAAAAAACAAACAAACATGAAGAAAATAATGTATTGAATTTTGTGGCCATTTCTGTTGCGTTTTGCCAGCCAGCAAACAAAACAAAACAAACAATTACAATAACAAATCAAACATAGTTTCTAAATTAAATTAAAACATAATTTTTACGCACTTTTAAGTTATAGAAAATAGTAAAAAAAAGTTCAGCGAACAAACAATACTTAATTCAAATTCAGCGGCTTGCATGCAAATTATATGCATATCAATTTATCTATTTATGCCGTTAGAGCCATTAGTTTATATTATTGTTTTTGTTGCAAAACAACGACAAAAATACGAAACTTAACAAAGATCGAAGAATATCATGTATTTTTTTTTTTAGAATCTCATCCAGAAACTTCTAAACATTTTATTCATATTATATTTTTTTCTCAACTGCAAAGATGAATCTTTTTATAGTTTGTAAGCTTAAACAATTGTTTCACCTGTGTAATAATAAACGTGTAGGCGTATACACACACGCACACACACACACACACCCGCTAACCATGCCGCAATGGTTTGTTGTACAATCTTTAAATGTTTGTGTTTGAAAGCAAAACATTTTTAATACGAGTATAAAATTATGATTTTGTTAAATTGAGGAAAATTCTTGTTAATGAATAATTTCGATAATGATTATGTTATATACTGTATACACTCAAAAATCCCAAAATCACACCTATACCCGCACACACACACACACACGCATCAATATTAAGTCTATAGGAAAAGCGACGCGTTTTCGTGCATATTGTGAGTTAACGGAAAAACGCGTGTGCTAATGAAACGATATTTTGAAAATAATAAAAAAAAATACATGTAACAGCCATATTTAGTTAATGAAAAGTAACGAATATCGTGCATTAATAATGTACAAGCTAAACGTAAATTATTTTAATGATTAATATTAATATTGAGCTCAAGCAAGCAATGTATTATACACAAATTAAATAACAAAAAAAATTAAAATTAAAACAAAACGAAAAAAAGATGTTTGAACACACGAATACTTGACAAAATTATTTAACTAAAAATATAATAAAATTCTTTAATTTAAAATTAATGTTTCAA
Organism: Drosophila longiperda; assembly: GCA_035042125.1. NCBI lineage: Eukaryota > Metazoa > Arthropoda > Insecta > Diptera > Drosophilidae > Drosophila > Drosophila longiperda. The sequence goes on from JAWNLV010000010.1 coordinate 618,690, forward strand.
GTTTAGTAGAACGCAGGATTGAAACAATTTACAATTTTCTATATATATATTTTTTTAAACACGAAATCATAAGAAAAAAACTCGCTTATACATTTTTAACAATTATCAGCTATCTATCATAGCTGCATGCAATTTAAAGATTTAAATGAAATGCATATAATAACTACAGTTAATGTAAAATCAAATGAGAATTGCATTTAAATTATGGTACAAAAGAAAAACCGTTACGTTATTTTAAATTAAAGAATTTTCCTTAATGCAGCTGAGCTTTGTATAAAGCTATCAATAAATTATGCTTACGTTAAACCAATTGAAACAAATATGTAATTAGTGTGCCTTTCAAACATTGCATCTAAGTTAAATGTTAAATTAATTTATAACGGCACAAATCAAAAAAACAAAAATATATATATATATAAAAAGATGAAAAATATCGAAATGTCCAAAATCATTGGAGAACAAGCCAAGGAAATAAGCATTAACTAGGCAGCAGCCAGTACAATTTGAAATTATAATAAAAATCATACTCATACCTACAACAAATTATAAATTTAAGTTATCTATTAAATGATGATAACATTTTTAAATAATATTTATGTTAATAGCGGCAATCGTGCAATCGTAGCAATGAGCACCGCCAAAATTTTCAAATCTTTTGGGGTGCTGCCTGAAAAAAAAAAACAAAAATAATACTTTTTGATAATAATTGATTTCGTGTTCAATTTCGAAATTCAATTCAATTGATGATTGTGAGTAACTTAAAAATATGAAAACAAAATATAACAATTAGTGCATAATAATTAGCTTAAGCACATGAAAAATATTGAATGTTGTATGTATTGTGTTAATGGGAAACATTTATATCAAACAATATTCGTTCATTCGTATACATCATATATAAAAACATAATTGCAGATTCATTGAATTCTGACAACTCTATCCACATATGTTCAAATACAAAATATATACGCAATTGTAAAAACATAAATGAAAACTAAATTATGTACAAGTTTTTGCATAAAATAAATGTTTATAAAAAACCAAAAAATGTATTGTTTTAATTATATTCTGCACATCATCACACTTAGAGGCAGAGGCAGTGGCATGCATAATAAATTTACTATGTATGTGCTATGGATGTAAATTCCAATAACAAATCCAAACGCAATTAAGGAATGAGGATAAAGGATTTGCTTTTAATTCTGCTTCGTCTGGATTTCTCCGAATTCATAATTAGCAATGTATGCTGAATAAAACTAAAACAATGAATGGTTTTGATTACATTACCTTAAAATATGCATGTAAAACCGAGCATTTCTCCAAAGGTTAATTTTATTATTTGATTTTTGAGATTTACGTGGGTTTTCACAGAACTTTGTAATTAAGTTTCAGTTTCAAAATCTCAGCTTGTTGTATATAAATTGATTAAATTTGTTGTTTTAAAATATATATATTTTTTATTTTTAGTATGTGTTATGTCATATTTGAAGTGCACTTTAAGGTTTGCCTTAAGAATGAAAATCCTACAATTCTACATTGGAGTCTCTTCAATATTATAAGCAAAGTGTGCAGTTGGCGTCAAGGCGCATGTGCAAGGCGCAAATGTGAATTAACAGTATACTGTTAGGCAGCAATAAAAGCAGTTAGCATTGGCGATACCAGCTCAGTTCTTTGGTAACAGGCGACTTGCAAGGATTTAAAGTGTGCGGGAATCGAAGTCGATTGTGCGACTGACCAACGTTTCGTAGCAACAAGTGAAAAATGTGTGAGGAAAAAATATTTCTGTCTGTCTGCTGCTTTTGTGCGCTGCTCGTTGCCATGGTTGATTCACGAAATGTGTCCCAGCCGCTGCTGCCACCTTCGTCATCGTTGGCTCATATGGATAATTGCGGCAGCACCGAAAAGATGGTCGACGAGTGCTTTAAGGATTTACCGCCACATCTAATGGAGTTTTTACAAAACACCAAGATTGTGATAAGCAAGCGAGACATCATAGCCAAGTGCACGTAAGTCTCGCCTAAGATCTCAAGTCAATGTGGTATGCATTACAGCGCGTGAGTGCCGTCGGTATAAATAAAACACCTGGGCATTAAACGTCAACCAAGAGGTTATATACATTATTGATTACCTATCCATGATACATGGTATGAATACAGTCTGGCGTCACCCTCAGGATGCTTAGAGCTCATAATTAATAAGTGTCGGTGTGCCCTCTTTTGCGAGCTAACCCTTTTCAAATCAATTTGTGTTAAATTAAACAAGAAAGTGCTTAGTAAACAGAAACTTTTTGTATATATATATAATATATATATATTTATCTATATATATGAATATTTTTGCGGTTTTCTTCGCGAATTTTGCTGCGTAATTTGATAACCAATTAAAAGTTAAGTCTTTGAAAGACCACAAAGTTAATTGAAATTAATATTGCCATTGAAATTGATATGGTAAAAGTAAAAAAAAAACTTCTTTAATTTTAGTTTTTTTTCTTAATCTAATTTGCAACATTTTTGCCACTTTCTTAATTTTTGTCGGTGCTATGTGTTTAATTTACCTACATGCATTTTTTTTAGTGTTTTCAATCGCGGAATGCAATGCTTTGATGCCTACTCAGCTCGTTGTCTACAAAACCAAAAGCTTGGCATGTTTAAAAATAATGTGGACGGCGCTCGCAAATTTTTCAAAAAGTTTTGTGCCGATGAGGATTTTCAACGAGGTAAGAGAAATGCTTAATGTCTGCTTTTGTACACAAAAGACATGAAAGAAATAAAAACAAAAGGAATTAAAAAATGTATCATAACAAAAAAAAGGTTTTAATTGGATGTGTTCATCACAGCATGGTTAAATTCATTCGAGTACAACTTCAAAAAAAATTGTTTAATTAAAAAATAGTTTTAATAATTATTTCGCTGCCATTTATTAAAATAAGCAAGTAAACATTTATTAACGTTGGATTTCGTATAGATATTAAATGAAGCGAATCTGTTAAACTGTTATGAAATCTGCATTCAATTTTAATTGGGCTCATTAAATTTTAACGCTTATGCGTTACACATTTCGATTGAACAATTTAGTGCCTTTAAGAGGGATATTAAAACTTAAGTACTCGTAATTAAATATATATAATTTAAAGTTAAAAAAAAAAAAAACTAAAGAGTGCTTAACAAATAAATGATTTTTAAATCTGTGCTCTACTTTCTGGACTTAAGACAGATTAGCTTATTGTTATTGTATGAATTCATTGTAGATTATTTGCGTCACAAGGATTGCTTCACATACATACAGGAGGATTGGATTAGCTGTACGACTGACTTTGAAAACATACTCACAGATGACTTGCACGACAGCACGCGAAATGTGAGCGATAAATTTATGGAATTTTGTTGGTAAGCATCTAAGGAGATGTATGAATTTTAATAAATAATTAAATCCCTTCCAATTGCTTGCAGCGCACGGTATGCATACGAGAACTGCATTTACAATAGTGCTCGGTACAAATGCTACAAGCATTCAGCAGAATTTGCAAGGGAAACAGCGAAAATGTTATCGGATGAGAAGCACTTCAGCAACTGTCGGCATCTGGAACATATCTGTGCCAATTCGGTGCGCATTGCCTGGATGCGAAGCAGTTTGCTTCCCTTGGCACTGGTGCTGGCAGCGCGATTTTTGCGGCATATTGTTAGACCGTAAAATTGCATAGACCTTTGGTAGGTTGTGTGGCTTGGTTGTCCAATTGAAAATGCATAGCATTCAGCTTTCCATATGGGCGTGTGATTCTCTTTGGGGATGGGTACTTGGTCGGACAGCGACACTTGCTAGACTTTAAGTTGGATATAATATATTTCTATGTATATTTTTCTGTATTTAATAAATTTAACTGTAGTTGTGCAATATTTTCCAAAGTGGCATGCTAAAGTTGATCCGTATATCTACCTAATATTGTCGATGAGCATACACACATTTTGAGTGTATGAGAACCATAAAAAAAATAAGGTAAGTCAATTTCATGTGCAAAAAGTTTGAGTTTATAAGATTTGTTTGGTTTCGGTTTTGTTTTTGCATATTATCTTAAGTCTGGTGGCAAACTTTTACATGTTAAATGTTTGCACAGCCACATAACATATACGCTCTTGCATAAATTCCAAGTAAAAGTTGCCTTCGTATAAAAGTTCATCTCAAGTAACTAGACTATATGCAAAAAAAAAACTTTAGTTTATTTTGCCACATTTTTGCTTTTAATATAGATCAATATTTTCTTGTTGACTTGCTTTTAATGCAAGTTAATGCAAATTAATTTTGCATTGAACATGTCAAAGGTCAATCTTGTCTCGCCTTTCCTTTATAAAAGCTGCGTTCCACATAAAAGTCATTTTTCCAAAGAGCGCGGACCATAAAGGTATTTAACGTTTCCCTTTTGTATTTAGTTGTATAGAATTTCTTATGAGTTAAGCGAAATTCAATAAAAGTGCTCTTTAGAATTTCAAAACGCTCCAATAAATATGCAATATATTTCTGAGAATTTCTTTTTTTTAAATATGCGCCTTATTTTATTACCTTCACGGAACGCAGGGTTTATTTAAATTAGACTTCAAAGTTAAATTTAATCCCCCGTGAAATACATAATCGCCAAAAATATTGTGAACATGATGAAACACGTATGCTCAACAAAAGTCCATTGAAAACAAGATGTAAGATGTACTTTAATTTACATCAGACTTTAAATTGTTTATTTAATTTAAGTTTAATAATATTATTACTGATACATTTAAGAGTAATGTTAAGTGAAAATACTTCAATTTAATACAAATATAGTAGACAAAAAAATGAAAAGTTAACTTTACAAAATTGTGTTTGTATTTATTCGCTCAATCAAATGCACAAGTTTCATAACTGAAATAATGATTTTTGATGGTTTATGTCCTCAATAATCTGCTTGTTCTTTAAGTCTGAATTTAATTGGACAAAGTCTTGTTGCATAACTAACTAGGAAATAAGTTGTGCAATTTTTGAAATAAACGACTTATTTTGTTTATTTGTTTTATTTGCACTCATAAGGGAGTTACATAGCTACAAGGCTTATGCTTTCATAAAAACTCAAGCGCTTGTCAAAAAACTTGTACAAGATACAAAGTCCAGCCAAATAGTTGATATTAAAAAAATTATAAATTATAACGTTTGAATTAAAATAAAAAACGTTTAATATGTCTGAGCATCTTTGAAACCACTTACAAACTTTATCAATCGAAAGCAGCTTATAGAAAAGATACCATTGATCCGAACAATATTAAATTAATATTTTACGACTTTAAATGAAAGTTTTATGAAACTTTAGCAATAATATAACTTTGCACAAAATTAAGAATAGAAGCAACAATATCAAACAAAATTGATAACAAATTTATGTGTGAAATGCCAGATGCACAAGTCTAATCTAAATGATAGAATTTCATTTTTATAATCTTATTCAATTTATTCTATTTTGTTATATTGAAATTAGCAATGTGCAATGAATGAAGCATTTCTAACCTATAAACTTTATACATACTTGATCAACAGTAGAGATAATCATTTTCATTCCGTAAACATGTTTCCCCATATAATAGGCACAAACTATTAACAAATGTGTTTTTGGTGTTAAAAATGCACGTTCTAAAATCTTAATTGAAAGAGCTTAATAGAATTCTGAGAGTACATAAGAGAACGTACATTGAAAAGGTAGATAACAATTAACCTTAGCGGGAAAAGCCCCGTTTTATGTAAACAAAAACTGTTTCAATTTGCGCTTGTCGCTATTTTGTTTTTTTTTTTTTTTACTACGCGAGTAAACAGTAAACATTTTGTTCTTCTTTTCAAGGTCAAGCTTGCAGTCGCAATGCAAATGAGCAATGATGCTTCACTCTGAGAGCGTACTAAAAAAAAACATTTTACTTGAGTTATTTTTGTTTTTATATGTTTTTCGTGTATTTTTGTTTTTTTTTTTTTTTTTTGTTTTCACAGCTAAACGGCGATTAGCCGCTTATGATTTGCGTCAGACCAGTATCATAGTCCGCACCGCCACCGCCACCGTAGCCACCACCACCACCTTGTCTGCCGCCACCTCCACTATAGCCATTTGGTCCAAAGTTTCCTGAGTAGACCGGACGTCCGCCGCCACCGCCACCGCCGCCACCTCCGCGATTATAATAGTTTCCGCCACCTCCTCTGGCAGCTCCTCCGCCGCCACCGCCGTTAACGCCTGTGTACACTCCTGGTGATTGACCACCGGGTGGATTACCTGTGAATGCCATTAGATATTTGTTATTATTTTGCATCGCGAGTCTCATTTGCGTTCGAATCTCTTACAGTCATAACATCCGCCGCCGATATAGACAGCCGCCTCTGACATTGCCAGCGTGCTGAGCATGAAAACCGCAAAAACCACAGTTAAATTTCCCATATTGCTGCTGTTGTTACTGTTGTTATTGTTTGCCTTTCAGCTGAGTTGTTGGTGTGTTAAGGTGCGAAACGGGTCTGGCTTGTTGCCGCAGCCAGTTGAGGCTTTTATACATCGATTGTTCGTTCTGAGAATCTCTGACTTTGCAATTTCACGATCACCTTCCCGCTCAAACTCGTATACAGATAGTAAGTACTATATGTATATAAGTGACGAGCATTAATCAAAGCGGGGAAATGCCCAGTATATATATATTTATATATATATATATACCTACTCTGTATGTGATGCGTTCATTGTTTGTTTCGATTTGCACTACGTCGAGGAGTTATGTGAATGTTCTGACAGTCACGACATTTGGCTTGAAACGTTTGTATGGAAGAGAAATTCAAGCCTTTTTTTTGATATGGGAATCTGTAGCTTTGTTGGAATTACAATTAACATTCATGTTCATAAGCAATGATTATGTAGATTCACTTTTCAGTAGAATTTTATTGTCTTGTTTGATATTCATTTTTATTTGTGGGAGTGTCATCGTTGTTGTCATAAATCAGTATATACTCATTGGGATTGTTTTCATTAGGACTTGATTATATAGCTATCAATGTGTGGGGTTTTTCCCCATGTGCACTCTACGAACTTTGATATACTAACAAATATTAACGATTGTTACTCAATATTATAATTAGGATTAAATTTTTACAATAAATAAACAATCAGCTAATAATAAACTCTCAGTAGCGCATTTTGAGGTCGGTGCAGTATTATCTTGATTGAAATGCCAACCTATTGAACCGATAGAGATAAGACTTAGTACATATAATATATATGCAAATTGTTTTTTTTTTTATTTACATGGCGTATATAAAATCAGTTTAGGTGCTGGGTGGTTTTGTAGTTCACTGCAGCTAAGATGAAGTACTTGACGTGTGGACTGCTCTTGTTTGGATTGTTGCCGACATTGATCAGCGGTTAGCACTTAAAGCGATTACTTTCTGATTAAACCTAATTAATAGCATTGAGTGTGCTCAATTTACAGCTTACCCCGGCACTGTGGTGGTGAATGGCGTTTGTTTGACATGTAAGTATCAAATGCATTCTTGCCGTCAAACGCAGTGCACTCATGAAACGCCTCATTAGGTCCCAATCCAAACGGGGATCCGGTATACATAAATGGCCAAGAATACCGCAGCTTTACAGGATCAAATTCCGATGGCAACGTCGTCATCAGTCGTCCGGGCTATAATAACGGACGGAATACGATTATAAGGCGAGGCGGCAACACTGTGGTCAACGGGCGCTGTGAGGTCTGCAATGTGGATATTTGAATATCGACTTCATTTTCAGAAAAGTGCTCCAGCAGCGTTTTAAAATGCAAAAATAATCCTAAAACCACAAAACAAAGCTAAACAATTCCTTTTGCACTTGAAAAGCTTTGACAGAATTCTCAACTAGTTTCCAGTGCCTGTTAAATCACACGTAAAATAAAGACAAATACACAAAAGTAAATTTAATAAAATACGAGTATGTATGCCAATAAAATATTCAAGTCAACAACAATATTCACCATAATATATAGCCCATCACACTTTTCAGTTTTGTCTACATCCATTTTCAAAAATTGTTTGTGTAGCAAAAATTGCATTTTAAGCAAGCAACAAAGGTGTCCATTTCATTTTTTTTTTTTTTTAGTTGTAGTAGGTTTTCCAATTGACTCGGTTGCCTTTGTGTTTGATTTTACGGAAGTTCAACTGACATCGTTATTGGAGAATAAATAAGAATGCTGCTGTCGAGAGCAGATGACAGTTCTATACTCTGTTTTCTTAGCAGAACAAAGTATATTAATCTAAAAACGATTGAAAATGTTATTGGCCCCATACCGCTTTATTTGATAAAATCTCAATTATAATTATAAAAAAGCTTTACATCTTTAATGAAATTTATTAGTAGTGGCAAACTTGAAGAATATTGACTAAAGTTAGCTATAACATTTAAGCTTTAAGTTTTCAACAAAATCTTACTATATTCTCAGAAAAAGAAAACGAAAAAAATAATTTATTTAAATTAGAAAAGAACAAATTAATCAATATAGTTTAATTTACCTTGGGTACAAAGTAAATGCAAAAAGCTAGCAAATAACTGATACAAATATTGAGAACGAAATAAAATAAAATATTAACAACGAAAGGCGCCCATTTAAGGAATTGGTTTGATATTTTCAAAGTGGCGCATTGCAATTCCTTTGCTCCACAAATGTAACTGCTTGAAAATATATCTATTGGTACTAGTTACAAATTCACATACAGATATGTACATATATACATACATACATACATACCGTTAGCAGGCAATCAAATGCCGTATGTAAGCGTTTGATTTAACAGTTAATGAGCTGCATGGTCCACTTAGCTGAGAGTATGTTTAATTATGCATGCAGCTGATCACAAATATGTGCACACTGCAATTATTAGTTAGTAAACATATCGTTTAGTGAATTGATAAATTCGAAATTTTCAACCGAAGAAGTCGATAATATTGTACACAATCACAAACTGATATTTAATTTTCATATTTATTTAACAAACAGTATTTGTATACAAATTAAGTTGCCAACAAAACAAACACAGTTTAATTATATTTGTTTTGTTCTTGGTATCCTTTGCGATAATTAGTTTAATTATGTCTACATTCAAGTGAAACAATAAATTATAAATGAAAATATTTCAGTTGTAATTTGATTTACACATTTCTTGGGCTTGGACCGACGCAGCTTGAAAGTTGGAATATTATGCCATGCTCAGTGTCAAAGTTTGCAAAGTTGAGGAGCAGATTTTTTGTTGGCTTTGACAAATTTAACTAAAAGTATACTCTAATTTAGTGTTGTTGCTTTAATTTGTATAAAGTGTATAAAGTGAGTGTGCATGGTTAATGCTTATCCAGTCACGATTTTGATATCGTTGTCCTACTGTGAAGTCAATTCAATTGAGTTGCAGAACACAGTTGGAATAAGCATGATTAATTTATTGCCATTTGATGTTCGTATTTAAGTTGTTCAAAGGGCAATTAAATGCAGATGACAGCATGTCAATAACACGTTGTTCAGTTTGTGATACCTATTATAAATACATATACATTTTTCTTTGAATTTCTTACACAACTCTGTTTGATATAAATCTCATCTCAAAAACAATTTCCTTTGAAGGACAAATTACACAGGAAACGTAAACAAATTTAAATCCTGCCAAATATTATACATCAATTTAACAAGCCTGCAACTGCTGATTACTTTGGGAAATATGAATAAAGGATTTTTTTTCCATAGATATCTAAATTAAATTTAGCACAATGTGTAAAATTTTGTCCCTGTTGAGCAATTGTTTTGCAGTCAGTATGAGCAACACAATGCAAATGGGATTTATGTAAGCTAAAAAGGACAAATTGTTTTACCATTCATGGTAAATGAAAGGCTGGCAAAAACAGAAATGTGCTGAAAGAAGACTTGATTGACGCCAATTTATGTTGGTTTTAATTATTTATTTATAACATTTTCACTGGACTCACATATAATAACAATGTATTTCAAAGAAAAAAATATATTATTTTTTATTATTAGTTTCCCTAAAGGGTTTAGCGTTGCGAATTGTTTTCCTTCTGGCTGGCTGGTAACAAATTGCCTCTCCTTGGCATCCGTGGAGTGTGCAAATGGCCTGGAAGCTATGGTTGCGCACTTCATTTTAGAAGGCATTTGATGAATTTTGCTTTGTGTTTATTTAAGGTTGGCAACGTCAGTTTTTGCCAACACAAAGCTTCCAAGTCTAATTAAATACCTCATTGACAACCACAAAAGGCAAACTTGTATTTGTGCAATATTTACAGCTCTTTGAAACACGGATTGAATATTTTATAAAAATAAATTACATTTTCGGTTTGCTTTATTGAATGTTTTCTGCCAATTTACAATGCTTTCAATTGAGTTTAAATTCAAGAAATAAGTTTATGAGTCACCGCAACGTAAAATATTCAGTTCATTAAATTTTATTAAATATGAATGGTTTTTCATTTACTTATTTTAGCAACTTTAAGAGAATTTACCACCTCAATCAAAGAACAGCCCTTAAGTCCTACACACATATCCTCTGGACATGTCGATTTTATTTGGCTTTACAAAATGTGTAATCGAAAAAGCAAGAAAGGACATTCTAATACTTATTGACAATAATCTTTTCGTGTCTTGTTTAAGTGTTTGGTTAATTTGTCAAAGATTCACAAAAATTTAATATCAATTCAAACACTTTTGTGACCTGAAATCCCTTGGTAAAGTATTTAATATTAAGCATTAAATTTAAATGAAATAAAGATTTTATGTACATAAAATTAAGTTTCATTTACCACGTATAATGTGCGAATGCATAATTTATGCGACTGCACTTTGTGTTTAAATCTGACGTTTAAGAATTAATAATATGGCTTTCAGTAAGCGTCAAATTAGCTTTTCATTATACAGTTTACTGTGTGTTCTGTTAAATATATAATTACCACAATAATTGTGGCGACTCCAATACGCAGAATCCAATCAATCTGTGTCAAGAGCACCAGAAGATGTATTTAATTAATATATATTATTTTCTAGTTTCCATTATGGTTGTAGTTGTGGTCCTTGCGCTAATATGGCTATTAGACAAATGTTACATATTTTGACACACAACAACATTTACTGCTCATGTTTGTTCCAGTTATTAATTAGTTTTCATTGTCACTCACTGTTGTGATGACTCCTGTGCGAATCCTGCACTATCATCATGTGTGAGGTCAGTGCCAAGGTACTCCACATAAATATTTTCCTAATGTCAATGAACAATGTGTGTGTCATTTTCTGTATGTGTTTGTGTCTCTGTGTGTGTGCTCTGTGTGTTGCCAAGTTGTGGGTTTTATTCTGCTGTGACCTTGACCATTCCTCTCCAAATGACATTGACAGACGCAATTTGTATTACAATTAAAAGCCTTACAACAATCCGGGGCAGAAAGCAAAATCAGCTAATTCATAATTGTCAATGTGATTCAAGAATGAAATGATGTGAATAGAAATCAATTTGTTATGTTGACCATATGAGAGATTCATTTGATTAATTTACATTTAACGCCAGACTGAATATCCTGTCATTGGACTTGAGTTGAACCTTGAATGTGACAGTAAATAAAATCAACAGATTCAATTGATTTAACAGGTGTGCCCAAAATATATATGTCTGCACGTGCTTTATTCGGTCTATTAGAATGGCGACAACAGGCAGAATGTGTAAGAATGTGTTACTGACCAAAATAAAATTCAAGTTTAACAAAGTTCCTCAACGTCTATTCAGACCACGTAGAAGACCACCTGTTTCGAGTAGTTGCGAACTGCAGCTCCTTAAGTATTAAAAACTAAACTTTAAATTGAATCGAATACTTATCTTTTGCATCTTGAGTGCTTGCATTTACTAGGATAACTTTTGCAAACCACTTTTCACCAACGTTTAACTTTTGACAGTTGGCTTAAAGTTATTACCAGGACCACGACCAGGACCAGGAGGTAACTAGTTGAATGTATGGCATCAGACAGACCATTTACCAGCTTTACTTGCTTTGCTATTACATTTAACTGCCAGTCGACAAAATTAAAACGTCAAGAGTTTTACCTCTTTATGGTCGCCAAGTCAGTAATGATGGTCATGTGTGTTGCCTATTTACGATATATATAAAATATATTCATAAATCTCTGGCTTACCACTGTCATGTGCCACATTACGCAGAGCTGCTCAAGCATGTGTGCATATATAAACATATATGTAAATGTACCTCGTTATACACACAAAGAAATACACATTTTACACTGCTTTAACTTTGATTCAACTGAATTGACTTCTATGAATCTCTCCCAATATTAAGTCAACTCGATTGTCGTTGTGCATTTTAAAGTCTTATCAGTTTAATCATACTTATATCAACTTCAAATTGTCTACTTTTATTTTTGAAAATTATTTTATGGTGTATTTCTTCAAGTGTAGGTTAATATGTTTTTTTCTTCAACACTTTAACCTCGACATTGCGGTTTGTTGTGTGGCATATGTTGCGCATAGAAGCCCTTTTGATATATATATATATATATGCAAATATATTATTAATTTGTTAGAACTGCAACATATATATAATGGAAACATGAACGTTTGCAATATGCTGATTACGTTTAGAATACTATGCAATATATTTTGCACAGGTGCAGAGACATGTACATAAAAAATGAGTCGTCTCGCCAACAATTGTCAGTGTTTGTGTGTTAATATTATTAGTGCACTCGAAGGGACTCCAGTTCTCCAATGTTGGCGCACACAAGACAACCGCGTTAATGAAGTTTACCAGTGTTCCTCCAGTGAGAAGAGTGTCTTGGATGCTTGGAAATATAATGTTTCCTCTGAACTCATAAAAGTTAATCAAATTGCACTTTGTTCTCTGCTTGCCTAGCGCATTTTTCACAGTTTGACGCTTGGCATGGCTGATGGAATTGTGTGTGGATGAAAACCGGAAATTATTTTAACAAATCAATAATTTTAATTTTAATATAAGTAATTGCCAGGCTACTCCATTTTCTAATAATATTATTACGTTGCATAATTACATTTTGCATAGACAAACATTAATTTTCTAAATTAAATCGTATTTGCTGCAACTGTCTTTTCTTTTGAAGATAATTTAATTGCTTCGAACTTATGCAATTGGATATTGATTACGATATTTACGTTTAATTGGTTTCATTAAAGCTGAACAGATTAACAGTTATTCCTTTGAAATGAGTTGTGTTTTTTACCTTGATAAAAATCAAAGAATCGAATAAATGTTTCAATTTTAATTGAAATGACGTGCTGTCAAGTGTAAATATTAAAAAAAAAAATTGTAATAAGAAGAGTTTTGTTATTCTTTTGTTGTTTTTAAGCCGTTTGGGAATTTCTATTTGTTTCCTGTCAAAACCAAGTAATGCTTGATAACAGCTCGCTTCAACTCAACAAATTATCCGTCTAATCGATAAGCCTGTCAATTATCACACACACACACACACTTAAAAGAAGGTGGACATTCAATAATATTGCATATATTTGAGTACCGCAAAAGTGTCTGGATGTGTCTTTAAAATGTGACGTCAATAATAAAGCAAATTAGTCATGTGGACATAATTAAACATTTCACCGAGAACCCTCGATCCATTATGCGTTGGAGAGTTTTGTGTTTATGTTTACGTTGGCAATGGCGTTGGCTCCTTATAGAAACATTATGGTCAATGCCTGTGCTTCGAGTGTTTTTGTTAGTTGTTGGAAATTCTGCACTTTGGTATTTGAACGGAGTTCAGAGAAAGTTGAGCAAGCTGCTGCTGACTTGTGGTTTTGATTGCTAGTTTAATAATAGCTTTTTAACAAATTCGTCAGTCAGAGATCAAGCTAAATTTAGTTTTGTGTTATTAAATGAGTTTAAAGTTTTATGTGCAAAGGAGACAGAAAATAAAGCCAAATTCTTTGGAACACAATAACTTTAAGTGCTCAAAACTGTGGCAAGTAAAATTTGTGAAATTGGTTTCACAACTAGAATACAAATATAAATATTTAAATAATATATATATGTGTTAAATAAGTAAGTTTAATTCATCTATTTTAAAGATTTTCCTCAACACAATTGAAAGAAAGAAATAGTCATAATTAAAATTAACAATCTAGCGATTTATGTATATATTTTTTGGAATGTGTCTTTGCTAAATTGAGGAGCAGCTTACATAAAACTTGATAAATACTTCGTTAACTGAGGGTAGATTCCGTTACCTCAGGTACTATCGTTAAGTGTGGAGTGGACTTCGTTGAATCGAGAATCTGAAATTTAGAGGAACTTAATTTAGTCAATACACAAACCTGACAGTATGCTTAACATCCTAGTCGCTAGGTGTCGTCAGCAATCGCTGCTCTTCGGCGCTAATTTGGTTTTTTATAAATAAAAACAGGTTTTAAGCGCTTTTTCAGCGGCAAAATGAGTTTTTTTTTTAGTAAAGCAGACCATTTCAAAGGGTCCCAGCTCACCCCCATTAACTAAAAGTGACCGACCCGCTAAGCCAACTCGCAGAGTTGTTGTCGAGAGTTGGATTTTTACGACGAGCGAGTTGGCGCTTTTGTGTGACACTACAAAGGCTGCAAAACTGCATGCACCGTTAGAGGAATGGTCAAGCGTTGTGGGCTGGGGGCAGAGACATTGGCGGTTGAGGGCGGAGAGGGAGCGCTTGTCGCCTTTGATTTGATTAATTGATGCATTAAGCTCATTTACGCATAATTAATGCCACTCAAATGAGAATTTGAATTTGTATTTGAAAAATCATATATATAAAGGTTTTTTTTTTTTTTTACTTATTTTCATGCCCCGCTGGCGCATAATCATAAATTCAACTCGTACGAGAAATCAGCAGCGGAGACAAAAAAAAAAGAAGAAAAGAAAATGGCCTCCGGCGCTGCCAAAGAAGCGGAAGTACAAATTCAACTGCATATGTTTGTGTTTGGCAAGTGTGTGAGTGTGTGTGTGTGTGTGTGAGAGAGAGATATGCTTGCAGATAGCATGTACAAGAAAAATATGCTGCATACACCCACACACACACACACACGCACGCACCTGGGTGTGGCTGCAGCTACGTGATTTCTTGACAAGAAATACCAAAACTGAAATAAATGTCGATTTCTTGAAGTTTGCCACAAAAACTAAAGGCAAAAGTGGCAGAGACACAACTTGCCGCATGCTAATGCAAAAAGTTTTTTAGCCAAACCAAGCCTAATTTGGGTCATTTCCTTAAAGTGCAGCAGCAACGGGGCAAAGATGACACCCGACAACCGACACCCGACAGCGGACACCCGACATCGGACGGCCCCTTGAGAAAGCATATTTGTCGCTTGTTTTGTGCCAAAAAGCAATTACAGATAAGATCGACTCATTTCAGTTCCGAGGCGGCTCGCTGCCTCTGTTTGCCAACTGTCTTAAGAATTTCGCTTTTCACACTCTAAGCCATGCAGATAGCCATCACTGGGCTGCATTGCATTGAGTTTCGCTTTCCGTTTGACACACTTTGATCGCAAGTCGCAGATTGCTCACAAATTTGCGTCATAATTTTTCGCAACTTTTTTTATATTTTTTTTCTTTGCATTGAGCGGAGATCCCTAAGTTTCCAAACAGGAAGTGCAAGGCTCAAGGTGCAGTCGTTGAACTCGAGCCAACAAACACACATTCATATTAATTAGTTTCTGTATGCAGCTATTAAATACAAATATAATAAACTAAACAAAAATGTTTGTGAATTTCAGTCATGTTCTCTGCTGTGCGGCATCAACTTTTCTTCGTGCACAAATTTCAGCTTGACGGCCACAAGACCCAAAGCCAACAACAACAAAATCAAACACCCAAAAAAACACCCAAAAAACACCCACTCTTAGACTTTTAGCTCTTTGCCAGCTCTGCTCTGAAGTGCACATTGCATTTCGCTGATGAGGGTAATTAAAAAGTTTGAGATTTAACCAAAAAGTGCAACTGAAATGGTTTGGGCTTTGCTGTGTCGAGGGGTGGGTTGTGGAGGAATTGGAATGCATAAATCAGAAATCATCAGAACATCAGAAATGTGAAAGTAAGGAAAAATCGACATGCATCATGCCAAGCATAAATAATACACATTAACTTGGTTTGTTTGCCAGCTGTCTTATTATTTGATTTTTGGCTAATAGAGCTTTTGCCAACAAACAACAAAAAAAAAAAACATGAGCAACTTTTGCTGTCTGTCAAAAGTTTTATGACAGATTTTTGTGATTATGCTTGCCGAGGTTTTACTTTAGATATCCGCAAGGAAATTGCTGAAATGATTTTTGTGTGAGTTCAAAGTTGAAATGCAAATTAGATTTTAAATAGTTTTTAGCTTGATTGCGTGGGTTGCATAGATCAAAAAAAACCTAATGGTAAACCATTTCAATTTGACTAATTTGAAATGCTTTCTGCGCATTGCTTTAAGCTGTTCTGCAACCCTTAACACAAACCTACCCCCCACCTCCCCACTCCCATCCGTTCGCAATTGCAATTGCAGCTGCATCTCCTTCTCCGCTCAATCCAAAGAAATTCGCTCAAGCCAACACAAAGCCAACTAATTAAGGAAATTGAAATAAATTTAAAAAAAAAACGCCAAAATAAAAATAAAATAAAAACTGAAAATAAAGCCTAAAATAAGAATGTAAAAGGGAAATGCACTTTTCATGCCAATTTTATAAAAAATTAAGCAACAACAAACAGATGCAGCTTGACGGATGCTGCCGCTAAAAAGTGCAACTTTTGCACAAAACGCCTAAAAGCAGGCAACGTGCAACGCAGAAGGCAGCAAAGCAAACGGCAAACGGTAAACGGCAAACGACAGACTGACCCCACCAACAAAATGATGACAATGTCAAAAATAAACAAACAAACAAAAAAAAAAAGATTTGCTATAGGTAAAAGCAACACTCAAGCAGTTGGGGGGAGGTGCTAGAACAAAGGCCAGCAAGCTCCATTCCCGTTGCCTGCCCCCGTAGCCAAAAAAAAAACCCCGCATCAGCGACAAATTGCAAACAAAATCCTCCCACAGTTGCCAGCTAACGGTTAACTGCAGTGCAATGCAACGGAAATGTGAATGCACCGTAAAGTGAAGTGAAAATTTGTACTTGAATTTTTCTATTTTGCCAAACTGTTTTAATCGTTCCCTTTTATTTTCTATTTTTATTTTTATTTTTTATTATTTTTTTTTTTTTTGGTTTATTGTAATTTTTGAAGGCCGAAAAAAGACTAAAAAGCAGAAATGGAAATTAAAATGAGAGCTCAGGCTGCAAACAAGGAACAACTCAAACATCATAATTTCTAGCTGCGCCTGAGGCAAGGTGGGGGCGTGGCATGTGCATCCGTAGCAGCTACGACAACAACAATAACATGGACAACAACAAGGACAACAAAAACATTGTGCGCGCCCACGTACCAACACCAACGTTGAAAGGTGCATCGGTTCGCAAGGTGCTGCCAAATAGGTGCAAGGGGTGGGGGGGGGCGAAGGCAAGTGGCATGTGGCAAGAGGAGAATGCTGTCGACTTGTTAGCGTGCCGCTTGTTCATGTTCATCAACAATGCGGCGCTGACGTCTCTGACGCTATCGTCTTGCAGCAAAATTTCATTTCCAGCGAGGGTTGCGCAAATATACAAGCAACAGCATCAACAACAACAACAACAACAACAACAACAACAAAAATAACAACAACGACGACAGCTCTCAGCAGGCAACTCCTGGATTTTTCTTTAATTTTTTCACTCTCTCTCTGGTTTTTTTTTGCTGCTACTGCCCAAAAAAAACAAGCTCAAAAAATTAAAAGAATTTTTGTTAAAAAGCGTTTCAAGTGGGTACGGCGATGTCGTCGTTCCTATGTGTGTGTGTGTGTCTCTCCAGTGAGCGTGTGTGTGTGTGTGTGTTTGTGTGTGTGTGGTAGAAAACACCTCATGTGTGCCAACAAGCACACGTTGTTGGGTGCAGTGACACGGCGACAGCGACAGAGACAGAGACAGAGACCGACATCGTCGCGCATTTTGGCTTTTGACGCTGACGTAGAGTTTGGCGCTTGATTTTTAGCAGCAGCTTTTAATTTTTATTTTCATTTTTAATATGCACAATTTTCATATGAATGCCATGCGGCAAGAATATGTTCATTTTATTGGAGTGTTTGCGACACATCAGTTTCTCAAAATAATCACAAATATCAATATTTTGCTAGTATTCACTCAAAAATAATAATATTTTAAAATTATCTTATCATTAATTTTGAAAGTATTTTAAACACTTTTTATTCATATTTTAAGCATGGCTGCTAAATCACTTTTAACTACAAGTTATAAATTCAAAATAGTTGATCAAATATGAGTATTTTTTTAATATTTAATTATTTATTTTTAACGCTTTTTGTTAAATATTGCAAACTAGTTTTGAAATGATTGACAAACATGACATAAGCCGATTACTACAGATTTGTGGTATAAATTGAATTGAGTTTCAAATGTTTCTAGCTGAAACTATAAATGGCAACCGATCCGCATATATCAAATATACCCTAGGAGAAACTGTTGTTTATCTGTGCACAGCGTATATTATTAAGATAACTCCAAGTTTTGGTTGGGTTAATTCGGATGGGTTTGGAACCGGAATTGGGAACGCAGATTGAGGAAGCTAATTATGATATTCGAGATTTTGCAATTGCCTGCAGTTTGCGATTTATCTGTAACTTTACATATGAAACTATATTTTTGAGACGTCTTATCCGATTTTTTAGTCACATTTATAGAGTATAAAAATGTGCTACGCTTGTGAAATGAAAATGAACGTTTTGTTTTTTATTTCACTTTACTTTATTCCATTTTATTTTATTTTTTATTTATTTTTATTTTATTTTTATGTGGCTTGTACTTGGCTTTTACATGCACAGACATCTGCAGTCGCGAGTGTGTGCCATTTTTTTTTTTTTAGGCGCTGCAAAGCTGTTGCGGTGGTGCTAGTGGTGCGGGTGGTGCTAGCTGGCTTAGCATTTTGCGATGCATAATTAATCTATGTGGCTGGGATGCGAACGACGCCCGTTTTTGGCTGCCATCGAGCTGCGCCATGCCATGCCACACGAATCCTTTGACAGCCACCTTGGCACTTCAATAAAATTTTCTTTATTTTATTTTTAGTGGAGCTGTTGAAAAAATGTTTTCATGTATCTGATGTAACTTTTGGGCGCCACGGGGAACTTGGCCACATAAAAGACAAAAAAGTGCAAAAATGTGACAGGCACGCTTGAGTGCAGCCAAACGATGCCACGCCCCTGCCAGCAAAGCGTACTGTTTGTGTATGTGTGTGCAGGTGTGTGTGTGTGTGTGTGAGTGTTTTTGGTATTGTTGCTCACACAACTTGACGCTAACTTAAGCCCCGTGCAAAATGCCAGCCTCAAAATGGGGGTAATGACTTATGGCTACCTGCTGGAAAGGGTACTCGAGTTGACTGCGCCCAGAAGAGTTTAGTGCAGCAGCATTCTTTTTTGGCACTTGCCGAGCATCTTAGAGCATAGCAGATGTGGCTCATTATGAAACCCTTTTTTTGTTTAACCCATTGTTGTTGTATTTTGTGGCTAAGTCGCCAAATCGCTGAGCTGAGCTGCTGCTAAGCGATGCATGGATGGTCGCCTTGGCCATTGTTGCGTGGCCTTTTTAATTGGCCAGCTTCCGCAGCTACCCAAAATATCGCATTTAATTATGTGCAAAAAAAAAATAAAAAAGAGAACGCATTACATTTTTAATTTCAAGCAGCACAAAAACAATGCAAAATAAATACACACAAGCAAAAAAAAAAAAAAACTGCTTAATTTTAGCGAGTGTTTGCTTAGATTATTTCATTAAATTGAGCGGGGCGACAAAAGGCGGGTCGGTCGACTGACTTGGCCTTTGTGCCAAACAATGAAGGCACACAAAAGTGTTGAAACTAAGGAGACCCAAACCTAGACGTCTGCCATAACCGGACAACAGCAGCTGCTCCTTTGCCACTGTCTTTGCCACTGCCACTGCCACTGCCTCAGCCATCTTTGTCTTTGGCATTCGGCTTTGCTTGCGTAGGGGGAACGTGCACTTAATTAAAGATAAGAATTAACTGCTGATTAGTAGTTCTTCTTTACACTTGACACTCTGTAGTGGCCAACCAGCCAAACAGCCAACCAACCAGCGAGTCGGTAGTCTAAGTCCAAGCACGTAGTCAGCACTGAATCCAAAGGAGGAGTCTGTGCAAAAGCAGCACGAATTTGCTGTATTAACGAGTTTTTATTTTTGTTTCCCAATGCTGAACCCAAAAGTTTTGCTCTAAATGTAACCAAATGATTTATGTACACCCATACACACACTCTCTCACACACTCTCACACACTCTCACGCACTCTCACACTCTTTCGCACACACACTCCACACACACTTCACACAATAAATACGGACGACGCCTAAAATGCTGCAATATTTGTACATTTTTATAAGATTTTGTTATTGTGTCAATTAATAAGAAATGATCTCTAAGTCTACTTCTATGAAAAATAGTCTTTCCATTTACAAGATGCATTTTGCCTCTTTTACTTAGAAGTGGTCTAAATAACAAAAAAAAAATTAGACCACAATTTAAATAGACGAAATCAAACATATCAGAAATTTAACAGTAGTTTAAAATGAGCAAATCAAAGCAGTATCTAAGTAATTTTAAGAGATCAAATATATATATACATTTATGTATATATATATATTGTAATATAATATATATAATAAAGCTGCCAAAATACCGACTAATGTAACAATAACTTTTTATATAGAAAAATAGTTTGTTATGCATTAAAAAATTTAAATAAAATAAAATTAACGTTCTTATATTTTTAACATAATGTCAACATATAAATAAAATCGCAAACACATAAAAAAAAATATAAATTTATTCCACTTAAATCTTTGCTGCAAAGAGTATTTAAACTTCGATATTTGATTTCAGAATGCTACTTTTGAAGTTCCATTCGTGTAGCGGCCATTTCTTAAACGTTAATTGATGTGGCTAAGACGCGCTGCTAGGCCTTGTCTTGTTTTATAATTTAATGTGTCTACGTGTTAATCATAGCCATTAATGAACGACCTGGCGAACTGCCATGTTTCCCCAAGAAAGATACAGCTGCAAATACAGAACCAGATACAAATACAAATGCAATGAAAGACGCTGTTTGAAGAGGGGATGAGGGAGGGGGGTTGGGGTTGAGTTTGGGAGTCAGAGACAGACAACCATAAATATCGAAATGCTGGCTGGGCACGTTCATCTTGTGGCTTGGGGCAAAAGTTGGCTAGCACTCAGCTTAAATGCCTCATTTTCCAGTCATTAAATTTTGGTTTGTGCCCGCTGACCAATTTGGGGGCGCCATACGAGCTTATAAATATATAGATACATATATATATACATATATATATTTATATATATATATACATATTGTCAATGTCGATGGTCGAAAACTACAATATGTAGTCAAGATTCACACAGCTTATTATTGAGTCTCAGGCAGTTTGAAATATGTTGACAATGGCGCCCAACAGCCCAGGCTCTGCCACCAACACAATATGCCACATGCCCCCTCGCACCACCCCTGCCCGTTTAAATAATTTGACTTTAGCCATGATTTTTTATTTTTTTTTTTTGTCTGTTCAACCCCTCGGGGCATTTGAGTTCTTGACTTGCCTGGCACTTTTTCGCTTACTTTTTGAGCACATCAGCAAAACTTTTGCTCTTTGGCTTTAGTTTTTTTTTTTTTTTTTTTGTCAGTTTGTAATATTTTGTGTATTTGTTGCTTTTTGATATCCTGAGGGGCGAGGGCGACAAATCAAAGCGTAACAAAGGACACGCAACATTGCAGTGCAGCATTTGACAATTTATTATGTGCTTTTGACTTGTTCGCTTTCTACTTGCTGCATGCTACTTGCTACTTGCTGCGGAAATGTTAAATATTTGTTATTGCAGTCTAATGTCTTCCTGTTGATCTAAGACAAAAAATGTTGTTGGCATTGAAAACTATTAGCTGGCTGGCCATAAATCTCCAGCGATGGCGATATGAAATCAGTACCACACCACAGCAAGCAGCAAGCAGCAACAACAAGAACAACAAACAACAACAACAACAACAAGACGAACAATAAGAACATTCACCACACGCAGCACACGCCCATACTTGCCACAATTATGACAATTTCTGATGCATAACGTTGAATGCCTCTTTTAATGCAATAAACCAGCGGCTGCAACATGGTCATTAACACTGACAGCCCAAGGGGGCATGAGAAAGTGTTAGGGTGGGGGAGGGGAGCGGGGGGAGTAGATAGGCCTTTGTCGTGCACTAATTGTGCGGCTGTGTGGCCAAAATGTGCATGGCATGCAATGCTCCAATTCAGGTGTGTGTCAGTTGGTCGCCCCAAACACCGCAAAACACTTTGCAACAGACAATTGTCAGTTTGGCCCCGTGTTGCGTTGCGCACTTAACAGCTGACAGTGACAAGAAGTGGGCAAGGCGGACAAAGGGGTGTTAGGTGGGGGAGGGGCTTAGTGGGGGTCCATTTAGCAACTGACAAACGCTTTTGCAGTTGCCTAAGCAACTCTGTCACTTGCGGTTGTTGCAGCCCGAAGCCAGTTGACTGCTGCTTGGTTGGTTGCAACTGCTGCTGCTGCTACTGCTGCGACTGCTGCCTCTGCTGCTACACTTGCTGGTCTTGCGGCATGCAGTTGGCGTTGACTTTTCGGTGTCTCAGCTTACGCAAAAACATTGCATTTGCAGCAATTGGCGTGAGTGTGCGCCGGAAATCAATTAGCGCAATAAAATTGCAAATCAAACATCGAAATGTCCTTTGGGAATATGCAATATCAGCAGCCGCAGTTGCAACAGCATCAGACGGAGGCGGAGCTGCAACAACAACAACAACAACATCCGCTGCTGTCAGCCATTTCCGGAAATAATTATGCGTAAGCAAAATGACAGCGCGAGATTTATGCGACACAAACAAAAGCAAAGAGACTCATCCGTCTCTCACCTACCGCCTTCCGCCCCTCACACACCTGTTGCCCCCCCCAAACTATGTATTTACCTGGCTGGCACTTTGGCCTAGTCCTTGCTGTTTGTTGCACTTACTCACACTGTGCCCGACTCGGATTTGAATTCCAGAAGTGAAACGCAGCGAGCGCATTACCCATGGCAGCATCAGCTCCAACAGAATCCCTATCTGCATTATGGACGACCACTGATGGGCGCTGGTAGCAACCACAACGGTGCTTATGCCAGCGCCAGTAGCGGCCACTCCGGCTATGGGTAAGTTCAAAATCCAACACACAACCCAACCCAACCCAATCCAAGCCAACCCATCCATTTTGTTGACCAACGCTAATGCAACTTTAAATTAACAGCATGGATCCATCGGTGGAGTATGAGGCGCCACCGTCTGGCAGCTATTCCTCGTATCATCCAAGTGGTGGTGGCAGTGCGCCCGCATATCCGCCGTATCCTCCACATCCACCCCAATATCATGCGCCCAAGCCACCGCCGCCGCCGCCGCCGCCACCCACGAAGCCAGCATCGAAGAAGAAAAAGAGCAGTGGCTCCGTCATGTCGGCGCTGACGCTGCTCTCGTTCTTCTTTTTCGTAAATATGCTGCAGAACTGCATCAAGGAGCACATCTCTGATATGAACCCCACCGTGATGGTGCTCACGGCGGTCGGCAGTCGCAATCGCTTCAATAAATTAGCTGAAATGAACTCACGCGAACAAACCTCGACAACAACATCCGAGTCACAAGCAGCCGCCGCAGCAGCAGCAGCAGCAGCAGCAGCCGCCGCAGCAGCAGCAGCGTCATCTTGGCAGCAGGCATCATTGGTGCCAGCACCCAGTTCCGCTGTAGCACCCGTTATTGTTACGCCGTCTGTGACTCTGCATACGCCATACAGCAGTGGATTGGTGACTAATAAGCCAGCCTCGCATGTCCAGTCGTATCAGCCATCACAGACGCCACATCATCATCATCATCATGATGATGGTGATGGTGATGGCGATTATTATAATGGGCACCGCGACCCCTCAACGCTGCCCGATTTCTATCCTAATCGCACACACATTGACCACTCAGAGTCGGTGGGCAGCGACTCGGATTACTATCAGCATCAGTACTACCCCGAAAGGAAGCGACATCATCATCGTCATCATTACATGGACAGAGGGAGCAGCAACAGCGAACCTGCTTGGGCGTATGCTAACTTGCATTCACAGACACCGACACACACACACACACATTCGTATCCACATGCACATCCACAACCAAATCCTCATCGACAGTCGTATGGAGCTGGCAACAAACGTTACTCATCTTCAGCTTCGTTGGGCGCTCAGTCGGGCGTGAGCTCTTACACGGATAATGCGCGGTACCGGCATGTCGATGATGATGATGATGATGATGTCGGTGCTGCTGATGATGACTTTGATGATGATGACTACGAGCAACGCTACAAACATCGACATCATAATGCCGATCCGAATGCTGACCGACGCACTGTCGATTCCTTCTACGCGCATCATAATTGAATGCCACAAAAAAAAAAAAAAAAAAAAATGAAATCAACCCAGAATTGTATGCTATAGTTTCCATATGTATTTTTATGATACTTAAAGGCTTTAAGCTTTTAGCCCATTCATCACGCATTTGTCATGATTTTTACAAATTGCAAACAGTTTTCAGTATTTAATGCAACAAGAAAAAAATTTATAAATAACATGTTTAAACTGAACTAATTTAAAACATAAAAAAAAAGTAAAAACTTTTAGTTTGATTTCGTTTCAACATGCAATAAATGCAATTATATAAATTTAATTTTAAACAAATTTTAAAGTTAAAATGTTTTGGCTGGCTCTCATGGAAAAACTGCTTTTATTTAATGTTTTTAAAGTTGTCTCATCAAAAAAACTATTTTGTTTTTGTTTTAAATAAAATTTATTTATTATGTACTGAAAATGTATTGTTTTGTTTCTGGGAATTTGACTGGATTTGGGATAAGATATATCAATTTAATTACATTTAAATCCATGTTTTAAGACAAATTATTTTTAAATAATTTTTTTTTTTTACTTTCAAATCGCTTGAAATATTTTGAAAACTTAAAAGGGTTGGCAACAATTTAAATATATCTTTTCTTATAATGTAAAGCAAAAATTTAACCATATAAAGCACACATAAGGATAAAGGGATGGGGGTGGAGAAGGGGGGGTAAACAGTGGCAAGTTGAAACATTAATGAAAATAAATGCTAATTTGTTGCACAACAACAACAACAAATTAAATGTGGCAAGTTCTGTGAACTGGGAGCTTAGAATTTATTTTATTGCCTGCCACACAACTAAGTTGCAATGTGCGCTGTGTGGCAACGTTTACCTTTTTGCACTACACCTTCTGCACTTGCCACAGATTGGCTAATGCAAAGCTGTTGCACTGTTCCAGTGCCTGCCCCAACAACTCCAGCTTATTTATATATTTATGGCTCTTCCACTGGCAATGGCAAAAGAATTATTTCTAATAACAAAATACATCCAAGTGTGAATGTGCGTGTGTGTGCAAGAAAAAGGACATTGCGCCTTAATTAACACAATTCTGTGCACTTTAAAATGCGGCACGCAATATATGCGGCAAGTAAACAATGCTATCAATTTCAACAACTTTGATTAAACGTCATTTACAACTGCCGCATGCAGCAGCAGCAGCAGCTGAGATTTGGAATTCAAGTTTTCAACAATGTTGTTGCAGAGTTTCCTTTTTTCTTTATTGCTGTTGCTGCTTCATTTGCAATTAAATGCATGATAAAAAGCCAACCAACACAGTGGAACTGTTCAATCTTACAATGTTAAGATAACCAAGGATGATTCTTATCGCGAAGATAGGTAAACACGTGAAAAGACACGTTCGCGGCACCCATAGTGACCGTAATAAAACCTTCCGCGATATGAGTTCTCCGAACTGATAGGATAATGAGTCTAGACGGATTTGCAGCAGTAAATATGTAACTAGATAATGTCAATGTTTTCAATAAACCTGCCGAAGCAATTCGGCATCAGTCTGTGTTCGAACCTTAAGCAACGAATGTCGTCGAGCAGCAAGCAGGAGATATAAAATAAATGTTCATCAAAATCAATCTAAAGATTATCAAAGATCAGGCTAACGAAGAGTGTTATATAACATTGACAGTCGGAAAAGACAAAAATTTTCTAATAA
Organism: Drosophila longiperda; assembly: GCA_035042125.1. NCBI lineage: Eukaryota > Metazoa > Arthropoda > Insecta > Diptera > Drosophilidae > Drosophila > Drosophila longiperda. The sequence goes on from JAWNLV010000010.1 coordinate 645,001, forward strand.
ACCAACAAATTTGTCCTAAGTGCAGGGCTATAAGTCCAGTTATTACTTCTGACACTGCCAATAGCAACACTTATATTGCTGAATTATTACTTGCATACCCTAACAACAATGGCTACAGGTGCACAGCAAACCAGTTACTTAAGGGATGCCCAGGTGGTCCCGATTAGACCTCAGGAGATGGCTGGTAATGTCTTCGAAGTTGTTGACCTAACACCTATGACTGGTGTTGAGTTTATGAAGGCATTCGGTGGGACAACTTTTAGCTTTGAAGATTTGAGAGATGAGTTTGCAAAAATCTGTCCAGATTATGCTAACAATCCAACTGCTGAAGCTAAATCCATGTCACTGGCTTTTGCAGCACATGTCTTTTATAAGATAGGACCAGACTCTAGGAAAGCTAAGCCAACTGGCCAGGACAAAACCTGGCGTATCAATATTTTATCAGGTTATATTTTCCTATCCACATATAGGCACTCTAAACCATTTCAAGCTCAACCTAAGTGCAAAGGTGATGGAAACAACCGAAAGCTTATATTAACCATGAAGCAAGCTGGCCTCTTAGCTACTGATGTTCTGAGCAAGTGGACTAGTGTCCTCATGGACATAAAAAATGGAGTAGGAGCAGTCTTTACACCATTTGCTGATGCAATATTCTCAAAGACATGTATTGAAAATGTTGCTAGATGCCTTTTTAACCTATCTGACAATGTTCCAGTGGAAAAGAAGTTGTTGTGTGGTGCCATGGATGCTATAAATGCTAGCTGTCAACCTGGTGGTTTCCACTTAGCTGGGTCACGGGCAGAGATTGCATTAGTTGCAGGAATATGTGCAACGCAGAAGTGCAAGGAGAACTTACGGAACTTTATCTTAACTAAGGCCATCAAACAATATGTTGCAGTTAAGGGTGAATTATGGGACTCTGATCTATTTAGAACTATGGTAAAATTTCGTAAGGGCGGAGTGCCACAGGACATGGCAATTGACACCTTGCTGGCATTGTTTAGTGATAAAAAAGCAGAATGACGTGATCTGGAAGAATTTTCAAACCATCAACCAAACAATGTGTATACATTGGCTGATAGTTTAGACAAACAAATAAGTTTTGATGAGTTTCTCGCCGCCATCAAAACACTATCCATGGGGATGGACGCCTTTGAGCATCTTCAGCATAATATCATCTCCGTTATCCTGAACACGAACCGTAATTTTTTTTGAAACTCTGATGCCGATCGCCGTGTTCCAGCAAAAGATTCAGCAAATTGCCGGAAGGAGCCCAACATCCAATCATGGATCCAATTGAAATTCAGAAAATGGCGACAATAACGTCTCGAACAATGAGCTCCGCAATATTGTTTAATATAAAAATTCCCTTGATAAATAACATAAAAACCTACCCACTTCCGATTATGCACACCAATCGTTGTTGTGAGCATTAAGTCGAAATATAAGCATATTCTAATGGATGACGAACGAACAGTATACTCCTTTAATATACCTGATATTCCACGACAAACTCACATCTTGGACCTGCATAACGTAACCCACTACGGCATCAGCATGACGACCGGACTACTACTCTTTGGAATCGCCGCGGTTGTCTTCATTTTGTTCAAACGAGTCTGTCAGCTACCTGCCCAATTTCTACCTGCTACGATAGCTTTACCACACATAAGATAATAGAAAAGAATCAATATGTTCGTATTCAAATCTAAATATTATCCTTAAAAAAAAAAAAAAAAAGATTTAAAGACTTGGGCTCATATGTTTAAACTGCTATTGTTTTTTTAAATATAATACAATGGCCAAAAAGGACCAGGAGGTAAAATCTTCCAATTTAATTCAAATTTTATGTATAAAAATGAAAACAAAAGATTGTATTCCTTAAGTAGAACAAAATGCTTTTTTTGAAAGGCCATCCTTTCAACAGGGGCCAGGGTATATAATCTTAATAATTAATTATTTCAATTATTAAATTAGACCATTTAATAATATCAAAAAATTTTAATTTTAAACATATACATGTATAACCATCCTTAAAAGGGGCCAGGATGTTCAATCTTACAATGTTAAGATCGTAATAAAACCTTCCGCGATAAGAGTTCTCCGAACTGATAGGATAATGAGTCTAGGACGCATTTGTAGCAGTAAATATGTAACTAGATAATGTCCTAGGTAGGATAAGAATAATTGTATCTAGCTGTAAGATAATTTATAAGTTTTCAATAAGCGTGCCGAAGCAATTCGGCAGCAGTCTGTGTTCGAACCTTAAACAACGTCATCGTTTTATTATTTCAGTGTACGTGATTAATATTCCACCGCTTGCCGTTTATATAAATTTTGTTATTACCAAATTAATTAATTTCTAATAACAAAATACATCCAAGTGTGAATGTGCGTGTGTGTGCAAGAAAAAGGACATTGCGCCTTAATTAACACAATTCTGTGCACTTTAAAATGCGGCACGCAATATATGCGGCAAGTAAACAATGCTATCAATTTCAACAACTTTGATTAAACGTCATTTACAACTGCCGCATGCAGCAGCAGCAGCAGCAGCAGCAGCAGCAGCTGAGATTTGGAATTCGAGTTTTCAACAATGTTGTTGCCCCGAGTTTGCTTTTTTCTTTATTGCTGTTGCTGCTTCATTTGCAATTAAATGCATGATAAAAAGCCAACCAACATAGTGGAACTGTATATGCAACTGCAACTGCAACTGCAGCTGCTGCTGCCACTGGCAGTGCTGCATTTGGGCATCGACGCCACTCGCATCGCCACTTAAAAGCGTAATTTAAAATTCTCTTGGTTGCCATTTGGACCGTGGACGAGCCAGTTCCGCAACTTTGCAGTTCCTCGCCCCGTCTTGCCACATCACCTTTCTTTTGGTGCGGCGTCAGTCATATGCCTGTTGGAAACTTGGTGCTGCCGACACGCGCCGAGACTCCTGCGTGAGTCCTTACCGCTGTGGTTGCACACGGTGCGTGTGAGTTATGCCTCGACTGCGTGGCAGCCAGCACGAAATGAAGTTAATATAAATTTTGCTTTACAGCGACGCCCCCCACACACACACACACATACACACACACACACACACACATACACACACATTCTATCTGTACGTGTGCAACTTATACATTAACATTTTTATAAAGAGCTCTTTGCCCATATATTTGAATAAATTTATGACTTTAAGTGCAAAATGGCAGCTAATGTGTGATTTTTGGAGTTTTAACGAGCCAACCGCCAGGCGGCTATGTTGCACTCACACACACGTGACTTGCAGTAACATTTGCGTTGCATTCACCGAATATCTGAAGCAGCTTGTCAATGAATCAATATTCATTTGAGGAGTTTTTAATATGATAACATTAATAACATTGAAGGCAGCTCATGTTAAGAAAGAGAAAAATATTTATTGATAATTTTTAGATTTTTGTAATGAAACACAAACTTAATTATAATATTAATTATATATTATAATATTAATTATAATAATTAAATATATATTGTGTTTCTAATAATGTGGCAAATTGGGTTTGGAATGGAAACTTGATTGAAAATTAGTTTAGGAATGGATACTAGCAGCTAAATTCAATATTTTCGTAAAATCTTAAAAGTTCTGAGAAGGGATTTGATATGCTTTCTTCAAGCAGTTTATAATATACATATAGCCATTTAGTTAATTCTTGGTTATAAAAAAAAAATGGCTTACAGATCACACCATTTTTTTAATGTTAACACATAATAGAATACCGTAAAAATGCTTAGGAATATATCAAAATATTTACCAGAGTCGGAACTGAGAGTCGTATTGGTTTGATACTATGATTTTGAACTGTTTTTAAATCCTTTGCATTTATGACTGATATTAATTGTGATAAATAATTACTTATAATCACTGCTCTAAACAAAAACAATCATTATTCAATCTGTAAATATTATAGCTTAATTTGAGCAGCAATTATTATTATTGTTCGTATTTACAAATTGTAAATAGTAATCCAGAAGGGAAAATATTAATTGTACGCTGTAGGCTGAAAGCATATCAAGTGTCCTGACTTGCTCTCTGCCACATTGTTATGCGTATAACACATGCAATAAATTCACTTGCAACACGCATAAATTTATAGTGAAAGGCATTGTTTTTTTTTTATTTTTTTACGCATGTACTTCATTAAAAAATAATTAAAAATTTGTACATCGACGTACAATATTTGCCAGCCTTTGCGCAATTATTTATGTCGACATAAAGCACAAAATTAAATGGTAATAATTTGCTCGTGTCAACTATAAGTGTGCTGTAGATAAATTAAAAAAAATAATATAAGTAAATAAATTTGCCCAAGCTCATTTTTAAAGAAAATAAATGTGATATTCTTTTTTTTTTCAGTGCAGTGCGACAGCTGTGCAGACCGAAAATGTACAAAAAGCTATAAGAACTGCCAAAATAACAAAAATAGCTGCAGAAACAACAGCAGCAACAACAACAACAAGCACAACAACAATCACAACACAAAGCAGAGAAACAACTGTCTCGATTTACGCTCAACGCCTTTACTACAGTTTTATATGGTGAACAATTACGGTAAGTAATTTATTTCTGCTCAACTGAATTAGAAATCTCTTAGCACTAAGCCAATGCCAAAGCATTTGCTGAGACAGTCAGTCCCACAGGGGTTGTCTCATTCTCAGCTTGTGTCTGTGTGTGTGTGTATGTGTGTTTGTTTTTGTGTGAGTGTGAGTGGCTTGGTGTGTGCGTGTCTGTTTATGAAGATACTATAAGATATGCAAGAAAATTAATAGTACTACATTTTTTACAACACGTTTGTCTCGGCTACAGCGGCGCTGCTAGTGCGATAATTCATTGCTTGGCTCTGCTTCTGCTTCTGCTTCTTCTTCTTCGTGTATTTCTCCTTCTCCTGTGTTTTCTGCCTGCCACGCACTTCCTGCCAGACAGCCAGCCATCCTCTGACCGCCTCTCGACTACCTCAGCACACCCCTTCAACACTCACTTTCGTTACATTCTTGCTATAATCGGCTTAGTGTTCGCTTACGGTTTGCTTTTTGCATTGCCTGCGCATTTGTATGTGCGAGCATAATAGTTCCCCCCATATCGTCTCCATCTCTCTTTCTATCACTCTCTCTCTCTTTATTTCTCTCTCTCTAGATTTTAACAGCTCTTTCTTTGACCCCTTCCCATTGTGTTTATTTGCACCAAAGGTGTTAAGTTGCTATTTTATTTCATTTTATTTCATTTTGCTGTGAGCCATTTATATACTTTGAAAGCAAAGCATAGAATTTTGTTAGAACTTTCTTTAATAAAGTTAAGTTATTGCAATTAAAAATTAAGTTTTATTGTAAGTCAAGTGTTGTTAGAGCGAAATCCTTTCCCCTCGTCAGAGAATGCCTGGATAAAAAAATATAACTCAGTTCAACCAGCGTTGTGTTTATCAATCAAAGTTTATTCAAGACTGTAAGTTAACATTATAATTATCGATTAATAAGAGAATTAACATATGTATTGTTGCACGGTTGCATTGAATGTAAAAAAACATAATTTTCAACAAGTGTCAATATGTCTCATCTTTTTTTAAAATTGTTCAACATTAAATGGATTTGAACAAAAAACATTTGTCAAAACTGAACTGCTTTACATCAGTAATTTATTTATTATAATTTATATTCTTTAATGAAATTGTGCTGAAAAATGTTGTACAATTTGGAAGAGGCAACTTACTTCACATAAAGAGCAATTCGCTTGTGTGCTATAAAATCACAGGAATTTTCTATGTATTACAATAAAAGTATAGATATTATTTACATTTATTAATATAAATCAAATTTAAATACAGACAACATTATTTAAACTGCTCCAATTTGGATAACTGATACGTTTTTCAATGCATGTTCAAAGTATTTCTTTTTTAATATTTAAATATAAATATAAATATTTAGATAGTAAGGGCTCTTAGCTAAATTCGAATTAAAAGCAATCCGTTTTTGGTTTTGTGCTTGGAAATGACACCTTTTCACACTTAATTATTATATTAATGCAACGCGTAAAGTTGAGACTGCAAACGGTTTTTTATTTCGATTGAAATAATGTTCAAATTAAAACGGATGTCAAATACTGGCAAAGATGCAATTTAATTAGTTATTCAAACTTTACCCAAAATGTAAGCCATTTCACTCTTATACCCGGCATCTGCTGCTGCTACTTCTAATTACCTATTTAGACACATCAATTTCCACAATGGAGTTTTGGGTTTCGCGAATGGCATCATTGCGAAAAAGCACAAACAAATACCAATTGAGACGCTGTTGGTAGTGAAAGTACGTCGGAACTGCCTGCTCAAGGAACTCAATCCACTTTAGTTATCATTCGATGCACAAAACCAAACTCACTTTTTTGTTAAAGATGTCTGCAAAAGCAGTGCTTTTTCTCTAGTTTGCATAGCCAAGTATTTGTATAAATGTATATATATAAAAAAATTCAATTTCTTTCTAGAAAATTGTATCTAAAACGATGCACAAGAATTATAAATTGTCATTGAGCACTTTTAATTTTATTTAACAAGAATTATGAAAAGAATTTATGTACTTAACCATATCTAACCAGTCTTAGATATTAGAAAATATTTAATATTCTTGAAGTGGTTTATTTGAAACTGTTATTTCTTTAATCATAACTTTTTTTTAAGTCTTTTATGAATGTATTGTCTGTGTCGACACTTTATCGTTTAGTCGATATACTATTTAGATTGCATAATACGATATAGTAAACGCATTAGCGCAATTGGAATTATATGTACAAATTAATAAGGATATAAAATGGGAAAGCTACAGCTCAGTTAGCCATCTACACTTGGCTCACAATGTTAGCCTTCTTTTCGATACCGCTTTTGCTGTCCATTCCAGTTAGACACTTAACTAACACCTCAAAAGATTGCAACTTTGCAAATAGCCGTTTGTCAATGATTTCATTGAGAAATTCCATAAGGCTTTTGGTAATGAAACGACCGAAAGGACATCAATTACCAACTCCAAGTTGAGGAACCCAAATTTTTTATAAAGATTTTTTTGATGAAAATTTGTATAGATTATTTGCAAAATAAGCAACATAAAAGGAAAATCTATCCAAGTATATGAATTCCGCTTAAATATTTAATTTAAATTAATTTAAACAAATTTTAAAAATCTTTATTATGTGACACAAATTTGCATCTATTTGATCGACGATGCTTTGTTATTTTTTTAATGGCAATAATAAAATCGAAATGAAATGAATTTATTATAAAAATTTAAAATTGTGACAGAAAACTAAAAAAAAAACCTTTTGTGTATTTTTATAACTTTTATTGAAGGACTTAGTGCTAATGCTTGAAGCAGCTGCAGCACTTCTGTGGCAAGGCAATGTCCTTGCCTGATGTGCTTCATTTGTCATAGATATAGATTTAAATGTGTCAACTGATGCTGCTGTTGCTGCTGTAGGTGCTTGAAAAGTCATAACTCATAGACAAGACACTCGAGTGTTGACCAGTGCAATTTGGTGGCCATATAACTGTCACAGCATGTGGCGTGTATGTGTTGCAAATGTGTTGAAATTGGGCCGCAACATAAACACGTCACAAACTGTTAGCAGTGCGCTCAAGTGCAGCTGCAAATATATATATATATGCAACATTCACGATTCAATTACAGAGTACGCTAAAAAAAAAAATAAGAAGAAGATAAAGTAGAAGAAGAAGCAGAATAAGTTGGAAATAATAGTATCACCAGCATCGCACACAAAATATCTATTAATGCGCATATATATAAAGCTGGAGTCTTAAGCTTGCTACAAATATTCAATGTGTGCACACAATTCAGTGCCAAATGGGATTTTGGGCTAACAGTAGCAACACTAACAACAACAACAACAACAACAGCAACATCCGAACAGGAAGCAGAAGAAAGTGGCAACAAAAACTGCAGAGAATCGACTAGACTTTATGTGCATGTTAGGAAAAGTGCTGGAAAACAGCATCCAAGCAGGAGGAGCAGCAGGAGCAGGAGCAGGAGCAGCAGCAGGAGCAGCACCAGCTACTGCCAACACACGGAAGTGAAAACGTTTCACACTCCAATTGCTCTATTTATTCCTCCACCACCTCTGCTCGTTGCTTAACCCCCCTCTGGCCAACACACTCTCACGGAAACCCTTTTGGCTGTTGCAATTCTTGGAAAAGTTTACGTTGGGGCAGGCGGCACATAAAATAGTTTTAAATAAGAAAGGCGAAGGCAAATAAACAATTCTATTTTTCTTGTTGGCCAGCACTATGGCGCAAGGGGGGGGGAGGGGGGCGTGGGGCGTGACAAGAACAGTGTGCAATAAATGTAAAGCTGCTGGGCGCATGAAACTGAAAATTTCCAGTAGCATACTTTGCGGCAACAGCCACGTGCATTGGCACACTAACACACACAGCGTGTGCGTGTGTGTGTGTGTATGTGTGTGTGTGTGTGGGTATCGCGGTTTCCATTTAGTTGGCCGTGTGAACTATTTACATGCACATGCACACACAAACACAAAGCCTGATGCCATTTTTAAAGGCATTTAAAGCTTTTATTTTATACGGCACGAATATCTGCGTAGCAGCAACTGGAATTGTAAATCACACACACACACACACACACCGACACCCCCATTTGACCAGTTGATTTAAATTAAAATACGCTGGTTGTAATTAAATTGACTTCTTCATGTTTGGCCCTTTTGTTTTTCACATTTGCCATATCAAATGCCAAAAATTATGCAACACATGCGAATGCGCAAACAGCTGTTGACATATTCCGCCAGCGGCCATTTTGTAGTCCACTAAACAGCAAAAAGGGCAGAAATCATAAAAGATATATATACATATATATAAAATATATATATAGAGTTGCCATTGAGATGTGCATTTTTGTACAGTTCAGCGCACAAAATGGGCACAGGTAATAGCAAAATAGCATTGCACACGTTCGAAATGCAAACAGCTTATGACAACATTTTAATACGATGTCAAACACGTTTTGCATACTACCAAATTCAATTTCATAACCAATAATGAATACCTTATATAGCGCATGAGAGTCTTTACCCAGATTTTATGCATTTATTTGCCTATCTTTGGCAAAAATATTTGTGCATTTTTAAGAGCGTTATTTTAGCCACAAAATGGTTTATTATAACGTTGCCGCCATTGCCTGTTGTTGAATTCTGCGGTTTGCCATTCTGCTGTACAGTCCACACCCCAGCCCCCAATGCCACAAAAACGTTTAAAAAAAGTAAAAAAAAAAAAAAATGTGAGTTTCAGCGACAGGCTGCCATTTGCATTGGGCCATGGATGCTTTGGTTCAGTTTTGGTTATAGGCATAAATTCTATTATAAATACCATTTAGCGCATGCGAGTTTTGCAACTGTCAGCAATGGAAATTGGAAAAAATGAATATTGAGATATATATATATATAAATACATAGTCTTCTGTATATGACTATTGGAGGCCAAAAGCTGTTTGCACTACCAATATTTGTGGTTTCTAGATTGAAAATAGTGCCACATATTTGCTATTGGAATGTGTGTGTGTGTGTGAGTGTGTGTGTATGTTTGTTGTGTGCATTTGACGCATAATCAGATTTGAAAATTAAATTTGTGGTTTTTGATTCTAAGATATGCTGGACAGTTATACAGTGCCTGTGGACAGAGGCAACAGTCAATTACTCCACATAATGAATAAATACATTTTTTTTTTGCATAAAATGTGAACAATTTTAAAGGTATGATTTGAATGCCATATCTACTTATATTTAAAGCTACAACAAACTATAATTTTCTGTTTAGTTAACTATGCAAAATACAGTTTGTTTAATTAAGTTATTTTTATTTGAAATTGACTTTCAATGTGATGATAAAGAAATGCGTTTACTAACAATTAAATTTCTGTTAATAACAAAAGTAAAACGATTTTGTGCTAAACAATCAAACAGGTAAAAGCATCTCCGACTTCATTCAGTATTTATATTCTTAATCAGAATCAGCCCGTCCCTTTGCCGTTTCTTGAAATTTCGCTTTTTGTGTACAAAATTAAGTTAAAATATTTTATCGACAATTACACCTGTTTCGGAAATTCCGATGTTCAATTAAAGCCACAATTTTATATTAATAGGTTTCTGAATTATAAATAAAATACCTTAATACATTATGGACAAACAGTAAAAATTAAATCCAGATCAGATCAGAAATTCTCATATTGATGTCAATCAAGCATTTGTGTGTACAGATATCCATTAATAATTTATGCGGAGTTCAGGATTTAAATGTTCTCTGAGTTTTTCCATCTCAATTTCATAAAATTGACAAAATCTGCAACTGATTAAAACTAATTCGGATTGTGAATATCAACAGACCGTTGAATATTGAAATTTATTTTGAGCCAAAAATATAAACAAATAAATTTGATACGTTTTTAAGTCACGCAAATCGAGTACAGCTTTTTAGGAAATTTAATTTGCTTAGGTCATATTTAAATTTCAATTTAACATTTTGTGCAATTAATGCCATGAAAATCGTTCGACTCGTCAATTGACTTGAAGTTGTCCTCCTCTTTGGGGGTCGTAACGACATTCCGCAAATGATGGCACGCTCAATCAGCATAATGAAAAGGACGTGCCTTTTCAATTAACTTGGCTTGCCGACAATAACAAGCTTTAATTAAGGTTTAATAAACGGATCAAGCCCGCGCGAATAACACACATTACACATCCGACACGTGTAACGGTTACTGTGTATGTGTGTGTGTGTGTGTGTGTGCTGTGGGCATTGCAAATTAATCAAATTAGCATCGTTAGTTCTTGGCATAAATCTTTCCATTAACTTTAAGTACAAAATATCTAAATGAACAACAGCATCTATGATTATTTATACAGATTAAACATAATTTAAAGAAAAAAAAACTTGCTTGATTTATATTAAAAATCGGCGCCACTTGTTAACATTAATCAACATGATATATATTTTTTTTTGTACTCGGAATTCATTTGAGTTTTGGGCTGGGCAAAACAAAGCATTTTCTTAGAATTGAACTGGTCATTAAAATACAAATTGTTTATTATTTCGATGAATGTATTTACGGATCAGATGCCGCACCAGCTCAGTGTGTGAATTAATTATTTGTTTTTTAAACAGTTTAGATTTTAAATAACCATTAGCAAATGCCTTAGAGCACATAATTATTAAAAACATGAGGTTTGAATTTTTTTTAATATGCTATGCATATTTTGAAAGAACTTGAACTAAATACAAAAAATGTAATAATAAATATTAAGAAAATCGAAGAGACAAAGACTTTTAAGTTAAAAACATATTCTTTTATTATAATATATTACATTAATATTCTGATATGTTATATAGTAAATTGTGGGAAATGTTGTATATAACCGAGACAAATTATGACAATTTATGTCAACGTATTAACACTTAAGAGAGAGCAATTATGTAAATTAATTCTTTTTAAATGTATATATATTGAAACCCCATGACACATAATCAATATAATCGTAAAATTGTCAATTGTACTTATCACTTGCTGGACTGCAACTTATGAAGCTCAATTAAAAAGAAATGTGCAAAAATATTAAAAGTGTGATATGCAAAAAATAGATTTCAGTTGGTCCGTGAAACTCTGCTTAAAATTTTGACGTTTAACACTTATTCAATTGGACTGCTTCTGCTCCATGTTGCCCAGCTTCTTGGACAGATGAACACCAATTCAACATTATTTGAAATTAACCCAAATCCAACAGTCATTGTAAATGATATCATTAGGAAAGTGCACAAGGAAAGACCCATTGAGACGGTGTTATTTATGACTCGACGTAAGGATATCAATTCCCTTCTGGGCGAAACCAATCCTCTGGGGTTACCAACTGTACGCCTTGATGAAAAAACTTATCTGGTTGTAAAGGATAACTGGAATAGTGTGACTCTCGCTGTAGTTTGCATATCGGATGTTGCAGATGCCACATTGCTGACTGTGTTGGCACATCACCTTCATGGGATGAGAGAGACTCGCATCGTAATCTGGTTGCACTATGCATCCTCAAAACTTGAAGAACATCTTACAAAAATCAAAGATGCATCGAGCACTTATAACTATGTTAATCTATTGGTTTTGCTTGACTTTAAAGATTCGATTGTTGCCATATCCGGTGACAAGTCTTGTGCATGTCGCTGATTTAAGTGACAAAAAGATCTTTCCCAAGATGTGGCATAACTTCAAGGGACGGACGGCTAGCGTTTTTCCAGATCTAATGCCACCACGGAGTTTATTGGGAAGAGAGCCACGCACTGGAGAGCAAAAACTGTGTGGTTCCTCAGACATATTTAACGTAGAGTTTGCAAAGAAATACAATATTCGATTATTGAATGAGATGACGACATTTGGAGAACATTTTATAATGTTAAGAAACGGCTGGATTGACCTACCTGGCCGACCCTTGCCAGTTAGGGGAGGGAAATCCATGAGTTCAGATGTAAACTACAATTTATTTTTGGAATGGTGCAATGCCTTGGTTATAGTTCCATGTGGCAAGGAAATAAGCATTGGCGATGTCTTCAGAGGCTTACGAACATATTCGACAATAGTTTTGGGAGCATATTTAATTTTTGTCACAATTGAAACTTTCATTATAGCTGCGACTAATTGGATTTTTCGACGCAAACCTTATTTAATATATTCCACATTTGTTCTAAATATGCGAGCATTTGCTGGGGTTCTTGGACTACCGATGCCTCTGAGAAAAATAAAATCAGTTTGTCCCTGCAACAGATCGTAATTATTATGAGCATTTTTAGTTTAGTTTTTTCCACTTTTTTTAATGCCAGCTTGAGCACTTTGTTAACAAAACATTCTCTGAACGAGCATGTGCAAAATTTTGAGGAGTTACGAAATAGTGGATTAAATGTTTTGCTTTATGAATTGCTTAAATCAAATGATGAATTTGGTATCGAAATGCTTGAGAAATTGGGTCCCAATTCTCAATTTGTGTCAAATGAGAAATATATAAGAATGTTATTTACTTTCAATCATAATTATGCTCAACAAACATTTCAAAATTTGTGGACAGTCGTGGACAATTATCAAAAGTCTCTTAAGCTAAATTTTTTTTGTACTTCTCTTGGATTACGAGTGCACAACTGGTCAATTAGTGCTTCTCGTAAATAAAAATTCAATATTTACAGAAGCTTTAATTGAATTTATTCATTTAACGAAGAGCTTTGGCCTAGAAATCTATTGGGAACGTAGTGCTGGTCAACAAATTATTCGAAACATGCGAAAAATTGATATTGATGAAAGAATTTTCAACAATCAAGTATTAACATTAACACCCTTAACTATTGAGGACTTAAACTGGCTATGGAAATTGATCAGTGTTTCCTTTAGTTTAGCTGGTTTGGTTTTCATGGTCGAAAATTGTCTAGATTATTGGCTAAAGAAACGAGCTGGGAGAGAAATCATTATAAAATAAATAAATAAATTTACTGGTGATTAAATTATGAAAAAAAAAACAACAACATAATCTTTTTATATTACTTTACTGTTAATCAAAAACAAGTTTGAACTTAAATAATTTTTTATATAAATAATAAAAATATAGTATTTTGTATTACTATTATTAAAATAACTATTATTATTATTATTATTCAGTGTTGTAACCTTACCAATGAATATTATTCAATATATTATAAATGTCTTTGTATATCTGAAGGCAGTGTTGTTTTTTTGAGTCGGAATATTGGAAATTATTGTGCATATTATTATAAAATTTGTATGTAAATGAAATAAATTAAAGTTGGTTTAATAATATTGCTTATAAAAAAGATAGAAACTAAATTTACAAATGGTCTAATAAAGCATCAAAACTTTGTGATCAAAACTACGACTTTTTCATGCACTGGATTTTAAGGGCTGTTAAAGAAATTACCAAAAACAAAACCATCATAAAGTCAGTTGACCAAAAAAATCAAAGAAAATATAACAACAAAATAAAATGAAGATCATTCGCTGTATGCTTAAGAAAATTTATAAATTCATTATTTATATATATATATTTATTATTAAACATATGTATTGAAAATAATTACGAGAAAAAAAAAATTATTTATATAGTCTAATAAATTTACGTAATCTGAGAAGTTTGAGCTTTACGTCATAATATGAACAACAAATAAATTAATGTTCAAAACAAACTCACAAATTGGGCATTTAAAAAGTGTTTTATGATCTGGAGCCATAAAAGTATTTCAACGATTTTGATCAATCCAAAAAATATTATGTTACCATTAGATGGAGTCAATTGTGGTCCATTCGGATTTCGTCTTGGTGTTTATCGATATGCGATTGTTGCCACCGAATTTCACTTGTAGGACAAATTTTTTACGTCGCAACGTCGACAGCAGAGAGCAGCTGGCTCTTCAGTCGTGAAATGATTGTTGCGCCGCTTGGAACGTGCCCCGTGCGCTTTTATTGTGTGGTAAAAATGATTTAACACATTTTTTTCGTACGTTGCGCATACGCCGCATGCGCCGAGTGTTTTCTAAGCGTTTAACAAGTGTTTTCGTGTGTCTAATGTGACAGTTTCAAAAAATGTGTCAATTGTAAAGGGCAGCCCAATTGTGCTGGCCTAAAATGCTAACAGAAATGACAAACATTTCAATATAAAAATAAAATTGTCAAATAAATAATATGTGTTATATATAAAAATATGAAAGTTCAAAGTGTGTGTTAATTATAATTGGTAACTAAAACATTTCCTCATTCGTTGTGCTTCTTACAGATTGTTTATTGTTATTTGAAACCATTGCCAATTGGTAATTAATTTGCATTTTTCTACGCTTCCGCAGATTGCTCGATTTATTTTATTTTATCAACACCTCGAAAGCAATTTAATGCCGCATGTCGCAATAATTTAGATGCTGTCAAACGATTTAATAGTCTCAAATGTGTGTTTACTAATTTTTCCAAAATTAATGCTTTGCATTCATAATTTAGACGACATTTTTTTGATTACCTTTGTTGGGCCATCTTCAGTTTATTTAGCTACAAATTATATGCAAAGCTGCAAAGCACATCGAAATTGTTTATAAAATCACAATATGCCAAGCGTTAAGCGCTAAGAGCAAAAGGTAAAAAGCAAAAAAAGCAAAAAAAGCAAAAAAAAGCAAAAAAAGCAAAAAAAAAAAACATTAACCCACACACGCCGCCAAGTAACAGATCATCTCATGGAACTCGGAGAACTCATAGAAATTCTGCCTGCCTGCTTGGCTATTTGGCTGGCTAACGGGTCTCGGTTGGGTCTGGCATCAGTCAATGTCAGTTGGCCCGCTGCCAAAACGGCGGGGGCGTGCATAGACAAATAAAAAAGGGAAAGTGTGCGACGACATGGACTGCAGCCGTGTGGATGAGGAGTGTGGTGGAATTTTTTTTAGTTGCGCTACAGAGTAACGGCAAAGTTGCTCAACGCAACTAGAAAAACAACTTTTTTTCAACTTTTACAAGCAATTTTCAGTTGTTCTTTTTTTTCTATTTGTTTTCCATATGTCAAGTACATGTATCAAGTGGCAGACCACAATTATGGGAGATGAATATACTCGGCTGATATTGAAAACATATGTTGTGCAACGAGAAGGCATGCCAAAAATTTCTCATGCTATATTTCATTTTTTATTTTATTAATTATTTTTATCATTTCTTTTTTTTTATCACATTTTTTAAATGCTTAAGCCTACTTAGGCTGGTTTGGCATTGGTGCAAAAGTGCAAAATTTATTGCTCCATTAACATATTGGAAGATTTTATTTTTTTTCACTGTTTAACTAAATTCTGAAATCTTTTTGGAATTGTGCAACAATTGGCATTGATTTACTGACTTATTTTTGTAAATAAAACTTATTTATTAACCACAAATTATGTTGATCGCATCTGCCGAAGGCTGTAAACTTGAACGCCTTTTGGAATGTGGGTCAGTCGTTGCTTTGGACACTGGCTGGATTCCATAAGCCACAGCTACTTATCCATAATTCTGAAATTATATACATATTTATATATTGTATACAAATTTTTAGATATTCTGTTTCGAACAGATTGCTGCATCATTTCCGTTTGTCGGTTTTGCTTATCTTCAATTTCATGCCAAAAATCTAGCCAAAAAAATCTCTTTCTCCCTTCACCTCTCCCAGCCTTTAACTTGTTGTCGACCATTTGACGCTTTCCAAATTTTGCGCAAATAACGTGCAATTTGTATTTTTAGCTTTTATCTATTTGCAAAATAAATAAAATTCAATGGAAAACGCAAATTGCGCCGCACAAATCGCGAAAATTCACAGGCCCCATCAATTAGGGGCACAATCAAATGCAACGGGTCTGGACACATCTTGTCTGCCTGCGCCTTGTTGTTGTTATTGTTGCTATTTATGTTGTTGTTGTTGTTATTTTTGTTTTTGTTGTTGTTATTATTGTTGTTGTATCTACTTATAACACGCGCACGCTGCCGTTTCGCATCATTTATGGTGACGTCAATGTGTTTCCTCTTGAGTGATGGGCCCTACAAAATACTTACTCACTCACTCTCACTCACTCACTCACCATCTCACTCACTCGCTCACCATCACTCACACACTGAATCACTCATCATTTATGTTGACGTCAATGTGTTTCCTCTTTAGTTATGGGCCCTACAAAATACTTACTCACTCACTCGCACTCACTCATTTACTCACTCACTATCCCACTCACTCACCCTACATAATACTTACTCACTCCCTCACCCTTACTCCTTTACTCACTCACTCGCCATCTCTTTCACTCACAAACCCACTTACTCCCTCACTTACTCACTCCATCACTCGCTCCACTCACTCACTCACTTTCTCACTTTCTAACTATCACTCACTCACTCACTCACTAAGTTACTCACACACTTACAAACTCACTAACTCCCTCACTTACTCACTATCTCACTCACTCACATACTCAGTCTCACTCGCTCACTTACTCACTCACTTACTCACTCTCACTCACCCACTCCACTCGCTCTCTGTCTCTTTGGAGGAACATTGCCATTCTTATTGCTGCCTATAATTGGCCTGTTTATGTGCAGAGACTTTCGCGCGCTGAACTTGAAACTCTTTCAAATTGTGGCCACATTGGCGTCGGATTGGAGTTAGCAATTTGCATTGCTTGAGAGGATGAATGCTGCAGTTGTTATTGTTTATGCCAGGGCAAACTGATTAGTTTATTTTTGTAATGCTGCCGCAATTAGAACATTTGCAGAGTGTTCAAGTGCCCGCTGCTGACTCATTGCAACGGATGACACTGGGAAAAACATCAAGTAATTAATTGTTACTTAATAGTTTTCTTTTCAAATATATTAAGAATATACATTTAAGAGGGATTCATCTAAATATAAATTTAAGTTAATTACGAGAAACATTTCTTTTTTTGTTAGAAAAAGTAATATTTTATTGTGTGTTGCTTAATTTATTTATATTATTATTATTATTATTATTATTATTATTATTATTATTTTTTATAGAATAATTCATAAAAACTAATCAATTATAATTATACTCTGATTAAATATTATTGGAGCTAGGAGCAAGTGCGCAAAGTAATCTTTAGTTTTTCTTTGTTCCATATTTATGAATAATTTATATATAATATGTAAAAATAAATTGCTGTGAAAATAGCCAAATTTGTGCACACATAGTTCAAGTAGTTATTTATTTATTATATTTACCTAACTATTAACTGGCTTTTGTGTCGAATTTACTTTTACTTTTACTCAAATTGAATCGTCTTCAGTTTATCAATTGCGAGCACATTTGAGATATGCATAACTAAATGGGCAATGAGTAAAGCAGAAGCTATTGTCGCTGATGTGCTGATGACACATAATGGCTTGCTATACATCAATTAATATTCATAAGCACACACACAATCACACACACACTCACATACACACATATAAGCATGCATTTGAGTAGCGCTAAATCTAAACCGCTGTCCGGCTTACCATCAGCAATATGCCACATTTGTATATAAATATATATATATATATATATGTATATATGTCCCTAGATATGTATCTGAACAATACAATCGCAATTAAAATTAATTATGCCATGTGTCTTTTTGTCAAGTGTAGTTTGCGAGTGTTGCTCATATTTGTCCAGTGTTTGTCATCGCATCGAAGCAATCGCATTTCCAGCACCAGTTCCAGGCCAGCTGTCAACCAGATCGCAGCAATGAGCTCGTCCAAGATTACTGGCTGTAAGTAAACTAAAAATAATAATAATGCTAATTAGCTAATTAGCTAAACATGAACTCTTTCAGCATTGGCAAGTGTCACAGATGCAGACTAAATGTTTTTATATATTGTATATTTATCAACAGGTTAAATGCGATAATTTGTAATAACATTGAAATAAGCAATTAAAACGATTTGTTTATAAACGAAAACAACGAACAGAGCCGATGTGAAAAGCTCTAATAACAACAACAATAACAACAACAACAGAGATGCATATATAAAATTATATATATATATATGCTGCATTTACAGTTGTGTTTGTGTAAAACATCGAAAAGGAATTTAGAAAAAAAATGTTTAATTTGCTGCGACGCACGCGACAAAGAAAAGCGCATAAAAACAAAAACTATGATGTGAGTGACGACGAGGAGAAGGGGCAGGAAACGGCAAAAGCAACGGGAACAGCAAAAGCAACAACAACAGCTACAATTTCAAGGAGCGCGCCGAGCAGCAGTAATAGCAACAATGAGAACCGTTGCGTATTCAGCGCCAGAGCGGGAGGCGAACAGTGCCAAAGAGAGAGCAGAGAGCAAATGGGAGCTGATCGCTGGCAGAGACGCGCTGTCATCGAAGAGTTGGAGGACTTTGGCAGCGACGCAGACGAACCAGATGAAGAGTGGCAATGTGTAAATTTAGCAAAAACAGCTGCTGTTGCTCAGAGTGCTCCGTTTGCTACAATTGCTCCGACTGTTGCTGATGCTGCCAATGGCCATTCAGCAATCTGTTGGCGGTCGGAGAATACTTTGAATATAAATAAAATGGGCGCAGGCAATGGGGCGACAACGACAGGGAGGACAACGAAGACTGTTGTTGGTGCGACGGCGGCTGCTGGGCAACTTTCTGTGGCGGGCAGTCAAAACGAGGCAAACAACGGAGGCGGTCATTGGCTAATTGGCAGCAGTGGCCAAACGAATTCCGACAACAACAATATCAATGGCAATGCTCAACAGCTCAGGCAACAAACGCAAAACGCTGGCACGACGGTAATTAATGTAGACACGGACAAAAAGGTGACTTATCGCCAACAATCGAAGCAATCAATCGAACAGAAACGACAATCGCGTCTATCGCTCGGCAATTTAGCGTTGCATTTGAGTGGCAATCGGGCAGGCGGCGAGACGACTCCAACAGCAGCGGTCGAGGAGTCTGTTGGATCGTCCAAGAAGCGTAAAACACTGCAAAAGAGTCGCGATTTTTTGAGTGAGATTTTCATGGCGCGTGGACGTAATCATCATCAGCGGAATCAGCAGCAACAGCAGCAACAGCAGCAGCAGCAACAGCAGCAACAGCAACAGCAACAGCAGCAGCAGCAACAGAAACAGCAGCAGCACCAGCGCCAGCAACAACAGTTAAAATCAAAAACCGTTAACGACGTTAACGTAATCAGCGCTGTAGAGGCGCTGGCAGCGCGACCAGCGGCGCTAGCATCCGCACACCTTGAAACGAACTCCGACCCCGCCGCGACCGTGTCCACAAATAGTTATCAAATGACGATGTCTAATAATAGCGCACAAAATAAAGAGAGAGAGAGAGAACGCGAACGCGAACGAGAGAGGAGCAATAGCAGCAGTAGCCGCAGCAGCAGCAGCAACAGTAATTCAGCTGGAGCAATGCGTCAGCAGGAGCAGCAGCAGCAGTCAGAGAGCGAAAGCGAGAGAGAAGAGCGACAAGAAGATGCGCAGAGAAACAACAGAGCAGCAACGGCAGCAGCGAGTGCCAATTTTATTCAAGCGGCAAACGTCGAACTGTGCACTGTCGCCGCAGATCAGCAAAGCGATGCAACTCTGCAGCGCAACAGCCGCAACAACAACAACAACAACAACAGCAGCAGCAATACTGGTGACATAACCAGCAACATAACAACAGCAACAATCATGGGCCAAACGAGCGCCAAGCCCAACGAGTGCTCACAATCGGCGCACAGCTCACGAGCCAGCACGCCGCGTGATTTTCGTGAGTCACTCGTGAGCGAGCGGGATGAGGAAATAGCGCCCATAGCGCCGCCGCGACAACAGAAACAGCAGCATCAGCAACAACAGCAACAGTTGCCCAAAATTACAGTTGTCGATTGCAGCTTTGAGCAGAGTCGCAGTCCGAGTCCTGCACAAGCGGAGATTTTCTACGAGAGCAACAACGAGTTGAATATTGAGGAACTGAATGAGGCGCATGTGGAGACACTCGAAGATGAGGTGTTTGCCGCAGATATACCCACAACTGTCTATCAGCAGGCAAATGCCGGCAACGGCGGCCGACCTTGGACACGTCTCACCAATGTCAAGCTGGAGAATGTGCAGGAGGAGGAGGAGGAGGAGGAGGACGCCGAACCCGAACCGGAAGATGATGAGCTGGATGAGGCATTGGATTTGGAACACGATGAGCAGCACAATTCGCGGCAATCGGCGAGCAGCGAGCGCAGCGCTCTAAAAAGCGATTCCAATTTAAGCAGCAGCTATGCGGATTCCGGCATTGGAATGAGCATGGGACAACAGCAACAGCAACAACAACAACAAGCGATACGCAGCTCATCAACGGTTCCCTTGCGCATGCCCTTCATCCGTGACGGCAACTCAACGTCAACGGATTGCGACTGTGACGGAGATGAGCTGTTGCTGCTGCAGTGCGACGAACTCGATGATCAGCAGCAACAGCAGCGTTTGGTGTGCATCGAGAGCATTAGCCTGCCCGATGTTGTTGTCGAGTCAACGTCCGCAACGACGGCAACAACAACAGCGGCAACAAATGCCAGCAACAGCAGTGGAGCTGCCAACAACAACAACAACAACGATGGACATCTCAATATCAATATACAAAATGGCGCCTCAGGCAATTCCTTGGGCAATGTGCATTTCATACCCATTCACATTGAGGGAGTCGCCTCGCCGCGCAGCCGCAGCAGCAGTCCCAAGCAGCGCAGTCAGGACGACAGCTGTTTGGGGCGCAACGTTGAAATTGTCGAGGATTGCAGCATCTTGAATAATGCTGCTGCCAATGAATGCGATCAGGCAACGCTGGAGCTCAAGTAACGTATACGCCACATATGCCCCACGCATTCCAGCAGCAAATCCAAATGCGATGATCTAATTCCTATTTTTTTTTTTTATTTATTTATTGACTCTTTGTTTATTGTGTATTTGTGTATTTGTCTTTGGTGGCATTTCAATTGCAGCAAGTTGAAGTTTTTCCTTTGTGCAACGCAGTTGCTTAATTAATCCATTTGGCCAGACAATTTTCCATTTAATTTTCTTGTTCGCCTTCATTTTAATCTTTTGTCGTTTCATTTTATTCCTCATTCATCCACTGCGTAAATTTGTACATTATTACAGTCAAGATGAGAAAGAGAAAACCACATTTTTAATAGCTTTATCTGCAAATATGTATTGCTCATTAAAATTTTTCATTTTCCATTTTCTTTTTGGTTTTTGTTGTTTTTTTTTTTGCATATGCCAATCATTTTTATACATGTGTTCCAAGAAAACACGAAATTTTATACATGGAAATTTAGCCTTGAAATTATGCTCAACTTTTTATTGACAACTAAAAGCTACAAATATTTATCAAAAATATTTAAATTATTTATTTTTTTTTTTTTTTGTAAATTGTTAACTTAAAGCTTTAAATTTACTAAGTGAACTTTATGCTGTATTTTAATTTTCTGCACTAAATGCTGGCCATGAACTAATACTTAGGAATTTATTTGTTTTATTTTTGGTATTTACTACTTATCTTTCCTGCTTTTTTGTATACTATAAGCCATTCTTTTTTTTTACTTAATTCATTCATTTTTTTAGAATTTTCTTTGCTTCTCATTTAAAATAATTTAACCATTTGTCCAAATACTAAGCGCATAGTTAGCCCCATTTTCACTATCTATTTTATAATAATTGTTTTGAAATGCACTCATTATGTATGTACGCAACTTATAAACAATACATTTGATTTGTATATATATACATTTTATGTATTAAATACCAAATACCACTTGCCCATTGTTTGGCCTTCAAAAAATGATGATGGATTGTGACAGCCGGTCGGCAAGTGTCTCCTACACAAATATGCATACACAAATACATATATACACATATATACATACAGACACATTTGAGAGTAAATATTTATCCGACCACTAATTATTCACAGTTGTATTTATATACAATTATTTAAAATTTAACAAATATCCCAATTGAACCACATTAAGTGGCAGAAACATTTCCATTTTGGTAATTTTCACAATGCACGTAAATTATGTGAAAATAAATTCGCAATCGTCATTTCTTGGCAACATTTTTGTTCGCATTTTTCCCACGCCAGTTTTTCAATAATTTCTATGTTTATTTTTTTTTTTTTCATATATATATTCACATCGTAAAATCTGCCTAGAACACGAACCGACTCTGCTCTAGTTTTTCCGGTTTATTTTAGCACTGTTATTTTTTTTCTTTTTGGGATCTGCCACCGGACGCCAAATGCAAAAAGTTACAAAATTAGATGTGTCGAGTCGCATTGGTTTTAGTTGCACTTGAGTTAACAGATTGGCACATGGAAATATGGCCAAGTAAACATTATATTGGCCCATCAATTGCTTAGCACTCTTTGAGTGTTTACAGATTGCCCAGCACAATGGGGCGTATGCGTAATCGCTTTAATGTGCATATAACTTATGTGTGTTGTGTGTTGTGTGTTGTTTAGCTAAGTAAATTCATGAACAACTTGGGCATAAACAAAATCAATAGCAGCACGCTAAAAAGCATTCTTAGCCCAACAACAAAACTTATGCCAAAATAATTGAAATAGCTTTGCAAGATACATTTCGTATATGTGTTGTGTTTGTGTGTGTGCCTGTGTGTGTGTGTGCATCTTTTGTGTTGTGCTTGTATCTGGTAACTGACAACGCAGAATCGTGTGTCAGAATTTTTTTGATAAATCTGTCGCTGATTGTCGCCAGACTCGCCAGAGTATCTCTAACACTTGCCAAAAGTGCACAGCGTTTCTCATTATAAAAATAGATTGGCAACAAAATCAAAATGAGTTTAATTCAATTAAAGCGTATTTTATTTTGCGTTTAAACAAAAACAAATATTATATAAGTGCGCATGTCGCTGACAACGTCGACAGCAAATTATGGCATGAGGAAGACATTCCCAAAAACACACTCTTTTTTCAATTTTTGGCTATTTCTTGCACCTCATTTTCATTTCACGAGTCTTTCGATTCAAGTGCGTCAAACCGTTTACATATATAAGAAATCAACTTATATATAAAAAAAATAAATATATATATGTGTGTGTGTGTGTGTGTTGTGTGAATGTCTGCTTTCGATAGGTGTGTGTTGTTCAATTCAATTGAAAGTGATTGACAAGCAGCTCATAACTGAAACTGAACAGACTTTTTTTTTGCATATTCCTCAAACTACTTCAAACATCAAAAGGAAAAAATCTCTTTATATTTTTTTAGCTGCTCATCGATCTGTGCTAAGAATCTTAGTTATATTCTGTGTGTTCCAGTACAAAATCAAATTTTATTCGTGTTTTTTTTTTTTTAGTAATTTGCAAATCCTTTTAAATGTATTTTGTCAGTTCTTAAAGTGAAAGATTGGTGCAAGATAGGCAAGAAATCTAACATATTTCGAGAAATAGTTATCAAACGAGATCAGCATTTTTTTTACATATTTAAAAATTTACTGCTATATAAAAAATTTATTAACATGAATTTAAAATTAAACAGATTTTGTATTTAGCCCAGAAGAGCTAAAAAAAATTGCTAGAGAACGAAACAATCCAATTCTTTTCGCAAACAGAATTTAGACAAAAAGAAGACTCAAATTTTTAAATATTAATATTCAAAATATTAGCAAGTCTAAATTAAATTTCAGATTTGACATTCAAAAACTAATTTTTAATAGAGTCCTTAAAATGGTTTATGAAAAAGCTATTAAAAAATATAAATGGTGCTACCAATTTTATAGCTTACTTTGTTATACTGCAATTTAAAGGTAAAAAGCAACACATTTATTTAATAAATAAAAACTTTTTCTTATTAAATTATTAAAATTATACAATTTGCATTCAATGCTATAAATAAGCTTATTTTTTTTACATTTTTCTTTTGTTTCTGTTTTGCCAGTTTGCGTCGCCAAGCTTGGTTAGACTAGTATACAGGGTATCTGCCCCACTTGCCACACTTTGTTTATTATTTTTGTATATTTATTTATTTACTTATTTCTTTATGTTGCAGATTAGTACAAGAAATCTAGCATAAGACAGCAGTGCGTGTGCTGATCACGTCTGCTCTCGCCGCTGACTCATTTTGTTTTCAAAAAAAGATTTGTTGTCCAATTTGTGAATATACCCCCAAAATATGTAGAATACTCTTGTCTGTCGCTTAATACCCAAAGAGCCTATGGCTGATTAATAATGACAACAAATTTTTGTTTTAAATATAAATTATAGAAAAGAACTGAAGCTGCAAAAGACGCGTTTCAGTACACAGCTCGAAAATGCGCACAAAAATCTTCAAAATCTGGAGGCAAAAGTGGGTGATATGCAATTAAAGATACAAAATCTGGAAAAGGAACTATCGATTAAGCAATGGAATGTGGACAGTAAGTGAAGTGTGAAGCATTAAAAAATTTAAAAATATATATTTTATATATGCAAATTGCAGGACTCCAAGGAGAATTGACGGCGGCACAAAAGGATGATGAATTTGTGCGCAAAAAGCTGAAATTGCTCGAGGATGAGAAAATAAATCTGCGTCACAAATACAGCGATGATGAGGACGAATTCCGGCGCAAATACAGTGAGTTCCAAGAAAAATGCAGTTGAATGAAAATGAAAACAACTCTTTTTTTTTAGACGAATTGGAGGCGGAATACACCGAACTAACCGAAAAGTACAAAGGGACACAGAGTTTGGCGAGCCACCTGCACAGTCAGGTCGCAGATGCACAAATTGAGGCGGAGGCGTGGAGAAAGGAGGTGGCCAAGATACGCGATGAACTGGAGGACCAAATACGCATACTCAAGAATGCCCTGGACAATTCGGAGGCGGAGCGAAAAATCTGTGAGGATAAATGGCAAAAGGAGTTTGAAATGCTGCGGACCCACAATCGAGGTGCGTCCAACACACACACACAAACACACACACACACACACACATATATAAAGCACATATCATCACCCATTCCTTATCTGTTTTGATTACCAGAGCGCGAGGACAACTTGATGATGGACTGCGAGTGGCAGCTGCGTCAGATGCAGCGCCAGTGCAAGGACAAACTTGACAAATCCAATTACGAACGCAAACAGGCATCGGCCAAGGCCGAGGAATTGGAACTGGAGCTGCAGTCGCGTCTGAAGGAGGCAGAAAGCTTGCGCATTTGCCAGGCACAGGTGAAGTCCTTGAGCGGCGTCATCAACGAACAGGAGCGCTCCATCCAAACCCTGATGCACCGCATCGACAATCTGAAAAGTGAACTCGAAACGGCCAACAGCAATTTGGAGACCCAAATCGAGGCTGTGCACAAGATTAAATATCAGTGTGATAAGTGCGTTTCACATTTTATTTATTTTTTATCTATTTTTCTGGTTTGAATTCGAACAGTTCTCAAACAACAATTGCAGCGCCATTTATGATAAGGAGCGTCAAATGATCTATCGCATCGATGAGGTGCGCAACGAAGCTGCCGCCTTCTGGGAGAATAAACTTTAGTAAGTAATCGATTAAAATATAAAGATGGAAATAAAGATAAAGTCGAAAACGAAGATGAGATGAAGATAATTAATATAAAGATAAAGATAAATATAAAGATAAAGATTAATATAAAAATAAATATAAAGACAAACATACATAAAGAGATATAGGTAAAGGTAAGGGAAATGATAAAGATAAATGTAAAGAAAAAGATAAATGTAAGGGTAAAGATAAAGATACAGATATAGATAAAAATAAAGATGAAGACCAAGATGAAGATGAGATGAAGATAATTAATATAAAGATAAATATACAGATATAGATAAAGATAATGATAAATATAAAAATAAAAATGAAGATAAAAATAAAGGTAAAGTTAAAAATAAAGATGAAGATATAGGTGATGATAAAGATAAAGATAAAGATAGAGGTAAAGATAAAGTTAGTTAAAGTTAAAGTTAAAGATAAAGATAAAGGTAAATATATAATGACAAAAATAAAGATAAAAATCAAGATAAAGATAAAGATAAAGATGTATATAACGATATAGATAAAGATAAAGATAAAGAAACAGATGAAGATAAAGATAGAGATCAAGATGAAGATATAGATATAGATATATATAAATATATATAAAGATAAAGAAAAGTTTAAAGATAAAGATAAAGATAAATTTAAAGATAAAGACAAAAGTAAAGATAAAGATAAATACAAATATAAAGATAAAGTTAAAGATAAAAATAAAGATAAAGATATAGATATAGGTTTCGGTATAGATATAAATATAGATATAGATATATATATAGATATATATAGTTAAGAAAAAGATAAAGATAAAGGTAAAGATAAAGATAAGGATAATGATACAGATAAAGATAAAATTAAAGATAAAGATAAAGGCCTAAATCTATAATAATTTATCTTTATTTATACAGTTTCCTTTCTTAAAATTATTTAAAAACCAACTTTGGTAAATTCGATTTGACAGAGTTTTGATAAATTAATGAAGTGCATTTCTAGAAGCTTTCAAATGTCAACAGACAACTGCTAAAATCTCACACAGCAGTCATAAATATTTTTTGGAATTTTCTACATTTTTTTATACTTTTTACAAATATTTTCTATTATTGAGAAATATATCTAAATAACAAATAGCAAAGAACTCTTTTCCAATTTTAAGAACATTTATTTTTGCTCGTATTTATAATTTAAAAGAAAAAGAAAAAAAAATGTTTGCTGTTTTTTGGGCAATTTTTTGACCCACATTCTTGCTTGTAATGTGATTTTTTCCACGAAAATATTTTACTGGCAGAAAATAAGTTGAAAACTGATTGTTCAAATTATGGGGAAAAATCATTCTGACTGAGAAAAATGTTGTTATTTAAATTCACAGCACAGAGATGACAAGACTGACAAATGAACTGGAATCCGTTTATGTGGATGAGCGTCGCGATGCTTTGGACAAGCTGCAGGCGGAGCACATTGAGGAGCTGCGTGCGCTGACCAATCGCTACACGGCCAACGAGGAGGAGCTGCGCGCCGAGGTTGCCAACCCAAAAAACATATATTTTGTAAAATACAAATTCAAATAATTACAGATTGAGGAGCTGACTGAGAATCTGGAGCTGAAGAAACAGGATTTTCTAACGCTGCGCGAACGCTCCGACAATGCGCTGCTGCAGACGCGAATGCATCTGGATCGGGCGGATCGGGAGTATCAGAATGCCATGAGCCGCGAGGAGGATCGTCGCGTGGAGCTGGAGGCGAAATTCAAAAAAGAGTTTGAGGAAGAGAAACAGGAAATGGAGGAGAAATTCTGTGAGCGTTTGGGTCAAGTCAAGGAGGAGTTTGCCAAAGAGCTGCAGCTGTCCACACAGGAAATGGTGGAAACGCATCGCAAGGAGTTGGGTAGGCATAAGACAGAGATAAAGAGAGAGGGAGAGAGAGAGAATCAGCTCAACATTTGATTTTTTTTTAATAGAAACCCAAAAGTCCAAGCTGCAAACCGAAAGGGAGGAAGCGCTCCAGGAGCTGGTCGAGCGACATCGCGCCAAAATGGCTGCTGCCGAGGAACGAATCAAGTGAGTGGCTCTAATTATTGCCTGCAACCCTGTAACTGTACCTATAACTGTTCCTGTAACTGTACTAAACCAAAATATTGCCAACTGTAGCAGCCCTAATTATATTTTTGTAGTGCCTGTTTCGGGGCTCTGATTAAAATATGCTCTTAATATGCAATTCAGTAAAACCATTTAAAACTAAAAGTCTCATAAGCATTTTTTAATTTAAAATTAAAATTTTAAATTTAATTTAAAAAATTTCATTGTCAACTTTTCATTGCTCAAAATTTGTACAATTTGCTTTGAAAGTTAAGCAAATATATTTTTTGCATAAGAAACTGGCCAATCGAAATCTGTCAAAATAATAGTAGCAAACTCAAAACTTATAAAAATAAATAATTAAAGTTTTCAAAACTGTGCAAATTATATGAAAATTTTATTTAAAAACAAGAATTAATTCTGAAAAAGTCAGCATTTAAAATTTTTTTTTTTTTTTAATTGGAAAGTTGGATAATTTTATGAGATATTTTGTGGGAACGAAGAACTTAAAAACAGACCAAATGTAAGAAAACTAGTTTTCTAAATTAATTTAAACAGACTTAAATAAAAAAAAAAATAATATTGCAATGATAAAGCTGATTTTTGGGCAGAAAAATTAAAGAATATTTGAAGAAAAAAATTTGTCAAATTGCCGGGCATAT
Source organism: Drosophila longiperda (assembly GCA_035042125.1). NCBI lineage: Eukaryota > Metazoa > Arthropoda > Insecta > Diptera > Drosophilidae > Drosophila > Drosophila longiperda. Next base: position 673,831 of record JAWNLV010000010.1, read on the forward strand.
TTTGAATAGAGTTTAGAGTTGTCCTCTTGTTGTTGCATGCCACCTCATCTCATCACATGTTGCCTGCAATCGATTCATTTCATTTACTCGTATTTTGTTCTCTTTTTTTTTATTTTTTTTTTTATATATTATTGCGTTTAGCTGCATTGGTTTAGTTGGTTCGAGGACAACGCCTCTAGTTACCACCGCCTTGTGTGTGCTTGCGAAGGGGGCGTGTCCGTATATGCCCACACTATATGTGCTATATCTGACAATGTCGCCACTGATTGCGTTAGCATGTTTAGTGTTCAATATAATCGCTGTGCTCTATATCAAATATCGTCATCTGTTGCGCGATTGAGTCAACTGTTTACACTAATTTTAAGTCTTTTTTCTCAAAAAAAAAAAAAAAAAATATAGCAATGTGTTAATCAATCAATCAATCAGACAAAACAATCAATGCCTGCTTTGCTATCGTTTTTATATATATATTTATATATGATATATGACTATATCTTTTACTTACTTTCTCTTTTTCGCTATATACCTACGCAATCTCTCTCTCTATATATATGTATATGTATTTGTGTGTCTGTGCTTGTGTACAACCCAAACAATCTCCAATCCTAACACCTCATCAATCAACAGCGATGTAGAGCTTCGGCATCAGCGCAATCTGAAGGATCTGAAGGCGGCCTACGATGCCGAGAAAACGGCGCTGGACAAACGCGACATTAGCAATGCCAATGAGATCGAGCAACTGCATCGCAAATGCCGCTGCCTGACCAATCTGTAAGTACTACAAATACACTCAACAAAAAAAAAACTACATAAAACAGTCGAGAATTTCGCATGCAAGTCAAAAAACAAACAGCAATTAATTTATTAAAATAAAATACAAATAATAAAAAATAAAATAAAAATTCATAATTGAAAACTGCAGAAATTATGCTTAAAATTGTTTGTAAATCAAGAAATGATTAAAAAAATTTTACAATAATTATTTTCTTTAAATAATCAAATCCTTTTATAAATTCGAATTCTACTTTAAATCTCTTTTAAGTAAAGAATTTTATTTTATAAAATGCTTTTCTAATTGTTATTTATTTTTTTTTACCAAAATTTCTAGTCAAATATGAATTTGTTGCTTGTACTTGACTTGAGCATAGCGTTTTTCTCTGAGTGTATACACTATCTACCCCCAAAACTGAGATTGATCTAATCTTTTGTCCTGTCGTTGCTTAGCCATGTTTTCAATGTTGTGCGCTAAGCTTTCCGAGTTGAGAGATGCCTTTAGCTTTTTTTAAAAAAACTCTCATCCAATTCCAGCTTTGAGGAGATGCGAATGCGCTATGAGCGACGGGATCCGCGTGCGGAGGATTTGCGTGAGATTTCGGAGCTGCGGACGCGCTGTGATAGCCAGGAGCGGGATCTGTTTGTGCTCACCGATCGGCTGCGCGAGATGCAAATCCAAATGTCCGAGCTGCAGCAGAATGGCGATGGTTCGCCACGGAACAAGCAATTGAAGAAGCCGCCGCCAAAGGCGATAGCCACCAGCTGTGATGTCATCTACGAGGAGAACGAGGAGCGTGAATCGCCCGAGCACGGATCGAGCTCGGCCTCATCGAGTCAGGACGATCCGGAGGAGGGTGAGCTGGGCGAACAGGAGCCCAGCGACACCGAATCGAATCACACAATTGAGGTCAATGGCAAGGGCAACAGGGATTGCATCAACGAGGATGATGCCCACATGATCTCCACTGTGTGAGCTGCAAAATGACGGATCTTCTCCAAAAGATCTACGATTTGGCTGTTTTTTTTTATTACTATCCATCGAAATCAGGATCAAAGCGGCGCTCAAACTGAGCTGGACACTTGTCCAGAGGAGTGCTCATCTCTTGTCCTGATCTGATGTCACTTTTATTGCAACATTGATTGAGAGTTTTCAAAACACATGCAAAAACACCTAAAAACCAAAAAACTAAACACATAAAAAATGTAAAACAAATGCAATTTAATTGGTTTATAAAACCGTCTAAACAACAACATAAAAAAAATAAGAACGAAATAAATGTAAATATTTTTAACAAAGTTTTCAACTGAGTTTTTTTATATAGAGGATTTTCAAAAAAACAGGACATAAAAAATTAACACTTAACAATTTTAAATTAAGTGAAATGAAAAGTTTTCTAAAACTGTCTAAGAAAATTTAAAAACTAGGAAAGAAATATATGTAAATATTTTTAGCAAACTGAGTCTTTTTTTAGAAAGTCTCCAAAACAGCTAAAAAAAATGATAAACCATTAAAATTATTACAACAAATGCAACGAAATTCTTTCAAAAAACATCTAAACAAAATTAATTAATAAAAACAAAAAAATTATAAATAATTTATCAAAGCGTTGAACTAAGTTTTTTTTATACTAAAGAAAACCGAAAGTAGACTGATCTGAACAGTTTACATTTATATTTTATATATGTACATATAATTTATTTTTTTATTATTTATTTATAAATGTTAATTTTTAACAACATTTGATTCCATTTTTATTGAAATTGTTTAAAACTAATAAGCCCAATTCAGTCATGAAAACAAATGCTGCCAAGACATAAAATATTCCAACTAACTTCCACAACAATTGCAGATCCTCATTGGTGTACTGAAATTGATTTCGCTAAGTGTATTTAACTAATATATTTCGTATATTCGAAGAAAAATGTCATCGAAAATTTTCTTATAAAGAAAGTTCTCTGGGAAGATGCCAACATTTGGATAAGCTGCGAATAAAGCCAATTTTGCAATCTAATTTTTGTATTTAATCCATCAAATTTCTATTACGTAAAAAAAAAATAAGTTTATTTGTCTTTTTTGCAGAATTTTTTTTTATTTGTTGTCCAAATGGAAATGTTTAAGACTTAATTTATTATAAAAAAGCAGCCCATTTCAATTAAATTTAATGAGTATTTAATTTAAATAGTATTTATTCAATGTATTGAGTTAAAAAAAGAAGTATTTAAAAAAAACAAACTTTAAAAACAAATCAAAAATAAAGTCAGGAAACAATTCAATAAATAATTATAAATTAATGTTAGGAATTGAGTATAATTTTCTATTTTAATTAAATTAATTTTGTTGAATAAAAATGAGTATCGCTCTATGTAATTAATTATGCCAACAAATGATTAAATTTATTATTCTGAATTTTAAAAATTTCTGTCTTAAATCTCCTGTGTGAAATATTTCGTTCAGTGTTTTGCATATTTTTGGCTTCGTTGAGTTTTCTCTTAGTTTCTTTTCACTGAGTTTCGTTCAGTTAACCTAAGTGCTCTTCGGTTCTCTTTGTTTCGTTTGGCTCAATTTGTTCCACGGGATTGTTCAGTTTCTTGCCGTTCGTTTCGTTGTGCCTGTTTCATTCCGTTCTTCAGTTTGGTACTCGTTTCGCGGCTGTTCCACGTTTAGTTGCTGTTGCCGAGCAACTCTTGACGAGAGCGGACGTGCGTTTCCTCGCATCGGCAACGAAACTTAAAACAGGCGATAAAATACAAAACTCGCCAACGCCGAAGGATAAAATAATTACATCTCTTTCAATATCAATTCAATACTTTCTGAGAACGGACGTGTTTTATTGCTTATTCCGTTGCATTTAATAAGAAGTGATAAAAATCGGCATAATTTTAAATCTTTTGCGGTGCATCTTTGTTTCATTAAGCTCGGTTTCAAAATTTCAGTCCAGTTAAATATGGTCAAAATGCAATTAAATCCAAAAACAACTAATTTAACGGTGCGCGCGTGTGTTAAATGATAACAAAAACAAAAGAAAGGAAAATAAAAAGCAGATGTAGAAGCAAAAGAAGAGGCAACGACAATCAAATAATTATAATATGACGAGCTTGAGAGCTTCCCGTGCAGCATATTAAAAGAAATCGTGATAACACACACACACACACACAAACACACACCTCCAGCAGCAGAAGAAGTTAAAAAACAACAGCAAAAGTATTTTGTCTTGTTGTTGTTCCTGTCGTGTGCACGCTGAAAAATCGCCGTTAACATCGTGTGTGTTCCCCACAGCAGCAGCATCTGAGCATCAACAGCAGCAGCAGCAGCATCACCAGAAGAACTCAGCAGCATCAGCAACAAAAACAAACGAGCAATTTTCGTTGCGTCGACGGCGCTGCTGCCGGCGCTGCCTGCAATTATGTTAGGAACAGCGACGTTTTAAATGAAAGGTAGACAGCAATAACAATAACAACAGCAGCGGCGACGCAGGCAGAAGCTGTTGGCTCTCCTTGCATGCAATTAATGTACACAGTTCATTTTGCATACATAAATAACAGCAACAACAACGTTTACAATTTGTGTGTGTGTGTCTTTGCCGGCAGACGCCGCCCCAAAGGTCGTTGGCGCTAAGGTCACACTCGCCAGAGCGAGACAGGGATAGATAGATAAATAGAGAGAGTGTACGAATTTTTGGTGCATGTGTTTTTGCAAGCTTTACGACTTTTGTCGCGCTATCAAAAGGTAAATCCTCAATACGCGCGAGTGTTTCAAAGTTTTTTTGTGTTAACATCATCAACGGAAACAACAACAGCAATCAGCGAAAGCAGCAGCAGCAGCAGTAATCAGAAGGAGAAAGAGCAGGAGAAAACGAAGAAGCAGCAGCAGCATCGGCAGTTGGAGCTACGAAAATCGAATGTAAGTGCCGTTACTTTTATTTCCCTTTTGCCTTTGATGCCCGTTCACATTAGTTGTTGCTATTGTAAATGTTTTGCAGTCCCACCTTCAATGCTGCCTAATGCTCTGCATCCCTCTCTCTTTCTCTTTCCCTCTCTTGAACTGTTTGCCACACTCTCACTCTCTCCTCTCTATCACTCAATCTCTTGCGCTCGCAGCATTCTTGAGAGCGGCGCATTTAAGGATATTCCTAATCCGTTTTATTGATTGCAGCCAGCACAGCTGGAGTGCTCGGCGTGTGTGTGTGTGTGTGTTGTTCTTGTTGTTAGTGCTGCTGGCAATCTGTGTTGCCTTTTTTTTTTTGTTGGTTTTTTATGTTTTTACTTCTTCTTTAGCCACTACTCATTTGGGGTTGTTGTTGTTGTCGCTGTTGTGCGCCCACTGCGGTGCTCTGTTGCTGACTTTGCTTTTCCGAGTTTTGTCATTTCAACTTATTTTTATCAGCTGCCGTCGTTTTGTTGTGTGTATTTGCCGGCTTAAAGCGCTGATAAGCCTCGCCTAATACAAATCAAGATAGTTTATGTGAACAACACGAGAATTGCGCAATAAATATTGTGTATACAAAATTAGATGTTTTACCAGTTTTCAATGAGAATTTAATTAAAATCTGTGATTTAAAAGACCTTTGAATATAAGAAGCAAATTTTTATTTATAGGTTTGTTTTCTAAAGTCTATTTATAAATTTTTGTAGTGAACAGAAAATCAGTGTAATATTTTCATAAGTATGAATTCTGTATATAAATTGGAAATTTGAAATTCCAGGAATCTTATCACTTTTTTTTTTATTTGCTGCTGAAACAAAACTTATATTTCTCTGAAAAAAAAAAAAAACAAAACAGAACTTGATGAAAAAATTAAGAGAAATATGCGAAACAGCTGCCCCCGTTGGGCATAACTCAATAATCACATCAAATGTCTCACTAACCGCAACGGCAGCAACATCAGTGGCAACACCTTTTCCAGTGGCACACACACAATGTAGCTGGAGGTGTGTCCTCAATGGACGTGGCATCCACTGGATGCGGCTGCTCCTCTTTGGCCTGTTGGCTTCTTGGCCAAGCTAATGCCGCACAGCTGCGCGCCATTTAAGTCGCTGACAAGTGTTTTGCCGGCATGTCCGGAATGCGTCTGCAACAGCAGCAGCAGCAGCAGCAGCAGCAGCAGCAGCATCTGCGGCGAAAAGTGGCAGCAAACATTGCTACCAATTATGCGATAAGCAGTCGCCTGCCTTTCGGCCAACTCGGGGCGCACTTTAACCATGGCCTACACAAAATAAAAAAACAAAACAACAAAATGCAAGTCAAGAACTCAACAAATACTACTCGCAGCCAGCGAGCATAAAATTGTGATTGCAATGAATACAAATAAAAATACTAAACTCAAATATTTATCCAAATGCTTCAAGCAAAAAATTAATAAACTTTGAATACCCTTTGCAAATTGTGTATATCAAATTATTTTTATGTGCATATTAAATTTACTTCAAATTTCTGTATGAAATTTATTTGCAATTTTTGAATGAATTTTGAAATTTGCTAAAATCACCTGTAGTCAACAAAAAACAATAATTTTCACGAAAAATTAGTTTTTATTCCATGAAATATTTTGATTAAACCAATTAGTAAATTAAACAAGTAAAAGCTCAAATTGATTGCTTTATTAAATTAAATATGATTTTTTTATATAATTTTTTTTATTATAAATACAAATTTTTCGTAATATTAAAACTAGAAAAATCTTTCACTTTATTTTCAATGGCCAGCAATTTCTGAAACTTTAAACAAATTATAAGATACACGCTAGTTATTTTTTTTTATAATATAATATGAAATTTATTTATACAGAAAATTTCAGAACCAGCTGCAAAAATAATATAAATAAGCGTTTAAAGTAAATGTCTTAACTGCACATGTAATATTAAAGTAATTGGGCCACATTTGCGAAGGGTATTTTTATTTGGGTGTGTATAGGTGTGTGTGTGTGTGTGTAGATTTAAATGTATATAGCAATAATAAAAAAAAAAGTGCCTTGGAAAAGCTAACAAAAGACGGCGTGCGCGCGGCCATCAAACGAAACGAAAAGCGTGCAGGCGCGGCATCAACTACAACAGCAACAACAACAACAGCAACAACAACAACAGCAACAACAACAAGGAGTAACAACTTGCAACAACAACAACAACAACCGGGAGTAACAAGAGCAAAGGGAATGACCTTATGCATTGCAAAACTGCAACGCAAACAAAGAGCCGCTAATGTGAGGGTGGTAAGGAGGCAGGCAGGATGCAGGCAGAGGCGCTGAGAGATCAGCTTGGGCCAAGAGAAACCGGTCGTCAGTGCCTCAGACGACTGGGCTACTGCGGGCAATTGGGCCAAAAGCATAAAAATCAGTCAAGAGTCGCCTCCGCGCTGCGAACATTAAAAGCGACAAACAAACAAACAGACAGACAAACAGACGTACAGGTCCTGCCTGGCAACCAGGCAAACATGGCAGCCAGGGGAGTCAGGGGGAGGCAACGGGTTAAGCGCAACTCGCTGCGGCTGCGAAACCCAAAGCGTGCAGCAGCAGCAGAAATCGATTTTCTTGCAAAAACTTGGCCAGAACACGGAGGCAGCGTGGCACAAAGGGGCAACCGAGCCGAGGCAGCCGCAGGGCTTGAAACGCTCGCATTTTTCGGCCTGCTCTTCAACGCGGCCCATATCCCATTTTGAGCTTGAGCTCGCACAGTAATGGATACGGGTAGTCCACTCTGCTCCACTCCACACCAGGCCAGGCCAGGCCAGTTGAGGCCAGGCCAGTTGAGGCCTGTTCCAATCCACGACCACGTCAACGTTCCAGGTCCAGGTTCAGGTCCAGGTCCAGATGATGCTGCAAGTCAAACTGTCGTCGCTTGGGCGTTGTTTAGTTGTTTTATGCCACGCTGCTGCGCCACGGCCATCAGTAATTGCAATTGCAATTTGGCCAAAGCCACAGCCAACAACAACAACAGCAACCGTCCAGTTGGCCAAATCAGCCAGCTATCCAGCTCAGTTAGCCACTTGGCAGATGAGTTTTTGTGTGCGCTTAGTAAATCTGCAAATTGCATTCGTTGATGTTGCTTTTGCTGTTGCCGTTTGCCGTTCTTGCCCCAAACGGTGACTCGCGAATTGGATTATTTAATTTGTGTTATAAATAAATTTGTTAATGCTATAATTCCCAAGCAATGCTCTCTATCTAAGCCCCCTAGCACCCCACTCTGCTCCCCCCGCTCCCCCGCTCGCTCGGTTTATCTCTTGGGGATTTGCTGATTTATCACTAATTGAAATCATCTGAACTGAAGCCAAGCCCAAAGCACCAACAATAGCAACAAAAGCCACGGCATTTTGCACTCGACTGAGCAATGCTCTGTTCAAGGCCAAATAATTTGTAATAAGTTTATAAAATTTAGAATTAATCTTGCCAAAGTCATAATTATAGCAAAAGCTATTTATAGTATTTTTTAGCTAATTATATTATAATTTATGGCCATCTTTTAAGCTGTCAAATGTTCCTCGGCAGCTTACCATGTTTTCGTATTCCTTTTTGGATGTTATCGGCGACTTTTTGGATGGGGGCTCCATCCTTGGCTTCATCTTGCAGACATTTCTCAAAATAATCAAAATTAATTATATATTCATAGCAAGGGATAAAGATTAATTGCATTTTTCTTAATCAAATAAATCAAATTATGTGAATATAATCAATAGTAAACTATTTATAAAAGAATACAAATAATTGTTTTCGAAAACATATTTTTTTCCAAGAATAAATCAGACTGTCGAAAACGGAACCTCATTTCTACCGATTAAAATACAGAATTTGAATTGAACTGACATAATTATATAAAATCTATAAAAAGTATTTAATGCTGTTAAACCTGATTTAATTGCTGGTCTTACTCTTAAGTAGAATAATTCCAGAATATTAAATAATAAATATGTATGATTAAAGCAAATATCAAAAGTTCTAAAACAATCTTTAAAGCAAATTTATGATTTATTGAGAGCGTTAATTCTCTTGCCTTAATTAGATGCGATAATAATAGAACAGATGCGAAATCATTTGCTCGTAATCCGAATATACCCAATTAAAGATGATTTACAGCGGATGTGAAAACAACTAAATTCTGAAAGAGTACAACATAATTCGAAAACTCAAACTGAAATGTTGATGTGAGAGGAGTGGTGAGGAGAGTGGAAAAGGGGAGGTACCAATGGAGAATGGGGCATGGGGGCTAGACAGTCAGCGACAGTCAGGGCGGGGCTGAAGCTATAAGATATATATATATATATGGATGTGTGTGTGTGTATAAAGAAGGCCTAGACACGCAAAGGCGAAATTTGCATGGACGTAGACCGTTCAGCAATTACCGCTGCTACTGCTGGGCACATCAAATAGCTGTTGTTGCAAGCAATTGTTGTTGTTGTTGTTGTTGTGTTGCTTGCAGCCTTTGCCACCTGCTTGTCTGGGAAATCTGTTTGGCCAAAACTGCGTGTGTGTTCCGCTGGCTAAAATGATGTGACTGTCAATTGAGGGGGGCCGCTAGCTCAGCAACACATTTGGAGGGAGGTGTGGGGTGAAGATTCCACTGCTGTTGCAGTCTGTCTGTGTGCGTCGTTTTTTTTTTTTTTTTTTTCAAGTAGTCTGCAGCGACACCCAACGAGTTGACGGGTTCTCGAGGATTTTTGCCGTGGCTTGCACTCAACTTTTGCTCTGATTTTCTTTTTGCTGCTGCTGCTGCTGCTGCCTTGGCTCATCAGCAAAAACAACAAGTCAACGCAGCGGCATCAATGACAAACAACAACAACAATAAGAGCAAGAACAACAAACGACAACTGGAACGACATGATTTTGTTGCAAGGGGCATCCATCCATCCGTCCGTCCAACAGACGCACATCATCCATTCAAAGTTTTGAGGAGCTGCTGCATTTTTGCCATGTTCTTTCCTTCTTCTTGTGTCCTCATTTTGTTCTTTTCTTGTTGTTTTTGCTGTTGATTTTGCTTTTATTATTGTTACGTTTCGTCTGCCATTTGCAGTACACACACATTGTGTATGTGTGTGTGCTTGTGTGTGGATTATATTTTCTCTAATTTCGGTTATTAATTGGTTTCAGTTTTTTGTCTATTTCAAAAGACCAAATAAATTATTGAAGTCATTCACAATACGAATTATGTAAAGAACTTTATAATTTAAAAAGGAAAGAATATTCAAAAATTAAAATATGAAAAAATAATGAAAACACTGAGAAAACTCTTAATACTAAGGATATAATTAATCAAATAAATAAAGTATAGAAAAAAATGTAAATTCAAATTTTAGCTGGTTTTAATTTAGAGCACAGCTCAAAATATATAACTATTTTTGTATTTCAGACTTTCTCCCAGTGCTTGGCAATTGCAATTTCATAAATTTCATACAAATATTTTCTCGACTTGCATTTCACTTTCTTTTGTACTCAAAAAAAAAAAACCCCTCACAAATAACTGGAAAAAAATAAATAAATGAAAAGACTTTCGAAAAGTCCACAAAAAGGCAATTCTAATGCAAAAAACCAAAACAAAACCGAGAAATATGCGGCATGCAGCATGCAGCCTAGACAAGCTACAGGAGTCGCCTGCAATGTTCTAGATATTTTTTATTTCGTTTTTTTTTTTGTGTATTTTTCTATATTTTGCATTTTTTTTTAGTCTTTTTGGTGGGACTTAAATTGCATTTTATTTCTGCAACGTTGCAAAACATTTATTTACTTTCATGGTTTGTTGAGTATTTGCCAAGCCACAAGGAGCCGGGGCAAGTTGCAAACTGGCAAACTGGCAAACTGGCAAACTGGCAACTGGCAACTGGCAACACAGCGGCAGCATCGCGACGGAGGTAACAACGACGAGCCATGAAAATCGCTGAGAATGGATGACGACGCGTCGTCGCAGAGTTTTCCCAAGCTGAAGCTGTTGACTGCTTTTGAACTTGTGTGTAAATGTGTGTGTGTATGTGTGTGTGTGTGTATGTGTGTGTGTGTGTGTGTGTGTGTGTGTGTCGCATCCTTAGACTCAACAAAACAACGAAGAATCCTCGTTTTGAAAGAGCTCGACTAGCAAGTACCCTTTATGCCAAGTCTTAACTTATCTATAAATTGTACACATTTTAGATAATCAGATAAAAATACACTTTTTGTGAGTAGGTGTGTTTTTTTGTGTGTATTTGTGTGTATTAATGTGTACATGCAACAGAAAATGCTTGGCTTTGTTTTTGCCTTACTTGGTACATACAAAAAACCTTATGTAATTTATACAATTTCTCAATATTATGTCAAGCTTTACAGAAATCCGATTGAAAACAGTCAACTATAAAAATATGTCATTTGTCGACAGATTTTAATCAACAAAATTAACAAAATTAATCTATCTAATTTATACAAGTATTTATATTACAAATTAGTAGTTCTCTCAGTCGTCTCCAGATCTCCAGAATCTATATATTTGCGACTGACACAATCCATATGCCCATATTCAGTGTATAAAAATGAACACAATAATAGAGAAGCTAAACAGGAAAATACTAAAGTTACATGGGAGGGGAAAAGGGGCGGTCGGTTTTTGGCTGGCATTTTGACATACGTTGACATTTGTGGGGCTGCTGCTGCTGCTGCTGCTGCTTCTGCTGCAGCTTTCTTTTGCTAAGTAGCAACGGGATTAAGTCCAAAGCTTTGTCTTTGTCAGTAAAAACGAGAGAGAGGGAGGAGAGGAGAGAAGAGAGGGAGCTGAGCTGAGGCTGCTGCAATTATGCGCTAATTAAATGCTACATAATTTTTCGAATGCCGAAGACAGCTAAAAAATGCATAACATATGTTGCACAGTCCCCAGCCGGAGTGGAGAGGTTAACGTATATCAGAATATTGAGGCAGCAACAGAAGCAGATCAAACCCAGAGCCAGACCCAAAGCCATGCAAGACACACAAAGATCGGAGATGGTGACGGTGACGGTGACGTAGCTGGGAATGGGGATGGAGGAGGGGGCTCGATGGAGACCGCTTTTGTGAGCCGCAGGCGCGGGCACAAGAAACAATTTTCAGAGAGACGGCAAAAGCCATAACCATAACATGTTTTGTTATTAATTATAGTTTACGCAATGCAGGGGACAGGCCGAAGACAACAACAATAACAGTCACTCAGTCTGTCAGTCAGACGGGGCAGACTACCAGGCAGGCAGGCAGCGAGGCAGGCAGCGAGGCAGGCAGCCAGGCAGGCAGGCAGGAAGCTACATTGCTGTTGACCATGTGCCACTGACTCTGCTACTTCTGCTGCTGCTGCTGCTGCTGCCTCCTTGCTTGCAACACACGAAAAAAATAAAAAAGAGTTCACTTAATTTGACGCACAAATGTCAGTCACAAGATGTTGTTTGTTGGCCAGCACTGCTAGCTGATTCACTGAGGCGCGTCAGTTGCTGCAGTTGTTGGCTCGTTGGCTCGTTGCTCTTAGTTTAAAATAACTTAATAACTAATCCGTTCGGATGGTAAAGGACGATGTTAAAACGCAAGGGTTGTTTGCCCAGGGCCAAAAAGGGTTTCAACATCCCATCCAACATGTGGCTTGACAATAAAAATTATCATAATTATATTTAAATTAATATGCAAGCATGGACTTAAACACGCTGAACCAACACACTGCCAACGTGCCACTTCGGGAGCGAGAGCTAACAATTTCCTCGCTCGACAAATGACAGGAAATGCCAAAAACAACACAAACAACAACAACAAGAACAACACCAACAACAACAACAGCACCTTCAAGAGCACTGAACCCTTGCTCAAGGTATTTTTTGTTAAAGTTATTTTACTTATTCGACAGCCGCATTAATTAGAGAAGACACAGAAAATCAAACAAATTTCACACTTTGCGCCCACGCTGAATATAAATGTTCTCCCTAAAAGACTCAATCCACTTTTTTGGTATATTATAATGCTAATTTCTATTATTAGACAATAATTCGTTTATTGAGAAAGCAAATTAAATATATATATACACACTTGGAGAAGAAATTATTCAAATACATTTCATTACTCACCTTTAAGAATCATGAGTAAAAATGCCTAATTATTTAACAGCACTAAAAACAATTAAAAACTTTAATTATATTACAACTTTGCTTTCAAGTCTCGTTTCAAATAAATCAAGAAAATTGAAGGCCACAAAATAAAACAAAAACTGGCAAAGTACAAAAAAGAAAAAAAGAGAAGAAAAAAAAATAATAGAAAACACAATTAACAACTTTCGCACTCAATAAGTAAAACAGTTGTGCACTCTATTTAACTTAAACAACGCAACTTTTATGGCTGAATATTTAAGTGTGTGTGTTGTATAAAAGTTATGCAAGTTTATGTAAACCACAAAATGTGTGCACAAAAACAAAAAAAAACTTGGAATTTCTACTTTTCTTCAGGTTTTTTTGGCTTGCATTTGACATTTAATCGTCAGTTTTATGACGCCCACGCTGCGTTTGCTGCCTTATGAATATTTTAATTAATTTTTATTGTTGGAAATATATCTTGCTGTCATTTCTTTCGTTTGCTTTCATTAATTTATGCAAAATTTGTGCATAGCAGTTGTAGTTCTAGTTGGCGCTGAAAACGGGCGCATTTATTTATAATTTATATTGCAATTAAAAGCTAATATTGTCGCATTGTTGTTGCTGCCTATATATATATATATTTTTTTTTTTTCATCTTAATTTATGCGCATTTTTAATTGCAGCTTCGAAATTCATTCGAAATTCCGTTGGCTTTGTAGTATTTTATTATTTTTTTTTTATTATTATTTTTGGCTGGCACGCACATAAATTAAATAATTTAAGTTAATTTCGCATTTCACATACGATTGTATTATTATTTAATTATACGTTTTGCATAATTTATGCTAAATATTGCATTATTTCGTTTTATTGATTGCTATCACTCATCTGGTTTTTAGTATAATATAGCCTGGTTCTGTTTGATGTGTGTTATTATGTTGTGCACAACTTATTGCATATTTTGTACAGTAAAAATAACCAGAGTAAAAGCTAGTTGCGTATTTATATTTTAAAATATTTATTAAATCATTTAATTGAATTCCCAATTTCATAGCCGATTACAGGGTATCTTCGTAGCGAGCACTCTTGCAACTTGTTTGCTGGTTGTCGGTGCTCATCAGACCCAAATGATAAATTGAGTTTAAAATGCTCTAAACAAAAGACAACTGAATGATTTAGTTGATGTTATTGTTTGTGTTTTTTTGTGTGTTGCTGGCTTTTCTCATTGGCATAATTAATGCCGTACATATTTTTTTTGTGTTTTTTTTTTCGGCGTTGTTTGAGACTGACATTTATTTTGTTTTATTTTGTGACAAACAAATCAATTTACCGTCATATAATTTAGTTTTTGTATTCAACTGATTATTGGCCTAAATGTAAGCAACCAGTTTTTGCTTTACAAGCGTAATAAAATTCACTGCGAGTTAATAAAAAATCGATTTAAATAATATATTGCTGGTAATCAGCTTGCTGAATACATTTTGTTTGTTTAGTAGACTAAAATTAGGCCTATGTTTAATCCATTTAACTGAATTCTTTGTTTGTTTATTTAAGGTCATTTTTATGCCAGAAGCTTTGTTAATTATTTATGAGAATATTTTGCTATTCTTTTGGACGGGGCTCTTCATTAGGCCAACTCAAAGGGCTTGTAGAACAAAGCTCAAATGGCTATTTAGTGCTTTGTTTACAATTGTTATTATAATTATTAATTTTTTTTTTGCTTTTTGAAATTGGTAATTATTTAATGCGACCCGAGTTGTTATTGTTGTTGACAGTAATTACAATAATAACAACAACAACAACAATAGCAACACAAAAAACAATATTTTCATTGCTTTGGGCTACTTAGCTTAATTTGTGTAAAATACATAATGTGTTTAATTGTTGGGGATAGTAAATTGAATGCATTACATTAATGCATAGCTAAAAAAAAAACCCGCTGATTTATATGTAGTTTAGGGTAAGTTGGGTAAGTAGGGAAGGGGGGTAAATTGTTGCTACAGGCCATATGTAGATTAAAGTTAAGCGCTTTAACATTTAAGTCCCGTTGTTGAGTCGAGTTGAGAGTCAAATTAAAATCAAATAAAAGCCAAGAGACAAAAAAAAAACCAAAAAAACCAAGTTGCATACATAAGTGGCTCGGTCAGCGATTTAGATAGCAATAAAATGCTGCTCGCTCACCTCTGGTGAACTGCACATGCTCCATTACCAATTCAGAAATCTTGGCTCGAACAGCAGCAGCAGCAGCAACAACAGCAGCAGCAACAACAACAATAACAACAACTGTGGAAAACATGCAGCAACAACCACGTCGACAACATTGGAGGAGTCACGAACTGCAACACGGCACAACACAGCACAAGCAACTACAACAGCAGCTAAATTGTAAACATAAACAAAACATTTATGACTATTTACAGTTGATAGCGATGAGGAGGTACACACAACAAACACATACACACACACACACACATAGCACACACACACACACACAGAGTTAGCTAAGACCAAAGAACTCGCACTCAATATGTGAATTGCTGCTGTCGAAGTTCAATGAGTTTTTGGTGTGAAAGGGTCAATAGTGTAAATAATAACGAAAAACTGTGAACAGCACATAACAAAAATAACAATAAATACAACAACAAGAACAATAACAACATCAAACAACAGGAACAGCAGCCAAAATCGTAACTTGTCTATCAGTAATTGAAGTGTGAGTTTGAGTCGGAATTGGGAATTGGAGTTGGAGTGTTTTGAGTGTGCGAGTGAAAAATCCATAAAAATATCACACGCAGAAGTGTATATTATTGGAAAAGCATTTGCGATAAGCAATGCAACTAAATAAACAGTTACAGATACAGATACACAAGCATTTATATATATATTCACACACATATATATATATATATATATATAAATATATTAATTTTTATGTATTCGTTCACTTGGAAAAAACAATTGCAACGCATTTTAGAAACTCTTATTACAAACATTTTACTTATTATTAAACAGATTTTCTACAGTTAGAAAAACTCTGGTAACTTTTTTGGAAAAAGATTTTTTCTGCTGATTTCAAATATTTTTTTTATTAGAAATTATAATTCTGGAAAATGGAAAGATTTGGTTTTACATTTACTTCGAAATTATTGCTTAAAGAGCGAACATTTTTTTGACAATTTTATTTAATTGCGATTTTGAAATATGCATGTGGACATTTTCTCTGAGTGTATTTACTTTCATGCTCATCGCGTACAATTGCATTTGGTTGGCAGACAGCGCGACTGGTTGTCCACATTGTCCGCTGTGTCGACTCGTCGACTTTTTATGATGCAATTAAATATGGTGTTTAATGCATTTGTAAATAATAATAATAAATAAAATGCATTTACTGTGCAGCCATCATGATAATGAAGTTAAAGTTTTAAATGCGCGCGTTGCGCTTGCTCTATTTGCCTACAGGAAATAAAAGTGTCATAAAAACTGTCATGGCTGCCGCTAACATACCCCCCTCATCACCCTGCTGCTGTTTACCCCTTGTGTCCATCGCGCAACTCGTTAAAATTCATATGAATTATGGTGCATGTAGACAAAAGGACGTGAGGAAGGGGTTTGGGAAGGCTTTTTGAGCAGCTGCTTAATTTGGGCAATTTCACTTTATTGCCAAGTGTCCATTTTCATTTCCATTCGACATTTGTAATTGAGCATTTTATGGCATTTGAATTTGGCAAAGCTTAGCGCAGTGTTTTATTGTTATTTTTCTTTTATTTACTTTTTGTTTTTGTAATTTGTAAGTGCCTGCTAATTGACACAAAATGCGACTTTACTCACCGAACATAAGCATTTATTGTCATAGTCACATTATTATTATTAGGTAAGCTATTGATGGCAAAATAATGATGCATAATAAAAAGTATTTATGGCATTGAGTATTTTTTATGGTTTTTTTTTAAGACCTTGCGTCAACAAAATTAGTTAAAAGATTATACGAGTATTATGAACTTTACTCTTTGTATTTTTTAAATGCTAATTGTTTACTTGCATTGTGCAATTTATATGGAAAAAAAATATTACATGCGATAAATATGATAAATATTTTGCTATAAGCAGTCGTTTCTCAAATATATACGCAACTTAAGCTTTCAGTTTATCTCGCTTATGATTATCATAAGCAAATATATCGAATTTTCAAAATTGAGCTGGAATTTGTTTTGCTTGGCTAAGATGTCTTTGCATTTTTTGCATATCCTTGCAGCTCTGTTTACTTGGCTATCCTTTTTTTATATATATTTCTACATATTTTATAAGCCCTATTGAAGTGCGCTTGTGTCTGTGTTGCATGTGAGCTGATTGCATAATGCGTATGCAAATAGGGCAACAACAACAACAACAATGAGCAGCTGCAAATGTCGAGAGTGCAGAATGCTTTCATCCAATTGATTTGCTCGTGCCAGCAGAGCCGGGGTTTTCTTTTGATCAAATGCCATTGGCTGGGAAAATGTCAGACCCCTTGTATTTTTTTGCACCCTTTGTTTTGGGTTAAGTGCGCTTTAAACTCATGATACTCAATCAAATTAACGTTCAACTTGAGGCAAGTAATTAAATCTAAAACTAACAATTGGCAACGCAAACAAAAAGGGCAAGCAACAAACACACACACACGCATAGCAGTAGGAGTGTGGAGAGGGGGGGGGGGTGTATACATAATAGCAACAATTTTCATATTAATTTTCATAATTTTCCAATGTTGACAACAGAGTAAATATAAATACACGCAGGCAAACAAGCCACAAGGCAAAAAAAGGGGCTAACGTTGACAGCATTGCTGCTTGCTTGAAAGAAAAAAAATAATAAAAAAAAAACAAAAACAAAAGGCGAACACTGAAAAGGATACTTAACGTGCCAAGTACAATGGGGTGTAGGCAACTGGACACTAGGCACACTGTACACTGTCCACCATCCACCATGACGATTCTCGCCTGGTCACTGTTCACTGGTCACTTGTTGGTCAGCCAAACGACAACCTGCTGAGTGTCTATGTGCGGCAATTCGCCTAATAACCCCTCCGACCAATGACAGCAGAGGGCAACTCTAGCTGTGTGTATGTGTGTGTGTGTGTGTTTGGGTGTGGGTGAGTGTTTGCCGCCTTGCGGTTAGTTTGAGCTGTTGACTTTGCGGTAAGCACTTTAAATTGATTAAGTTGAACTTGTCTCTAACGCTAAAATCGCGCACTCTTTGTGGTCGCCCCCCCCCCCCCCTCTCGCCAGCACCCTCTCTCCCGCTCTCTCTCTATTCACAGCTAAATATGTACTTAATGCCAAAAGAACTGCAGCTGTTTTTTGATTAATTCATGGCTCTACACTAGACAAAAAAATATGGCTCATAAATTAAAAGCTAATTTTTGAATTTATGTTTATAAATTCAATTTTAAATTTTGTTATTTCATTATTATTAATATATAAAAATGTAGACTTTTTTTGTATATGAAAATAAATTAAATATTTTTGTTGGCAAAATTTTCTACTTGAAAACAATCTCTCTTTTTTAACTTACAGTATTTTTTTTTTTTAGTTTTTCGGGGCAATTTTAATTTTTAGGCAATTTAGTAAATAGTTGGCCAAGGGTTTTTCGTAGAGTGTAGCTTGTAGTTTTTTCGAGAGCGTGCACTCAAATGACGTGTAAAACGGCTGGCAAAGCAAACTCGTGAGACATTTAAGCACTTGAATGCCAGAAACTTGAAGTAATTTGCGACGTCTAAAAGACTACCTCGGTTGCCTGCGACTGCCTCCTGCAACTTCAAGCGTCGACTGTCACTCGCGAAAGTTGGCCAAGTTAAGCGTTGAAATTAAACTTGAGCGTCGACAAAAAAAAA
This sequence comes from Drosophila longiperda, assembly GCA_035042125.1. Taxonomy (NCBI): domain Eukaryota; kingdom Metazoa; phylum Arthropoda; class Insecta; order Diptera; family Drosophilidae; genus Drosophila; species Drosophila longiperda. Next base: position 692,499 of record JAWNLV010000010.1, read on the forward strand.
AAAACGCTTTACAAACTTACAAGTCACACAACAAAGCAGTGGGGGTTGTAATTCAGGCAGAAGGTGGTGAAGCGGTTGATGAGGAGGTTGCGGGGGTCTGGTAACAGCTGTTGTTCCGTTGTCGCCAACAGCATCCAAAATTAATTTCAATATCACGAAACAAGTGGGGAAAAAACGCTATAAACTTGAGCAAAAATTCTGTCTCAACTTTCGGATACTTTATGCGAAATTCTGCGAAATTTGTCGACTTTTTTCAGCCGCTTCTTCTTACACACACACACAGAGATATAGCCAGAATCAAGTCTCCATATTTTGCCTGGCGTTGAACTTTTCTGTCAGTTGCTCCAATTTAAGTTTTTGCATCTTTCTTGTGGTTCGATTTTATTTACACTTTGCCCATTTGCCGCATTTTGACATCAGTTGCGAGTCTTTTGCTCAACAGGCTCAAATTGATGTTCCAGCCATAGCAATTTTGTGCAGCGTCATTGGTTGCCTGCCACAAAAGAGAGACCACAAGGCACAGAAGTTGCAAACTGTATTGCAATCATGCCAAAAATGCCACACAAAATGGGGTGCCTACAATAAAGTTTGGCAGGCACAGCTGGCCAACTGAAGTAGTAGATGTAGTTGAAGCTGCCCCAACTGCCCCAGCTGCCACTGTTGCTTCTGTTGCTGTTGGCCAGTAGACCGCAGATCATGCTGCCCAGGCATGTGGCCTGAAATCATATCAAAGTGTCAATGTGCGTGCAGGAACAGTCTCGATTGTGCATCCTGGCAGCGTCTAATGCCGGCAAACTATCTGTTGGCAGCTTGTGTTGTGGTCAGTGACTTTGCTGATGCTTCGTCTTCCTCAGCATGTTGCATTCCACAGATGCACTTTGCATTTTGGCCAAACGGAGAAAGCATTGCATTACATTGTCAACGATGTAACAGTATGCGTAGGTGTATGTGTGTGTGTGTGTGTGTGTGTGTGTGTGAAAAGGGAGTTGAACAACTAGTAAAGATAGCGTTAATCTTTACCAGAACACTTACAGTGAATACTGCCAGTGTCAGACCAAACATTGAACAATTTACAATCGATATTTTTAGGTGATTTATTTGTCTGTTTTTTTTTTTTAAAGTAAATTCTTGGAAATATTTTCCATATATTTTAACTAAAATGGCTTTTATCTGCCAGAAATAAATCATTTAATATAAAAATTTTATTAAGATTTAGTTCATGCAAATGTTAGAATTTAATTTATTAGTGAGACTTTATAAAAAAAATGTTGTCAGGCATGCATTAAAATAATTGCAACTGTTTTATCAATTTAACTGTGGATCAACTGCAGCTATTATCAATGTCAAACACTGCATTAAACTCTATAATAAATAAATTCTGCTTAGCTGAAACCATCCAAACCATCCAAACCATCCAAACCATCCTTGGCTTGTCCTGATTCCCGCGCTCAGCTTCAATTGCAATTTGTGCACTTTACGTTGCCAGTTGGAAAATTGTGTCTGCACACACACACATACACACCTAAATAAACCAAACTAACACAAACACTCTCGCATATTGTTTCAGTTTGAGCCGCTGCAAAATTGTATCTTTTGCCAGTTTGTGGTGTGGCAAGGCGGTACTGCAAGTTGCAAGTTGCAAGTATGCTGCTAGTCATCGTCATCAACAAGCTTGAGGTAGTTCTTGTTGCTGTTGTCTCTGCGACGCCTAGCCAAGTGTGTGTGTGTGTGTGTATGCACACTGAGAGAAAAACACAAAAACTTTCCAATAATTTGAAGTAAAACTGATTCTTGTATTGAGGCTTTTTATTAGTTTGATTTTAATTACATTATAAATAAATAATTTCAATATACAAATAAGTCACTTTTTTTGTGACTACTTTTTTCTTATGAGAAAAACTTAAAAATATATGAAAAATACAGTTGATGATGAAATAAAAGGAAGACGAATTTTTTGATTTGTTATAGTTAAGTATTGTATAAAGAAATCTGATTTTGCAATAGAGTTTAAATATTGAACTGAAAAAAATAGCTGATTGTAAACACTTTTTTTTTACTTACTCTCTTTGCTTGTTTCTCTCAGTGTAGTGTTTGCTAGCGCAATAGTTGCTTTTACATTGAAAAAGTTGCTCATTTTTGCACACTTTATTTTTGGTGCAACGACTGGCAAGTTTGCCGCTGCCACTGCTGCTGTTGTTGTTGTTGTTGTTGTTGTTGCTGTTGTTGTTATTGCTATTTGATATTGTTGTTGTCGTTGCTCTTACAACTTGAAACATTGTTTCAGCACTTAAGCGACATCATGCGCCCAACTAGCGAGCGAATGAACCAACAAACCAACAACCAGCCAGCCAACGAGTGCAAGATTGGAGAATCACTTGCTCACCAAATGCGCCCCCCCACAGTGCCCACCAGAGTGCCGCAGTGCCACAGCGCCGCTGTTGCTCAAATGCTTATACATTGTAGTCTGTGGCATACAGAGTCCCCGTTGCATACACACTGAGACAGAGACAGCGACAGCGACAGAGACAGAGACAGAAAGAGAGACAGAAACCAATTCGAAATAACCAAAAAACTCAAACTCGATATTTCTCGGCTCGGCAATGGCCACGTTTGTTCACATTGTGTGTGCGAGCCTTTTGTTTGAAGTTTGTCTTCGAATGGAAAACTTTTGTGAAAATTAATTACGAATTCGTGAGGTCAATCGTTTTTCGGTGATAATCGAGTGGGTGCCAAACGTTGCAGGTTGACGGGGCCCGGCCACGATGCAGGCAGGCAGAGGCAGGCAGGCAACAGGAGCGGCAGAGTGCCGTGTGGACGGCGGCACTCAAGTTGTTTAAATGCGTTTAAGGCAACATGGCAACAGAGAGAGAGAGAGAGAGAGAGAGAGAGAGAGGGAGAGGGAGGGAGGGAGAGAGAGCGTAGTGGAGTGCGGAACTGGTTAGTTTGCCATGACTGGGACTGCATGCTGTGTGCGGTCGGAGTTGCCTCTCCAAACTGTGGCATCCTCGGGGCATTATGGCTGTGCCTGCAATGTTGTTGTCGTCGTTGCCGTCGTCGTCATCATCGTCATCATCATCGTCATCATCATCGTCATCATCATCATTGCTTTTTGTTTATAATTTGGTAATTTGCAGTTTTGTCGTTGCCAGCATTTGCGACCAATGTCGTGCCAAAGATTTTATAATTTTTACTTACATTTTCGGTAGCTGCTGCTGCTGCTGCTGATGCTGCTGCAGCTGTATTTTGCATAATTTTCCATTTAACTGTTTTGGCTTGTTGCGTGCCCCGCCTGCCAGCTGCAAGCTGCTTGCCGCTTGCCGCTTGCTGCTAGTCGTGAGGAGTAATTAAAGAGTTTATTTCATGATTTGTGGCTTGGGTTCATTTGTGCTGCTGCTGTTGCTGCTGCTGCTGTTGCTGCTGCTGCTGTTGCTGCTGCTGATGGGTGGCCAGTAGCATTTTCCAGCTGAGCGTTGTCTTTTGCAAAGAAGTTTGCCTCAAAGCTACCTGTTCGGTCTTTGACATTGTCAGCAGCAAGTGGCAGCAATATCCTTCGCTGTTATCCTTTGCCAGCGCCCGGAGCGCCCTTTTTGCTCTTGTGTCTGTCTGTCTGTCTGTCTGTCTGTCTGTCTGTCTGTCGCACGTTTGCTTTGCTTTATTGAAAGGACATCCTTGACAGCACTAATTTTAACCAAATAACTCTGATGACTGCCTAAGCTGGCAACCCAAAAATTTGTGAGTGGCCCAGCTTAACCTTTGTTTAACCTTTTTTGCGACACCATCCTCCCCCCCCCCACTCATAACATTGATTTCATATTTTACATGCCAAGTCGGATGGGGCAAGGGGGGGCGCTTGATGTGTGTTAGCTAATCCAAAAACAAACCGTTTTTGTGGGCAATGTCACCAACATATTTGTTTAGGAGCTGCAAAACACCAAAAACGAAAAAAAAAAAACCAAATTATGAAGAAAAACGAACAAAACTACAAATAAATTTGAAGCGTTCGCTGATCCTTTTTAAAGGCTTGTTTGTATATATATTTAATATATTCCACGCACATATGGCGTCGAAAAATTCAACATGCATGCAACCGACGATTTCGTTAGGTTAGTTTTCTGGGCACCCCCGACAGCCCCTTGCCAACAAACACACAAACAAAAAAAAAAGAAAAAAGAAAAACAAAAATGCTTTAATTAAATGAAATCTCATGGTTTTTGTGACGCTCGTCCTTTTCGGTCCGTGCGTTGACTCCTTACACGTTTTACAGTTACACGCACAACTATGCGAGCCTGTGCCCTGTGTGTGTGAGTGTGTGTGTGCGTGCGTGTGTGGGTGGGGGGTAAATGAGGGGCGAGATCGAGAGTTTATGCTGGAGGTCTAGCATTCAAAAATTGAAAAACCAAAATTTAAGCTGGACAGCTTTTTGAATTTATGACCAAATGGCACAAACATACACACGCAACACACACACACACACACACACACTGAGACATAAATAGTCTGGTTTACGCATGGGAATTGATGCAGAGCGTGTATGTGGATAGCTGTGATAGGGTGCGTAACTGAAATGGGGTATTTACACACACACACACATATAAATATGTACATGCATGCATGTGGGTAACACACACACACATTACACGCACTCGTAATGCCCTGAGAATTAACCATATATTATAATGGTACCTCTCTCTCTCTCTGTGTAATACGTTGATGAATTGCACAGTTTTGCATGACTAAACACATGCCTAATGTTTGAATGGTTAAACGAACAGAGGTTTTCTAATTAAAATCAATTTCCTATAAAAAAATTTGTGTTTATTCTTTTGTGTTATGTAATAAATACTTGGATGTGATTTTTGTAGCTTTGAAGTGTGTATTCATCAGCATGTTGAGCCAAGTTTGTATCCAAATTGGTTTCTGCGTTGAGAAGATATCAAAATTGAGAAAAAAACTTCTTTTAGATGCAGGCAGCAAATACTACTATATAGCAATTCGGATTTTTAAATTTATAGTGAAATTTAGATGTTGGCAATTTAAACTTCGAGTTCCAGCGAAATGCTATGCCTAAGATAACCAACCTTTCTTAGATCACAATTAAATAGCCTTTCAAAATTGAGGTTTCCTTTATAATCTGTATTTGTTTTATAATCTCCTCTGGTAATCTTCAGTTGATTTCGAAACCATTTGAGACATTTTCATAATTGTTTCATTACAATTTCGTTACCTGCACAAAAAAAAATATATATGGTTTCTTCCGCTGTGGCAAACTTGGCCCACAGGTATTTTGCATGGGCTGCGTTTGGGAAAAACGGGACACCCTTTAAATCCGAAGGACATGGCAATCTAGTTGCACGCATAATGCGACACGTTTCGGGGTTGATTCTAATCCCAAAAGGTACACAGCAACACACACTCACACACACACACACAATCGATTGTGGCTAGGTAGGTTTGAGGAATGTCCATTCTATTCTTTGTGTTCTTCTCTGTTTCTGTGAAATGATGTGGCAAAATTGCTTGTGTTGCTACTACTACTACCTGTGGCCAGCAGCTGTAAGCAAGTCAAGGGAAAGAGTCGTGGGGGGGGGGGTGCACAAAAGACACAATTATTCATATATGCAACAAGGCTGCAGTGCTGCCAAACATTTCGATTGGGCTGTGTGGCAACATCAACATCAACATCAGCGGCATCATTTCACTTTGCATTATGTAAAACATTTTCACAGGCGACAAACATTTGCATGATTAACCATAATTGAAAATTGTGAAAGCGCCAACCAACTGACAGGCCGACATTGAATGTGAATAGCTATGGCTGACATAGCTGGAGCTGGAGCTTGAGCTGTAGCTGGAGCTGTGGCGACAAGTCGAAGATGCTGCCAGCAGAGACCAATCAGTGGCATTCCATTCAATTCCATTTATCAACGCATACCAGGCACCCATGGATTCTCCTTCTCTCTTGCCCCTTGCCTTTCGCTGCCTCTGTTTTGCCATGTTACTTGCCTCAACTTGCTACACTCGACGAAAATGCTGCGCACATTGAGCAAAATATCAAATCTTATTTGATATTTGTTAGATTTCTACATAAAATGTAAAGTTTTCTAAGACGTGAAAAACAGAAGTTTAAATTCTCATTAAAAAATGTTTATAAAAAACTTTAATTTTAGTTAAAAAAATACACTTAATTTTAACAGCTTTGTCTTAACGATTAAAAGCTGAAGTTTTTACTTGGCAAACATTTAAATTATGAGAAAGTTGAAAAACTATATCTCATTTAAAAATTTGTCAGTTAAAAACTGCAAGCAATTTATAAAAATATTTATTATACGAGTATACATTTTCAGTATAGTCTGTGTTTCGCTCAGTGTATTGCTTGGCTTGGCGTTTCCTTTTGGGCTTGCTGTCAACGAACGCGACTTGAATTGGTGGCAGCCACGCCCCTGCTTTGCTGTACGTTTGGCAACTGATTTGGTTTAAAGTTGGCTTCGTGTTTATTACGGCAACATGATGCTGTCGTAAGCAGGCAGGCAGGCTGGGAGAGAGGCAGAGGCAGAGGCAGAGAGGCAGAGGCAAGTCAGAGCTCAATAGGCTTAAGCATTGTTTGTAAAGTTGCCAACTCGCTCAGTAACTGTAATGCAAGGTGCTCATTCATAATTGAATATGGCAACTGCGGCCAGGAAGCAGAAGCCTGCACCCTGCTCCCCGTTCCCCGCTCCCCGCTCCCCGCTCCCTGCTTTGTTTCAGTTGTTTGCTGGCCTCATTAATGTTGCAGCGGGGATAAACTCAATTCTAGCCGTGGTAATCATTCAACTAAAACTTTTCCCAGTCTCTGTCTAACTCTAACTGTCTCTCTCTCTCTCTCTCTCTCTCTCTCTCTTTCTCTCTCTTTCTCTCTCTTTCTCTCTCTTTCTCTCTCTGTGTCTCTCCCGCTTAGTCTCTGATTTTTCTCTCGGCTTTTGCCGCTTTGTTGTTGCCTAATGTGCGGCTTCCTGTTTTTTTACGGTTTTTGCTTTAATTAGTTGATCGCACGTGATATGGCCGACCTGTTCGACCTGCCTTGCCTTTTGCTCTCTGTCTCTGACTCTTTTCCCCCCCCTCTCTCCTCTCTCTCTCTCTCTGTCTCTCTCTGTCCATCTCTGTCTCTGTGCAGCAAGTACTTAAGCCTTTAATTTGCTTGCCATTGTTGTTAAGATCTGTGTTTTGTATCTTTACCTGCTTCAAATGTAGCTGCTGCTGTTGCTGCTTTGTTATATTAGCACTTGTCTAGCTTTAAATTGCTTGTAAAGATTATCTATGGGGGAAAACTCACACTCAATTTGCGCGTCTATTTTAGCATATATAATATAATCGGTGCAAAATCTTAAGTAGCTTAAAATGAGCAACGTTCATTCGCTTGGTTTGCCCAGCCTTTTTGCCAGAGGCCCTGATTGAGGTCGGCTACAACAACAACAACGAACACAACAGCAACAACATTAGCAACAACTTGGCTACAAGCTACAAATGACCATCTATCCTTGTAAGCCAAGAGATACATAAATTGCAGCCGTGTACGCGACTAAAGATACAAACACACAGCTACATATACAAATATATATATACAGATATATATGTATATATATATTTATATATATATACCATATAGATACACATGCAAAGCGCATTGACAAAATGGCCGTCTGGTTGAGCCCACAAAAGTTGCACAGCTGTTGGCGACAAATCTACAAGCGTTCGAGTGAAATAACAATAATACACTCAATACACACACACACACATACACATAGTCACATATATATATATATATATATGCACAGTTGTTACTTCCGCTTCATGTCGTTGTCACTCTCTGCCTGTTGTGGCATCCTTGTTGTTGCTGCTGCTGTTGCTGCTGTTGCTGCTGTTGCTGTTTGTTTGTAATTTGATGCGCGCTTTTAGTTAATTGTGGCAGCAGGACATGAGCATTGCCTATGCACAATAACTAAGCCCATATGTTGTACACACACACACACACACACGCACACACACATAGACTAACTGCAAATAGTTGCTAGTTAGAGCACAGGACATGACCGCTTAAGTGACATTTGCCGCAGTTGTTGCACGCCCCCTCCGAATGCCCCCAAGGCTGGCTACATATGCGACTCATATTTCTTGGTTTTAGATAACTCTGTTTAAGTGCCCAGGCAGCCATGTACTTATTTGTTATGTGTGTGTTTGAGTTTGTGTGTGTGTGTGTGTGTGTGTGTGTTAGTGTTGCTCTGCGTGTTTGCATGTCGTTTTGGATTTTTGGCAGTCAAGTGTGCTCCTGTTGTGCAAATATCTGTATATATTTTAGTTAATTAATTTTCCGGTCAAGTGCTGGCCAATTGCCTGTACATCAATCGCCTCATCCACATAATATATATATATATATATATATATATATATTTTTAGATGGATCATATATATATAAATGTGTGTAGCACAAACATGTGGCTTGTGTCAAGTGGCATCATATTTTCACCTGCATGCCTCTATTGTAAATCAGTTAAATTTAATTGCCACACAATTGTGCAACATTTCCGACAAATTTACAAGCTCAGATTATGTCCTAATAATTCCAATTAAAGAAATTGCTTTGATTTAAATATAGTTATTTAAATTAAAGTGTTTTTTCTTTTCCTTTTGTTTGCAGTTTCAATATTTAATTTTATAAAAACAATTTGAATTATATGCATAACTTATTCAAGAAACTTTATCTCTAAGATGCCATTTTCCGATTAAGTTTTGTCATGTTTAATTTTACTTTAGCAAGCTTTCGGTTTGCATTTGAAACTGAGCGAAATACACTTAACAAAACTCATTTTATTTGTATTCAAAATTTTATATAACTTGTTGTGGTTAAAGATAGTTTTTCTCTCGTTTTCATTTTGACCCAAATAACGATCCTAAAACTTTAGAATTAAAACTCAATAAAGAAAATATGCTGGGCAAAATCTGCAAAATTATTTTGCACTCGCTGAGTTTTTAAGTGCATTTGATAGACATTTTCAAGCATACATATTTAATGTGTTTATAGAGTGTTTGTGCTCTTGTGAATATTTTATGTAATGAATTATCAACACCATTGCTTTTCTGTATCTATATACAAAAATATATATATTGTGATTAGTCTACCCCTGTATTTGCCATTGTTCAGCTGGAACGGCTCAAAATCAGGCCAAAATGTTAAGTCTCACTTCGAGCAGAAAGCTCTTATTATTTACTAAAGCACTTTACAATTTACAACATTTTACAACTTGTAATTATGCAAGGCATATGGGTAAATTTCCAAAAACTTTTCCAATACGCAAAAAACAACAACAACAACAGAAACTGACATATAAGTCACCCCAGTTCTGACTGAAATACGTTGAATTCAATTGGGGTTAAAACTTATTGAGGCGCAAAATATTCAACAAGCTGCAACAACATCAACAACAACAACAACAACAACAACAACAACAAAAACAACAACTGTAACAGAAATCGGCTTTGGCTTCTCTTCATCAGTCAGTGCGTAAAAATGAAAATTAATTGAGCACCACTACAAGCATACACATATACACACACACACACACACACACATGCACACACACATACAGTGCTTCGATGCGTTGCATGTCAATCTGCACACTTGCCACAAATGCCATGCAAATTTATGGAATTTCGCTTCATATAATAATGCAGCACAAGTCGACTCCAGAGATGTGTGTGTGTGTGTGTGTGTGTGTGTGTGTGTGCAGCAAGTTATTGTTGTTGCACTGTTAACATTCATTTAACTGCCTCCACATGCAGTGCCCAGTGCCCAGTGCCCAGTGCCAACCCACTTGACCACTTGCAACAACATGCTGCAAACGTGATATTAGTCATCTTTGGCTAAACGCTATTTGAGTTTTGTATTACAGACTCCCTTGTTTTCGCTTGTTTCGCTTCAGTTTTTATTGGGCCGCCCGTCGAGTTTTTTTTTGCAAAACGCAAAAAAGGGACTGTTATTGTCGGTAGACTGTGTGGAAATAGGACTTGAGAGAGAGAGAGAGAGGGGTGCGGGTCGCACACTGATTAGCGTTTTGCATGCGAAATGCATAAATCAGCCAGAGATGTCGACCGACCCACAGCAAGCAGCCCAGTTGCAATTGGCTGTGTCCGCTTTGTGGCGACGCTGTTGACATTTTTATTGCCCGAGAAAATAGAATTTTTCTTATATTTTATTACACGAGTTTTTCGCTTTTTATATCCACAATCTTCTTCTGCTCATTTTGCTGTTGCATTTTGTTTGTGTGCATAACAAAAAAAAAAAAACAGAAAAAAGATTTTAGCCTGCATAAATTTTGCGTTTTTATCGTAAACTAAATGGCCTCAAATGTTTCGCGGTTGATGTGCAGTTTTAGCTGAAATAAAATAAATAATAGTCAATAAATAAAGGAAGTTTTGGCTTGCACTTAAGCCAAAAAAACCCATGCAATAAAAAACGGATGTTCAAATGAATAAGTCAAACGCAAAAACTTGAATGTTTAACTCTCTGAAATGTCAAAGTTTGTTTCTTGTGCTGGCAACTGAAAATAATGATTTTTGGATCATAGCTTATTCTCTAGATTAAAAACTATTTCGTTGAGAAAACTCGTTGTGTTAAGTCTGTAAATTCCAAGCTTTTGATCTTGTATTTATAGTAATAATGCTTCGTTGCTGAATTTAATCAGAAAATGCTTGCCAAAATAAATCCATCAGCAAAGCTAAAAGCCAAGGCTAAAAGTAATAAGGAAAAGACTTTTACTAATTGGGGCCAAAAGCAGCGAGCAAAAAAAACAAATAAGGAGAACGCAGGAAAAACAGTTAGGAAAAACTTAAATTATGAGCACGAAAAGAAAATAATAATTTTATTTTACAGCAGCCCCAATCTCCACACACACACACACACACACACACACACACACACACACACACACACACACACACACCCCAGACTCTGGCTGCTTCCTGACTTGCACTGGCCTGGCTTGGATGCTTTCTTAATAGCCGGCAAGATTCTTGGAAATAATATAAAGCATGCGGCGTGGCAAAAACGAAAACCCTTTTGCAGGCTCAGCCTCAGCCATAGCCTGCTCCAAAAGCGCGCAAGCGTTGAGCTGTGAAAAAGGCACAACAACAACAATAACAACAACAATAACAGCAGCAACAACAACAACAACAACAAAAGCAACAGCAGCAACAGTCCGCAACAGCTACGACAAGAAGCTGCAGTCAAGTGAAGTGGCGTGTGGCGTTGGCGGCAGCAGCAGCAGCAGCCGCGTCATCATCAGGTTGCTGCTGCTGTTGTTGTGGCAAAAATGCGTTCTACTTAATGTTGCATGCATTTATAGCAAATATTTCCCATGCCCAGGCCCACGCCCGCCCTGGCCAGCCCACAATTGCTAATGATGCAGCAGCATCAAGTCAAGCATGCACTGTGCAAAATAACGCATCTATAATAAAATGCGAGAGCGTACGCATAATTCATAAAGTGGCTCAAATTACAATTTTTGCCAAAAATTATATATCGACTCGCATAGAATTATCATCGTTTTTTTGAGAACTTTTTAAGTGCAATAAGTAAAGAGATGAAACCAGCGAAAAAAACACATAATATTAAAAGTTAGTTTTTTTTTTATACAAAGGAAGTAAACAAATTTGTTGTAATTTTAATTAGCAAATTTAAATTTGTTAAAATGAATAATGAATATAATTAATATCTTTGATCTTTGGTAACAACATAACGAATTTCTGCAGCACAAAAAGATTCTACATAAATGCGAATCTCGAGCAATAAATGCTCGAATTAATTTTTGTGAGTGTATGTGCAACTGAAAGCTGCAAATTTGCTATGTGAGTCTCTGTTGCAGCAGTATTCTTGGCGCTCTCTTGTCATTAAGCTGCGCCACGTTTACAGTTGCTGCCCGTTGGCTCAGGCCCAGGCCCAGGTTCAGGCCCAGGTTCAGGCTCAGGCTGAGACTTGGTCTTGGCTCAGTCGCTCGCTGGCTTGTCTTGGTTACTGCATTTCGATTTAACTGCTGATAGCTTTTGAAGTTAGACTAAAGTTACGTAGTACACTGGCGCACACTTATCTATCATTATCATCAGTAACATACATACACACACACAGGTCATGTATGTGTGTGTGTGTGTGTGTGTGATGGCAACTTTTCTATTACACTGCAAACTGCAAACACTTATCGTCATCGTCATCTGCAACCGAAGAGAGTCAGTAGTGCGTCCACTCTAATCACTATATGCATCAGCTTGATGGCATTAGTTGGGAAGTTGCCTGCTGCTTGGCTGCTTGCTGCCCCTGTTTCCCGCCATTTGCCACCACTTGCCACTTGAGTTGTTGCTATCTCAGCTGATGATGACTACTTGTCCTGGCAGCTGTTGAGTCTTTGGTTTTGCTCAGTTTTTATTTTTCCTTTTTTCTATTTATATTTATTTTTTTTCTTTCTATTTTTTCTACTTTTTTTTTCCTTTTACATTTTCCACTTTATGTTTAAGTTTTTTTTGCTAATTTTTAGACTCTCAAGTCTTCTTGAGGCCGTCCTTAATTTTTGTTTAATGCCAGTTTGTGTTGCCAAACGCCTGCGGCCTGTTTTTCTATAATCTATTCGTTGTTATAAATTTGCTGGAAAATTGCAATTTTCTGTATGCAGTTCGTTTGCTGCGCTGTGCTCGTCTCGCGGCGTTATTAAAATAATTTAATTGCTTATTAAATCATATTTCTTGCTCATCTTACTTACTTAATAATTTTTGCTCTTTCTCTCTCGTTTTAGGTAAGTTGCATTGCGAATTGCGAATCTGGGCCGCGTCTAATTAGTTGACTCTGAACTGAACTGAGCGCAACTTTATTAACAGCAGGCAACAGTTCGGATGCCTGTCATATTAAATGAAATTTACAATATACCGTTAAATTGCCAGGTACGTTGGTAAAATTGCTCAGCAAGTCTATAAATGTTTGGGCAAAAAATGGGAAAAAAAAGATAGAAGTAAGCCCACCTTTAAAGTTAACTGCAACGTGCAACCGCTGCCTGCAGCATCCGATTTTGACACAATTTCACAGTTGGGCGGTCGGCATGAATACAAACAACTAAATATGTAGTTGAAAAAGAAAAATAGTTATACATAGTTATGTATTATGCATCCAAAAAAGTTCTCTCTGTCTCTGCCACATACTCTCTCTCTCTCTCTCTCTTGCAGAGTTTCACATTTGGCTATTTGTAAACAAATGGCGGCCATCCCTTGCAGGCACATGCCTCAATGCACTTTGCACTGGGAATGGAAATGGGAGAAAAACTCCATTATTTGTTGTAGTTTTGTTGCCGCCATTGTGTTTTCTTTTCTACTTTTTCTCTATGCCCCTTTCAACTTGCAACTGCAACTGGTTTTTTTTTTATGCAGACCCGCACTCTGCAAATCGAAAAAAGGCTTACAGCAAATGTAAAATGTAAACCTGCAAAAAAAAAAAAATATTGCTTGAATAAACTTGGTTTTTTTTTTTGCGTTTTGTTTTTGGACAGCAGCCTCCTCCAAGGCGAAGGTGGTGCCAAATACACCGAAAAAATTGCAGTGCAGCATAAACTAATATTAGTCGACGTTCAATTGGTAAAGTTGGCAAGTGCAGCTTGCCACAACTTGAGATACTCGAATAAGCAACTTGAAAGTGATTTGATGCTGGATTAGAAAATTGGCATAATTATTATGCTGTGAAATTGATGTTTATTTAAATTAAACAAAAGTTAAAATATTTAATTATTGATGAAAGAAAGCTCATTATTTTCGAGTAAATTTATCGAATCAACACTATTTTTTTAGATTTTATAAAAATCCTTAAATTGTCTTAATTTTAGTTAAATATTTAATTGTGTTCAAAGTTGGTAGCACAACTTGACCAACATAATCGCTATGCCCCCATGAAGCAGAGACAAGCTAAGTTGAAAAAAAAATCGTGAATTAGAAACTGCAGTAAAAATATGATGCCAAAGCAGCGAGGATGACAATCGTTGCTATGAACCACAACGGACTCCTTTGTGGCACAAACAGCTTGTGGGCTGTATGGAGTTGGCCGACTTGCTGCAACAGTCTGTCTGGTTGGCATTGTCTTTGGCAGCCGGCAACCAGCAGCCGGCAGTCGACGCAGTTGCAGTTGCACTTGGCGTTTGCTTTTGTTGCAGCCGCCTTTTGACCAATGCCATGTTGCGCTGTGGCAGGCTGCGTGTTGCCTGTGCGCGCGCTTGTTGCCGAGATATATATTAAAAGCGGCAAACCAGCCAACAACACAACCAAAAAAAAAAAAAAGAAATAAAGTAAAAACACTTTAACAAGTTGTGCGCATTGTTGCGCCACATGTTGTACAATAGTTGAACATGCTATTTGCATACATCCAGTTGACCCGATTCCTGCTGTGCAGTTTAGCTTAAAAGTTCTCATACAGCAAAAAGCTTTCGTTTTTATGTTGCATGCTTTTGCATGTGCAACATGCGTAGGCGATATATATATTATTTTTTTGGCAAGCTGCGCCAAATTTTTATGGGAAATTGAGCTCTGAAATATAATCGAAAAATGCATTTTGTCGACAGTGCCACAAATTAGCAGCAGCCAAAGCAATCAAAGTCAGCGAGGAGAGACCTAAACAAACATTGTGGAAAGTGTCAACAATTCGGAATTTGTGTGTTCTGACTAAGCATTTGTGCAAATATTTTTGATAAACTGATTTGAAGACACGTTTGGGGTGCTGCTAATTTTCTATGACAAAGTAAAGAAACAACAATATGTAAATAAACAACAACAACGACAAGAACAATAACAACTGCAAATGTTGACACCAAACATGAATTTCTTTCAGCAACAACCACCAAATTGTTGAAATTTGTTATATCTTATTAGCATTCCCTCTTTTGGCCTACTACAGACTACCCCTAGCAATATAAATACTGATTTTCAATATATCCAATGCCTGTCTGTGCGTCTTTCTGCGTCCAGCTGCTGTGGCCGTGTCCAGAGCCATCAATACTTGTCTGCGGCGCTAATGCACAAATCCTTTTGCACCCCGCATTTCTCGTCGACTTCATTTATTTTCTGTTTAACAACATTTAGGGATTTCCATGCATTGTTCGTATTGCTCGATTCCAGTTTTGCACACCCCAAAATTAAACAAAAAAAAAAAAAAGGAAAAAGAAAAAGGACAGGGGTGCTGGGGAGAGTGGATGATTAACAATTTATTGTGCTCAGATACCCTTGCCAAATAGTTATTAGCCATTTGTCGCGCCGTTTGCAATGCCGAGGATACAAATCAAGACATGCTTTTCGGCTTTATCATAATCATGTTATATTTATGACGGGGTTTTAGGATAACTATGTTTAAAATTATTTGCAAATAATAATATAAAAAACAATAAATAAAAACAAACATTTAAAATAATTTAATTTATTTCAATAATATTTTATAAAAATATTTAAAAATCATATTGAAGAAGATCCACTAAAATTAGTTAATAATATTTATTGGATAATGTTTCTCTTAAGAATATAATATATATATTCACAATTTTTAAATTGCATTTTTTTACGAAAGGGTATTTTTTCTTCGACACTTTCGAGATTTGTCAAACTTTCGATGTTTATTTGGCTGCTGTGCGTCTTTATTGTTTCAGCCCTCTTGCAACTAATCCCTTTCAAGTGCGCTGCCAACGCGCAAAGTCCTCTTTAGGCTCGCAATAATAACGCTTTTTGCTGTTAATGATTTGTCCATGGATTAATTTGGCAATTTTAGAACTTTTCGATTCCTCTGCTGCTTAACTGACCAAAAGCAAAACTTTGCGGACAGGCCTAAATGTTATTTTTATTTTTTTTTATTAAAAATAAAAAGAAACCTAAATTTCTTCTTCTTTTTTTTTGGGAGTTCGACGGAGTTGCGTTTCAGCAAATCAAAACTAAAAAAGTCAATTTATAGCACGAGCCGAGGAGAAAGAAAAGTCACAAAGCCAAAGGGTCCGGGACTGGGATTGGGACTGGGAGCGAGGTTAGGGCCAGAGGCCGCATCAAGTTGCCAATAAATCCGTAACGAATCCTTTGTCGAAGCGGCAGCAAGAAGAAAAAGAAGGAGAACAACAACAACAACAACAAGAGAGAGGAACGAACGGTAACACGAAAGGATCTACGCTTCAGTGCATTTCTGATGGACGTATCCGAGCGTAGCATATTGATGGCAACTTTTGCGCATTTTACGGATATTGCACAATTCCCTTTTGGCCCATGAGGGACGAAAGCGTTGACTTTTAACATACACAGAGAGACAGAGACAAATAGACAGAGTGAGAGAGAGAGAGAGGGAGTGAGAGAGCGGCTGATAGAGTGAGATGGAGCATAAGTAATGTAATATAAAATCAGTAAAAATGATTAATTACACAAGGCATTGCATAAAATGACAGGGCGTGAGGCATGAGTTTTTTTTTGTTGTACTTGCTTTTGTTGTTGTTGTTGCAAGCACTCAAGCCATTTGCTGCTTCTCCTTTTTTTTTTTTTTGGGTGGCGCTTGTTTGATTGTTGCACAGGCAAAACACTTTTAATTGGCTTTTGAGCCATCGACAAAGTTGGCAACGGACATTGCCGGCTAATAAAGATTAATTGTTTTTTAAAAGCAAAAATGTTCGCAATGCATATGCAGTAAAAAAAAAAAATGAAGGAAAATTTAGTAACTGTAGACAGTCAGGAAATGCCAGTTTATCTATGTCAGCGCACCATAGCACCACGCACTCAATTGGAAGATTAAATGCTAGCCACCATCAGTCGGCAGCCATCCTCACCCTGCATCCTGACCTGGCCTGGCCGTTGCAGACACTTCAGTTGGGGCCGCCATCGACGATGACAACGACAACGACGACACTTTAATTTTATGTTTTTAACATTGCCATACAATGTGTTATTGTGTGTTCATATGCGTGTGCGTGTGTGCGTGTGTGCGTGTGTGTGTGTCCTTGATGCTACAACCCACATAGCCACAAAGCTACGTGGCGGCTACCGTTGCCCTCCAGGCCAGACCAGGCCAAGTCAGGCAACGAGCCATCCGCATTGCGATTCAAATACGCCGCTCATCCATTTTTGCGTATGAATTGCAAAACGCCGCACATATTTCACGTTATTGTTTGCCAGGCTGAAACTGAAACTGCGACCGTGATGGGAATGGGAATGGTAATGGATGAGGGGAAGAATCGGAAGGATGGGTGCCAGCAGCAGCAGCAGGAGCAGCAACAGCAGCAGCAGGAGCAGCAGCAGCAGCAGGTAACGCAGCCTTTACCCTTCATGCCTGGCTATAAGGTTTTGTCTTTCTCTGTGTGTGTGTGTGTGTGTGTGTGTGTGTCGCTGTTGTGGTGCCTCTGCCTCAGTTTCAAGTCGTGCCACACATTTGATATATGTTTTGGTGTCGAGCATGAGTTAACTGTGTCACAGGCATCGTAAATTTTCGCAATGTTGCAGCCAAGCAAAAAGACAGCAGAATGAGCAAAACTGAGTGGGGTAAAAACTGAAACTGTCGAGCCCTCTTGCCAGAGTTGAACTGCTTTTTGGGGGTCTCGCGCTGAGTGAGTGCATTGAAATTGCTAGAAATAATCGTTAAATGATGAAGTCACACATACACACGCACACTCGCACACACACATACTTGCAGTTATATGAACTCCAAATAATGATATATGGTATTTTTGAGGGGGAGCACAACAACAACAACAACAATATTTTTGGGTGGTTGCCTTAAATCAAAATTTTAAGTGAGTTGTGTGGCAACATTGAGATGCATCTTCATTAGCATTTGGCCACGTGTTGATTAATGTGCGTCTAAGTGTACAAGAAATTAACAAATTTTAAAGAGATAGAGGGGGCGTATGAGAGAGAGAGAGGGGTAGAGAGAAAGAGGGAGAGGGAGAGAGACTCAGGGTTTTTGAGTTAGGTAAGAGACATATTTAGTGATAATTAGCTGCAGCAATTGCACTTTTTGAAGTGCCTGCCAACTGTGCGACTGTCAAACCTTTGGACATATCAATGCTTATATATATATATATATATTGTGTACGTGCGTGTGTGTGTGTGTGTGTGCATTTGAGTAGCTGGCTGTCATGAAAAATGATACACAAAACTCGCCTGCAGGCTCTCAAGTCAGGCAGGCAGTCAGGCAGCCAGGCAGCCAATGTACTGTCAAAGCGGCAAGAAGCGAGACAGACAGGAATAGGCACAGCAACGGTGAAAGACAGAGAGAGGGAGTGAGAGCTGAAAAGAGAGAGAGAGGGGAGAGCGGTAGAGAGGTACCGGGTTACAGGGGACAGGCAGCTGCCTTGTCAGCCTTATGCCTTTGGGCCCTTTTGTTTTATGCCGCCGTTGGCCTTTGTTGTGTCGCCTGTGTCTGCCAATTGAGCCGGGCAAGGGGAAGTAATACCCAGCACATACATACATATATCTTATATATATATATATATATATATATACAATATATAGAGTATAATTTCGTTTAATATTGTGCATTTTATTTGTGTAATTGTTGTCGTCGTCCTTATCCACGTTCATCCGTCTTTTTGGTACTGGCTTCACTTTCATTTTTCTTGTCTTTGTTTTTTTTTTGGTTTTTGGTCTTTGTTTTTGAGATTGTCAATTTTTCATTTCAACTGAAATTTCATTGTGCCGCGTGCAGAGGATCGGTTTACAGCCAGAGCTGGACATTCGTGTGGGTATCAACACATTTTGGCTGCCATTACCTGCTCCTGCCACAAACTCTCTCTCTCTCTCTCTCTCTCTGTCTCTGCCTCCCTCTCCATCTATCTCTCTTTGGCTCTCTATGATCAGCGCTGTCATATTGTTTTTCAGTGCAGCGCCACAATTTGACATGACATTCTCAATATATATATATATGGGATTTGTGTTTTTTTCTTATTTTTATATTTTATCTGATCGTGCGTCATTTGCAGTCAGTTGGAAAATTTTTATAACCTGCTCGAAGATGGTTCGTAATTTTTCATTAATGGCCTGTTTTGAGTTTTGTCTTTCATTTTTATGGCATATGCCGCTAGCATAAATTCTAGATGACAGCCAGAGCTCTCTGGTTGCTGTTGGCGACAACCTAATCAGAATGATGAAATTTCAATTTGATTTTTTTTCTTGCCTAATGTATGTGTGTGTGTATATTGTGTGTGTGTGTTTAAGATTTGATGTGAAATTTGAGCTACTCTGGTTTTTCGTCGAGGCCGAGTGGCCATTGTGTTGATGGGTTTTTAAGTAATGGGGCTGGCATTGATTGGACATGTTGCCAGCGCAGAAGGGCTCCGACAGGTAAATAGATATTTGAAACGGGAACCAAAACTGATGTTGTCTGAACGCTTGTCAAATCATTTCAACTGCGACAAGCACTAAAAAAAATGTATCAAATGTTTTTTTTTTTTTTTTTTTGCAGATCGCTGCGAGTGTTTTTTTGCTGATAATGCGTTGAAATTGAATGTATAAAATCTTCAGATAAATCTAAGTTAAGCTGAGCTTATTCAAGGCCAACGCCCATTGTAAACGAGACTGTATTGGACTGGATTCCAGTACCCCCCGCTGTAGCTTTTCAGACCAGCTGCCAGCCTCCTGTGGCGCAACTTCGATATCATTAATCAAGGCCCACTTAAAGCTAAACGCTTACGAATTGTATCGCCTCGCACGATTTCAACGATAACGATTTGTTTATTTATATATATTTTTGCTTTTTTTTTTTTGTTTTTAGTTTTTCGATATTTTGTTATTTGCTTTTATATTTATTAATACAATGCCCGTTTGACTTTACCGTTGCCATAAATTTTCAATACGCATGCGCCTGTGACACAATGCGCACAAAACTTCCGATGAAATCTCAATAAGCCAAATGGTCGATTCCCGCCGCCTATATCCCACCAGTTCTTCATCGGCACTGCTCCCAGTCCCCCAATCACCATTCCCCTTGTGGCAACACACACACACACACGCAAAACGGAATGTAAATTTTGTCGCTTCTCTGGAATTGATTTATATCTGTGGCACTGTCGGCTCCGCTCGACTCCACGTTGTACTCCACTCTACTTTATTATTCATTGGAAACACAAGTCAACGATGATGATGACGACAATGATGGGCAGAGGATGGTAATGATTATATAGCCGTATTCTGCAGAGCAAAGTGAAATTAAACAGAAAACCGGCAAAAAAAAAAAAACAAAAAACAGAAAAAAAACTCATAAAACTGAGACAAATTCAAAGCAAATGCTTTGAATTTCAATTAATTGGACTCGCTCGATTCGAAGTTCAGAGCTGGGCTACGCTGGGGTTGGGTTACGATTAAATGTGGGCATTTTCATTTTATGGGTTAATTGCCATTGTGCGGCAATCAGAGCCAATGCCAAAAAAAAAAGAGATGCTGTAAAAAATGCTTTATTTGCCTGCCGACTGTGCGCGCTGTGATTTATGAGTCGCGGCAAATTGAAAAGGGCAGCCAAAAGAAGACCCAATGAAAGCTATGAAAGGCAATATATGACACATTGACAAAATGCTAAATACCCAAATTGATGGTTTAAAAGTTAACGTTGAGTCACTTAAATACCCTGCATTCGATGGACACTTTATTGATTTAAGCTCAATAAATAAAGCAAGAAAAAGTAGACTTTTAATTGATGACAAGCTAAGCAAATGTTGTAAAAAAAAGTCGATTTTATTGCAAATTAAATCAGACATGATTAGGGTTCATTAATACGATAGGATATCTATAAAGAATATATTAAATTCTAGTCTTAAAAGATTATCCACAGCTTTCCAGCTGCTCAATTCGATGTGCCATAAAATCCACTCTGTAAAAATATTTTGCAAATCTATTTTTAAATTTTATACTGCAGGGTATATGAAATAATGATTTTTTATTGCAAGTGTTTGGCAACAGCGATGTCTCTGACAAGCTTAATTGAATGCCAAATTAATATTTATGGGCAAGTTGTTAGCCAAAGTTTTTATTAATGAATGACACAAAAGAGATGGCATACATAATGTGATGCTGTCTTTATTATAAATGCAATGCTTAAAATATTTTAATTTTAGCTTTAATTGAGCGCCAAGAAAAATGTAATGTGATAAATGCTAAAGAATTTAATAATTGCACAGCGGGTTTGACAAAATTAATGGACCACAAATATGTTTTAAATTGCCAATGGTCCTGGAAAGAAATAATGCAATTATTTTTAACAGAGCCATTTGGCATTTAAATATATTAAAATACGCATGTAAATTTTTTTTTGATGTCGCCTGTGTGTTTTTGATGCATGTAACGCATCAGCATTATCATCAATGGCTGCAATAATAATAATAATAGTTGGACACTCATAATAATAAAAATAAAATTGTGATAATAGCCATAAGCGCTCGACTGGCTGACAGAGCCTTTGGCTGGATGGCCCAGTAAATTGCCCAACGGTCTGCATAAAAATTATAGCTACATTTAAGTAATTGTTGCAACTGATGACAACGTTGCGTTGCATATAGCTGGTGCAACTCCATTGCCATCGCCATCGCCATCGGCCATCGGCCATCGACCATCGGCATCATCATCAACTCCAGTGGCAAGCGGCGGCGGCAAGTGCCTGTCAGTTGCATTGACAATGAAGCGTTAAAATACGCAAAAAATTGCATGCAGCCCCGGCTGCCGTGGCAGGCAGACGGCCAAAGAGGTGCTGGGGCAAAGTCGGCACTGGGTTGGGGCAGGCAGTTGATCAACTTCAGCGCAGTGCAGCGACAAATTGGAGTAGCCGCGAACACAACGGCAGTGCTGCAGCCACAGTAGGAGTAGCAGCCGGTGGCAGTGGCAGTGGCAGAGCCGGGGGCAAGGGTAGAGGCAGCGCTCTGAGCGCTGAGGCAAGCGAAACAGACTTTCATAAAACATGCAGCTTCATGCCAATAAAATTTTATTAAACGCCATAAAAATATTTATGAAATTGGCGCAAAACGTCGTGTTTATTTGCCTGTTGTGTTGCATTTTAAAATAACGCGAAAATTATGCGAAATATCTCACTGATAATGCGCAAAAATAACTGTGCACTTCAACAGTCCAGTTGCCATAAAGATAGATGCCTCCCCAATCGAAATCGCAAATAACTGTTAAGTTTAATATGCATTTGATTTGTTTGAGTTTAATGCAAACACTGAATAAATTTATAGTTCACTTTGATTTTGTGTATTTTAAATGTGTGGAATTTTCCTCTTTAAATTTTTGTATATTTATTTTTTCTGATTTTTTTAATTGAAATCAACTTTTTGCACATCTGTTTATAGTTTGGAAATATATATTATCTATTGGACTACAAATCGTAAAAAAATACTTTAAAAATTGATGTGTGAGTTTAATAAGAATACTGAATTAATTTATAGTTCAGTTTGATTTTGTATGTTGCAAATATTATTTCTTTCCCAAATTTTTGTATATATAAATTTTTTTTTTTTTAAATTTTAAGTCAACTTATTTATAGCTTGGAAATATTTTTACCTAGTTGTACTAAAAATTACTAATTACATTCTGAAATAATGCTTTAAAGTGCAACATTATAACTCTTCATAACACCTCCTTAAACTATATCTTTTGTATACCCTTATTCAAAATATTCGTCAAGTTTTAAAGCAATGTTTTGAATACTTTTATTGCTTTTAAAGATTCTCATAATTCACGTAATCTGCTAAAAATTACTTTTCGCATTCATTTCTTTAGTGGACCTCTAAAATATGTCACTTAACTTTTCTTACCTTAATTGTTATAAAAATGGAAAAAACGATTATTTCATAGAATTTGTTCTTCAGATGTAAACATACTCGAAAATGCCGTATATAAAGTAATTTTCCGTTTCTAATGAATTTCTTGACATATTTGAGAGCATTTTCGCTTGATAAAACTTGATGTTGCTGGTTGCACAGACTTCCTTCCATTGGTCTGGTTTTCATTAGTACTAACTCAGCGCTCTGTGGCTCAATTCAATTTCCAGTTGAAAAACCAAAGAGTCGTGCCCACACACACACACCCACACACATATACATATATATATACGTTCACACACTGATAAGCTATCCTACAATTTAGCTCTGCCCCATTTTGGCTGTGATTGCATTGTAGCCGTGGCACGCTTCGTTGCATGCCAAGCATAAAGGTGGCATATGAATGGATGGCTAAATTGTACACACACACACACACATACACACACATACTAACTGTTGTTGGTAATGGTGGTGCACCACTTTGACAGTTCAACGCATTTTCGATGCTTACTTATTTCATTTAACAAACAGGCGCGGGCGCTTTGCCCGCCAGCTGAAATTGCGTGAGTGTTGCACGTGTCGTCGTGTTGCGTCGTTGTCAACGGCAGCAGCATAGCCGCGAATTGAATGCCTGGGCACAGCATGTGGCAAGTTGGTTCGCATCGCCAATATTATTATCAGTGCGGGGGCAACATGAACAAGTTAACAGACCAAGAGCTGAAAGCTGAAAGCTGACAGCATCAGCAATAGCAGCAGCAGCAGAGCAGCCAAATACTCGCACGCAATTTGAATTGACTAATCCAAAAAGCATATCTGACATTTGCCTCTCGCCTGTTACTAATGACTTGGCACTTTGGCGTCGCACAACAGGACATCGAAGGATCCACACCAAAATGAATCCAATCCAAACCGTTTGCGCCACTGAATGTGGCGCGGCAACCTGTGCCCTGTGCTTATTTTCAGCTTGCCTGTCAGGCATTTGTCATATTTCTGTCAAATAAGCGCTTTTAATATTGATAGCTGCTGCTGCCGCTGCCGCTGCTGCTGCTGCAACAGTCGACTGTCAACAGGATGTTGGCTTCAGCGCTTCGTTCCCCGGGAGAACTTCAGCTTTTGCCGCCACAGCGCGCTGTGTGCAATCAGGCGTTTTATGTGAGCGGCTTAATGTGAATTTATTGCATTTCATTGGCACTGGGATTGGCCATGGAACTCGAATTGGGCAACGGGTACGGGTACGGGTACGGGCAAGGGGGGCAACCGGAATGGGAACTGTCGGTAATGAGACTCAAGTAAGAAATATATATATAAATTTTTTTTGTTGTTTTTTTTTGGGGTAATACCAATCAATAAAGACGAAACATATTTATATTTAAGGTTCTTGCCTTGAGCGACAAGAAAAAAGAGTCGAAAATCAATGCCCACATTGCTTGATGAACTCAATAATGATAATGTTCATGATGATGTGTAGTTACTGTAGGCTGCCAAATAAATATTATGAGGGCATATCGCACATTTTTCATTGTTTTAACAATGGCGATATTATCGATGGGCTTCACTGTGCGTTATTTCCATACAAGTTGTTCTTGTTGTTGTTTTTATTATTGTTATTGTTGTTGCTGTTGTTGTTGATGATGATGATTTATAAGCGGCTGTTAAGTAAACTGTGGCCCCGTTTGTTTGCATAACAAATTGTAGAAACTACAACAACAACAACAACACAAATGTTAAATTATCGGGCATTAAACATTAAGCAGAAAACACGCTTAAAGCACCGAGACAACTCTGAAGCCACCTGCGCTCTTTTGACCACCCGCTGCTCTTAGCCAGCAACCAAAAACCAAACAAAAAACTAAAAAAAAAATCTAAAAAAAAAATGAAGAAAAAAAAAGAAATAAAACCAAAGAAAAAAAGAAAACGAACGACAAAAAATGAGAAAAAATAAATGATATAAATTTATAAATTTTTGACTTGACTTTTGCACAGCTTCAGGCCTTCAGGCCTCATATATACCATACAAAACACTTACATATATGCACTTACATGTATGTATGTATGTTTGTGTGTATGTATGTATGTATGTGTGTATGTTTGTGTGTATTTTTGTGAATGCCAAAAGGTCGTCAGTGTGTGCACAGCATGAAACCTTTGCTTGGGGAGAGCTCAGCACCAACGCTGGGAAGGCGCTCAAAATTGCAACACTTTGGGTACGGTTTTTGAGTGCACACCCAAAAAAAAAAAAAAACACACACACACACACAGAAAACACTCTTAGCTGTCTTTGCAGCTGTGTTCTAATTAAACTATAACTTAAACAACAACATCAATCAATTAAATTTGGACGTGACTTCAATTAGATTTAATTACGCGTAGAATTTGTATAAATTTCTTGTTCACTTTTTGAACAACTGATGCGAATAATTCAATTTATTAAAAGAAATAAATAGTGATTTTTATGTACTAAATAAAAGCAGGTTACTTAAAATTCTATATGCAACTTTTTCATATCAAATAATCGATTTTTCAACTCATATTAAAATAGATTAATTTTTATTACCCAATTCACATATTCAAATTTATAATTAAGCTATTATTAATGACCATATTAAACCGAAATGTGAATACGGCTTATAAACATTTGGTTTAATTACTCGCTTTAGGGCTACAAATGTTCCATTTGAATAGATCACATTTCTGTTTATCCAGAGGCCAAATTGACCAAATGCTTTAATGCAAATCGAATTCAACAACTTATGGCATTAAGCATTTTGCCAGAAATTGACATTTAATATTAGGCAATATTCGTTGACTGTTGTCGGGCACCATTGGCAGTTAACAACAAGTGCAATTATTTGTAAATGATCAAATTGACAATTTGCCTAGACAGCGAGAGAGGCTGCCAACTACAGTTGTAGACGGAAAATGGCTTTTAATTTATTGCTCAATTGTGGTTTTAATTAACGTGAGCCCAATACAAATATTGCCACAAACAAACATTTATTATTATTATTTTGTGTTGCCGAAATGAGAAGGCCGCCCCTTAGAAGACTTGGCTGACATTTAAGTTGTCTTTTAAGTTAATTTATTAAATACTTTCAGTTTTTTGTGTGCCACAATCAGTTGGCTGGTTGTAAAAATTTTAATGTGCCCGTTCATTATCTGTATTCGAAAATCTAATTACCAAAAGTGACTGCAGCGGCGTTTAGCCTGTCTCCGCCGTCCAATTGAATTCAGCAATTTCAGCATTGCCACCGTTTTTCCCCCGGGGTCCGCGGCACAGACAGTAGTCGCTGGCGATATGTGACCTGCTCGACTTGCAGCTGACTTACGTGCCGGCTTTTGTATTCTGTTTTTTTTGTTGATTTGTTGTTTTTTTATATTTTTTTTTTAACGCAATTAAAGGCGGCCGAAAAACCAACAGCGAACAGTGGATAAAAACAAAGCAAACAAAACTCGCTTGTTGGCCTTTTATTATCTTGATGAGCGGCCAAACTATTTTACGAGCTCGACAACAAGTTAATTAGCCATTGGCATTAATGCGACCAAGGCGGCCCAAACAGTTGGCTGAATCCAAAAAATGCTGCTTTTGTCAAATGTATTTGACTTTTATTTGGCTCTGACTGCCTCCTGTCAGACGCCCTCCTTCCGTCCTTCTAATTTCCCATCATTAATGAAGACGCCTTCTTCTTGACTTTATTTTTTTATACGTTTTACTTTTTAATTTGATTTGTTTATTTAATGTTTATTACTGCCCCAGTTGGCCCGCTTCCTATGGCAAAAAAAAAAAAAACAAACAACAAAAGCAAAAACCGAATGCTTCGAAAATTGGTCTTCTCCGGTTTTATGATTGCTCAGCTAATGACAATAATTAAATGCTTAAGTGCGCTGAGCTCGAGTTATGCATATTAATTAGCCAATGTCTCACAGCGTGTGAATTTATATTGTTTTTTTGCTCTGTCCGCTGAGCACCTGCACAAAAAAAATTAAATAATAAAAATGAGGCAGGCAAGAAAAAACAAGGCACAACAAAAATAAAGGAAAACAAAAAAAATAATCAATGTAGCCAAGCAATTGGCGAAGCTGTGCAAACAATTTTAATTAAATGGCAATCGCGCATACGCCGCGTGTGCATACGGCGTGCAGATTGCCGATAAAGCGTACCAAAAGTGCCAGGTGACAGCTGTTTGCGGCACCGCAACGTGTTGCAATAATCTTTACCTGTAACAGCAACAGCAACAGCAACAACAGCAACAGCGACAGCAACAACATCTCGAATTTGCTTACCCGTTTTTTTTTTTATTTTTTTATTGACGCTCAATTTGATTTTGGTCTCGCCTGTCCGCCTCTCACAATTGTTTCTTGCTCGGAGGCCAAAAGTCAACACGATCAGCGTAGGGTTCGTTGTTGTTGTTGTTGTTGTTATTTCTTTAATCTCTTTGAATTGCTCAAATGACACCGTTTAAAACAAACGGACGTGCTATAAACAAATTAAGATTGCCACAATACAAAATACATTTTTGTGGTATATATATATATATATATATATATAGAGTCGAATGGAAACATAATGCGTTTTGGGACGACGCCCACGAAAAACGTACATTTAGTAGGCATTGTGAATGAAGGCAACAACTGCAACAAGTCAACAATTTATTGTTGTTGCCACTTTTGCTGTCGCTATCGATGATGTTGCATTAAATTTGTTGCCCCTGCTGCCCTAAGCTCTTCAGCGTTGGCGTTGAATTTTTGGTGGAAGACGACCAACAGCAACAACAACAACAACAACAACAGCAACAATCAAGCTAACTCTAACAAACTTTGACCCAAAAAAAGAAAAAACTGAAATGCATAGGTAATAGGTCGGAAGTGAAAGGGTTTTTATTTATTTTTTGGTGTACTCTGTGCTCTGATGTGTTAGCGCTGACAGCGCCACAATTTTGTGGCATTTTTGTTGTTGCCATACAATTAAAGCATTTACAAGAGGCGCGCCCCAAAATAATGATTACGTTTATAATATGGGTGTTTTTCCAAATGAATGCGAGAAATGTTGAGGTTGAATTACAGTTAGCTCAACAATTAATTGGTTTCTATTATTTCGATTATTGCTGGAAATGTTAACATCGATTTTCTTTTTATATATAATCTGTTTTCACTTTTGTTGTATTTTTATTTATTTTCCATGCAACAGCAAAACATTTTTGAAAATGATTATTACACTCTTTGTTTGTGGAAAAGCTGCTTAAAGCAATTTACAATTTAGCTTTCGTTTTAAATATTTGTTATTTCGCATAAATAAAGTTAAATTTAGACTTCACTTGATTTTTGTATACAACAAAAAACCTGAACTCTTGACATTTGGCCGACAGTTTTATTGGTGAATAATTGCGTATCACTAAACAATTTGTACGGCATGTCGACCTGCCATGATTGATCTGTTTTGATGCCAATGAAAATGAAAATGAAAATAAAACAGCTGCCACAAAAAGAAGAATAAAAGTCCCTGCAGCAGGGAAGCAAAGGAGCAGCTTAATCACAGAGGCAGCAACAGCAGCAGCAGCAGTGGCAGCATATAAATTACTCATATGATGACTCCCTTTGCAAGTTTTTGGGGCGTGGCAGGGCGCAGCGTGGCGTGGCAAGACAACGTGGATTATGGCAATGATTTTGTTATTTTAGCCACGCTGCCAACCACTAAAATAATCCATTAAAGATAAACTAAAAGCAAACACTAAACTCTTGTGCTAAGCAAAGAAAACCGCAGCGCACCCACTCGCCGATAATCAATCATTTATCAATAAGCGACGGCACACGCCCAAAACTGCACTCAATGTTGATGTTGTTGTAGATGTTGTTGTTGTTGTTGCCACTGCTGTTGATTGGTTGCTCTAAGCTTTTAGTTTGCGTTTAACGCCTCATAGATTCTCTGAAGCGCACAATCGCCGTGGGACAAAAGTGTGGGGGAGAGCAATGCGGCCCACATGGGAGACGTCAGTGTGTCTATGATAAAGTGATATACAGTGTGTATGTGTGTGCATGTGTGTGTGTGTGTGTGTGTGTGTGTGGCACGCATTATTCGCTGTGGTGTGCTCTGTTTTTGCTGCCTGAATGACTGATAAGGCACTGTCAGTGCACGAAATTTGTGCGTGTGTGCATGCGTGTGTGTGTGTGTGTGTGTGTGTTTGTGGCAAATGGAAACCGCATCAGCTGCCATTGGTTTAATTAATTTTCTAGAATTCTGAATTTGATTTGAATCTGAACAGCAGCCATTGATTTGTGCCAAGACAAGGGGCAACGGGGCAAGTGCATACTCTAAGAAACTGGTGGGAAATTGCCTAAATTCAACTACGAAAATGCGGGCACATTTAATTGAAATTTATGCAATTCTAACGTTTTCATTAACACATCAAACTTACTTAAAATTTCTTGAATTTCCTTTCTATATATTTGCAGCAGTTGAGCAACATCAAAAACACAATGCAAACGGCAGTGGCAGCAACAGCAGCAACAGCAGCAGCAGCAGAAGGAGCCGCAGCAACAGCAACAATTGCTGGACACACAAAATGCAAGACGGGGCATGTGAAAGTGCAAAAATGTGAAATCAACTTTAATGTGTGTGTGGCACGAGGCATTGAATTTTAACGAGTGCACATTTAAAACAATACGCAAACAGTTTTTAAACAAAGAAAACGGCCAAAAGGAAATTGCCAAACAGCTAAGAGCAGCAGTTAAAGCCATAATAGCTTAGCACGTGACGCGACGCGTTGCTAATAGACGCTCATTTTGCAACGGTAATTGGTGGCACACACGTCAGCATTTATACTGTACACTGAGTACTGTGTACAACCAAAAGTTCACATTTCTTCAAGTTGAGTTCACTCTTGGCCAACTCAAAAAGGTGGCAAAAATGGCCGTTAGCAACATTGTTTGCGAGTGGCTGCGCGCCCTCGGTTTGGCACAGTATGCGGAAAGTTTTCTGGACAATGGCTACGATGACTTGGAGATATGCAAGCAAGTCGGTGATCCCGATCTGGATGCCATTGGCGTTGACAATCCGGCCCATCGACACAAGCTGTTGAAGAGCATACGCTCGCTGCGCGAGAAGGGAGCTGCCTCTGTTTATTTCATGTTAAACGATCCGAACTCGTTGTCGGGCAGCATGGAGATCCTGTGCGAGACGCCGCCCAG
This sequence comes from Drosophila longiperda, assembly GCA_035042125.1. NCBI lineage: Eukaryota > Metazoa > Arthropoda > Insecta > Diptera > Drosophilidae > Drosophila > Drosophila longiperda. The sequence continues at coordinate 722,495 of JAWNLV010000010.1, forward strand.
CAATGAACTGGAAATGGTGCTGGCCGAACAGCTGGAGACGGACGGAGTGCGTCTGACAGCGCATCCATATTCAACACCGGTGAGTACTGAATAACCATTTAAAATGAGCGTTGGGGGTTTGACTGCCAACTCAGGGCAGTCGGCCTGTTGATTAGAGTCTGGTCTGGTATGGTCTGGTCTGGTCTGATGTGGTGTGGTGTGGTGCCACCACCCGTCGAGCCCACCAAGCTGTCAACTGCATTGATTAGACATGGGCTGTCAAGCAGCGCCTAGACCTCATCAGGCTAACAAGCTCACACTCTCTTTCAACTTGTTGCCGCACAATGCTCAGTTTTCATTAAATGTTGCCACACAGCCCGTTCCCCTTGCCCACTCCAATGCTCTACCAATTCAAACTTCATTTCCTGGCAGCTTGCGTTGAGCTTTTTATAATACAGAATCCAATTGCAACCCAAAAATGGCAAAAAAAACTTAAAATTGTTTTAAATTGCGCTCAGGTGCGTCCTCAACTCAACCCAAAACCAACTCAGCTCAGCTCAGCTTAGTTTAATTCACTTGAATTCTATTCTGTTCAGTTCAGTTGAGTTTTGTTTAGTTTTGAGTTGAGTTTTAGTTTTAGTTATAGTTTTCAGTTTAGCCACCCACAACAAAAGGTAGTCCGTTGTTAAAGAAGGGGCACAAAACTATTCAATGTCAGTTTACATACTTAAATTAAAATTCTCCGACAAGCCAAGTGGGCGACACTGGCAAGGGCAAATAGCTAAAGAGAAAGATACCAAACCAGAGTGCTCGAATCGTATATGCACGACTAGCAGTTACCCTGGTTAATCTGCTTTGCCTAACACTATTCCAAATTATTAGAATCTATTCAAAATTATCCATTTTTTTTTCTTCTGATAAATATTTAAATATTGTTTAAACTTTACAATTTGTAACGAAATCTTACTTTAATTTATTCAATTTTTCTATTATTATAATTATAATTTTGTGCAGCTTCAATTTCTGATATAATTTACTGCCATATTCGAACAAACTCGATTTTTTTTTAATGGATATCGAAACATAGAGAATTAGATTGCAGTCCAGTTTCTGCTGCTGCCGCTGCTGCAGGTTGCATGGCACCGATTTCAAATGTCAACCCCGGGTTCTGCACACTTGTCAGTAAAATGGAGCACATTTAAACGGCAGACCCCCCCCCCAACCCCCGTTGCATGCAGCTTTGCCGGCTTGGGGGGGGGGGGGGGTCGCTTATTGCCGGCCAACATGTTTGTGGCAGTGGCAAACGAACGGCTTTTGTGTGCAGCTTTTGGTGCTTTGGTGCTGCCGTCTCGAGTGTCATGATGTGGCTCCATTGTTTTACTGTTGCTGCTGTGGCTGGGGCGGGCCTGGTTGCCTTTGTGGGACTCTCTCTCTCTCTCACAGGTAGAGGACATATCATGTGCCATTATATGTACCAAAAGGCACCGACGCGTCGCTTCGTTTGCGTTTGTTTTTGGCCAACAATTGTGGAGGCAAAAGCTCTCGAAACGTTTTTCGGCAGCATTTAAAAAATGCCTTTTCCTCGAGCTCTGTCTCTGTCTGTGTATCAGCCTTTTGGCTTTGTGTAATTAAAGTAATGCCAAAACAGCAGACAAGTTGCAAAAAAAACAACAACATTTAAAAAGTGGACACAGTTGATGCGAATCCTATCCGCTGACGGCTGAGTGATTCAGCCATTTAAGAAGGCGGTACCCAAAAGTGACTTTAAGCCCAATGTGATTTATTATGCAAAGAGAGCTCACATTATAAACTGACCCGCCGCCGCCGCCGCCGCCGCCTGACAGCCAAATATAAATATTCAGCATAACTCTGGACACTGTGTTGGGGCAAAACTCTCATGGAATTTGCACGTCAATCTGTTGCAAAATGTGATTTATATATGAGACAGGAATCTTATACAACATCCTGCCCCAATAACGTTGCGACTTTAACTTTAACTTCGACTTCTACTTCGACTTTGACTTCGTTGGCGGCGATGCGATGCGATGCCGCACAAATCACGTCATTGAGTTGTTTTCATCAAAAGGGCAAGCATGCAGCTTCTCAGTTCTGGCCAACTGTTCAGTTTGTCAGTTTGTCAGTTGTTCCCTTGCTCAGTTCTTCAATGCGGCAAGTTTTTGGCTTGCTGATGAGTTTGAGGCTGTAGCACAAGTCTCAAGTTGCCAACTCTGTTGCCTCATTCATTCATTCATTTGTTGCCCCGTTCGTTCGGTCGTTCGTTTTGCTGCCTCGTTTTCTGTGTATTTTTATCCGAAAACTATCTTGGCTGCCTGACGACTTCTTGCAGTTTTGTATCTGCGTATCGCTCTGGCATACAATTTTTATTTATTACTCATTCAGCTGCAAAATTGTTCCTTAATTGCCCATATCAGCTGAGAAATGAAATTTATTACCTGGCGTGTGTATATCGCCAGTCAGCCAAACAGACAACGTCCTAAACTTTTGCTGCCGCATCATTATCAGCCTCAACCTTAGCCCCAGCCTCGTCTGTGGCAGCCACAGCCATCCTTCGACTCCAACTCCGAATCTGACCAGCAGCAGCAGCATCGACATCATTAGTTTTGTGCGCCGCGCCGACAACGTTTTGTATATTTACTTAATATTGCAATGGCCTGTGCACTGTGCGATTGTGTGTGGTGTGCGTACACTGAAAGATATATCAATAAATTCGTATGAAGCACATTGCAATTGTAAATAAAAATAGACTTTTGACAACTGTTTTACGACAATTGAAAGTCACAAGACTAAACGGCCTCTAAAACTTTTATGTTCAATCAATATTTATTGATGAACCTGATGGGTCAATGACTGTTAAACCATTTGAAACTGTTTCCAGATCTCAATGAAATATATATAAATAAAATTAATATAAAAAGCGAAAAAGAATTCCAAAAGTTATTTTGTATATAAGTTGTTACAACTAAATTAATTAAAATTAAATTCGGTAAATGTTTCCAAAAATTATTTTGTATTTTATTTGTTGTTAAAATGTTGGCTACTCAGATGCAATGTTTAATTCGATAATTATCTTTTTTGAATTAATATTTTTTATTAATTTCTAGAATTTAAAAGTTGTGATTTTTTTTTTGCTGTGTAGTTTTGTATGAGTTTGTTGGCCATCGTCCAGTCTGGGGATGCCATTTATCTCAGAGTGCGCTTGCGACGTGGAAACGTGGACAGGAACGTTCTGTGATTTCTGATTTCTTATGCCAATTTACTCTCGGCCATGTCGGCTCTCGACTCTTGAAACTGCTCCATATTGAGCCCAATCATCATTATAATCATCATCATCATCATCATCATCAACATCATCTCATCATAGCCATCAGCAGCAGTGCCAGCAATGCCATCGCATTGCCTTTGCCATAGATCAAAAGACAGTTTGCTTTATATATAAATATTTTTTTGTTGTTATTCTGCCTTGATTCTTTGAGTGTTCTCTCTCTTTCTTTCTCTCTCTCTCTCTCTTTCTTTGATTTGTTGTATAACTTTATTTTATGTGCTTGCAGCTTTGACCAGGTCAAGTTGTTTTTGGGGTCGAACTTTGGCTAGGTTTGCCCTCAACTCCGCACAACTCATCTCAACTGAAGTCAACTGAAACTCAACTGGTCCACTCGGTTTGGACTGGACTTTAGTCGTTTTGGCTTTGATTCGCCTGAATACGGCTGAGTTTAAGTTATTTCAGCGCTTTGGCTTTATTGATTTGTCCTCTTTGATCTTCTGCCTGAGCTGTGGCATGATTTCATTTTTATGAACTTGACTTTTGTTCATTTTCCCATTTTGATTTTAGTCCGCCTGCCCACAATGTCGGCAAACATCTTATGCTCCTCCACTCGTACCTCTTCCTCATCATCATCATCATCATCATCATCATCCTCTTCTTCTTCTTCGTTCGTTCGTTCATTTTAAGCATTTTCTGCGTATCGTGGCAAGTAATTGCCGCAATTCAATTTGCTCATCTTGGCTACGTGCAATGTGGCTTTATTATTGTTCTTCATTCGCTCACAAATTAGCTTTAGCCGAGGGCATCCTTTTGATATAATATTTGTGCAAGCTGAAAGTTGATTGCATTGCCAATTCAATGATTTTAATTATTTACAATAATTGCCGATTTGCTGGCAATTTACACAGTATAAATAATATGCGTATCATAAATTATATAAATATATATATATTTTTTTTTGCGCTTAAAAGTAATATTTTTAATGGCTCAACTTTATGTAATGATATATAATTGAAGAGCTCTTTTTTAATGACAGACTTTAACTTTTTGCTTACTTAATTGTCATTGGAACTTAATTATATAGGAACTTAATTTTGGCAAAAATAACTTTTTCTTTTATGTATTTATTATGTTGGTAAATATTGAAAGATTGCAGCACTCCTATTATCAATGCGCCAATTACAACATAAGCAACAAGCAGGAGCCAGAAGCTGGTCATTAATGCCGGCCAGAACCGGCGTCATGAAAGTTAATCAAGCATTTAATAGCCAAATGTAAAACTGCGAAAGCGTTCGTTGCTCATAAAAAATTAAAGTCTAATTGTACACAAAAAGAGCAGTGAAAAAGTGAGCCATGTTCGCTTTTCGGGTTTGCTTTCAGCCGGGTTTGTCCTTTGTGTCCCCCTTGTCCAATGGGTGGGGGGGGGTCTGATACACGTTTTGTTTTTCTTTGGCGAGTGGGCGGACGATGGGCAGGGGGGACAGACCCTAAACTAAACTTTATAGCAACCCTCCTTAGCTGAGCTAACGGCAATCGGCAGCGTGCTTTTTAATTAATTTAATTGGTATTTAATTACGCTTGCTATTTAATTAAACACATTGGCAACACTGAAGAAGGCGTTCGTGCAAATTGCATGCAAAGTTGGTTTTTTTGTTGTTGGCAACACTCGACAGTTACAGTTTCGAGAAATTCGAGTGTAGTTTGTCAATTGTGGCTTAATTAGACATGCAGTTAAATTGATTTAGCCGTTAGCCACGTTAGGCTATGTGCTGGCTACGTTTGGAGGCACTTGCAACCGCACATTTAATTTATAGACGCTTGCTCCCAGTTGCCCATTGATAATTGACGATTAATTTAATAGAATGTCCAAGTTTGGTGTGGATGCTGCTGTTGCTGTTGCAACTAGCTGCGATTCTCTGACTCTGACTCTGACTCTAACTCCGACTCTGACTGGGACTCTGACACTGACACTGACTGCGAATCTGAGCATGTGACTATGACTGGCTTTTGGTTTGTCGGCATGCTCAATTGTGCGAAGTTATTTCACATGCCGCAAAGTGGCACCAAAATGCTGTCGTCGCCTGTCTTCTGTCTTCTGCAGGCGGCGGCTCTCCTCACCCGTTTGCCAGCTAGTTGGGCATTCTAAACAACTTGCCACATGCTTGAAAGTTTGCGCCGCCGTTGCAAGCCAGGCCTTACTTGGAGTTTATCTCATATTTCACATGCCGCCGCAATTACTGCCGCCACGGCGGCTACTTACTGACTGCCAGCTGCACCACTGTTGCACTGTTGCACTGTTGCACCACTGCTGCTGCTGCTGCCGCTGCTGCTATGTCAACTGCCTACACAAGTAGCCTTTGTGTCCGTTGCCTTGAAATGTTTCATAAATACTGCTATACTCTGTTCCCGTATGCGGCAGCATTTTGCTTATAAATCAAAAAAAAAAAATAAAAAAAAATAAAAAAAAATGGCCACTGCAACCACGTTGCAAGCTACGTTGACAGCCGCTTATAAATCTTGTCGCGCACTTTGCCAACTTCGAGCAGAACACAGAGTTGCAAGACTCCTTCAGCGTTTTCACTTGTGCGTTTCGTGTAACCAATTACTAAAGACTACGCAAACGAAGAGAGAGAGAGAGAGAAAGAGAGTGAGAGAGGCAAGGGAGGAGCAAGCTGCTATCTCGCTTTCAATTTGTTGCTTACATTTATTTATGTTGCAAAAATTCTCATTGGCAGTTTTCGAGCTAAACAAATCGCGCTCGACTTGACATAACTCGCTGTCAATGTGTCGTCTGCATGTCTCAAATTTGTTGTTGTTGTTGTTGTTGTTGTTGCTGTTGCTGTCATCGATGTTGCTGTTGTTGTTGCAGCAATTACACATCTCACAATTGTGCCACGCTAATGATGGGAGTCCCACGTCCAGCAAAAGCAAAGCCAAACAAACAAACGGCTGACAACTGCCTTTGGGCTTTGTGACATTTTGCCAATTGTACAATTGCGTGGAGTGGCAGTGAAAGGCGGCCTATTCCAAACTACCTATTACAGACTCAATATCTCTTGTCTATCCCCCCACCTTATACCCCCCCTCTGACCAACAACTCTTAACTGGCAACTGCAATCGACGTGTCCCCAGTTGGTCTTTTGCCTTTGGGGTGATTGTGCTGTCCGGCGCTGTGATATGCCCGTCGCTGCTAAATGTCAATTAATGTCATCAACTATTTTTGCAACGTTTTCGCTTTTAATTGGCGTTCGCATCTAGAAAAAAACGCCCACTTTCCACTCCAAGCATTATTATTGTGGGCGTTTTCGCTGCGTTTTGGCTTACTGCTCTTGACTTCTTCCGCAATTGGAGTAGCAGCCAGCACCACCACAGCAAATGACTTCTTGGACTCTTTTCCATTTTTCCATTTTTTATTTTATTTCCAGTGAAAGTTGTTTACATTTTGCTCGTGGCTGACACATTTTACCAAGCCATTGAAGCCTTTTCAAATGCTGCCGCCTATCCTGGCCTGTGCCAGTTAGCCTAGCCAGTGTAGTCAGTTAGCCAGTTAGCTGTGCCAGCTAATTAGAGCATCCAAGAAGAGCACAACATGCACACATCAAACATTGCACAAGTGCAGCGGGCTGACCTGAAGGGGGACTATGGGTGCAGGATTTGGATTTGGGTTTCTGAGCTTGAGTTTGATTAGAGCACAGCTTGTTTGCTGTAATTAACAAGCAGCTGCAGCAGCGATTAGAAACAAGTTCTCAGCCAAAAAAAAAGGGTCAGCACATGAATAATCGATTATTGCGTTGCTCTTTGGACTTTGCGAGTTTTTTAAGGCTTTAAAAAAACAGTTAGAAAATGTTTGTTATATGCTAAAATATTACAAAAATTATGAACTTTGTGAGTTTTTGAAGGCTTTAAAAAAAAAGATAGAAAATGTTTGTTATATGCTAAAATATTACAAAAATTATGAACACATTTGTTAGGTAAAGTGAAAGCTAATAAATCACTTGGAATTTATTAAAACTTTAAATGTTATTAGCAAATTTACATTACCTATGATCAGGAATATCAAAATTTAAAGCTGTTTTAGCTGCTTTTAATATTTATATATATTTAATAAGAATATAAATAAATATATAAAATAAATATAAATGAAATAAAATAATATTTTGGTTAGCTTATTGCTGTGACATGTTTAACGCATTAAAGGCAACCTCAAAAATGTCAAATATAATTAGCTAAAAAGTAAATTATAGCAGCTGAGGTAGCAGCTTCGGTAGCAATGCGGAGCACAACGGCAAATTAAATATTGCTACTCTTATTGCTCTCGCAAATCGCAGAGCAGAGCAGAGCAAAAGAGCTTTTAACATAATGAAATATTCAGCTAAATAGTTTATTTATTTGTTAACTAAAATATGTATAGAAATCTTGTATTTTGCTGCATCCATTAATAAAGATGTTTTGACACTTTTCGGCAAGTATCACTCAATTTCTACAGAAAGTTTACTGCTTAAGTGAATTGTGGTGTCAAACTGAATGGCAACTGTTGTGCAACTGTTGTGCAACTAACTACAAGCAGAAATGTTGCAAACGACAAACGGGACATGCAGGTAAATGCCCCAAAAAAAAGTTTTCAGCCTGTATGCATTGAGTTGCACTTTGGGCTTTTCATATATATATTTTTTTTTGTTGTTTGGGGTCGACTCCTGGTGAATTCATTTTTGGGGCACAGTTGTCATATTTTGCATGAGCTAGACGACAACCGCAGCGAGTGTGTTGCATGTGTTGTTGTTGTTATTGTTGTTGTGATGAGGCAGAAGAGGAAGAGGCAGCAGCTGAAGACAAAGTTGGCGATGTTGCTGGCTTACACTAAACGACATAAGCATAAATCTCACTTACCTACAACTTGATTTACTCACTGGCAGTCTCGTGGCCTCATGCCTCATGCCTCATGGGCTCATGGGCTCATGTGCTCGGGGGCTTCATGCCTCCATGCCTCCATGCCTCAAATGCGAAACATAGCTCATGCTACGTTACGTTGCGACGTCATAACGAATGTGCGCCTGTCAGCATTTCAACTTTGCGCCATTTATGTTGGTCAACCGCCTGGAGTTGCCGATTTCGGTTCGGACTTTGACTCTCTGTTGTGGTGTGGGTGCCGTTTTCTTTTTTGCATGTGCAGACATACACTCCACCCCCCCTCTGACAGCCTCCCCTGCTTGCTATCTGCTCCATCTAGAGCTTCAGTCTGTCTGTCAGGTTTGGGGAACTGTAGGTCTTGGGGGTCTTCAATAAGATTGTAGGCGTAGTGTTGTCTCCTTATGCACATATATATATATATATATATATATATATATACTTTTTTTTTGGGTAGGTGTATTCACATTGCATTTGTGTTTATTTCCTGTTTCGATGGTGGTCCCCACTTCTACTTATGATTCATTTGGCAATTCCGACCCGTTTGACATTTAATATAAATGCTGAGCGCTTAACTCGAGCCACAGTTGTTGAGTGATTGAGTTGGCCCCGGCATGCGAACAGGATTTGCATAATATGTTACCCACTTTAATGATGGTCTTTGTGGTGGCCTCCACAGTCGTCTAGACTAAACAGATGAGCTCGTCTCAATGCTGGCAGGCACCTTTCTCACGACACGCCTGGCATCGCCATAAACCACCACGGGAACAAACCGGAGAGTTTTTTTTCTCACTCGGTGCCAGTGGCCGGTGCTAATCATGTTGCACAGACTTTAGCTTGTTGCCACACCTCCGACTCGTTAAATACCTGTGGCCATTAGAAGCACACAAATCATCTGACAGACATTGCTCTAAACCAAAAAGTAGTTAAACACACTACAAAAAAAAACAAAATAATTATAAACAAGAATTCTAAAAATAAAAAAAGGAAATCCTCAAATGAAAAATTAAGTTTTGTCTAGAATTTGTGTATTTATATTTGCTTTAATAAATTTACATTTAAAAATGAAGCTTGATTTAAGTAAACAAAAATGTGGCCACATTTTTCGCTGAGTGTAGGAATAGGAATTGAAGTTGTAGAAATCAGAAGGCAGGCAACACCTGCAGAATTTATCACCTAGCCACTGTGTAGTCGTAGCAAAAACCAATTTGGAGCACTTTTGTCTACACACGCACACACCCCCAACAACACACACACACTGATACACACAAATACAAATACACACAAAACGACAACTGGAAATTTAGTTGTTAAAGTCAAACAATTTCAACAATATTTCTGCGCATAAATTGCAGTTGCAGTCTGAGTTGCATTCGTCGTCGTCGTCGTTGCTGCTCTTGTTTCTCCCCCCTTCTACATTGACATTGTGGCTGCAACAACAACAACAACAACAATAAAAAACTTTTACAACATCAGCGTCCTTTGTGACTGTTTTGCGACTGTTGCTCCCCATTTGCGAGTTTCGCTGCTTGTTGCCGTTTTGGGCCATAAATTTCACCACGGCGACATTTCGGCATTTTTCCAGCATGTTGTAGCAGCTTCCATGTGAATTATATGACACATAGATACATATATATATATGTGTATATATATCGGTTTGTAATGCCGCCCTGCGGTGCTTAATTACTTGCAGATAAGACAAGCCAAAACGCCCACAAGCCACGCCCCACAATCCAAAGCTGGTCAGATTCGCAAATGATGAAGATACATAAGCAGAGGCAGTGCCAATGAGTGGCACATAGTTAGAGAGAGAGAGAGAGCGAGTGTGGTGTGAATGATGATGGAAGAGGGAGAGGGGGGTTGGTCGTGGCAGGACAAGATTCTGTTTGAATCTAATTACTTGCAAATAATCCCGCAATGTATTTGAATCCGAGTAGAAATGGGATTTAGAGTGTGATGCATATGATGATGATGCCGGGCATTACATTTTCATTAGACTGAGTGTTTTTGCAGCAGCAAGCAGCAAGCAGCATGCAGCAGTTGCATGAACTGTGCCAATGCCAGGCTTAATTAATTTCCAAGTGCCACGTGTGAGTGTCCAATATCCGTATGCAATCAAAACTGCAACCACAATGTGCTTAAGCGCCAGATGAACGTACCAGAGTACCCCCAACTGGATGAACACACACTTCCTTATCTCTCTTACACTCTCCCCCTCACTCTCTCTCTGTCTCTGTCTCTTTCTTTATCTCAGTGTGCCTGGCGGCTGGTCAGCGCCTTTGAAGCGCGCTCATCAACGGGTTTTCGCAAGCATATCAGTTTTCATAATTGGCACTGGCAGCACTGACATTCTCGTCTCATCATCAAGCTCTTCTTGTTGTTATTGTTGTTGTTGTGCGTTGTGTGTGTGGTGTGTGTTGTTGTTGTGCAAACACTTCATGTTCATGCTACCCACTCGAGTGGACATTTGAGCCTGGCTCTTTATGTATAAATATATATATATATATATGTGTGTGTGTGTATATATTTAAGCCATTGCCAATGTGCAGCCCGTGTTGCTGTGTCTCTCTCTCTGTGTGTGTGTGTGTGTTTTGTTGTATCTACGTCTGATACTTGTGCATGTGCAGCATCATCACCTCATTTAGATATGCGATATGCAAACCTTTGCCAGGCTTTGACTTTGCAGCTTCTTCTTCTGCTGCTGCTGCTGCTGCTGCTTCTTGCCTCGCTTGAACTTGACCCTGGGGCTAAGGCTGGCTGGAACATGTACGCGCCTTAAAGTGCCAGCACATCGGACTCAGACTGCTCCAGCTCCAGCTGCCTCAGCTGCAGCAATCCAAATACGTTGTCCGGCCAACGCATTGCACTCAATGAAATGAATTGGTTGACATTACTTTTTGTTGTTGTCTCTTATGTTGTTGTTACTGTTGCTTATGCACTGCATGTTTGTTGGCTAGCCATTTGGCTGAAATTGTAGACGGAGTCAGCGATATGACGAAGTTGTTGCCAAAAGGTGCGAGAATTGAGACAACAGCTGCAGCTGAGCTGCCTTTAATAGGCATATCTGTCGGATTGTTATGCAAATAATATGGCAAAGGAGCTTTTGGTAGCCAGCGGAATTGAGTCGAAAACGTTTACAAAAACAACTTGAAAATATATACACAACATTGGCCACATCCGCAAGTGAGCGCATCAATTTCAGCATTGTGTTAAGTGCAAATGCTTTGCCACAAAATGGCTTAAATGCTGATTATTTCAGTTAACTGCAGCACAATTAAATAATAAGAAAGGAAATGAAATCGCTTGCGAATTAATGCTTTAAATGTCGAAATTACTAAGGAAAAAATAGTATTTAGAATTATAATAAATTATAATAATAAAATATATATATTATAAAAATAAAAAAATTATAATATATAAAATATATGTTCAAATATTATTTAAAATAAAATATATGTTCAAATATTATTTAAAATTATTATAAATTAAAATATAGAAAAAATATAGGTTAAAATATTATTTAAAATTATAAACTTAATTTACATGAATTTTCACTCTTAGCGTGCAACGATTTATTTTTTTTATTTTTTTTTTGTATAATTATAACTTGGCAATAAATTTGAAAGCGTGGAAATATTTGTGGCAGCAATTTGTAGTCTTCTCTAGTTTCAAATTCAGATTTAGAATATGTTAAATGTTGCTCGTTTAAATTTATAATATTTTTGATTTCAATTAACAAGCCACAGGAATTCATAATAATTCATATTTTTCGAGCTTGCACAAGCATTTCCAGCTGTGCGACCCTATCAAAGAGTTGTCGCCCTTTCAGCTGTCTGATCTGTAACTCCAAACAATTTATATCAATTTTCCGAGGAACCAGTGGGTTGCTCTTTCTCTTCTTCCCATCCAACCCATGTCACACTTCTTCAGCAACTGTCTCTTTCTGTCCTGCTTTCGCTCTCTCTCTATCTCTCTCTCTTTCGCTCGTCAAACATTTTCAGCACTCAACGCTTACTAATTTCGCTGGGTGATGGTGGTGCCACTTCAATGAAGGGGGAACGGGGTGTGGCGTGTGGAACTACACCCAAAGCGAAACAAAATGCATATGAAACTTAACACCCGCTTAGGAGCAACACCCTCCACTCCTCCCATTCGTCGTCTCCATTCGTTCCCGTTCACATGAAGCCAGCTCCATTTGCGCACAAGTGCGACTTGCTGCTCAACCCAATTTCATATGCATATTGCGAACTTATGTATGTATTTATGTCGTTTGGGGATTCGCATCCGCAGTATGTTAAAACGTATATAGCGAATTGCGACCCGTCGTATGTGCCCATCCCCGTTCCGTCAGTGCCCCCGCACCATGTCGCACTTGTCTTAAATGACATAATTTACGGCATAGCGGAGCGCCCGTTACGCCCACTCAACTGACGTCGCTAAAAATTATAAATAATAATTCCACTTGTACGAAATTACCAACATGCCCCACGCACACACACACACACACACACACACACACACACACACATGATACATAAACAGAGCCAGACACGACTATAACCATTCGTATTCATTGCGCCATTTTCTTGACTGCCTCTGCCAGCCTATTTCTCTGCCAACTCTGTCTCTGTCTGTCTGGCTCTGGTTTGCTCTTATTGCCAAATAAATTCGTGCAGCAACAAAAATGAAATGTGTAAAATATGTTGCCCCAAACTGTGCAACAGCAACAGCAACAGCAGCAACTAAAACTCACCAAAACCAAACTGTTTCTCAGTCTCAGTTGCAGCCTCATTCCTGGACTTTGGCTTTATGCCTTGGCAGTGTTGGGCAGTTTGGCTGCTTGCAAGTAGCTCTTCTTCTTTCTCTTTTAAATACCCTTTGCTGAAAGGGTTGCTGTGTCTTTACAGAGAGTATAAAAATTTAATTAATTAATTTTGCAGAAGCATTTTTAGTTATTATAATAGACACAATATAGATAAAAAATTCCCATTTCGATATCTTGTCAATATTTATGAGTTATATTGCAAAGGGCATTTAATCTTCGCTACTTCCGAAAAAAGATAAAACTTCTTTTTTATTTTTGCCTGCTTGTAGTTGTGTATGTGTGTGTGTGTGTGTTGCATAGTTGTTGGGCTGCGACGACCCCAGCACGGCCTTAATTAACTGCTTATGAATCTGCATATGCAGTCGTCGTTGTCGTCGTGCCCCTTCTCAGTACATTTATATATATATATGTTGTGTAGGTGCTGCTTGATGCGGTGGCGTGGCACAAACAAAAAAACAGGATGCTCATTTAAATATATAATGAAGTGCCTGTGTTGCTGCAGTCTTGTTCCCATTGCTGTGCCAAAAAAAAAAAAACAAAAGAAAGAAAACAGCAAACAAAAAAAATATATATATAAATAAAAGCTGGCTAATTATGCCCAAGCGGCCAGCACATAATTCCAGTTGTATCTGGTATGTGTGTATTTTTTAAATAGTTACATATATATGTGGCACATGTAACAGTTTTTTTTTTGTGTAGTTTTCATTTTCAGTTTGGGCCTCGAGCCACATTCGGTGGCGCCTCTTGTTTGACCCATTTAAAGAGCCTGATGCGTTGGGCCCGATTAAATGCCTCTTTTTGTGCACCAACTGAAGACTCTAAATTTGGTTTTGGGCTCTGGGTTTTTTTTGCGCTTGCCAGGCACGTCTTTAATTAGAAAATAATTGCAAGAACCAAAACACACAAACACACACACAGACACACACGCACAGACAGAGGAACACACATGATCTTTATACAGAGGAGGAGGACAACGGCGCCACAGTCAGCCTCAATTGATGGACATGCTGCTGACTGCTGACTGCTGGCAACATTCAGCGTTCGGCTTTCAGAGTCTCGTTGCAAGCCTTGACACATGCCAAAACAGGCAATGTCCAACTAGCATTTTTCTTCTTTTTTTCCGTTGCTGTTGTTGCTTTTAGCTGACCAACGACGCCGCCGTTGCTCTTCGCATTACATGGCAACATTTGCAACACCTTTCAGTCAAGCCCAGTGCTGCCCTGCCCTGCCCTGCCCCGTCTGTTTGCCATTGTTTGTGGCAGGCAATGTCTTTTCTTTCCATCGACCGCCTACACAGCTTTGCTGATTTTTGCGAAATTTATATTACTTGAGAGGCAGAGTCAGAGGCAGAGACGGGGACGAGGACGGGAACGGGGGACCCCATGTTGTTATCATGTGACATATGTGCATCAACGCCCCATGTTTGTTTTTGGCCACGGCGCTGTCAACAACACAGTCAGTCAACTACCTCCCCTCCACTCCCCTTCCCACTCCCACCCCCCTCCTGTTCGTGGTGGAGAGATTTATGCTGACAAGGCGGCGTTTGATTGGCAAATGGCGATGCGTAGTCACTGCGAAATGTTTGTATGCGTAATTTGGCGCACAGTCTTAAACTGTGGCAGCTTCAATTTAACTTGGCCAGTCAAGCGGCAACTTCCGCGTGCAGCTAATTGGCTGAGCATGGCCAAAAAGGTGCTCGCAATTAACCCGCTCAAAGCACACAGATCACAGCAGTAGCCCAGTTACTAAGTTAGGCCAAATGCCTTTTGTCCACTTGTACACACACACACACACACACACACATATATATATATACATATATATGCACATCCTTGCAATGAAATCGGGTGCTTGAACTCCAGCTGGGCTTTTGTGTTTTTTTGTTCTTGTTTTTTTTGTTTTTTTTTTTGGCAATAAACTAATGAGCGACAGAATGCAAAGAGCCAAGCACATAGTTTGCTAGTTGCAAGCTTGCCAGTTGGGAGTAGCATGTGGCAGACACAGGACAGATATTCACACTTGGCACTAACAGTATGTCCAACTACACTCACAAAAAAATTGTTTAGAAAGTTTTGAAAGTATTTTGATAATTTGTATTTATCTTTCTATAAATCGATTTTGCATTGGAGCTTTTGTAAAGCATATTTAATTTATTAATTTAAAGATATAGCAAATGAGTTAAATTATGGTTTTTTTTAAAATTAAGTTCTTTTAAAATTTTGAATGATTTTTTCTCAATTTTAAAATCTATTAATACAATTCAGAAAACTTTACTTTATCTTTATACATATTAAATATTTCAGTAAAGTAATTAAAAAACTAATTATAAATTTCAACTGTTTCTTTAAACGGAGAAGCAAGTTATCTATTTGGTCTAAAATATAATTATGTTAGCATATTTCTATTTTCTAAGTGTAAAAGTGCTGCTGTGCCTGTCTCTTGACTGGCTTAATTAGAAGCCTGGGTTAGTTAGACACAATTTTGCAACACAGTGGCACCATGCAGTTTGCACTATTAACCCCTTATGCGACTGCTACTTCACACTCGCACTATCTCTCTCTCGCCCTCTCTCTCTCACTCTTTCTATCTATTCCCTACTTCCTGGAATGTGTGTGTGTGTGTCCTCTGCTCGAAGGAGCTGGCCCGTATCCATTTAGCAATTTAGACGCACACCCACTCGGTGGAAATGCCTCTGCATTGCAGAGCGATGAGTTGGGGCAGTGGCAAAATGTGATAGGTGAATAGGGGAGTGTGGGGGGGTGCACCATGCGATACGTCCATCAGTCGTTTGCTCGTTTGCCTGCGCGCTCATTTAATTAACAGTCGCGCGCCACGCCAAGCCAAGTCAGCCCAAGCCCAAGCCATGCCATGCCATGCCATGCCACATCAGGCCTAAGTGGAGACCACAGCAAGCTGCATCATCATCAGCAGCAAGCAGCAAGCAGCAACATCCTATCAAGGCCAGGAGGCTGGGCCAAGAAGGCGTGCTGCATCTTTGGGCGGGCGCGGCAAGCAATTTTTTCTTTCTCTTTTTTTTTTTTATTTAGTTTTATTTTTTTTCTTTGTACTCAGCTGCCTTTATTATCTTGACTCTTTTTATACCATTTGTATACACATATATTTTATATTTGTATGCGCTGTTTTGCTCATCTGCGGCAAACTTGCATGTTTTTTTAATTATGAATTATCGCTGTGCTCTTTGGCTGGCACTGACTATCGGAGCTGGCTGACAGACTGACAAACTGGCTGGTTGACTGACTGAGTGACTGGCTCATTCCAGAGCTTGTTGCATTTAAATGACATAATTATGGCGCATAAAGCAACTCCCACACTCAGCAGCAGCAGCAACAGCAACCGGCGACGGCGGCAGCAGCTCAAAGCCAGCTTCAGCTTTAGCGGCAGATTCACTTCCTTTATACGCTTCTTTTTTTTTGTCTTCTTCTTTTTTTATAGCCAACATACCCATTGCCTTAACAATGGGGCCGAAAAAATGCATTTGCCCGCTTCACTCTCACGGAGGCAAATTAAAATTTCAGAACTTGTGCAGACAACTTGAAATTGCAGCGAGCACGAACAAATTGTATTTCTATTTATATTGTATAGCAATTTTTGTTTGCACGTCAACCACTTAAGTGAGCCCTCCTTCAAGCACCCCCAAAAAAAAAATAAAAATATAAAATATAAAAGAAATATATATATGAAATTTGGACAATTGAAAGCGTATTTGAGCGTTAAGGCGCATATTACGTGTGCAAATATCAACATTTTATTTCAGTTTTTAGCCAATTTTATTTTCACTTTTTTTTTGGTCGGCTTCCACTTGTAAAAATCATTTTCATTATAAGTGGCAACCACCAAAAAAAAAAAAAAAAAAAAAGTAAAAAAAAATGAAAAAAGGAAACGTTGAAAATCGCAAGCGTTTTAACTGAAAGAGAAGGCACAAATTTTCATATCGATTTACACAGTCAATGGCCTAAACAAATAAAATGATGAGCGTCAATGAAGCGAGCTGCAAAATGATTGACTCATTCCACTCTCTTTGCAAAAATGTAGAGGGGGGGAGGGGAGGCTGATGAACGCTTTTTGTGGCAAGTGCCAGCTGTGCGTGTGTGTGTTCAACAAGTACAGTAGTCTGTGGTTAAGCACAACAACTCAATTAAAGATAATTGAGCAGAACCAGTGGCTAAAATGTGACATAAAGTCTGGCTTTGAATTAATACAAGTATATTAAATGCATCTATTGAAATTATTTAGGTCTCTTAAACATGGCATACAGTTGCATTTAAGCAGAAACTACTCTAAATCAATTAAAATATGTACGTTGCATTTGTTTGTTGTTGTTTTTGTTGTTGTTGTTGTTGCTTTATATTGCATTTGAGTGCAATTAGAGTTGAAGCATTTGGCTTAATTGAAAATGATTTGGCATTCGCAGTGCAAATGGGAATTTTAACAGACAAAAAAAAAAAAAGAAATAAAATTCAGGCGACAAAAATGTTTCGCTATTAAAGCAATGTGGTTAAGCTAAAAAATATTCAAGTGTTGTTTAAAATACCACTTAATTACTAACATATTCTATGCACAGAACTCAATGCAAAAAATATTTAAAAAAACCGGCTTTTTTTAATTGCAATTAAAATGCTCTAGCTTGGCGGTTAAATGTTGGCGATAACAAAAAAAAAACACATTAATTAACTATCGATTGGTTTTTATGTTTCGGATTTTGTTTGCCAAGTTTTTTATACAACAATTATAATTATTAAAAAAAACATTTTTGTGTATTAAGCATGCATGACCACAAATTTGCATTAAATTCAGCAGCAATTCTGCTAAAATCCCTTGCTAAATAATGCATAATCATTTTTAGAGCCAGCCTGGAAATGTGAAAATCGCTTACAGGCTTAGCGAAAAAAAAAAATTAATAATTAAAATGGCAAATTAATGCGGTGTTCGATTGGAAAAGTTACTCATGCAATTGAAATAACTCGCCACGATTATTCGCACTTTAAGCAGCGCCTAATTGATAATTAATTTCATTGATTTTCCTAATGCTGCTCCTGTCATTTATGTTGCGTTAATTACTTGTGTTAAGATTTAGCAACAAGATAAATGATTTGGCCAAGCTTCAATACCCATTAACAAAAATTGGCAGAGACATGCTCTCGATCGGCATTTGGCTTTAAATAAGCAACAAAAATATTGTGCATCTCTTAGCAAGTTTTTAGCTGCAACTAGAATTTCCACACATTTAAAAAAAAAAAAAAAAATCACAAAACTTGACTCTTGTTTTATTAAGATTACAGGGTATCTTCTAGTCGAATTGAACAGTTTCTTAGCCGTTTGTAGCTTGTTTAGGCAACGCTATCCATCAACTGGCATTGACACCAGGCATTGAGCAGATTATGTTATGTTATGCATCGAGGGGTAGGAGGGTGATTTAGCAGCTGGCCTACCCCAAATTCTTAATGAGGTTTAATGATGGTAACCAAAAAGTAGGCAATATTTTTTGTGAATTTTAATTTGTCTACACACGCAAAACAACAACAAACACAACAGGGTCAATACAGTTGACTGCTGCTGTGCAGGTCGTTAACTTGTCCACTACGCAACACCTACGCGGCTTGATTTATGAGCCACTAACGGCATTTTACACACACACACATACCCACACACACACACACATACACAACACACACACACACTATAAGCACCGCCTGTCAAATCTGCAGTAAAATAAAGTTTTCATCCCTGTTGGCATTTTTATATGCCTTGCTATAAACTAACATTTAATGTGCAACAGTAGCACCAGCTCCAACTGCCACACCCCCTCAGCGTACACACACACACACAGCTAACCAAAGAGCTTATCTGAAATTCTCATTGTCGTAATGCATAAAAACGCACTAAAATGTTCCCACGCAATTAATTCAGAGTTTGTTGTACCTTTTGTTTACTTAATTGGTAAACATTTTGTTAGACATTTTTATGAGCACCAAGGTGAAACACTTTCGCCGGCAACTCAGCTCCCAAAAGCTCTAACACACTCACACATACACACACACTCACACACACACACACACTTAGCACAATTAGGTATAGCCCCATTGAATATTCCATTTTTATTGTTAGCCGCTGCTTTTGCCTTTTGTTAATTAAAACACAAAAACACGTGCGCAGCGAATAAAAAATTTAACAAAATTTACGCGCAAAAAAAATAGTCATTTGCCGTTGCTGCCAATAAAATTATCAACGAAATATTCTGTTTTTTGTTTTGTTTTTTTTTTTTTGATACTGTCCATAAATGCAATGTGAGTTTAATCCTTTTAACGCCGCGTTTTCATTACATTACTGTAAATTTGGTTAACAAAATTGTAAAGGCCGCCGCATTTTGGCTTTTACTTTTGTTCGTCGAACTGGCGTAAAAAAAACAAACAAAAAAAATGTACAAAAAAAAAACATTTGAAAAAGAATCCTTTGTTTGGACAGAGTTGGGGTCGCGGGAATCGGTCAGAGGACATAGCTGATGTTTACATCTATGTGGATTTTGTGTTGCTCTTGTTTTTTGTTTGTTTTTGTTGCCTGCCTTCAGCATAACTGAAATTGTGCGCCATTTTTTTTATGATATGTGTCTGACTTTATTTTCGTATTTCTGCTACCCTTCTAAAATATATTTTGTTTTTTTTTTGGGTGGTTTTTTTATTCTTTTTTTTTTACGTTGCGCTATGTTTATTTTGCTGGTCGTTATGTAGAAAACAATTTCATATGCTGCTTTGCCCTTTTGGGTAGCTATTTTCTTCCTTGGTAATGCTTTGGCGCAAAATTTTGTGGCTGGCAAAAATATGCGTGTGCCTGCCAATGTGTGCAGTAGTGATGTAATATATATATAAATATATATCAGCATAAGGGTGATTCAAGCTGGCCAAAATTATAAATGACAAATTAAACAAAGAGTTTAGCAGAAATTGTGGATTCTGCAATCCGGCTTTAAACGAAACATGTATGTAATTTGCTAAAATGAAACACCCTAATGCATATTTAAAATACGCCAACCAGTAAAAGGTTAATATGCGTCCTTTGACTGATTGTGTCTCTTGGCCGCATGCTATGCCCCCAAAAATATATAAAAAGCTCGGGTTCCCACCAGGCCAAAAGCGAAAGAATGTTTCGTCACACAGCAAAAAAAGACCAGCATCCCAGAAAAAAAGAAGAAAAAAAAAAGAAAACCAGCATATTCCACCAAAATTATAAGTGAGTTGCAAACCGGGCAGCAGCCGTGCAACCGACAGGTAAAACTGCTTTTGAAAAAATCGAGTATACGCAACGTTGAGGCTGGGCAGAAAAAAATGTAGGTATTTGTTACTGGGCAACAGCAGCTCGTATTTGTGAAGTTCCAACAGTAGCATGTGTTGTTGTTGTTCTTTTTGTTGCTGTTGTTATTGTTGTTGTTGTTGCTGGCATTCTTATTGCTGACGTGCATATTACAGCAAATTGCATCAAAATGAAAGTCGTCGCGGTTGCAGTCGCAGTTGCAGTCACTCTTTAAAGCACTGAAAGTCAAAATTAAAGTTAAATGAGTTTTATTGTTGTTGTTGTAGTTGTTGTAGTTGTTGCTGTTGCTGTTGCACTCCCGGTGGTCGCCGCATGTCACGTTGAGTGCGGTTTATGCTGAAATTTACCTTGAATGCAGTCAACCTGGCAGTCGCAAGCAGCTAATGCTGCAAAAAAAAGAAGAAGAAGAAGAAGCAGAAAAAAGTAACCACAGTAAAAACAAAATAAAAAGGCAACAAAAAAAATAACCACGAAAATCTTGATGCAATTATTCATACATGCACGCACAGTCAAATGTTAAGGCGAAGGTGTGTGCCTGCCGGCAAACAACAGCTGGCAACAAGGAGTAGAAGATGACGACTGAGGCAGTGGCAGTGGCAGTGGCAGAGGCAGGGGCATGATCTTTGGTTTTGCGGGTTGCACGCAATTGACTGACAGTTTTTCGGTCGGCTCAGACGTTTTAAATGCGAATTTCATTTGTCTTGCTTATAATTGTCTCACTCGAACAAATTGCAATTTTCTTTTTTTTTGCCAATGCAATTTTAATGAAATCGTTGCCAGTCCGGTTGAGTCAGACCAATCTGTCTGCACGTCTACTATGCCCATCCGGAGCGGAGTGGAACGCCTGTGTGGCCGCCACGAATTGCTGTCAGTAATTATGCTTAATTTTTGGGCTGTTTTTCTTTGGCTTGTCTGGCGTCAGTGAAAGGGCATTTGTGTGGCAGTTGAAACATTTATTTTTATTTGCCCAACGCGAGAATGCGCCAGAACCCGGCCACCTTCCCCCCCCCCCCTCCGTTTTGCCACTTAGTTGGCTAAGAGCTGCTGTTTTGCTTTTGTATTAAGTTGTTTGGCAGCTGCTGTTGCTGTTGCTGCGTTTGCAGTTTAAAATTGAATAATGAACGCTCATTTGCTTTTATGACATTTCGAAAATGATGATTGTGTTTTGTTGTTGTGCCTGTTCTCAATGAGTTTGTGTGTGTATGTGTGCGTGTGTAATGCCTTTGTTGTGGCATTATCTTTATAAGGCTAACAAATTGTTGTTATTTGGCCACAACCGCGACTGATTGTGAGAGCCTGCAGACAGGCCGACACAAGAAGCCACAGGCACAGATACAGATACAGATGCGGAATATAATATACAGAGATACAGATACAGATACAGATACAGATACAGTTCACCACAAGTCATTCAGATGTTGCGCTCGACGCGGTAATTCAATGCGTCGAGAAATCGTATAAATCTTGCACTTTAATTCCCAGGCAGGCCGACGCAGATCAAAAGTAACCTAAAGTAAAACAAACTGAAATCGATCATGATTGAAATCGAGCAAGGCCCGAGGTAGATGCTGAGTCAAACCCACACACACAGACACACACACACACACACAGACACACGCTGGCACGGACACAACACAACACTCCAAGAGTGCTGCCTCTTGGCGAGTGTTTTGTGAAACATCAACATTTTGACAGGCACACAAATCCTCTTGAAATGAGATTTATAAAACACTGAGCAGACGCAGCACAAAAAAAAAAAAAAAATAAGAGAAAAAAAAATATATATCTATAAGAAGGCAAAAAGAGCAAAGTCATTGTCAGCGTTGCGCTTGACTGCGAAATCAGAAAAGCAAACAAAACAAAAGGCTCCACATTTCTGTGGCAAAGAGCTGCGTCGCAGCTTTAATGTGTAACATGTAGCCATGTTGCCGGCCCGTCGCATCGCGTCGCGTCGAGTCGCCTCGCTTTGTGGCCGAATGCGCTCTTGTCGTATTTATTTTCATTTTGAAGACATTGTAGTGTCATTTCAGCAGAGCGACCACAGCATGAAAAGCAAATAACAAAAAAATAAATAAAGCGAGCAACATGCAACGAGATGCGACGCCGAAAACCGAAAGCGAATTCGAACTTAAACTCAAACCCAAAACCCAAAGCGATCTCATCCAATCCGTGTAACAATCCAGCGTGTTGCTGCTTTTAATTAAGCCAAAGAGCAACTGGTTGCTACAGCCGCATGCCGCATGCACCCTCCCTGCCTGCTGCAACTGTCTCGTTTCGAGATTTTGTGTTTTTGACTTGGACTTGCAACTAAAAACAAAAAAAAATAAATGAAGAAAAATAATTTATCTGCGCGTAAGCCACATATATGTATCTGTATCTGTATCTGTATCTGGCGGCCGTATCTGTATCTTTAGACGTATCTGTAACTGCAATATGTATCTGCGCGCCTCGTGTTGCTCGATTTCCTTCTTGCCTCTTTTCTCCACTTTTTTTCTTTCTTGAATTATTTTTATTTTTTGTATTTTTTTTTTTTGGTTTTTTTTTTATTATATTTTTTTTGTTGTGTTGTGTTGTTTGTTTAAGTCTCTCACGACGCGCTGCGCTGCTGCTGCGGCGGCGGCAGCGGCGGCTGTCCCGCTGAGCGTCAACACCCCAGCCACGCTGCCACAGTCGCAATCGCAATCGCAGAGTCACGGCTCGCAGAGTGCTCCCCGTGCTGTGCCCACTGCCCACTGACCGACCGCCCCTCATCTCCCTGCTGCACCAGCCACCCTTGTTCCCCCACTCCACACACCCGCAACAGCTGCTGCTGCTTGCCACACAGCATCACGTTCATGCGTGGCCACATTTTTTTGTGCCTGCGTTTTGTTCGTTTTTATGGCAATAATTGCAACTTGATGACTTAATTGCGGATGCAACTTGTTTTCCAACCTTCGAGGCGAACGCCGATGCCGTTGCCGTTGCTGATGCCGCCAAGTTTGGCGTATGGCCTGGAAATTGAATTTTTCCACCTGGCGTGGCTCGGGCGCACTCTTAAGCAGGATATGCTTTCATTATTATAGATACGGATAGCTAGGCAAGTTCGGTTGCCGACGCAGTTGCAGCAAATGTAATTCTTCTCTCATTGCATAAGCAAATAAAATTTCATTAATTTATGACTGCCACAGGCGGTGGTGACGGCGGCGACGGCGGGGCAGACGAGGAAGCACCTCAACCTCAACACAGCATCAGCAAGACTCCATTTGTAGTTCGAGTTCAGTTTTGGAGTTTGTGTTGTGTGTGTTTTTTGTGTTCAAAGCTATTTTTATAATCGCAGCAACGTGACATTTATGCGAGTGTTCATGTAAATGATTATTACGTGCCGACTAGATCCGCTCACTCCCCTTCCCCCATACACCGCCCCGTCGCCCCTTACGATGGCCAACACTCAAGAGTTGTTTGCAAAGTAGATTTCATGATTTATCGCCAGCTGTGTCTGTAGTAAAATGTTGTGTCTCTGCCGGTTTCTCTCTCTCTCTCTCTCTCTCTGTCAGTTGTCCGACTGTCTGTTTGTCTGCCTGTCTGCTTGTCTGGCAGCGCAAAAGTAATTTTATGTTTAATTAAAAAGAATTCTGCGTCAATTGCCTGAGCTGCTTTGATGGACATTTTTGCTATTCACGCTGTTTGTGCCTGTTTTTCTTGTTGTTGTTGTTGTTGTTGCCTTTATTTAATAATAGTTAACATGATTTTCTGTAGTTGTGCGTATTGGCCCCGTGTTGTGGTGTTGTTGTTTTTTTTTTTTTTTTTCTGTGCACGACTTTGATGTTCGTTTGGTAATATGTTGAAAAAAAAAAAATGCTTTGCGTGGGCAATATTCAAATCAGCTTGACATGAGTTGCAGCTAAAAGCGAGAAAGATTGAATTGCCTCTTGTGGGCAAAGATAGACATGCGATCCATTGTATGAGATCAGAGCAGGGCTCTCCTTTCAAGATTCCATATACTTGACAGGCGCTAAGATCCATCAGCCAGCGTTGCCAGAGAAAATTAACATAAGCCCATTTTGCCTAAAGCAGGAAATTGCGTTTATTAGATTTACATAATTTTTAGTTGTAGAAAATAAACAAGATTTTCATAATTAATTAGTAATTAAAAACAATAAGTTTGCAAGTAAAAAAAAAAAACTAAAAATGTATACAAATAAAATAAATATTATTTATGTAAAAATTGGGCAAATAACAACATTTAAATATGCGAAAGATTTGATTAAAAGAATGTAATTATATTTTTTAAATATTTCTCAAAATGCTCAAAAACCTAATTATTTTCTTAGCCTATGAATCTTGTCATTTGAATTACTTAATTAACATTTATTTTAAATGTATTTCCAATCAACTATTCTAACTTGTTGACTTGCCCGCATCTCTTGGCCCATTTCAATTTAATTGTAAACAAATAAGCATTTGCTTCAAGAACGATTTAATTAACAATTCTTTGTTGCCTTCTTTTTTTACTCGTTTCAGGTAAGTGGCTTTAACCAAGAATCCAGTGGAAACTTCATATCTGCAATAAAATCGAAGCGTTTTGTCTGACGTGGGTTAAATGTAAAAGAAGTAAGTGGCTTGAAATGTTCAAATTCAACTGCAACTGCAACAGGCAGAAACTTCCACTTCACAATGGACAGCTTGCAACAGCAGCAACAACATGGGGAAAAAATTGATAAGGCCCGCCCCGCTTCGTATGCAGTTTAAAAACTCATTTAGTGTCCAATCAAGCGGCCATAAAATAAAGTCAATAAATCAAGCATAAAAGTAACAAATGCACAGCCAACACTCAGATAACAAACACACACACACACACACACACTCATATGCAGCGCTGCATTTCAATAAAATTCGATACGTTTTGGGGCATGGGGCAAGCGTAGTTGTTGTGATTCGGGATTGGGGTTCGGGACAGGGACCGGGACCGGTACCGGGGACCTTATCAAGGTGTGATGATCACTTGCGTGCCAGCGGCGCCTGACTTGCATTTCAGAGACCCAAAGAGTCCCAACGCCTCACCTCCGCTCACCTCCACACACCTCCACTCACCGCCCCTCAACACAAGGCGACTCCCTTGCGTCGCCTCGCATCGTTTGCTCTGGAGAATCAATAAAAATAAATCGAAATGTCACAGCGCTGCATGTTTTTAATAAGTGTGGGGTCCCGCAGCTCCGAGTGCCCCACAGCTCGCTCGAGTATGATACAAAACTGTAAATGACATTGCAGACAGTTCAGTGGAACTGTGGCACAACAGACTGACAAAATTTACATATTCGCTTCTAGTATATTAATTTCACGGCACTCGATATTAGACACTAAAACATATTGAATTACATAATGTTGAGACGAGAAAGCACGATTCATAAAAAAAATTAAAAAAAATACCCTCCCCACCCCTCTAAAATTCAACAATCAATTGTATGTGCGCATAAATTTCAACATGAGAAATGTGACGTTGACTTCTCAGTCGCCGTCGACGTCGACGTCTGCGTCGTCTTTGCAGTCGGTGCCTCATTGCGGCCAGCCAGCGGGTGGGCAATCGAGACCAGAGTCCCCGCGGCCAGTCTTTGGGGCGCGTCAATTCCAGTTTTGCCGGCCTGCGCCCAAACCGACTATCCACAAATTGCTCGTGTTCAGCTTTAAATCGTTTTACGTAGTTTTGAGACAAGTCCACGTAAATGTTCGCCAAATGTGGCGCTGTTTTTAAATCACGCACGCTGCACGCAAGCGTCGAGTCGCCTCCGACGATGCGTCGATCGATTGGGCCCAGTCACTGGCTATGTTTGAGCCTCACACCACAAACCGCAAAACTACACTTGACAAAAAAATATATATATTCTGATAGTTGTGCTAAATCAAAGCAATGACAATTTTAGATTAAATAACTTAAATTTTTATTGCAAGTAAAATTTGGGAATAACTTTTCTTGACTTAAATGAATTTTTGTGCTGAAAATATGTCTACACAAATGTGAATTAGGCATGACGCAAAATATTTGTTTCTTACTTCAAATTTTTTAATTATTGAATTAATTATCATTCGAAATATAATTCAAGTTTTATTATTTGCTGACCTCATAAATACAAATTCAGCAAGCGACATTAAATAATAATTGAAGTTTCTTACATTTAATTTGGCTAATTAATTATAGATATTTGGAATACAAAAAACGTATTTAAATATTTGCGTTTTTTTTTTTTCGAGTGTACGAGTCAGTCAGTCGTTTTGGCCGAGTATGTTAATCTTGGTCCGCATGACTTCGTCTGCTGCGCGGACTGTTGCAACTGCGACTGTTGTTGTTGCTGCTGCTGCTGCTGTTGCTGCTACGGTTGGGGCACTGCTTAAATTTATGCGCTGTTCAAACGGCGCGTAATAAATTTGTTTGCTCTTCAACTGTGCTCGCGCATGTTCATTGAATTTGTTGATGTTGTTGTTGCTGTTGTTGTTGTTGTTGTTGCTGTTGCTGCTTGGCGTTGCCCAGTACAAATCCGTATAACCATTTCCCATTTGACTGTTGTCCATTCTCCAGTTTCCCCCCCATTTACCCGTTGCCCGTTGCCCGTTGCCTTTTGCCCCTTTTCCCCCCAATTCTCAGTTACCAATTCCACAAGCCGCCAACGGGCCACTTCATTTTGTAGCTTTTAACAGCATTTCAGCATTCTTCTGTATTTGTTTATCTAAACGTTTTATTCATTTGTATTTGCCACTGAGAGTGTAAGTGTGTGTGTGAGTGTGTTTGTGTGTGTGTTTGTGTGTAGCTTCTGCCTTCTTCGTGTTGTGGCATTCGCCTTATCTCTCGCTCTCTGGGCAATTCGTGCTGCCGTTTCTGGCCGCCTGGCGGTCTAATTGATGCGCAGTGTTCTCCATGCGGTTGCTGCGCATGCGCAACATTCACACTTTGCCTTTCGCTTCAAAAGTGGTGAGGGCGGGGGTAGAGAGGGAACACAGGAGTTGCAAGCAGTTGCAAGATGCCAGTTGCCAAGCTGCCAGTTGAAAGTTGCCAGTTGCCAGTTGCCAGGAAGATCTCAGTGCGCCATCTCCAGTTGATTGCACATTTTATTTGCGCATTTATTTGCATATTTTCTCACACGGCAGTCGCGCTGCTGTCTTTCACGCTTGCCCCTCCACGCAACGTCTCGTGCTGCCACCACCCTACCCCCGGCACACCGATCAACCCGACACAGCCACATTCGCAACTTGTTTATTTGTTTTTGTTGGTTTTATTTATTTTGTTTTTTTTTTGTTGTTGTTTTTTCTTCTTTTTGTTAGGCGCAATGCAATTCAATTGTCTGTTTGCGAATTTCTTTTGCTTTGGTTTGCTTTGTTGCTGTTGTTGCAGTTTTTCTTGTTGTTGTTGTTGTTGTTTTGCGGCAGAAGTTTTGTTTATTGGTTTTACTTTGTTTCTCATGTTTGCCGCCGCCTCTTAATAGTTCATTTAGTTTGCATTTTTATGAAGTCTTTGTGTGGGTTGTGTAATAAATTTAACTCAAGCTTATTTATTTGCCATCTTCAAGACATTTATCACTCAATTTGAAGGCGTAATTGGGCGCAAAGCGACAGGCGATTGTGGCCACAATCTCCAAGCTCCGAAGAAGGAGGCTGCCTCAGTTTTGCTGCATCCACAGAAGCCACACAGCAGCTTTGGCAGCTGTTGCATATTTTGCATATCGTTAAGCAGTTGTTGTTGTTGTTTTTGTTGGTCTTTTTGTTGTTGTTTTTGTTGTTGCCGCAGCAGTTGTCTACCTCTCCATGAATCTGGTTTGATTGGCAAGCATCCGTCTGCTGATGGACGCCAATGTCGCCGCTGCTCAGTTGAGCTCAGCTCAAATGTGCGATCTTGTCAACCACAATGACCAAAATTGGTAGTCCAACCAAACACAAAGAGAGGGAAGAGAGAGGTGGGGTAAGAGGGGGCAGCCAGAGTGTGAGTGAGTGAGTGGGACGATCGAGTGTGTGGGACATATTTGGCTGATGATCTAAACGGTTCTCATTGTATTGTCGATTGTGTTGTCATTGTTATATTTCACTGAAATTCACTATGCAAATCTTTTTAAATGGTTATTTAAAGAAAACTATTACCAAAGTCGATTGTACAATTTTATACAAAAAAAAAAACATTTAAATAAAATTGCAGTTATTTTTAAAATTTGCAATATTCTCATATGTGTGCACAGAAAGCACCAATAATAATAGAAATAGATTTTATTCAAATAAAATTTTAATTCCAAAGAAAATATTACCAGAAATAAAATAAAGTCTGCCCCAAAAACTAATTGCAGCATTTAACAAAGTTATCAAAAGTAATAAATACACGAAAATTTAATTTTCATATATTTTCATAAAATGTTAAATTTTCTTTTATCGAAATAAAATTAAAAAAATATATTTTGTAATGTTGTGCACGCTGACAGCTGTGAAATATTTTTGATAACAAGAGTTTTCTTCTCTCGTTTTTTTTTTGTTGCCTTGTTATGTTGAGCATAAAATTGCGCATCCAATTCAATTATCAGAATTTAGCATTTTCAACTTCATTTGAAACTTTAACCAATGCATTTTCGCATTGTATTGTTTGGCCATAAAAAGGCAGTTGGCAAAATTGAGAACCCATTCAGCAAGCCAAAAATCAAACTGCAAAATGTGATATTTGGAATTTTGTTTACCAGTCAAACCAATACACAGTTACACATATTACATTTATACGTATTGGTTTATGTATGCATGCATGTATGTATGTGTGTGTGTGTGTGTGTGTGTCTGTATGTATGTGTGCCTATGGAGTTGTTCGAAACGAAATTTTACCAATTTTCAATCAGAAAATCCAACAGACTGAACAATGGATGCCATTCTGTTGCTGTAGCTACCTGAATTTCGAATGATGTTAGCAATCACACTATTAAACAATAAATAAGCAATTTGTTCAACAAAAGTGGGGCGGCAATGCGTGGTTGTGGGTGTGGGCGTGGGCGTGGTCGTGACTGACGTTGAGCAACATGTGTAAGCAGCGGACTATGCAAAAATGATGACATGCCCCGCAATGGCAACTGCAACAAATTTTGTAGTTTAATTTCATGATGCTAGAGTCGACTCGCTGTTGATGGATGGATGGATGGATGGCCAAGCGGACTCGTTGACTGAACAACTGAACAACTGAACAATCATCTGACTGCTGCTGACTGTGGTCTGTTGAATGCTGCTGCTGCTGCTGCTGTTGGCAAGGATGCTTTGGGGGCACCACTTGGCATCCGAGCGATCAGCACGTAGAACGTCGAGCTGTTATCCTTAATTTTTATTCTCTTCTCGTGTCGTTTTTTTTTGGCTTCTGTTGAGTGTGTGTGTGTGTTGAGTGTGTTGTGTTGTGTGTTGATGTTTTGTGTCGAAATACTCGCGCGCGTTAAATTGCATTGGTGCCCGTTTCCGTTTCTACCTCCAAACTGTGTCTGTCTGGGATGTGAGGCATTTGTTGCTGTCTGATTGCCCGCAAAAGGCACACACAGCACACACACACACACACACACACACCAAAGAAACGAAAGAGAGAGAGAAAAAAAAGAATCGAATTTCCCGTGCGGACTGATTCGATTTGCCGTTGCAATTTCACGCTGTGTTATTGCAAAGTGGCTGCAACTGCCCCCCCAAAAACTGGAAAGCGAACTCCAGCGCCAAAAGCCGCAGCACCAACTTCCAAAATAGCAATTTCAAACGGCGCACAACAATGCCAACATCAGCAGCAGTCGCAGCAACAGCAACAACAACAACAATTTTGGAACAAAAAAAAAAAATACAAAAACAACAAAAAATAGAAGAGGCACCCAAAAATCTCATTTAGTGACGAATTAAGCGCCAAAACAGACAGGCGATTCAGTATGTCAGAGAGATCTGGCCCAAACCAACTGCCGGGCAACTGGGGGACCACTACAGTTTGTGGCACGGGCGCATTGTCAAGTGCAGGCTGCTCCGTTGGCCTGTTGCCCCGGCAACAAATACTGGTAGTAGTCGGAGTTGGAGTCGGAGTTGGAGTCGGAGCTGGAGCCGGACATGGTACATGGACTCAGTCCCAGACCCACGGCGGAGGCTTAGATAACTATGCTGGCTATCTATGGCCGGGCATCGATTGGTTTTTTCGCCATTGTTCGTTAGCCCGTTTTGGTGTTTTGTAACGGCCTTTAACGCCATTTTGTGAGCGCTCATTCACGCCATGTTGTTGGGCCGGCTTTCCATTCGCATTGTTTGGCCCAATACCCAATAGCCTTTCATTTAGTGCGCTACATTTTGACAGATTGTGTCTGCAAGTGGGCAAGTGCAATATTAGAGCATGATTTATTTATGCAATTTTTCCCAGTTATCCGGTCTACTACCTCTCCACTCACACCCACTCATACCTCTCTCATTTCGCATTTGTCCATCATTTTGGCTAACAAATTTTCCGTTGTTCATTCCAATCCTTCTCTCACCCACTCTTTTGGACATAAAGTACGTGTCGGCACGTCAATTTTGTTTTGTTTGTCTGTCCAACTGTGTTGTCTGCCATTCTGAGCCCGGACTCTATTGGCTCACAGCTTTTGAAATTATGATATGTAGCAAACGGATTGGGTTGCGGCTAATAACTGCTCTGCCAGCAGTTTGAGTTTATGGCTGGCAATTAGCGACCAGTCGACAGGTAGCCACCAATATGCCCCTCTCGGAATTGTTAACAGGTTTAAGCTGAAGTGCACTGAAGTAGTTGAAATATGAATGCGGTTACAAAAGTGGCAACTTGAAGTTTTAATATGCAGCAATTAAACATTATTCGAGTATAGATTGAACAAATTGGGGCTTAATAAACGTAACGTAAAAAATTTAATGTGGTTTTTGCATAATTTAAAATGGTCTCTCAAATCGAATTAAACCAAATGGTAAATTATATTGATTAGTTAATATATTGAACATTTTTTCTTAACAATTTTATATCACAGTATTTATTATAATTATTGTTATTAACATGGAAATGTTAATTTTTTGTTGGTTTTTTTTTTTCTTGGCAGCAATTAGAGTTTGCCAACTTTTGCAATATAAAATGCCAAATAAATTGACCATTCTACCATGGATTATTTTCAGTCTTAGCCGTGTTACATTTCACAGATAGCTGTTTTAGAGTTTTACATCTTTGCCATGGCTCATTCCTTTAGAAATGCCCCGACTGCTTTTTGCCCTCCTCGTCCAACTTATACTCAAAGCAATCAGCAGCAATCAACACCACGGCCAAAAGCAATAAAATGCATAATCAGCATTTTTATATAATTTTTATCGCTGGGGCAGAGAGGAGATATATATATATACGAAAGAAATAGGTTTGTAAAAGGCGAGATGCGAAAAAGGAACGCAGAAATAAATGAGGCACATTATAAATGCAAAAGTACATGCTAACTACAACAATTATCCTTAATGTTGCCAGCAACTATGGACGCCATTAGTACCAGCGACCCTCCGTGTTGAACCCCCTCCCCCTCTCTAATCAACATTCTGGCAGACTGGACGGGCAAACTCCCAGTTTGCATCTTCAAACGTTGATCACTTGCAAAAGAAATTCAAATTAAAATGCTTCCAATGCTATGCAAAATAGTTTCAATTTTGTGCCAGCGCGGAATGCTCATTACTCATCCGGGCAGAGCCAGTTCAGTTCAGTCAGCCAGCAGATAGGACAAAAAAAAAAATATGTAGACAAAGTGTGAGAGAGAGAGGGAGAGAGGGAGGGGACAATGAAATGACAGCCAGCAAATAAAGACATTGAATACTGAGCGAATTGTCGACCATTCGTTGAGGAAATTGCAGTTAATTATCAGGCAACAGTTTTCAAAAGTGTGTTTACATACATACATATGCAAGTGTGTGTGTTGTTGTTGTTGCTTATTGATTTACGGTAATAAGGTAGGCCTTGCTGGCAGCTATTGTTATTGCTGCTGCTTTTGCTGCTGCTTTTACTGCTGCTGTTTAACGGGGTGCCATTAAAAGGACAAACGCATGTTAACAGGACTTTGCACGCGATCGAACAACCCTCACTTGAACAGCCTTAATCAGAGCTAGCACATGACTGCATTCCATATGCACTATTCATACACACACACACACACACACACACACACACAACACACAACACAACACACACTCACAATCCTTGCTGCCTACAGTAATTTTTCAATTATGTTATTAAAACAAGGCGCAGCAGTTGAAATTGAATAAAAAAAAAAAACACAAAAAATGAAAACATACTTGCAACATTTTTCTGGTTTGCGTGTTTTAACGATTTAAGTGTTCACATTTTTTATTTTTCACTTTTTTGTTGAACAAAAAACTACTTCAACTTATAAGCGCGACAGGAAACATGGAAATTCAATTATGAATACTCGGAAGGTTGACGCCCTTTTCATTAAGTCGCTGTATGGGAAACTTTTGATTTTGGGCCCAAATGAATATCAACGAGTTTAAGCCAAGTCTGTGGCTTAAGGCAATTTGCATGCGCAAATATTGCAAATCTATTCGCAATTTGAGTATATGACTATCATTTGCATTTGGTTACACAGATATAACCAAGCACATGCACACACACATACACACACACACCAACACACACACACACTCACACACACAGTTTGCAGAGATACAGACGTCTAATTATGGCGAGGAAAGTTGCAAATAAATTTTACCCCAGCAATGAGGCTGGTAAATAAAAATAAATATTTACATTCCATTTGGCAAAACTCGCTGTTGCTGCTGTTGCTGCTGCTGCCAGCCAAAGGAAAATTGTGCGTAAAAAGCGTTGGCATATTTGTTAACCTCAAGCAACAGAACCAGAATTGGCGAAGCCACCAAAACCCGCCAGACAAAATCGATTACCAACTGATTGACTGTATGTACGGGATGATCGCTGGGGCGGACACAATCTAACAGTGGGCGGAGGAGAAGATGTAGGTGGAGGAGCAGTAGCAGCAGCAGGAGGAGCAGCAGCGGTAGGAGGAGGAGCAGCAGGCGGAGCAACTGCAGCAGCAGCAGTCGGAGCTCTTTCTGTTAAAATGGTAATTGACTTTTTCGCGTAACCGCAATGTGTTGGTAAACTTGTTGCCATGTCTCTATAAGTACACACAAACACACACACACACACACACAAATACACATATGTATCTAGCTATCTAGCTATCTTCAAGCTCTTCAACCTCTCCCCCCCTCTTGCTGAGTGTGTCATAATGCGCTGCATCAGCAACTGAAATGCAATTTTTACAAAATGCTTGCATAAGCCAAGGCTGCTGCTGCTGCTGCTGCTGCTGCTCCACAATGTCGTATTAGAGTTTATCAACTGGCAACTCTATGAAAATTTAGAGCTAGAGCAAGGACAACAACGAGTACAGGATGATGGAGGGGGACGGAGGGGGGTATGGTTTGAATGGGTTTGGTTTGTAGGAGTAGTTGCTGACGACCGGCTGCAATTTTCAATTTCGCGCACACTTTGCACAGATAATAGAAATTTCTTTCTTTGCCGCATCTGCTGCAACGTTTATTGACAGAAATCACAAACGCATTTGACATAAGTGCCCCCGCCCCACTCCAAGCAGCCACCCAACCCCTTGCAGCGCACAAGCCCAAAGTTTTTTCCGTTTTTACTCGAATATTTAGGTTATGAGTAGCTTAATGGCAACTCTTTTGTAGACAGTCCAACTGACTATCTGTCCAACTGTCTGTCTGTCCAACTGTCTGTCTGTCCAACTGTCTGTCTGTCCAACTGTCTGCTCTCTCTCTCTCTCTCTCTTTGAGCTTTGCGGGTTTAGTTTGCCAAAGTTTTTTTTGCCAATGGCTTGTAAGCTGCTTAACAGCTAAAAGCGAATGGACAATTTCCTAGAAGTATTTCAGCAAAAAATGCTTTGGCATATTTAAATTTCAATGCGAAATGCAAATCATTGCAAAAGTTTTCCACTTGTTTGTGCGATAAAATCTTTGATATTTTGTAATTCTATGCCTAAATTATATTGCTTGTAGTTCAGCTTTGTGTTTGAGTTAATATATATTAAAGTTGAGGCATATGTTTAATATTGTAATTTATATTTTTAACTTTTCTACTTGGAAGCCTATTTAATTGATAGCAAAATGCATATTTATTTGTGGATTCTACTGCTTCAGCTTGTCGTCTTGCTAATCAATTGAGTTTTGGCCCATTTGCTGTGAACGGGCACATTTTACTGATTAGCTTCTCAGCTGCCGCTGCAATCGGTCTTCTGTCCATCCGGGGCACCCCGCCCAGCCCAGTTCCACAAACCACTCGTAGAGTGCTCAACAATGAAATATATTTTTAATCAAGCCAAATCGAATTCAAGGCAATACACCGGTGGCTCATTATTTAGGCAAATGTGCAGCCATTAACTACATGGCATGGGGCATGGGGCATGGGGCATGCGGCACAGAATTGAGCATTGGCCTGAAGTGTTTTTCGGGCCATTTGTAAAGAGAAAGGGGCTGGGCGGATGCTGCCGGCTAAAGTTGACCCAACACAAAACGCAAATTGACAAATGTGGCCACTTAATGTGCTGCAAGGGCAAATGTTAAACAATTTTCTGTTATTTCGTATGCCAAAAATACAAAACTAATTAATATGAGAAAATGTCGAGGGAGTTGGGCTCTATATATATATATATATATATTGTGCCACAGTGCCACAGTGGCACATTTGCCGCATTTGTCGGATTGCCACATTGTTCACTGTTGATGCTGACACGCCGTGGCACGCATTGAATTATATATTTGATTTTGTTACAAAAAAAAAAAAAATTTAATTTCAACAAGGAATTCTTGTCAGCGTGTTACAACAAAACGGCAACAATCAACACTAGGCGGCAATTTCTCAATGTTGTTGTTGTTGCTCTTGACTGCAAAATGAAATGAATGAGCCAGAAGAAGCTTAAGCGAAGAGTCACTGAGTGATTGACTGACTGACTGACTGACTGACTGACTGACTGACTGGGTGACTGACTGACTGACTGACACGACTTGGCTGACTTCCTACAGTTTGTTAAGGGAATTTTGCATTTTGTTTGAATTATTGCCTTCATTAAGATTGTGTTGTTGATTTTTTTGCTGTTGCTGTTGTTGTTGTTGCTGTTGTTGTTACTGTTGTTGTTGTTGTTGTTTTAGTTGCTCTGCGCTTGTCGTCACAGGCTGGCAATCGCAACGCGACAGCGTGATTCCCAGCCCTAGACTTGCCCCACACACAGTTCCCACACCCAAAGACAACATCACGCTGTTGTTGTTGTTGTTGTTTTTGTAGTTGTTGTGCACACCTTGGCGCCCCGTTTGTTTCACATCTTGAGCCGTTGTGACTGCACTTGACAATAAATTTTATTGTAGCTCTACGCACACAAAATGACGAAGAGGATGACGATGAAGATGACGACGACGATGACGATGACGATGACGACGTCTGTCTTTGGTGTATTTTTAGCATTAATTGTAAATGGGAAAATTGTTCGGAGCAAGCGTTTGCATTTTCCATGTGCTGACACATGAGGCGGACCAATCCAACCCTACCCGACCCTACCCTAACCAAGCCAATCCAATGGTTAATTGTGCGAATTTCATTCATATAGAAAATTTGCCAGACTGTAGCCATTTAAAGTCGCATAATTATGCGATTGGCCACCGAATATGAATATATATATATGTGTAATGTGTATGTAAATTATTGTGAAGCGATGCACGCACCATTGCCAGTGTTGGCAAATGTCTGACAGGTGGCAAGCAGCTATTTGCAACTCTGCTCTACTCGTATT
The DNA here is from genome assembly GCA_035042125.1 of Drosophila longiperda. Taxonomy (NCBI): domain Eukaryota; kingdom Metazoa; phylum Arthropoda; class Insecta; order Diptera; family Drosophilidae; genus Drosophila; species Drosophila longiperda. The sequence goes on from JAWNLV010000010.1 coordinate 758,622, forward strand.
TGTGTTGCATAATTAAAGTTCCTGCTATTTTTACGCTCGTCTTGGCAATTTCACTTTTGCTTCACTCAAATTCTGTCAATAGCCCACGGGCCATGCCCCGGCCATTGGCAAACTTTCCAAATTTAACGCTCTGCACAATGGAAATTGGATAGATTTATTATTTTAATTTTTTTTTTTTTGTACTCTCCACCAATAGCCGCCGCTGCAGTAACAATTACAACTAGCGAGTCCTCGGGCAAGGAGTTGGCCGAAAAAAGGGTGGTAGGGGAAGGAATCTGGGACTGGGTCGGTTCTGTTATGTTCTGTTCTGCGCTGCGCTGCGCTGAGCTTAAGCAAACAGGAAGCGCATAATGAACAGGCGGACCCTGGCAAACGAACAGTCCGGCAACGCCGTCAGCGGCACACTGACTCACTCCGATGCTCAACAATAGTTCTGACTCACAACTGGGTTTTCATTCATTTTGTTGAGCGGTTTCGTGGTTAACAAGCGCTTCCTTATCCTTATTATTTGAATGCCTGCGGCTGCATTTCATCTTACTTACTTTTTTACCAAACGAACCAACGTTTTTTTTTTTTTGTTTTTTTTTTTATAGCATTTTCCATGGCATTTTCCATGGCATTTTCCTTGCGCGCTCTTGCTTAAATATTTCAACTACCTCACGTAGTAGTAGCTTCTCTGGATGGGCTGACTGGCTGCCTGCTAGTTGTGTCTGTCTCGCTGGGTCGCTTCTGTTTGGGCTTTGTGCGCATAATTGGGGTTAACTACGGCCAGGTGCGGAAACCGCTCAGGTGCAGTTATTTCCCCTCACCAGCCACAGCCACAGCTCCTGCTCCAGCTCCAGCTCCAGTTCCTACCCAATTCCGGTTAAGAGAACATGGCGAGGAAGACCCAGGAAGCGACTGGCACGCTGCTGCCCATTGTGCCAAAGTGTGTTGAAAAGGAAAAGTAAAATTTTTGCCGCACTTATAAATTGTTGGCGATGAACTTCCTTATTTTGCTTTTCATTTTACTTTTTCCCCATTTTCTCTTTTATTTTTTTGCTTAATTCGCAATTAACGACAATTGAAAGGGAAATTGCAGTGACTCATTTATATATATATACATATATATATATTTATTTATATATATATAAATTTGGTGCGTCTTCAACTAAAACATTTGAGTATATTTATTTTTTTGATGTTGTATTTAAAAGTCAGCAAAGTTGACACGCAAATTGTGAAATTCAATTTGAGAAAGTTTTTTTTTTCTTTTATTTTTGTTGGCAACACCCCAGGGATGAAAAGTGGGGCGGGGCGAGGTCAGGCGTGGCTGCGGCCGTGTTGACACGGCAAACACACCACACACACACACGTGTGTGTGTACATTTGTGCCACATCATCTATATATATGTGTCACTGTCTCTTTCACTCTTTTTTTTTTTTTTTTGGGGGGGGAATCTCTCAGGCATTCCGTTTTCCATGGCATATTCTGTGGACTCATCATCAATTCAGTTGATAATTATTTTTACGCGACGCAGCGAGTGCATTAAAAATGCAAATGGCAACACTTTGCCACTTTGATGGCGTTGCCAGTGTTGTCACGTTGCTGTTTTATTATTTTATTAAATTAAAAAAAAAATAAAAAAAAACACAAAACGCAAAAGGCGCAACCTTTTTTCGCATTCGCAATCGCACCTGTAATTGTAAATTTATGAGGCGGTGCGCACGCAAAATAAAAAGTAAACAGTTAAACAAGTGCATGGAAAGAGTTTTCATACTTGTTTTTTGGTACGGGTTCTTTTGGTTCTGTTTCTGGTACTGGTTCTGGTTCTGGTTCTGTTTCTGGTTCAGCTGGGCGCACTGTCAATCGTGTGCCATGAATTATTAATTATTTGATTTTTCGCACTCACACACAGCACGAGACAAGCAAAGCGACAGATGGACAGGTTGTCACACACACACACACACTCAGTACACTCGCACACACACTACACACTCACACACTACACTCGCAAACACACACATTTAAGTGTTGCATTGCGCCAAATGCCCATCAGCCAGTTTTGACAGCCGCCATGCAACACTGAACGTTCAATTGGGTTGCACAGCTGTGTGTGTGTGCGTGCTGTGCCTCATGGGAGAGCGGAGCCTAATAAAATTATTAACCAAAATGCGCAAAGCGTAACTGACGAGCCTGATTGCTAATAAAAGCAAAATTAGCTTAATCTAATTAACTGTCACACACATTATTTTCCGTTGCGTAACGAAATCTAAAAACTTTGACTTGAAATAATTCAGCTGCCTCGATTTCTCTTTCCTTTTTTTTGTCCCCCGCTTGAGGGGTAGATCTTTGCAATGTGCATATATATATATATGGTATGCATAGGTAGTGTCTAGCTGGACTGTAGCAACCCTGTGGCCCACGCAGACGCCCCTTTTGCTGATTATTATTGTGCGTGCCCAGGGGATTGGATTGGATTGCCTGAATAACACTGTACTGAACTGAACTGAGTTGCCTGGCAAGCTGCATACATATTTGTACAATTTGCTTGGTGAATTATTCAGTTCGCAATCGATAAGGCCAATGGCATCTTGTTCTCGCCAAGGATAAATCTCTCGGTCCCAGTAGCCCAACGCAGTTGCTGACAGTTTATTTGGCAAATTGCTTGAATGTAATATGAAACTTTATTTCAGTTCACTTCTCATTTTTCTTTACTGGCTAATTTTTAGTTTGCCAATGAGTCACACACACACACACAGAGATAAAAAAAAAAGTGTGTGCTAAATCGAAAATCTGAAACACGCGTCACGCATTGCTGCATTGGGCAGGGGCAAGAGGGTAAGAGGGAAACGAGGGATCGAAGGGACCATAAGCCGCAATCCAAAATCGAAACCCCAACTAATATGCCATGACTATGACTCACTGATTTTTTAGCTTAGCTTCTGTCTCCCTCTCACTCTCTATATATATATCTATCTCTCTCTCTCTCTCACACACTACCTTTTGCTCTTTTGCCTGGCTTATCTGCTGCCTGAATCAGGCTTTGCTCCTTGCCAAGCCGAGTCCTGTGCTGTACTGTCCTGTCCTGTCCTGCCCTGCCCGTAGCCACCCCTTTTAGCTCGTTGTGTCATCTGTTCATGTTGAGCATAATTCAAAAATTTTAAATTTGAAAATCTCTTGGCACAGCAGCAGGAGCAGCAGCAGCCACAACATTTTTGTTGCATTATAAATCTAATTAGAATATGTGTGCACCCGCCCCGCATCTGAATATAGACTCGCATATCTCTATATATATATATATGTATATATATTTATATATATATGTATGACTTTAGCTACCTATTCTCGCTCGCTGCTGGCGCTCATTTCATATGCTCAGCGCATCTGGCCGCATCCGCAAACAGAAAATTGCCATTGGCGGCGCCTGTGCGTCTGGGCAATAAATTTGATTTGTTTCAAATTACAGCCAAAAAGCAATGAACAATTTTTATTTCTCAGTTGGTTTTTTTTTTTTTTTTTGTATTTATTTTTTTTTGTTCCCTGTACTTTTTGGGTTATTTTTTTCGTTTCGTTTTGTTGGCTGCATTTTGTTAAGCCGCCAAATCGAATCTTACTTGCGGTTACTCTCTGCGGGCAATTTTCATAATTTACATAAGCAAATCAAATTGTAAATGGAATTTGGGCGCTCCAAACTGATGCTGATGCTGATGCTGGTGATGATGCTTGTGGTGCTTGTGATGCTGGATGCTGGAAGCCCTTTTATGTCACCAGGCAAAGACGAGCTGAAAATGGAACTATGTCGAGTGTCTGACGTAGATTTGCGAGCAGTTTTTTATATTCCAGCATCCTTGCCACAAATTGTGTCAGCTTTGGCTTTTTGTTGTATTCGGGTATGCTTTGTGCGTCTTTTGTTGTCGATGCGTCAAAGAATTTGGCTCAAGTGATGCTTTAGCGCAGAGCTTTTTGAAATCTGACTCGCTGGCTATGCAGGGAATTCATAGCACATACATATATATATATATACATATATATATACTTTGGATCAGCACAGAAATATTAATATGTATATTAAAAAGTAGCACAAGTTGCGCAAATGAGCAAATTGCTGAATGGCCAATTTTGTTAACAGCTCATGTGCATAAGTTGCCCATATATCAAAAGATATCATCAAATTTGTTACCCCGAAATTAACACAAAATTTAATTTTCTTAGCACTCTGCTTAAATTCTAATTTGCCGTTTTCCATATAGAAATTAAGCGTAACGCTAAAATTTATAACTTTTAATGTTCTAATCGAACGAGCTCGATAATTCGATAATATCTCTTAAGCTTAATATACTTCACTTATTTTGCAAATTTCTAGTTTTTTTTTTTTTTATTATTTTATGTCTGTCAATTCTGATCACATCTTGACACAAATCGCTTTTGCCAATTTGATTGGATTCAGAGCACAAAAATCATCGATCGTTTTTCTGGGAACCCTTTTATTGATTATTTACTCAACAATTTGATGGAATGAGTTTTAATAAAGGGAATAGGGTTATGTTGAGAAAATATGTAAATATATATAAAATATGTGTAATTAACATAATGCTAATTGACAGTTTAACAGGTTGCAATATGTAAATTATCGATAACATGTAACATACTTATGTTAATATAATATTTATGCAAATAGAATTTCTCACATTTTACGCAATAATTAAATTATAGTTTTAAGTTAATAAGCAATTTAGAATTCATAAATAATATGAATTTTCAAAAGTGAAACAAGTTTTATATTGTGTATGTTAAAAAAGTTTTTCAAGTGTTGTTTATTGAGGCTTTGCCAGCTGTAATTTTTGTGTTTATTTTTTTTTTTGACAAACTACTCAACACTGTTTGTTTAACCGCTGAACGCACGTGTTACGCGATTTTTTGCGATTGTCAAATTCATATTGTAATTTTGTTGAATTTTGGAAAAAAAGACAAACGTGAAACATTGGAAAACGAGCAAAGTGACAATTGTGAAAATGGACACATGAAATGCATTGGAAAAATGCTTTGGTTAATTGAATCGACTACACATACAAATTGTGCTTAAGTTATAATTTGCAAAGCACACACACATACACACATACACACCGCTTTTTCAGCCAGTGGCTGTGACAGACAGGCTTGTTGTTAGCTGTCAAATATTAGCTTATATCATTAAAAAAAAACACACACAATTCTGAATCCATTTGGCTTAGAACACGTCCGCGCATTAGATTCTATAGGATTTTTGTTTTGTGGAAAATTGTGTATTTGCGTGAGCATTGAACTATATGTCGTTTAATTTGTAATTGCATCGCACTCGGTAGCAATGTCAACTGCACTGGCAGCGGCAGCGGCGGCGGCGGCAGCGGCAAGTGCAACCAGCATGTGCACAGCAGCACAAGTAACAGCAACAGCCCCAACGAAATCATCAACAAAAACCGCCAACATGTTAATGGAGACGCCACTGCCGCAGCTTGTAGAGCAATCATACACTGAAAACAATGAGATGAACGATGAAAATGTAAGTCAAAGTGAAAACCAATAAGCGGACAAAACAGTTCGTCAAATGGACAAAAAGTTGATGGAGTCTCTAATAGAATAGAGATGTTGCAAGTGCAACGCATGTCGAGAAAATGATATCCCCCTTAAAGATATCCACTAAAAAAAAACTACTTTCAACTTTTTGTCGATTTGACGCCTGTCTTTGTTAACTGCTTAGTGGTTAAACATGGCCAACTGATTAAAGACCAAAATGTCAACATTAGCAGCAGCAGCAGCAGCAGCAGCAGCAGGAGCAGGAAGAAGAAGAAGAAGATGAGGAAGAGTTGCAAACAGAGCAGCCGCCGCTGAGTGTGTACAATGACTTGGAAAATAACTCGGAGCCGCAATCGGATTATGTAGATCTAAGTGAGTGGCCGCTGCCTGGCGAGCGCAGGAAAACGAAGAAGCAGCTCCCGAAGACTGTCACGCAAGTGTTGCCGCGTCCGCCGGGCGGCTACAAGTACTCGTTGGGCTTCCTTTATGGCATTGGTGACCATTTGGCTGGCGTTCCACTCAATATACCCATGCCCACATCCATAACGCCCGAGTACACGGGCACGCTGCGCACAGTGCCCCTTCCTGGTGCCATGCCGCTGGTGCCACATACGGGTGAAGCTGCACAAAGCACTGCATCTGTAGCGGCGACAACAGTGGCAACCGTTGCAAATCCCTCGACTCAGCCACAGCAATATCTATACGCAGGTCTGCAACGACATTTGTGGCATGCGGATAATGCCGTGTACCAATTCGATAACAGTTATCCGTACAATCGGTCTTATGGCTCGCAATATGGCATACCAATGTTGCCGCTTAGTTTCGATTATCATTCGAATAGCGGCCAGCGTTTTATGTATTCCAATATTAATAATACAACAGCAGCAATGCCACGCGGCGGCAATTGTTCTCGTGGCACACCAATTCGGGCAACTGTCGTCGAGCAGAAACAGGCACAGCAGCAGTCGGCTAATGCCGAGGAGGTGGTGGCTGCCCCACAGCGCAATGGGCACAGCTATGTTCAAGTGGATCGCTTCAATCGTCAACGCCCAGGACGACAAGCATCCAATCCTGCACGCGAATCAAAGACTTACTACAACAGCAACAACGGCAGTGCCACATCCGTTGCTCCGGGCATACGCCCGCGTCCACCTTTTGTGCCACGCACAGGCTTGCAGCCGGTCAGCAGCCGACGCGGTGGCCAACGGAATAGGATTCAGAATAACAACCACAGCGGTTTGCAATCGGACAGACAGCCAAAAAGCTCGAGGAGTCAACAGCTGTTAGCCGTGCATAGTTCAGCTTCATCACAGTCGGTGTCGTCGTCGTCACACAAAACGAAATTCGAGCAGCGGGCCAAGACCAGCTCCGGTGTCTCCCTCCCCACCACTAACAATCGCAAACGGAATGCACAGCAAAGTGGTCAGCAGCCGGCAGTGCTTAATAATCATATGCAAACATATCCAAATCCTGCACAGCAAGCGATCTTCTTCAATTTAACCCAGCCTGTGCAGGGGATAGCCGCCACAAACAGCGGCACAACTGACACCTCCGATCCGATTGCCTCTGAACCTCAGTCGGAGGCAGATGCAATAAGCAATTGCCTACAGATTCGTGATGACGATGTTGAGGAACAATCCTTGGATAGTGACAGCTCGGAGAGTGTGCAGAGCAATAACTCACTGCGTTCCATGGTGCGCAAGATCACCATGAGCTGTTTGGCGCTGGCCACAAGTGCCGAGATGCCGAAACTGAAGGGGCCCAATCTTATCCCATTCGGCGACATGCGTCATCTGCGTCAGTCGGAGTGCATGGAACCCCAAAGGTTATGGAACGGATTCAAGTGCTCAGCGCACTGTTGTGGCGATATGCTCGTCGAGCCAAAGACACAATCCATGCACTGCGTCGATAATAGTTCCCAAGAGGAGTTGGTCTTATCCGGCACAGCTTCTGGCAATACTTTTTTGGGCCACTCTAATCAGGTATGAAAATGAAAATCATTTCTAATTCGATTCGATTCAATTGCGCATCGTTTTCGTGCAGCATGAAGCATCTGTGGAGGATCAGCCGTTGACCATGCAGAATCGCTACTGGCACGAGTTCTTTGGCTATACGCCAGCTGATCGTTTCCTCACGCGTTGCAAACAGGTCGAGATGAAGCGTCCGCCCGGCTGGGCGTCTCGCCCCAAATGGGACCCACTCACGCTGGACATTTGGGAAAAGTTTCGCGAGGCGCAACAAACGAGTGCCATATTTAAGATCAAGATGCGCCTCTGGCGCTTCATATACAAGGTGACCATGGTAAGTGGTCAATGATTCGTCACTTTTACTCTCTACCCGGAGTGATGAACTGTTATCAAACTGGGAACAGAGTATTTTGCAGTCGGATTCGTTATTTATTTGAATTAACTGAATTAATCCTCGAACAGGCTTTGTATCCACGTTATGGCGTCTATTTGGTGGGCTCATCGATATCGTTATTTGGCTCCAAACGTTCCGACATGGATATTTGTATGCTGGCCTGTACGAATTCCAATCTGGATACACGTTTTGAGGCCATTTACCACTTGCAACTGATACGCGAAATGTTGAATGCCACCGAACAGTTTCAGGACTTCAATTTGATTAAGGCACGTGTGCCCATTTTGCGTTTCACGGATCGCCATCATAACATCGAGGTGGACATTAATTTTAACAACTCGGTGGGCATCCGGAACACTCATCTGCTGTACTGTTACTCGCAGCTGGACTGGCGCCTCCGTCCCATTGCCCTGACCATTAAGCAGTGGGCACAGCATCATAATATTAATAATGCCAAGAACATGACCATATCCAGCTACTCCCTAATGCTGATGGTTATACACTTTCTGCAATCTGGTGTCAATCCACCGGTGTTGCCCTGTCTGCATCAAATGTATCCGGAGAAGTTTTGCATATTGCAACCCAATGATTTTGGCTATGTGGACATGAATGAGATTATGCCACCATACAGGTCGGAGAATTGTCAGTCGCTTGGTGAGCTGCTGCTCGGATTTCTGCGCTATTACAGCAACTTTGATTATGACAAGTTTGCAATATCAATAAGGACTGGGGGCATGCTGCCCGTGGTGACGTGCCGCGCCGCAAAGGCGGCCAAGAATGACATTTACCAGTGGAATCAGCTGTGCATTGAGGAGCCTTTCGATCTGACAAATACGGCTCGATCGGTTTATGATGCTGAAGTATTCAAACGCATCAATGCCATCATTCTGACCTCGTACCATCGACTGGAGTCCACGCACAATCTCAACTCCATCTTCGCTGGCTACGAGGGACCCGTTATAAGAAACCCCGATGAGTCCGATAACGATTCGGCTTATAAGTTGCGAGGTGTCGTATCATTCATTTCGGACAGTGTACAGACATCGCCCAGGCAAATGATGGAGTCACCACCTAGCATTGGGGATGAGCCAGTGCAGCAACATGGTGACACTAAGGATGCCAAGCCAACTGCAAATGCCAGCAAATAGACAAATTTGCAATCAATTCCAAAGCACCAAAAAAAAAAAAAAACGAAATAACAAATGTAAAAATCACCACCAGCTTTGGTCTCCTACTCCCGATGAGGCAGTGCATCAGATTTAAATGATAGCAGTTAGACATTTAAATTTTACGTTGTACACTTGCCATTTCGGTTACTAACATTTCGAAGATTCCGTCCCAAGTGAATTTAATCCTTAGCAAATGTGGTTGCCAAAAAAAATCACTTAAGCATGTTTCACACACAATATCAATTATCAACAAAAAAAAAACAAAAATCCTTAAAAAAAAAAAAATATATATATATATAAAATTTAAAATTGTAAAAAAAAAAACAAAACAAATCTCAACAGAAAAATATGTATACAAAATTAAACAAAAATATATAGGTTTACGTAATTTAGCAACTGTCAATGCCACGCACATTTTACACTCTTTAACAAAATGTACTTTTGTTTTTTGCCACACACATTTATACACTTGTAAAAAAAAAATAAGAAAAATTCAAAAAATGCGCTCTTGTCTAAGAAAAAAATACGCGAATGGCTACAGTAATAGCTGAAAAACTAAAGAAAAAAAAGACAGCGCTCAAAAAAAAATTAAAAATTGTAAAAAAAAAAAAAAATATATGAGAAGTCGTAAATAGTGTAATAAGCGGAACAATATTTCTTTTATAGAATATTTATATAAGAGCAATCAATTTTTTATTATATATATAGAAACATATTAAATATATCTTTGTAAATCATGTGGCATGTGCCACAACTTTAGCTGCGAATTGTGCTTGATATAATTTGCCCCCTGGGGCCAGAAATTGTCGCACATGCGGCATCAAATCAAATCACAACTGCAAATGCAGCCGCACATCTGCTGTACCCAAATGCTGTTGCATGAGTTTAGAGCGTGTGGGCGTGGCACCACCCCAGTAAATGAAGAACGATTTGTTACACCGAACACATCATCAATAGCCCAAAAAATGTCAGTGTGTCCAAATTATTACATCAAATGCAATGTTCGGGGATTGCAGCAGTCGGTGGTTGGTATTGAGTAATTGATATAATGTCACAGCTCGGCGTCGGCACACAGACGTTGTCGCCCACTTAATGTCCAAAATTGTTAACGGGATTAGTGACCAATACCCCATGCGTGGCTAAGGGTGAATTCCTGCTCCTGTTGCAAGGCATGGGGAGGGAGGTGTTGTTAGTTATTTGAACGTGTTCTAATACCATATCCGTTGCATACGGATTGCAATTCGGGGCATTGTGCCCGTTGCAAGGCATCATTATTATTATCAGAGCGTAGCATTTCGTTGCTCTCTGCACAATTGTCGCATTAATTTGAGCATATGTGCACAAATTTTTGGTAATTAAACGAAACAAGTTGGCAGCAGCAGCAGCAGCAGCAGCAACGTGCGTCCATCAATTTTTCATTTGTCGCTATTTATCGAGGAAAAGTAATTAATGCGCTCCCCGCACTCTCCGCACTCTCCTCACTCTGCCGCTGTAGACCATTATTGTTAATGGCATTGCATTTGCATATTCGCTTTGGCCAGGACAAAAGCACCTAGAAAAATGCCATTCAATTGCTAGAGCTGAAGAAAAATTTGCAAAACAAAGGCTGTGCTATGAATGCCACGTTAATGGGAAAATGGCCCTCAGTCTTTATGCATGCATTCAAATTAAAATTTAAGTAAAAATTAATTTGGCCAGCAATTTGCGGCATTCCCCCCCATTTTGCAACAGCCGCTGCCGCAGCAGCAGCTGCAGCTGCCATTAAAATTCCTTTTTCGACTAGAATTCTGAGCTCTGATCTTTGCACAAATAATTACTCATTGTCATTGTAATTGGCGTGCGGGCGCTAAACGGATTTGAGGAGCACAGAGCACGAGGCACATTGGGGGAGAGAGAGAGAGAGAGTGAGTAGAGGGGTAGAAAGTTGACTGGGCTACACAGGCCTTTTGACAACTTGTGACATTTTTGCTTTGGCCCCTAACTTGATTATTTGTGAACCATTCTGAACGATGACTAAGCAGAATAGCATGGCTAAAGGAGAGTGTAGAGAGAGGGCCATAAACGACAATGATGCTGGCCACGTTTTTGTTTTTGGAATCTCCCCCCCCCCACTTTTCCGCCTGCTACTCGATTACTTATTGCTGGGGCACTTTTTCATTATGTGTACTTTCACATGTCCATTCCAGTTTCCCCAGTACGCAGATGCTGCTGATCCCCCAATGGACATTGGGTTATATGTACATGATGTACATATATATACATATATATATATATTGTGCGCACGTATTGGAATTTTCATTTTATGTCATTTCAATTTTGCTGCTTCTTCAGTTTTTATAGACGCAACAAAAATGAATCGAACGGAAGAAAAAAGGGTTCAATTGAAAGATGCAGCAACAACAACGGCAAAGCAATTGCTCTTTGTCTCTATCCATTTTAGGCTATGCATGTGTGTGTGTGTGTGTGTGTGTGTGTGTGTGTGTGTGTATGTGTGTATGCGAGTGCCTTTGGGACTTTGTTGACGTGCCATGAGATTGTTGTTTGTCTGTTTTGTGTGTATGTTTTTTTTTCCATCGTTCTTTTTTCCTCGCTTTTTTTTGTATTGCGCTCCTTTTGCTAGCCGAACAAAGACCAGAAACCGAAGTTGTCCAATCTGTGCCCATTGTGCATTAGTCATGAGCAACAAATTACCTGTGGCATGTGAGAAACTACTGACCGAAGCGTTGACAGCTCTGTGCCGTCCCCTTGGGTCACAAAAGTGTTCGCTGATCAAGTTCAGTTTTCAGCTGTTGCTAACAAACTTACAACGCATCGCAACTAATAAAATCATTTAATTTTTTTCCACATTTGTTCTTCTAATTGCAGGTAAGCTTACAACCAACCAATTGTTCCAAACACACACAGAGACACCAACACACACATAGACTGTTTTGCGTAAGTGCCTGTCTACAATATTAATTAGTATTAAATATGTTTTTGGTGCCATCATCTGTGCACTTAGCCGAAATACAAAATTGCCCAAAAACTACGCATGCAATTTTAATTTTAAAACAATAAATCATTTGGCAATGCGATGGGCAGGCAATGGGCTCCTCTTTGCCATGATAAATGCTGTACCAAATGTTTGGTTGCATAATTTAGCAATACATATGTAAATGGTTGTGCGTGTGTGCGTGTGGGTGTGCACATTGCCGCACAATTAGAAACACATTAAATATTTAAAAAGCTGGCACATGAATTATAAACATTGTTTTCGTCGCTTTTGGGCAAACATTTGTGTTTACTTGGCCAAACTCCATGGAAAATCCCTGATTAACGGATTGAACCACTTCATCAGAGATTAAACATTACCAAAAAAAAAAAAAATAACAAACAAACACAACTAACACGAATTTTAATTAAATGTGCAAACAGAGCAGCTTAGTTTTGCAAACATTTATCATTTGCTTGATTTTTGCACATTTTTGTTTCGGGTATTATCTACAATAATCTATAAACACAAACCGACAACTAATAAAATATTCTATTTTAATTGCGTGCCAAAATAATAGTTGTATTTTGCCATATAATAGATATTCCATCGAATATAATGTCATTTCGCTAATATTAATTTATGAAATTGAAAGAGTTTTTGGTTTTAAACTAAAAAATCTATTTGCTCTGCTGCATATGGATATTCATTTTGTTGTTAATGTCATTTTGTCAACGAGTCTTTGTGTCAATTAGCGCATTGCTACTACCACTTTGAATATCTTTATGTTTGAACTGCTTTGGTTGCAGTCTGATGACACATCAAAGATATTTCGCAATTTTATTGCATATATGTTTGTGCATATATCGAAATCGCACATTCATTTATGACTAGCTTTTTGCATTTTTTTAACAATTTTATTTTATTTCCACAACTGTTACTATATTTCCAAAACTATTCATCTAGTTGGTTGTCAGCCATGTTTCCGCTTCTCGCCTTTTTTGCTGCTGGTGGATAACGCCCCAGCAATGGAGCCAAAAATCAATCAGCCAATGTCGCCAATGTCTATAAAAATGTATAAAGCCAAAAATTTGAACATAAAACTCTTATGTTTGCTACACTCTCTTAGGGTATGTGAACATGCCACACACAGTATACACACACACACACACACACACACCAATGGCTTTGCTCGCCAATCAAGCACATTTATTATGCATTTTTCATATGACAATTTTTTTTTGAGCACTCCAAGTAGACACATTTAAAATCGACCGCATAAAAAACATCGCATTTCCCATATGTATATGTATATATATATATATATATGTATATATAGAGAGCGAAAATGTCGTTGCAGCCTTTATGTCTACACATGACTGAAGCTGCTGCATATTTGTGGTTGTGCGTGTGTGGTTGTGTGTGTCTGTGCAACTGCCAGCAAATAAAAAACGCAAATTACCCGCATTTTTTTTACAAGTATTTTATTGAAAATTGAAATTTATGCGTTGCACCGTGCGAGGCAAGGCGATGATGTCCTGCAGTATATATCCGCTGCTGATCCCTGCCATATCGCTGTCATCTCTAGCAGATACTGCCACTTCACTCAGCGTGTCGATAAACGTTGTTTTTTTTTTTTATTTTATTTTTTATTGATTTACGCAGACAACAGAATTCATAAATTAAAATGGCCGTTTCACATGCAACAGAGTGGGGCACTTAAAGCAGTCCAAAACGTTGGCATAAATCAAGCCGTGGCTGCCAAAGCTTTCATTTGTTTACATGCCCCGATCTATAGCCATATACTTGCCACTGTCGGTGCACCTGTAGGCAAAGAAGGGTTGCAAGTAAAACTTGTATCGCGTATCGCTTACCCACCGAGTCAAGTCACGCCCAATGGCGACATGCACCACGAAGTTGTCCTTTGGCTTTTCACACATTTGCATAAGCAGAGGGACAGTTAAAAGGGGGGCGTGCCACGGCTGCTTATCGCTGCGACACTTGCCGAGCCACCTCCTGTCCCTATGCCCAAAATGGGGTCCGAAGTATTTCCGCTTCCCTTGTTAGGAGCGGATCGGAGTAGAGTGGAGTGGAGTGGAGTGGAGTGGAGTGGAGTGGAGTGGAGCGGAGTGAAGTGGAGCTGAACTCTTAACGATTTCGTGTCATTTTTTGCATTTCCTTGTGCATTGCTTTCAGTTTTTTTTACTGCTTTTCGCTGTATTTATTTCTTCTGCTTTTCAATGTTTTCTTGTTGTTTTTTTTTTAATTTTTTTGTTTTTGCTTTTTTTTGTTTTTTTTTGCGGTTGCCGCCCTCAAGTGTGCGGCCTTATCGCGTGCTCCGTAGTGGCACCTTCAGACAGTGGCAGTAGCAAGCAGCAAGCTGCCAAGTGATTTTGGCCAAGGCAGAATTAAACTCTGTTGCCGCAACTCGCCAAATAAATCACACAAACTAGACAGATAGAGCAGGGCGAAGTAAAGAGAGAAAGAGAGAGAGAGAGAGGGAGAGAGAGAGACAGCCTCAGTTATAATAAATAAGTAGATTGTGCACTTGCAGAAAAAGGCGTTTACATTCAAGTATAATATAAATTTAAATTCATGGCTAAAATGTATACAAATAAATCCAGTTGAAATAGTTCTTAAATCATGTGTTGGCTATAAATCATTTCAGTTTGCTAATTTAAGTTATTTATATATGAAATATTCAGAAATATTTGGACAAGGCAATAGTTTTAAAATAGAAACAATAATTTGCAACTTTCACAGAAGGAATTTTTTCGGTTTTAAAAAACAAACTTGCTCAAAATCACAATTTTTTTTCGCTGCTCCAGAACTCTACTGCGCTCAGTCAAGTTTTTATGCTCAATTTAGAATTAGATTATCTAACTTTTTTTTGAGTGTATTTTATATTTATGCAACTCATAATTTTGAATGTGTACGTGTTAAACATTTCTCACGTGTCTGTCGTTATGCCACGGAACAGGCTTTATCTGCAATGCAGCAGCCGCGGCAGCTTCTACTTCTGCTGCAGCATCGATTGAGGAGAGAGAGGAGAGAGTGTTTGCCTGGCGTCTTGTGCCATATCGTTTGCATTTTCTTGGCCGATTATGCAACATGATGAATGCGCCAAGGCAGCGCCTGCAATTAGTGGCAGGACGCTCGAGTCGCGGCGGCGCATGCATGTCAAGTGTCCGCGGAGTTGAAAAGCTTTGCTACGCTTAATGCCAGATAACTTCGACTGTTCGCTGCCTCAATTAAAGTTTTAAAACAGCAATTGCAAACGCCTTGTTCCAGCCTCTGACAACGCCCCCCACTCCCCCTCCCTGGCTATAATGCAGTGTGATTAATTTCAACGCCTTTCGCATCGTTTGTAACCCATTTGCATGCGCTGCTCGTGCTTGGAGAGTCGTGACAGGATAATCCCCAGCTCGTTGTCCTTGCTGCAGCTTTGCCTCTCTTCTTCCTTTGCTGGTTTCTGTCTGCAGTTCGTCTTCATCTTGTTGTTGTTGTTGTTGTTGTTGGTCGCTGCTGTTTTAAGTAATTTTTTAAGGAAACCAAAGAAATTAAAAAAAAAACAGCACAAGCGCATTTATTTTTTTTTTTGCTGTTGTTTTGTCCGTTGGCAAGGATAAGACTCAAGGGTCCGATGTTACCTGGCAGCCGTTGTGGACGCAGCGCGACGGACGGACGGACTGACGGACGAATGGATGCTGCAGGACTCGTCGCTGGGCAAAAATATTACAAAAAACGTGCCAAACGTTTATTTAAAAGGATTTATGTGCGTTACGTGCTAAATGTGAAATAATAATTTTTCTTTTTTTTTTCCACTATTTTTTTTGTATTTTTGTATTTTATTTTCTTTTATTTTTTTTTTGTGTGTGTGTTATTTTTAATGCCATTTTTAATGCCTTACAATGCAATGCACAACCAATGCCAATGCCTGGGTGTGTGCGAGTGTGTGTGTGTTTGTGTGTGTGTATGTGTATGTTTGTGTGAGGTAAAATAGAGAGAGAGAGAGATAGAGAGAAAAGCATTTTGTGGCTGGCATTAACTCAAGTCCTTTTGCCATTTTTATTGAGCTGGCCAACGCGTGAAATTGTTGTGGGCCAGCATGCTCGAGGAGCAAAACTGTTTGGGCCAGGCTCTGGCAGAGATTTCTCTGGTCGAGACTTAATTGCATTTGAAGTTGCTGCCATGGTTCTGTTCTGGCCATGTTCATAGCAAGCACAACTGTGTGCAACCCAGTGCGGCTCTTAAGTGCTGCGTCTACAAACTGAAAGGAAAAGTTTTTTTTTTTTTTTCCCTCATTTTTGTTATTTCCTTGTTGCTGCTGTAGTTTTGCGGCTGCCATTGCCAATTTATGACTCGTGTCTCTCTCTCTCTCCCTCTCTCTCTGCCCCATCATTGAAATCGAAAATGCGTAGTTACCAGCTAGGGAATACTGCATATATATATATATATACATACTGATAGACTGAGCATTGGATAGGCAGACATTAGCTGGCCGCAATACAATCCTCGGAACTGCTGTTGCTGCTACTGCCTCTGCTGCTCCTGCTGCTACAAATTTCCCCAACCAAGTTGGCCGTCTTATTATTATTATTATTCTTATATTTTGCTTTAGCCGGCTCTCGACTGGTTTGCCATTTCTACGTTTGTTTTGCGGCCCGCACGCATATAGCATAATAATTAGGAGGGTGTCCTGCAGACGTTGTGGGCCGTTAATGCCAGTTCGCAGTCAGACAAAGACATCCCAGACACATTGTACAGTTCATTTTGTGGCGAACACAAAGTTTCTTAATTTTTTTTCTTTTTTTTTCCATCTCTGCGTTTGTGTTTCTTAGTTTTCGGACGCATTGTCCCCAGCTGAGTGAAAAAAGTTTTAATATGATTTGAAGCAGACATTGGCGCCTTAAGCAGAAACAGAAATAATTAAAGTGCCACCACATTAAAGTCAAGTTGCTGCAACAGTGTGTGTGTGTGTGTGTGTGTGTGTGTGTGTGTGTGGCAGTTGCATGAACTTTGCCAAGCATAACTTATGCATGTGCAAATGCAAAACGAAAAGGCATCGACTCGTGCACAAAACTACACTCTAAAAAATAAATAATACTTAGCCCAACTCTTAACAAAAAAAGAACAATTTCCACAAATTTCAATTTTTTTCTTAAAAATACAAAGTATTTTTCAACAATTAGCAAGACAAGCGTTTTCTACTTTCAAGAAACTAATTTCCTACATTTATTTTATTTATTTAGAAAAGTATTTAAATTTTATATATTTTAAATTAATTCCCAAGTGGCATTTTTTTTTTAGAGTGTAGCTTCAGCCTGGTTACAGCCGCAAGGCCCACATGTGTGCATGTTTAATGTTTAGTTTTTGCCAGCGTCTTGGCAACTTATCTTTTTTTTTTTTACGTTTTGTGCCAGCTTATTACCTTAAACTTGGCTAAGGTTGTTGACTGCTGCAATTTGTTGGCACAGACGGGCAGGCGACCCCTAAACTGTACACATGTGTAAGTGTGTGTATGTGTGTGTAAGTGTGTGTGTTTGCAGTTGTGTGTGTGTCTGCAAGGATTTTGTCCTTGGGGTGTGACTCTTAGACATGTACAGCGTCGAGCATAAATTGAAATTCATATTCAAATGTTCGCTTTGGCACTGTCTTTTCTCTCTAGTCTCTCCCCCTGCCATGCCCCTCTCGCACTTTTAAACTTGTGCATTGGGGACGCCGTTTTCTTCTAATTTTCATTAGCCAACAATGGACATTTGATGTCCCCAGCTGATCGGTTGCCAGCCAGCCAGCATATCCTTTGCAGACAAGTGTCGAAAAGCTCTGGCAAGCACTCAAGTGAAAGTAATCCCGAGTCGACGACGCGCCGCCGCCCAGGACTAAAACAAAAAACGTTCCCTTTTTTTTTGTTTTGCTTTTTATGTTTTCTAATTCAATTACGAAAATGTTAAGCAATGCAGTTGGATAGCGCAAAGGAGCCGCCCAGAGTTAAATGCATTTGTCAGTCAGCTTAGGCAACAAAAGTTCGGAGAACCTTTGAAAATAAATTCCAAATTGTTAGAAAGAAGACTCCATAATAGTATAAGCAGTGTAGACACTTAATTCCTAGCCTATTGTTTGGTATTTAGCAAAAAATAACAAACCTTCTTTTCTTGTGACATGGTTTATTTTAAAGGAATAATAAAATTCTACACTTTTTCAAGCTTTAACCGCTTGCTGGGATTCGCATTTGGATCGACTTAGTGTCGCAACGATGCATTCAATAAAACTTCAATTAAATTAAAATAAATCTCTGTATAAAAACGAGTCAGTCTCCAAGTTTACCAGTTTCCCAGTTTGCCAGTTTTACAGTCCTTCCGCTCGACCACGGCCAGTTGCAGAGCAATCAGCAAAACAGCCTGCGGTCATCATTAAATGTCTAATTTATTTTAAAACAACAACAAAAACAACAACAACAACAACTACTTCAGCAAACTGAGCAAGCGAGAAAATTTGTTGTTACCAACAAGATTTTCCATTTCACTTTTTTTCTTCCATTTTCCATTTCTCTATCTGTGTTTCGCTCTCTCTTTCTCTGTCTTTCTCTGTCTGTCTGTTGGCGCATAAAATGTATTTAATAAAACAGGCACGTTTTCATTTTAAGTGCTGTAAATTTTAATTTAGTTGTTGCTTGCGCACATCTGTGCCGCCAACGCCCACTTTGCGAATGGATAGATGGGTGTGTCATGGGGCGGGTGTGGCTCATCATCAAAGCCAAAAAAAAAAAAACTTTCGATTGAGATCAGCGTGGCGGGTTTTCGCCTTTTATACCAACAACAACAACAACAACAATAACAAAAACCAAACTGACTTGTAATGAAGCGCAAAGCATTTTCTGTTTTTTCTTAGAATTTTCTTGAAATTTCAGATTTTTTTTTTTTTTATTTTTGGCGCTCGCATATCGTGCAATGAAAGTTTGGCTTTAATGAGTTTTATCAGGGGCGACAGTTTTGACAAAAATTGACTGTCATTTTGTTGGGCCGCGAGCTGTAAACAAAACTTGGTGCTGGCTATCAAACAGAAAATATGTTTTACTTAGTGCTGATTTATGAATATTTATGAATGCGACAAAAGTTTGCTTGCTCCCATCCCATCCCAGTGCCTCATTTACTCAGCAACAGCCCCCCTGCTACGTGTTTAGTTTGTTTATTTAAATGCGCCTTCAGCTATGCAATTGTATATTAATTCAGTCGCAACTTGGACGACACGAACTTTAAGAGGGGATTGAGTTGGAACGGGGTTGGGGGTCGGTCTGCTCCTGCGGCCAAAGTTGAGCTGAGACAGCGACAAATGCTAACTGACAAGCCAATTTCGCTATTCCAGGGTTTTACTCTAACAAACTTGTGGGGGGTGATCCTTTGTAGCTGGCAAACTGGGCAAACTGGCAAACTGGCAACTGGCAAACTGGCAGCTGACATCAGCAGCCACAACAACTGACACACGTCGTCGTCGTCGTCGGTGGCATTATGCAAAACTGGCAAAAAGCCGAATTAAAAATGCAAATTTTTGTGAGCCGTTCGAATGACATTTGGCTTTTTACCTAGCTAAACAGCTCAAACCCCCCCCCCCCCCCTACCCCACTTAAATGTGGCAACAAATGTTACTCATCGAACGCTAAGGCCAACTTAATGGACAGTCTATGGTGGCTTTTAATGTTTTTTGGGGATTGTGTATATTTATTTTGCTATCGATAATACGCAATAAGTCATAAATAAAACCATTAATGTAAAATCATTTAAATTACATAAAAGCATGCAAATGCTTATTAACGGTTGGCAGGGTTTGTTTAAAATTAATTTTATCAAAATTTAAATATTGGGCAGCAAAAAAAAAAAAAGAAAATGAATACATTACAATTATTTTCAATATTTATTGTTATTTGCATTTAATAGTAACAGAAAACAGAATAGTATATTTTTTATATTTAATATTGGAATTTTGAAACGTAAATCTGTTGACTGATCTGATTTATGAAAACTCACAGACAGACACACATATTTTTTTCCAATAACAACAAAAAAATGCCATCTTTCCTTATGACACACCTGTAGAAAACTAATATGCAAATAATACTTCAACTTCGAATATAAAAGCGATTTGCTTTTCAAGTGTTTTTTTTTTAGCTGCTTATTGGTTATTTTTCAACGGAGTACTTTTTTGTGCAGCGCATTTCGTATGAATTTCATCATTGTTGAGGTTTTTGGATAGTAAAAAAAAATTTGAAAAAAAATGCCTGTGGTTTGTTGGCATGCTTTGCTTATACTTTTAAGTATTTTCCCTTGATTTTGCCACAGCAACAAAATTGGTACTTTACAGCCAGCCAGCCATCTTGTCGCAGCGACTGCATGCCCCCAAATAAGTATGCAACGCTTTGTGTCCCCCAGCACATTGTCAAGTTGGCGCAGCTCACATTACGTATACGCCGTGTTGTGCCGTGCCGTGCCGTGCCGTGCCATGGCTCGTCTCTTATTTTATTTCACTTTTTTATTGCTTTCGATTTTCATTTCGGCAGGGCGCACGTGCGACACTAAGACGAGGATGCTCCACTAAACTTTTAACGTTGGACGTTGGCGTAAATTTCCCTTAAGCATGATTTTATTATTTATCTGGGCCCGTTTTGCTTTTGCCATTCGCTTCGATTGGGTTTGTTCTGTGCTCTGCGTGAAATTCAATTTCCCCATTTTCCACAGCAATACACAAACACACACAGACACACACACATACACATGTGTGTGTAGATGGGGCAACTATGTTAGTGGCTGGTAGCCGCATGGCGTGTAAATAATCGTGACTCTATTGAGATATCCTGGGAAACCTTTTTTGCATGCACCTCGCACATAGAAATACTATATATTGAAAATCCGGGCATAAAAGAGAGAGGCCAAAACAAATGTAGTTTAATCGCTTTCTGCTTTCTGCTTTCTGCTTTCTGCTTTCTGCGCTTTCTACTAGCTGTTATCCTTCGTGTGCCTTTCAATGGCTGCGCTTTATCAGTAGACGCCATCGACGCCGCCGATTTACTTTTCCGTTTTACTCCTGCCAACTCTGGGTGTGTTTCTCTGTGTGTGTGTGCGAGTGTGTGTGTAAGTGGCTTCCTTTGCGGCAAAACTCATGGCAAATATTCTTGATTTTTATTGCGTTCGCTCACAAGTGAAATTGCTTAAAATCTATTTGTAGATTTTATTATTATTTTTGCAACGGCGACAGTTCCGCCTCTTTTTTTTTCCCATGTCTCCTCACAATATCATTGCTGTTATTGTTGTTATTGTTGTTTTACTTGGCATGCCATTCGGCTGCAAAACAATTTGTTCCCTTTTTGCTTGGATACATTTTGCTTTTGAGGCATTTTGCAGTTTGTGTCTTGATTTTACTTATATATATTTTCTTTTCTATATCAGTTGTCGCATTCTTTGTGGGTTTATTACTGTCTGCCTGGATGTTTTTGTTGTTGGTGTTGGTGTTTTTTTTTTTTTTTTTGGGTAGCGGATCTATTTAAATTCATTCAATTTATTTGGACAGAACATGCAAACATTTGTGCCGTTCGTTCGCTCGCATATTTTTGTCCAGTCTGTCTCGGTATTTTGCCATTGTTATACAATAAAAATACAATTTTTTTTTTTCTTAAACATTTTTGACATATTTTACGTGCATTATTTTATGTGCTTTTTCAGTTTTGATTGCAGCTCTGACATCCATTTTGTTGTTTAGCTCAACTTTGTTTTTACAAGAATAGAAATCTTTCAGAGTGATTTAATTGCAGGCCATTTACATTTGTTGCTTGTCTGCTTGAATCAATTTTTGGTGGAGAAAGCAAGAGCGATTCCTGTGCAGCTCAAAGGCAAAATCAACATTAAGAACATGAAAATGGCATTGAATAACGAAAATAAAACGAAATATAAATCATACGCACCATTTAACAATAAAAGGCATTGGGTATTGCCCTTCCGTCGTCGTTACCCAATACAATGGCCCATAAACGCAACGCTTTCAATATCACTTATAATGCCACACCACCCAAAAGCAACAACACCCACACCCAACAACACCACACCACACCACTCAAACCACTCATCCTTTGAGTATTTTTATGCAGCCATTTGCAACGGAAATCAAGTCGCACATGCGAAAGTAAAAATTCAAACATTTTGTGAATACAATAAATATAAAAAAAAATTCAAATTGAGCGCAACATATTTTAAAGCGAAATTCTGCAACATTTAACATGTTGTTTGAGGCGCTGAAGCATTGAAATTATGCTACTTTTGAAATTGTAAAAAAAATGAAAATGCAACACAAAGGAGCCACTCAACTTGCCACTGCGACTGGAGGTCAAATGGGGCAACAAAGCAGCCAATGGAAAAGCTAATGAATGTTCAAAATCAATTACAAAAAGCCAAGGCAAAGAAAAGGCAAAAGAATATGTATATATATATATATATATAGATCTATTTACATAAAAATAAAAGTAAATATGCTAAATGTGAAAGAGAAATAATCATAAAGTTGATGTTGATCGTTTGGGTGACTTCCGTTTTTGGCAATTTTAACCATTAGACGCTGCGATGCGCTAAATTTTCGATTTAAAAGTACCACGAAGAGAAATCAAAAGAAATGTAAACCCATAAAGACAAAATAATAGAAAAAAAAAATAGTCGTAAAATTTAACAACTTTCGATTTTCAATTTCCTTTATATTTTTTTTTGTCTTTTTTCTTTACATTTCTTAAGCACCTTTTGGCGTTTTATCTCTGGCGAAGTTAACTGAACTTTAATTGTGTCGCTGTGCATGTGTGTGTGTGTGTGTGTGTGTGCGTGTGTGCGTGTGTTTGTACTACGCCCAAGCATTTAGCTTTGTTTATCTATATTTAGCTATAAATGGCGGGTTTTGTGCACTTTAAGAATTGTCGTTGCATACTTGCAGGCGAACACTCACTGAAAGTAAATTTAATGATACGTCTTATTGCATTTAGTTGCCACTACCAACCCCATCCCCCCCCCCCATTGCCACTTAGCATTCAAGTTGCAGCTGGTCAAACTCACGTAGGAGCTGCTGATGGCATTAAAAGAATGCCCGACTACAGCAGTCAGCAGAATTGTGGCATAAGGCGTTGCTAACGAGCAACAAATAGGAGGCGCACCACCTGCCTGATTCTGCCTGGCACGGCTTCGTCCTGTTTCTTGTCCGTTGTTGTCTCCTGTAATGTTTTTTTGTCTGTTGTTGTCTGCTTGCTGCTTGCTTGTCGATGGCTTGTCTTGGTCTTGTGCCAGGTTTACCTGCATTGCCGTGTCTCCTGTTTGCCCCCCCCATACACAATTACCGGCTAAGGCGATTTGCCAGGCACAACAAACAGTTGCAACATCAGGTGTGGCTGCCTGGACTGCACTCAAGTGCTGTTATTTCAATGTCTGTCGCAATTTTTCTGTGTCCTTTGGCCCAGGACTCCACCGCCGCTGCTTGTTTGACAATGTTTGCAGGTGCAAATTTCAAAGTGAATTGCTTTTCCATCGTTGGGAAAAGTGCTGCAACACGCAAGCATAACTAAAGGCTTTCATTTACCACTCATAGACAAACGTCAAATTAGTTCACATATATAAACACACACATACACACACGCATGTACACACACACGCACGCACACACACACTTGCTGTGCTATGCTGTGAAATCTTTTGCGCCGCTGGCACTTAGTCAAATTGCTAGAAAAGCTGAGTTAAGCGGATTTCTATATATATATATATATTGTTTTTAGATTTTGTATTTGCCTTTGCTTTTGCCTGTTGTGGGCGTAACAGTTTGTCATACAATACCTGCCACAAAAGTTTAAGTGGCGGCTTATGTGTGCAATGATTGCCACAAACTGTGTGTGCGTGCTTGTTGCACGGCACGGCAATTGACAGGTCATTGTCTATGTGTGAGTATGTGTGTGTGCGTGTGTGTGTGCCATTTTAATTGAATTCTGTGCACAGAACATTTATTAACAATAATTGCATTTCATATGCCAAAAAACCCGACTGTCCACAAGTGTCCAAGTCTAATATATCAATAAACTGTACGAGACAGCAAACACACATACACACACACACGCACGCACACACATAGGTGTACAATTTTAAAGAAACACACACACAAACACACACACACACACTTGTTTAAGCAGAAAGTTTTGCAAAAATAATGAAGCATAGCTTGAGGCAGACAAACAAAATGTTGCACGCACGTAAATTGCAAACAAGCGAAGCAAACAAAACACACACAGCAACAACAACAACACCCACCTGACCACAAAAAATAAGCATGCCAACTGCCCACCCTTCAGCATGCTCCTTGAGCTGCTGCAGGCCAAAAATAAGCGCAAAGTCACGCAGCTGTAGAGTTTTGCATAAACTGCTGACCAAAAGTAACACAGGCAACCCTCATTGCACACAAACACTCACACACAAACACACACACACACAATCACAGACACATACAAACAAACGCAGAGAACGTGGCAACTCTGCCCACATTTTGACTGATCAACCAAGTCGACCATTTTTGTTGAATTTCCGTTACTGCCCCTGCACTGCCATCTGCCCTCTGCCCTCTGCCCTCTGCCCACTGTCTGTCTATCTGCTGACTACCACGGACAACTGGCTACTGGTAGCTGGTAGCTGGGCGTGACCAAACGCTTGTAGTACCCAAAGGATTACCTGTACTTGTGCTTGTTCCCTGTCACAAAGTCCAGTTGCTGCTCCTCCTCCTGCGGCGCCTCATGTCACGCACTTGCAACGAGCGCTCGTTTGCTCATCAGGGCGACAGTTGCACCTTGCTCCTCCAAAACCCAACCAAATCGTTTGCCCATCTGCTTCTGGGCTCCTTTGGTTCAAAATGCAATTGCCTGATGCTTGCTTTGTGCCTGGCCAGCAAGTGTGGAGTGGAACAGGTGCTGCTGCTGCTGCTGTTGTTGTTGTTGCATCAGTTCAGATAACTCTTTTTACATTTCGATTCGATTTTGTAGCTGGACTTTAGATTGCCGTAGATTGCGCTGTAAAGTAAAGTTAACAAAAAAAAAACTTGTGCATACACACAAATATAGCATCAATTGCAACCATTTCAGCCATTGCATCCATTGCTCTTTTTATTGATTTGACTTTTGTTAGTGGCTTTTCTATTTTATTTATGTATGCATTCGGCTCAGAGTTCTTCAACGCATTCTTTTGACAAAAACTTATTCAACTTCAAGTTTTGTGCACATCTCCCTCTCTCTCTCTTTCTCTCTGTCACTCTCTCTCTCTCTCTTTATATATATATATGTATACATCTCTCTCTCTTTCTCTCTCTATATATATATATATATATCAGGCTTCGTCTTCGTCTTTTCCTAGGTCTCTCGAGAAATAATCAATTTTTCTTATAATCCGAATTCATTTTCGATTTTTGCTTTTATTTAATTGCAATAAACTATTAATTTTAATAACATTTTCTTAATTTTTTTCTCATTGCAGGTAAGCTTTGTCTATATCAAATGCAATACTTAACAGTCTGGTTAATCAGGTTTGCTTTTTTTTTTCTTCATAAAATTACAATTTTGAGCGTAAAGTTGATGATCTAACTTTCAAGTTGACTTGCCCAGTAATTTACACTAATTCACCCATCAAGTTTCAGTGTAAAGCTGAAAATGTCAAGTACAAGTCGAAAGATCATAAATCTTGTCACGCAGCACAACAAAAGTCTAGAATACACACACACACACACAAACACACACACACCCACACAAACACACACACACACACCCACACAACCACACTGGCTGCCTTTAGGACGCGTCATAATTTAAGAGAGCGGCAATGTGCCAGGACATGCCACAGGATTGCTGTTGTTAATATACTTGTTGTTGTTGTTGTAGGTGTTGTTGTTGTTGTTGCTGCTGGGAGCGAAAAATATAAATGTCCAATTTGCGCAACGCGTCTGTGCAACTTTGGCGCCAAATGATTAACTTGATTTATGCGTGCGGCGACAAAACTTTCAGACTTCTATACAATGCCACGCCCACTTGACTACCAGGTGTTTTTGCGCAGGCTGTCTTATATATATATATATATATATATATATATATAAATGTGTGTATATATTTGGGCGCATAAAAAACTCATTCGCACACTCGCAATCATTTACAGCAGCATGGCGTTAATTTCCTTCATGCCACTAACTTGCTTCCTCTATATTGCCACACTTTAACTCAAGTTCTAACCAGTGTGTGTGTGCCCCTTAACAAGCTGCTTGTGTTTCGGAAAAAAAGAGAGAAAAGAAAAAAAAAACTACGCATAAGTCGTCTAACAAGCGCCATTAGTTTGGTTTGCCCCAGCGTGTTCGACAGCTGGCGACTTTCTCAACGGTTTTTTCTCAGTGGCCTCATTTGTTTTAATGTGTCAATTTGTTGACAATACCAACTCACTCTTCCTCTCACTCTCACACACAGTCTATGGGGTTGTTTAAGCCAAGTTAAGCAAATGCACACACACCTGTAATCTGTCATTTTACGCTTTAATAAACGTTTAATGCCAGCTGCCAGCTGCCAGCAGCCATTTGTAGGCGTTGTCCATTTGCGGCCCACTTTGATTTAACATATTGTTTTGTAAACTTTGCAACATATTTTTTTTTTTATGCTTATGTTCGCCTTTTCCGTTATTTTATTTATTTTTATATTTTTTTTCTCTTATTGTAGTTTGGCGGCTGTTGCTTTTTTTCTTCTTTTTTTGCTGATTTTTATCGCGCCGCCGCTGCTGCTGTTGACAACAGTTTTATGGCTGGCAAAAAAAAAAACAAAGTTGGTGCTTTTGGCCATTTTGACATATTTCACGCTTTGCTTTTATGCTTCCCGTTGGTCGCATCCAGGCTCAAGTTTAGGCCTTCTTTTTTTCTTTTCCTGTTTTTTTTTTGACTCTTTTATTTTGTTGTTTTATATTTTGTTTTTTCCGCCTGTTCCTCGAATTTATTGCTTTTGATTTAGGCTTTGCGCCAACAGCAATAACCACATTTTTATGCATTTATTTATTTATATATTTTGTATTTTTTGTGGCTGGAATCTACAAGTGCATATCCTCCTCCTCGTATCGATCAATGAGGCAAGTTTGCTTTAATTTGATGTTATTTTCGACACATTCATTAAATTCCACTTATGGTCTCGTTTATAGCTCATTTGGACCTTTATGTGAGTTGGCCATTAAATTTTGTACTTTCCTTTATTAGGTGCAAAATGTATATTTTCCATTTTCCCAGGCTTTTTATGCAGCTTGTTAAAGTTTATTAATACGCTTTATAAAACATAATTTTGTTAACAATTTTTAAGCATAATACTCGTTTTCAGTTAAAGAAAACTTTTATCTGTTAACCAAATTTTATATATTTTATTATATTTTAAGCTCATCACATTCTGTTCCTCCTATTTTAACTTCTTGTCGTGCATTATAATTGTTTACAACACGTTTTTAAGCAAAAACTAAATTTAGTGCATTCCTCTGAAATGGCGCTTATTAAAAAGATTAAACACGCAATTTATAAAAACACTTTTGGGACCAGCTTGTTGCTTTTTTAGATGCATTTAGCAGCACGAAAGCTTCATTAAAGTTGTTTGCTGCTTTTTTGGGGCAAGCATTACAAAATGCTTTCCACTCTGTGGTAATTTGGGGGGGCTGATATTAATTGAGTTGCAAATGCCCAAAAACGAAACGCTATAAAAACCTAATTGCCGGGCCATTGTTGTTAACGTAACGTAATGTGTAACGTAACGTGAGCGTAATGCTCATTACGTTGCACATTACATAACATAAATTGTTGTGCTTTGCCCAAAAAGTAAGTAAAGAAAAAAAGGGGGTGGGGGCGGGGTCGTCACTTTATGTGTAGTTTGCCATGCTCAACACCTGTTAGCATTCATTACCAAAATATGAGATTGAGTCGGAGACTGGGACTGGGACTGGGCACTGAGACTTTCCACACACAACGTGGCTGGCATCCTAGTTTAGTGTTTGACTACTACCCACACAAGGAGCGACCCAATTTTCCCAATTTCATTGACGCGCCCACATTTGCAGACGTGGCTGGCTGCCTCAAAATTTGTTCACCTTTTCCTTGTTTTTTTTCCCCACTATTGTGCAAAAAACCCAATCGCCAGTGCTCACACTTGAGTTGGGGAAAAAAAACCAGCGGCAACAGCTAACAGCCAACTTACGACCCCTGACACCGGGTACACAGCGCCGTGCCCCACGCCCACCCCCTCTCACCCATCGGTGTTCCAACTGTGAGTTTGCCTCAGTTTGTTTAGTTTTTTGTGGTTATGCAGCGTTTACATTGTCTAAACGTCCGGGCACGGCCAAAATGCGCACGGGATCTCATTTGGCAACAGCAACAGCAGCAGCAGCAGCAGCCACCTTAATACCCAATCCCCAACCCCTGTCCACATGTGTGGCATAAACTCCCACTTCGGGCAACTTTTTGTTGCGCACTTTTTTATGTGATTTCGTTGAGCTGCGCAAGCTATTCGCCTCACCACTCCCCCCCGCATAGGTGTTTGTACACCAAAACAGACACACACACACACACACACACATGTCGAAGAGTGCTTGGTGTGTGTGTGTATTTGTGTGTGTGTTGTGAGCTTACCCCCCGTTGTACATTTAATGGCGTTGATATGGTTTTATGACCTTTGTGGCCTGTTACACATACGCCCCAAAAATTGCATTGTTTGCCTTTTTTTGTTTTTTTGTTTTTTTTGCTGTTGCTTACTTTTTATTACATATATTTTATGCTTTTTTATGATTTTATGCTTTTGTTTCTTATGTTTAATTTTCGCTCTGTGCACCCACCAAGGACCCATAATTTCTAAGTTGATTTTCTTGTTTGCTGCTTGCCTGTGTGTGTGTGTGTGTGTGTTCCGCCGAGAGTAGAGTAGACTGGTGGGCAATGTGGCAGCAAATCGCATTGATTTGCACCGTGTGTGGCAAGCTTGTTTTGCGTGCGTGCGTTTGTCGCATACTTGAATACTTCAGTTCACTCGGATATTTAACATTTCAATGGTTTTGATGCAGTTGAGAGAGAGAGAGAGAGAGAGGGAGCTGCACATTTACGCAAAACGCTGTCAACCCCAAAATGAAAACCAACCAACATCCAACATCCTGCCACAAGCCCCGCTTCAGACATCACCCATTCAACATTCGAGTATTATTTCTAAAACAACGCACGCCATTCGCATTCGAGTTTCTCGTTGAAGTGCAAAGCATTTGTAAATAAAAATGCAATTTGATTTCGTTTCGTTTTTGTTGTGCTGTATTTGGTTTTATTTTGTTTGTCATCGTATTTCAAATGTGACAAATTGAGTGCCCCAAAGCCTGGACAAACAACTCCTGCTTGTTTTGCCTGCGCCTGAGTGTTTGTCTGTCTGTCTGTCTGTTTGTCTGTTT
Source organism: Drosophila longiperda (assembly GCA_035042125.1). NCBI lineage: Eukaryota > Metazoa > Arthropoda > Insecta > Diptera > Drosophilidae > Drosophila > Drosophila longiperda. Next base: position 788,136 of record JAWNLV010000010.1, read on the forward strand.
GTCTGTCTCTCTGTCTGTCTGTCTGTGTTGCTGCTGCATGTAGATCGAAATTTGTTTGCATTTTTATAAGCATCGTCGGGTTATTGATGCCACTGCACCGTGTTCATCGCTCCAACTCCGAAAAACGAAAAACCGCAAAACGGTAAATAGACACATACAGACAGACAGACAGAAAGACAGACAGACAGACACCCAGTCAGACAGAGAAATATGTTCAATAAGAGCGCTGAGTGCGATTTACAATCGAGTTTGGAATTTGAGTCTCTTTTGACACCTACGAAATTGACATCATTTGGGGGGCATGCCACTCTATTAGCATAGCAGCATAAATATACAAAAAATTCAAATGGATAAGTTAATTTTTGTTCCACTTCAGAATTCATGATTTTTGCGTTAGTATTTTAATTTCAGTTTATTGCAATGCACCAAACCCTTTTGTTAATCAACCACCAATTGATTGTTATCCGTGGCAGGCACAGTGACTAATATAAAACGAATTACAAAAGTTATTTAACGCACAAGAAAATGTATATATATATATTGAGTAGTTTGTGGCATTGTTGATTTATGCGAACCTGGCTGACAACTTTATATGGAAATTGCGTGACTGCCTAATTGAAATGGGAGCGCACTGCAGTAAAATCAAATAAAAATAAGTGTTTTATTATTCCCAGCGATATCAGACTCAGAATTACCCAGCCTTAAAAACAAACGAATCTATTCTCAATTATAAATTAGTCTTTTTAATTGTTTTCAGTCTATTTAGCTTGCAAAATTTATTAAGAATATTTGTTTGCATGAGAAATTAATCCATAGTCATCGTAATCCTTTAAATATTATAATTTTTGAGTTGGTTTTGGGAACTCAATATAAAAAATTTGGTTGAGAATACAAAGAATGCAAAATTCGACAATTTAGTCAAAATATAAATATTTTTATCAAATTAAACTTGTACCAAAATTTGAGAAATTAATAAAATAGATATTTTTTTTGGGCATGCAATAAAGAGTATTGAGCAAGGGACTAAAAAACAAAAGTGGGGAGCCTGTCAAGGCAGCCATTTAAAGCAGCCCAAAAGTAGACTACAGAAAACTGGCGCAGACATTTTACGAGCTCATGCAAAGCCCAAAAGGAGAATATGGCAAGTAAGAGGGGACCGGGCGAAACGGGGGGCCCGCCAGCTGAGTGAAGTATGCTCCGAAATTCATGAGCCACGAAAACGCATAAATATTCAGCTTTTAGTCGTTTTTTTTGTTTTTGCCAATTCGCTTTAAGGATGTTTTTTTTTTCTCCTCTTTAGGCTTTATTATTGTTGTTGTTGTTTGAGACACGAATATGGCAAAAAGCATGGTATTAGCTAAGCCAAATAAGCGGGCGGCTGTGTGTGAAAGAGGGAGCAGACAGCTAAGAAAAAAAAAGAGCGCACGGCAGGCAATTTTATGAAAATTATGACAATAATTGTCATTAAATCAAAAATGCTCAGTAATTGTCTCATAAATTTACTATGCAAATTGTGTGTGTGGCAAGCAGGCAGGCAGAGGCAGAGGCAGAGGGAAGGTATTTGGGGTAAGGCAGCGTTTCGTGTTGGTCGTCGCAATTTTACGATATCAATAAAAACGTCGACAGTATAAACTTAACTTTGGCTTTTTGGCCATTTGGGCTGGGCATTAAAATTGTGTGCATAGCATATTTCTAGGCGCATGTTTTGTTGCTTGCCTGCTTGCTTTCTGAGAAGCGAGTGGCACAAAAGTTTTTACGATGCCCCATAAAAGCGGCCAGTAACTGTCCGACTTCATCCATAAGCAGTCGTGCAAACACACAAATGCTGCAAAGGATTAGATAAGCAGTTAGTTGACTAACATTAAAACCCCCAACTTGACTTTGGATTTTTATGCCCATGCACTTGTAGTTGTTACCTGGTGGCCACCTGCCGGTTAACTCAACTGGCGTTTTAAAGGCCAGCCAACGATTAAATTGACGCCCAGCGCACTTGCTGCCCACAAATTTACACAGTGGCACGCAATGGGGCGGTGTTCGCAGGAAACCACAAAGTGGCTTTTTAATGCACACAGCAGGTTCTGGCCACACCAGGCGAGAGTGCAACAATAACAACAACAACAGCAGCAGCAGCAGCAAACAGCAACAACAACAGCAAAAATAATATATGCAATTATATAAAAATCAGACAGGACTGTGCAAAAAATTGAAAAAATTGCTTACTTTGCTGTTTGAATAAGGGTGAGTAAGAGTGTGTCTGTGTGTGCCTGTGTGTGCCAGTGTGTGTGCGGTCTGTTGTGTTAATTTAATTAAAGCCTGGGCGGTCCTGACTCACTCTCTCTGTGTGTGTGTGTGTGTGTGTGTGTGTGTGTGTGTGGAAGGTAAAATAAGCTTGTTATGAAGTGCCAAATTGTTGGCCATTTGACTGCACAAAAGATGCTTCAGCCAAAAATGACACTAAAGAAAATTAACATAATTACAAAATGGCTCTGTGCCGCATTCAACATTTTGTGTGTGTGGCGCGTATTCAAGGTCATATTAAAGTGGCAAATTAAATGCTACACTCGAGTGGCAGCTGTGTGTGTGAGCTGTGTGTGTGAGCTGTGAGTGTGAGCTGTGTGTGTGAGCTGTGAGTGTGAGCTGTGTGGGTGAGTGTGAGCTGTGAGTGTGAGCTGTGTGTGTGTGTGTGTGTGTGTGTGTGTGTATGTGTGTGTGTTAAAATATGGGTAACTCTTGTCGGCCATTTTGGCATTGATCCCCTGTGTCAAATTTCAAGCGCTTCAGCAACAACAATGTGTTATTTTCAAGTTGCTGTTGTTGTTGTTGTTGTTGTTGTTGTCGCATCTGATTTCACACAGTGCTTGAGGCTGCTGCTGTGCACAGTCTTCATTAATAATTCAAGAAGAGTCGGCGTTGGTAAACCTTTTCTTTTTTTTTTTCCCATCAATAGCCAAATCCTTGCATATCAATAGGCATATCAGCATGTGGAGAAGGGGGTGTTCACCGACTGCCTGTGGACTTAAACTTGTAAGGCGACTGAAGTGCATTAAAGTTGTTTTTTTTTTTGTGGAAAGAAATCTTGCTAAGCATCAGCTGATTTATGTACTTATTGAAACCTCCTCCAACTTTGAGCAGATTTATTAATTTACACTTTATGCCCCGGTTGGCTGGTTTGGCTTTATTTTTTTTGGTTGTGATGCCTCTGACAGTTATATAAATTATTATGTTTTGCTTTTAGCATGATTGAAATGAAATTAAACTGGCTTTGTCAGTAGAGTGTGGTGTGGTGTGTATATCGCAAGTGTGTGTCGTCTAGCAGCTGCCAAGGACATGTGCAGACAACAACAACAACAACAACAACAACAACAACAACGACATCATCACTCTGAACATAAACTAGAAAGCAGCGCCCAAGGGGCAGGCTGAAGCGGAAGCCGTTGTACGCTGAAATTTCATTTGGAAAATGAAAATTTAGTAAACAGCTCACAATGTAAAAAATGGGAAAAATAGACAAAAAAAAGAGTGAGTTAGACAGGCGAGCAAAGTGGGTGATAAACATATTTTTTTTATACGTTTAAGCATCCATATAAAGATAAACATATATATATATATATACATATATATCCTTATATATGTTTTCATTTGGTTTTTTTTTTTTTTTTTAGAAATTTTAATCATGTGTTGCCTAGTCTCCTTGACAATTTTTGGCGCAATCCAAATGTTGTTCACTCTTTGTCATATGAAATATATTTTTTATTTTTTTTTATTGTCAGCCGCATTGCTACGCGTTTTTTATTAGGGCTTTTTTGGTAAGAGTGTGTGTGTGTGTGTGTGTGTGTGTGTGTGTGTTTGACAGCCGAAACCTTTTAAATCCTTGTTAACTTGTCTAAATGCGCAGGTTTTTGGCGCCCATTCATTGTCACACAAGTACATATCTATATATTTATATATATATATATACTCGCATATATATATATTTATATATATTCTTTATAAATTCCGGTGTGTTCGTGAACGGTTTTTGTCATCAGCGGCTAAGAAGCAAACAAATTGAAAAGCATTCGAGTGTTTTTCATTATATACAAATTTATTTTTTTTTTTGAGAGTTTTAATAAAAATAAAAATTATGCTGATTGTGTTGCATGTCGCGATTTTCAAGGCGTAACAAATGTGGAATTGAAATGCAAAATATGCAAGTAAATTCACATGTTTGCCATAAGCTGCTTATGGATCTAAATGGATTTAGCTTGAGTATTAGGATTCATTCCACTCGAATATAATCTATGCAAATTAGCAGCTGCTTAAGCACATCACAGCAAATGCACTTAAGAGCTGTAGAAACTTATTTAACACTAAGACTAAGACATCTTTCTACTTTTTAATTTACAATTAGTAATATAGAATGCTTTGGTTCGTTTAATGCTCTTTTGCTTATCTATATCAACAGAACAGAGTAGAGTAAAGCAGAGCTGAGCAAAAAGGACAAAGAGTTGAAAACCACATTGCAGGGATTAAGTAACTGTCAGGACACAATGAAATGCAGCTTTGTTTCTGTCTGTTGCTGTTGCTGTTTCAGTTTCACTCTTGTCCTTCAGCTGGCACTTTGCCCCCGAAAGGCAAATGCAATTGCTGACATCAAATAAAAGTCTCTCTCTCTCTCTCCTGCTGCCCCAAATGCGGCATATAAATGAACTCATTATTATAAAACCCATGGACAGTGGAAGAGAGACAAGACAATATTTATGCTGCGTCTTAGGCAAATTTGCAATTTAAAGAATTCTACGAGTATTTTTCATTAATTTCAGCATTTAAATATTTACACAGTGGCACATAATTAATTGTTTGGCGCCTGAAGTGGCTACAAAAATGCGTAAATTATGCGCACGGGCGGGCGACGCAATTCACACTTAAAGCTGACAGCCAAGCGACAGAGGGGAGTGGTTGAGTGGGGGGGGGGGGTCTGCGAGATGGCAGACCATTTTGAATGGCCGAAGGTGAAATTTATGCGTTGAAATTAATTTCATGCAAAAACAATTAAGTTAATTTAGCAAAAGGCAATAGCAGCAACAGCAGCAACATCAGCAACAGCAGCAGCAGCAACAGGAACAGCAACAGCAACAGCAGCAACAGCCAAGTAACCAACCAACAAGAGGAGCAACAACTGAAAAGCGGGCTGGAAAAGCGCAGCACAGGCAGAAAAATCAGGCAAATGAAATATAATAAACTTTGCAGAAAAGGCAGCGAGATAAATGCTGTGGTGCTGGGGTTGAAGGGGTGAACGAATGAAGCAATGAGTTGGCAAGCTGTAAAAAGGGGGATGGTGTCAAAAAAAGGGCTTTAAATTTCCATTGCTATGCTAGAGGTCTGCGTGTGTATGTGTGTGTGTGTGTGTGTGTGTGAGGGTGTGCGTGTAATACAAACGCAATTAAAACACACTCAAGAGGCGCAAACAACAGACAACAGTGGCTGCCAACAGAAGCAGACTGAAACGACACCGTAAAACATTTAAATGCCGAAAAATAGACAAGCGAACGTAAAGAGCCAGCTGAAAGTCGAGCAATGGGTTCGTCAGGAGAGGGGGGGGGGGGTGGTGATGGTGCAAGGGGGGGATGAAAAGGATGTTGTACAAGGGCTGGAATTTCGCTTTCAAATTGCGTTGGCGCGTGAAATATCTGAATATGTAGCTGTATGTGTGTGTGTGTGTATGTGTGTGTGTGTGTATGTGTGTGTGTGTGTGTGTGTGCATGTTGTTGTGAGGTTGCGAAAGGATTGCGAATTTCGCCCAGCCAATGCACATTTAAAAAGGCAACAAACTTAATAACAAAAAAAAATAAAAAAAATTCTTTTAATTTGCTAGAAACAAAAAAGTTAAACGTAAAACGCTTAAAAAGAAATGAAAAGCAGAAAAGCGCCGATGAAAGCAATTGAAAGCAAAAAGTGAGAGAGTGAGACAGAGAGAGAAAGAGAGTGAGAGAGAGAGAGTGAGAGAGAGAGAGAGAGAGAGACTGTCAGTCGACACGGTTAAACGACTCATTGGGCGCTGTGCTCATTAATCAGGCGAATGTCAAGTCCGACCAAGTGCTCAAAATGCTTTTTAATTGCATTTCAAATGACAGCCAAGCGCCTGGACCAGCACTACAGCGCCATCTATCGTTGGCAACCTGTATTCCACTTAAGGTGGCAGCAAACACAGATAGAAAAAGTTTTTTATTTTTTTATTTTTCTTTTTTATAGCTAGCTAGCATTGACATTGGCACAACCCCTAGGCATTGAACAACCCCTGTTGGCTTTGCACCCGCCCCACCCCCTCTCCTTCTGTGCGATTCTTGAGCAGGTTCAGCTTGCAACTCACAAGCGTGCAATAAATTTTTCAATGTCATACGTCTCGTGCGCGCAATCTATATAAAAAAAAAAAACAAGAACAGGCAACAACAACAACAACAACAACAACAACAACTACAAAGCAATCGCACATGGCAGTCAGACTGAGTCTGGGGCAACACCCGCAAACCGACCAACGCCGCCCCTTAATTCTGCCAATCTGCAGACCGCTAAGCACCCAACAGCTAAACAAACTTCCAATCAGACCCAAGCCAGGCTCCAGCATCTACACATCTACACATTTACACAGCTACAGCTCCTGCCTTGACTGCTGACTGCTGCCGACTTTGTGATAAATGTGCTACAGCTTTTTGTCTCTTTACTTCATTTGAAGTTGTTCGTTTGCCTCAGTCTGCTTTGGCCTGGCTTGGCTTGGCTTGGCTTTGGCTTTGGCTTTGGAGTAGCCACATGCCAGTTCTACCAAACAATCGAAGTACACTTAAAGAAAAAAATATTTGACAGCGCTCTGAAGGTCAAACATTTAAATATTAATTTTTTTTTGTGGTTTTTGTTTTTCGCTGGAAACTTGTTAACTTGCTACTGCCACAAACTGAATTTTATAACAAAGTAGAGCTACTTGAATACTTCTTTAATACTGCATTTTTTTTCTGCCAGTGTACGTCTGGTCATCAGCTAAAGCACTTGCTTAGTTTTTGAAAGTGTTGAAGCAGCACTTTGGCAGCGCATCAACGCCACCAACGAGGCTGGAGCTCGTCCTTTCGGCATATTTGCCTTTTATCTGCGCTTTGCATGCGGAGTGAAAACTCATCTTTGTCTGCGCTTTTTCTAGTTTTTCTTGAGCGCACAAGTTACATTTTTAATCGCGCCTTTGAGACTTCATTAGTGCGAGCAGCCAACGAACGCAATATGAATGGCTAAAAGCAGTAGGAGTAGCAACAGCAGCAACTGGAACAGAGACTGGGATTGGTTTAGGGATTTTTGGATTCTGGGTTTGGGCAGCTCATCTAAAACATGTGCGGCTCAAGAGCAGTTGCCATGCTGTTATTACTGCTTGTTGTTGTTGCTGTCGTTGTTGTCTGCCAAATGGCGCATGAAGCCAAAGCTAAAGCTGAAGCTACAACATCAACTCTTAGCCAAGTTCTCTTATAGCCGCTGTCTGGCACTTGACTGCTTCAAGTGTTTTTTATAACTCCTTTTCTGTTCAGGTTTAAATGAAGTGTGTTTGTCTTGAGCTTCAAGTGTGGCGTGTTTTGATTTTTATTTTAACTAGACTACGAGCAACAGCAACAACAGCAACAACAACAGCAACAACAACAGCAACTACAAACAACTTTCATCAGCAGCGCGTAGCTCACTAAATGCCACTCGAATAATTTATTGTTGATATTTGCTCACGCACTTGATGATGCTTGCCACACAGCTTGCGTCGCCGTCGCCGTCGCCGTCTCAGTCGCAGCGTGGCAGTTGGCGTCGCAGTCACCGTTACACCTTTCACTTAGACGCGCTTGAGAACTTTGTCATTGTTGTCGTCACACATGTCGTATGCGTTTTACGTGACTTTTTTTTTGCCTTACGCCGTAACATAAAATATGTATAAATTCCAACATGCTTTTCCTGCTACCAACTCCAACTTTGACTTTGTCTTGACTGTCATAAAAAAAAAAAAATAAAAAATTTACTTACAAGAGACAGAATAAACTCAAGGAAATATTCCATTGCTGCGGAAGTGCAAATGTTTTTTGCGACGAACTGGAACAAGCTACATCAAGATATAATATTTTCATTTCATTTGCAGCTTATTGACAATTGACATGAAAATGTGCTGTGCCTGTTTTTATGCTTTTGTTATTCAACTTCAAATAAAGTAATAAAAGCAAAAAGTAAAATACGTTCAACAAAAATCAAAGTACTAAAAAAAAAACGAGGAAAAAAAATATAAATTCCGTACAACAGAAAATATGCCCGCAAAAATAGCTTAAATTATTTAAGCTGCTGACACATAACATTGACATTTGCTAACTCATTTTCCGCAAAAAACGTCAACAAAAAATTGGAATTTTTCAATGCATTTCATGTTGCGTGCTTGTAAGGGTAAATATTTGAGTTTTTGCACGAACCAAACAGAAATATTTTCTAATATTGTAATTGTTATCGCGACTACAAAGAAATTGTAGGCAGAAAGTTGCTAACATTTTCAATGTAATAACAAGAAAATAACCAACTTGGCTATAATTTGCTCTTATTATTCATTTGTTCGTATTAAATTTATTATTATTTTATTTTTTATTTTGTGCCACTCGTGTTTTATATTGCAGTTCGCTTTGCTTTGATATCAAATATGCGAGCAATCTGTCTGCATTTTAAATGAAATCCAAGAAGATTTATTGTGCAAGTCCATCCCTGTTTGGCATCCAAACCGGACCCCAACCGGACCCCCTCCACCCCTCCCTTCCCCCACTCTTTGCGTCGCTAAGGTGTCAAGTTGTGTGCAGCGACGCGTCGACGACTTGCAGCATAAATTATTTTGTATTGAAACGGATACTTTGACAGCAAATCTGAGCGCAGACTTTTCAATCAGCGACTGCAAACTGTTGCTGCTTTTGCTGCTGCTGTTGCTGCTGTTGTTGTTGCTGTTGCTGCTGATTGTTGTTGTTTATCCGGTAGCAGTAAATACATAAATCACAAGACATCCCGAAGCGCTGACTAACTGGCGCACTGACTAGCTGAGCTCCATAATTAATTAGCTTTTAATGCTGCCGTCTGTCGGTGCGCGCTTGTCGGAGATGGGACATCGGAGATGAGACGTCGCAATCTGTTGGCAGTTTGAGTGCATTTAGTCAAACGGAAAATGATGCTGAGGAATGCCAAGTTGAATGCCAAGAAAAATCCTTGAGCGCAGAGTCGTGATTCTGACAAGCCAGACAATCGCATAGATACACACACACACACACACAACACACATAAATACGCACCCAGTTGGAATTAGAATTGAGAGAGTGAGAGAGTGAGAGAGAGGGCAGACATAATGCTTGATCCTTTGTAGACATTTCGTTAAAAGTTAGCTGGAGCAAATCACTGCCAACAATCAAATCAAAAGCAAACAATGAACAAAAACGTAGAAAAACATAACCAAAGATAAGCGGCTTGCACCGCTCAAGCAAAAAAGATGGCGACAACGGCAACGGCAACGGCAATGGCAACGGCAACGTTGCTGTAAACGGAAACGCAGACATGGAAAAAAAAATGACAGCTCCAAAGAAATAAAGAAAGAAAGCAGCAAAGCACAATATAAAGAAAACACAGGCGCACAAACCAATTGGGGGCTTGGCATCAGTGCCAACGCCATCGCCATCTCGCCATTGCGAGTGCCAGCGTGTCCTTGTTGTCCTGTGCTGCTGCTCCGGCTGCTGCTGCTGTGGTTGGGCACTGCCTGTTGTCTGCTGCAAATACCGCAACATGTACTCAAGCAGATAATGTTAAATACCACTCGAGAACGTAGCAGCAGCTACAACAACAGAGAGCCATAGCCAGAGCCAAAAGGAAGCAGCAAATCCATGTAACAACAAAAGACATGAGCGAGAGAATCAGCAGCAACAGCAGCCGTAAAAAGGACACCAGCAAAGTACGTAACCAGCGAATTGCGAAATGCGAAAAACGAAAATGAAAGCACTGCCCAGTCAGTGAGGCGCACAGACAAAGACTGAGCCCAAAAACTGTTGCAGGAGTTGGGTGGCTTGCAACTAAAATTGGGGTGCTGGAGCCGGAAAATTTAAGCGCAACATTAAATAATTTACAAACAAACGGCGCAACGGTCGCCTTAATCGCCGGAAATACGCCACAACAAAAAAAGAAATATAAAAACCGAACAAAAAAAAAATGGAAAAAGGAGCAGCGTTAAGAGAGGGGCAAAAAACCAACAACAATAACAACAACAACAACAACAACAACAAAGCTTGGGCGATGGTCGACGCATGTGCAACTGGCATCGTCCGTCGCGTTGAAAGGAAAATCAATAAAACGTGCGAGGCGGCGGCGGTTGAGTGCGTCGCTCTCCCAATCTCACGCCCACTCCCACACTCTCTGCATCTCTCTCTCACTCTCTCGCTGGGTGACTCTGCCACAGCCAGTGCCACTTTTACTTTTTTTTTTTGCATTGAAGCGACACGGGCAACGGCTGCCAGAACAAGCAGCTTCCGACGACGACGACGACGTCGACGCCGCTTTGTCATTTGTTTAGCCTGGAGCTAAACTCGCTTCTCTGTCCGTCTGGTCTGTCCGCCACCGTCTGGTTGTCTGTTCGCGTCGCCTTGCCTCTCTAGTGGCATACACATACAGGACTCGAATTGCCGGCTTAGGTGTGGCACATGGCAGCTGTTGCCCCTCCAGCCAAAAAGGGGCACAAAGTGCAACAAACCGAATTGAAATTGTCGAGAGCCGCATTTTTTTTATATTATTTTTATTTGTATTATTTTTTTTTTTTTTTGCATATTTCTAGAGCAGCTAGCCGAAGTGTCGGGGCGCTGACAACGCGTTAATCTTGAAATAAAATATGTATTTGTTTTGTCAGGGGCAGCAAAAATAACCCAAATGGAAAGATTTCTTGAAAAACCGAATTCAACCACCAAAAATGCGTTGCATACTTTTTGGAGCGCAAGTCGCGTTCTTGCGGCATTTTGATTATCTTTGACGCAAAGCGACTTTACATAGACTTTGCATAAATTTTAGGCAAAGCAGACAACAAAAAAAAAAAACTTCCACTTTCTGCCAAAATACATGCAAGTGCTTGATTGTATGTGTTTGTGTGTGTGTGTGTGTGTGTGTTTGCATATCTTTTACTTAGCTACACACTTCTAAGCTCTTGCAAATTGACAAAGAACTTCACATTGCCTTGCCTTAAAGCCCAAATTTCTCACTCTTGCACTCTCTCTTCCTCTCTCTCTCTCACTCTATCTTACTTAATCTCTCCTTCTCAGTTTGTTCTGCCTTCTCTTTTGCAAGTTGTGTTTGATTTTTTGGGGCTTCTTTTTTGAGCAGGTGCTTTTGCTTCGTTTCTTCGTTTGCCTCGCAGTCAATGGTATTTGCATTTTAACTATGTCTGTGTTAGCCTGTGCATATGCCAGCTGCTGTTCACATATATATATATTTATATATATATATATAAATGTACATATATATATATATGTGTGTGTGTGTCAATGTGAACGTATTTTTGCCGCGTGCTAACATTTTGTTTGTATTTCATTAATATTGCAGAGGTGGCGTTGTTTGAAATCAAAACATAAATATTAACATTCATGAATTGAAACTGTGTATCGCCGTGAGCGCATTTTCCTGTACCCATAACACACCCACACACCCACACACACACACACACTCAAGCCATACACAACAAACCAATCGTTATCCGCCCCTCGCTCACCGACAACTGCCAAACAGAGTGCAAAAATGATATAAATGCCGCCGCACAAACCGCAAACCAAACAAATAGCAGACAGACATAGACACACACACACACACCCACACCCACACACACAAACTGGCAACATTTTTAACAATTTTCCACAAAAAAAAAAAAAAAACAAGCACAGCAACAAAAATGCATTAAAAAAAAAGGTGAAATTTAAATTATACTGTGGAAAATGCAAGGCAAATATTTTCGTCTAGCCGCGGATCATTCAGATGGACAGCTGCTCGTACATATGATAACCAAACCATTCCCATTTCTTGCAACATGCGATTGTTGTCGTGATTTGCTTGTTTTTCATTTAACAACCACAGTTTGTGGCATGCAAAAGTTTTGTTTTATAATTTTAAGCAAATATCAGACACATGATTTGATGATATCCCATGATCAAACAGCCAACGTTACGTTTTTTGATTAAGTATTTTCGCCGTTTGACTGTTTGATTTAAATTTATTGTCAAAATATTTAAAATGAAATTTATCAGATTTTCAATCGTCAGGCAGACAAATTTGTATGAAGTGTGAGGGTTTTCTGCAAATATAATCACAAACGCAGAAACATTTTAACAAATTATTACTTGCAACAGGGAATAAAATAATTCTAAATATATTTGTTATAAGCAATCATTACAATTTGAATTAAATTTTCTTATATTCTTTTCGTTGCAGGTATGTGAAAGAAAATCAAACACTTAACGCCCAACTATCCGTTCGATGTTTCATCAATGTATTTCTCTGCACTCTCCAAGAACATTTCATCGTATCCGCATCATTATTATATTTTTCGTAGATTTGATTTTGCTTTAAATACTAAACTAACACGAACAATTTGGTATGTATGTATTTGGTATTTTCTATGTGTGTATATTTGTTGTGTCTGTTTTTCTCACTTACTCATCAACCTTTGTATATGTGTGTGCTTAGCTGTTGTTATATTTATCTGTGTGTGTGTTGCTGCAAATTGTGGTAAATATTTAAACGTTTTCATTATCATTTTGTTTTATGCCAACGCTGACAACACAAATCTGTCAGAGATTTTCAAAACCACTGAAAACAATTTGTGTGCTTAATTAAAAATTTAAATTACATCAAATATGGGTTGGTAGAGGGAGGGGTACAAGTGGGCGCTGCCCCTTCCCCCCGTAGTAGAGCAATTTGTGCGTATGACAAATTTACGTAAGAATTGCGGGCCCTATGCTGCCAGCCATTACAAGTATGACATGCATTATAACCAAAAATCGAGGAGGCCAGGGACGAGTCGTGGCCACATGCTGCCACACTAATTTGTGCATTCCCAAGTTGCAAGTGCGAAAAACAAAACGCCGCCACTCAAGTTGTGCTGGCTTGCCAACTTTGCCCTCGTCCTAGTACCTAGTCCTTATGCCATTCCTAGACCTAGTCCTAGTCTGCTGCTTCTGCTGCTCCTCCTCCTGCTGCTTCGGCTGCCTCGTTGTTGAGTGCAGAAATTAATTGCATTAGAAAAGTTGCACAGAGTCGCACATGTGGCAGGCGGCAACTGGCTCGGCAGCAACTCCGTTCGCCAAACTTGCGCTTATTTAAGTTTAGAAATGTCTTGGCAAAAGTTGCCAGCTCTATAGTCTCTCAAACTCTCTCCACCACCACCACCCCCCCCCCCCCGCACGACCTTCCTTACCCCCTTTTACTGTGCTAGCGTGTCCTGTACAAACGTTTGTCAGCAAACTTAATTTCTGAACTTTTTCGTAGCCAAGGCAAAGCAAATGGCATCCGCTGCCGAACACTCATTCTCATCATCACCATCCTCTGCAGCACACCCCCCCTCCGGTTTCTACAATCGACGCTTACAAAATGCTCGTCACCAACTTGGTCGCTTATTCAACAAAGTCCTCCCATAAGGAGCACGGGTCGATGTTTTCGATGGTGGTGGTGCTTGGTGCATATTTTAAAGCTTTGCGCGCCGCGACACAAAACTTGCCAGACGCACATTTTACATAAATGTTGCACTTAAATGCACATTTTGTCATAATGCGCCAAAGGAATTCCTTAAAAACAACAACAACAAAAACAAAAAGAAATAAAATATAAAAGAAAAACTAAGAAACTTGAAAGAAAATTAAGATTCTTGGCTATGGCGCAAGTCCATAACAATTTTCAATAAATAACACATTGTTGATTTTCCAGGAAGCGGCACACGAAAATTCGTTGCCAAACGGAAATGGCAACTGTTGAAATATTCAATGCATTCGCCTGGAAGCTGTTCAGGTGTGTGTGTGTGTGTTGTGTGTGCATATGTGTGCTTGTTAGTGCAATTGCTCAAAGACAAGTGCAGCTTTTTGTCTCGCTGGCAGCTGGTTGTCAAAGTTATTTTTGTATTGAAATTAGACACATTTCCATACATGCAAAATGCCAAAGGCTGCAACGACTATTTGCCCATTAATATGCCAATGCACAGGCAGGCAGGTGAAGCCGAGTGAGAAGTGGCAGGCAGGCAGAGGCAGACAGGCAAGACACACAGACACAGACACAGTCAGACACACACAGCCTGTCTGGCTGTGAGTTGGGTGCGCAGCTCTGCAAAGTATGCTATAGATTTTTGGCTCGAGCGCCTCGCACATCCTGTGCGTGTCCTGTGACAACGACACCGGCGACACTCGTTGACATTGGGGCGACAATGCGTCAAGCTGCCGCACCCCTTTTTTAACACACGCAACCCACACACACACACACACTAATTTGCATATTTATGCAATTATACGCTACCTTTTGTGCCTCGTCTATGGGTTTTTTTTTTGTTGTTGTTGTTTTGTTTTGTCGCGCTCAGCTTTCGCGGCTCTCAGCCGCACTCAACCCTTTCAAATATTTTTTTTTTTTTGACTGCTTTAACAAATCAACCCCGTTCAGCCTGCACTCAACCTCAACCTCAACAGTTGGTTCGCCCAACACACACACACACACAGCACACACACACACACACAGCACAGCATGTCACTTGTCACGCCAAACACGAACACGTTAAATGTCAACAATGAAGTGACGCAGCAACCGAAACAGTGCAACAGCAACAGCAGCAGGAGCAGCAGTCAACATTAACGTTAACGTTAACGGTCATTGTCCTGCGTCCTGCCTCCCGCGTCCCTTGTCCTTTGCGCCTATGCAGCGAGACAACAGCAGACGTTTCGTTTCGTTTCGTTTCGGCCGCTTCCACTTGCCACTGACATTTGACACTGTCACAGCGTTTAGTGATTTATTTCATGTTGACATGCGTCGTTGTTGTCATGGCAGACAATATTTTCCCGGTCCCCCCAAAACCCAGCGAAGGATTAAACAAACAAAAAAAATTATGCTTAATTTTTGCTTACATTTTTTATTCATTCCATTTGCATTCGCACAGAACTGCATGCAAATGAAGTTATGAAAATTGCTCAGCAGCCGTCCCCGCCCCACCCCATTGCAACACAACCACAAAATGCTTGCCACTGCCGCGTGCCGCAAGCATCGCAAGGGGTTCGTCTTTTGTATCTGTATTTGGTATCTTTAACAAACGATCTCTGTTCCACGCTCCAATCATGATGAGCATTATGAAAATTACATCATTTTGTTGCTCTGTGCTCGAGGGGTTGCAGCCGCCCCCCAAAAATGGCACTTCAATTAGAGCTGAGTAAATAAAAGCAAATGTATATTAGCAAATGACAACAATAACCCCACAACACAGGAGGTTTATCAGTGAGACATCTTTTTAGAGGTGAAGGACACCGGGCAGGACACAAGTGTTGTGTAATGTTGTCAAAGGACATTAACGCTAGTCTTTCACCGGCTGTCGCCTATACAATTATCAACTCGATGTCCTTTTGTGTTTTCTGTAGTCAACTGCAGTTCTGTGGACTGCAGCAGAACGTATCCTGTCAGCTGCTGTATTTTGGTCGAGCATCATTGAGCATTTTGGCATTTATTGTTTGGCGTGGCATTAAGTTTCTGATATTGGCTATATGGCTCGTTCGATGCTGCCGACAGTTTTATTGAGCAAGCTGCTTGCTTGACTTTAGATATTAAAGTCAATTGCCCTGCCATCAATTTGGCTTGGCTTGGCTGGCTTCTTCATTTTGGGCGCGTCTGCTTTTTGGGGGTGGAGTGGGGCGACGTGTTCAGCACCCCCGCCAATTGCTCAGTTCTCAATCCTCAGTCTGTCTGGCTTGCAGCAAAAACTTTCTTTTGACAGGCAGAACAGACAACATCCTTTCTCTCTGTATGTCTGTGTGTGTGTGTGTGTGTGTGTATGTGTGTGTAACATTTTCTTGTTAGCCAAAAAATGCTGTTGTTGCTGCCTTTGACTGACATGATTATAAGTTGTATGTGTCTTTCGCTATGTTTCTATATCTACAGTGGCATGTGGCTTGCTTGTCTGCCATCCTCCTTGGCCCGTCTGTCTTTCGTCCTTGTCTGGGACTCTGTATCGCTCGGCACGTTAACTCAAACGAAACTAATTTAATGCGCTGCAAAAAGTATTCAAACAATTGCACAAGGCGACGCCCAAGTGAAAGTCGAGCCAGCCAAAAAAAAAAAATAAATATAAAAAAAAAACACAACACAACAGTAAAAAAAATCGTGAGCACATCAAACGGCGAATTCCATTTGCTGAGCGTCAGCGAAAAGGAAAAAGTTTCTGCTTAACTCAAAGCTTCTCTTTTATTTTATTTATTTGTATTTAGCTTTATGTGTTTATACCCTGTTAAAGTGCTTACAAATGTCAACTATACAAGATCAAATCAAACCCGAAAAAAGCCAGTTTAAAATTATCCATTTTTTTTTTTTATTAATTTAAAGTGCATTTTAACTTTGTATATTTTTCCACATAAAACTTGCTCAAATTTAACAGAGTATTTTTTCAGTCATATCTCAACATTTTTTTTTTTTTTGCTTCTCTTTTTAAGCAAATTCAATTGTTGGGGCGTGTCTGGGCGTGGCACAGCGCAAAATGTTAACAATTTTATTTATGTTGGCTTTGAACTTGCGCTCATTATTTGAGAATACGCGAGAAACGTCGAGAAAATGTGATAAAAAACGGTGCACAAATAAAATTGCAAATTGTTGCTTATTTTTTGGCTTGAATTTTATATGAACAAAGTTTATGTTGAAATATGCCAATGTAGCAAGAACTTAAAGCACATTTCATATAAAATTAGCTTAAAAAGTTGTGGCCCTAAAGCTATTACTCAAACACACACATGCACACACACACACACACACACTCATTTCGAAAGACAGAGCCATTAGGCACCTTTGAAAGTGCGCCTGTCAACTGCTCCTGCTTCTCCCCCCCCCCCCAGCCTATTAGTTTGCCCAATATTTCCTCACAAAACTAAATACATTTGTGTTAATTTTCCAACACACACACACTCAGAGCCACATGCGTAATAAAAAGGCTTAGTGGCGGCATTCTAACAGGGCAGCAAAACACAACCCCAAAAAACTACACACTACCCACCCCATCCCCGCCGCCACCAATTTCTATACAAACCTTGTGAAATTTGCATATGTGCGGCTGCCATATATGCGACTCATACATCAAACTATTAAAAGCCTCACGGAAAGGCCTCCAGGGCATAGCAGTGAGCAAACCCGTTCCACACACACACACACACACACACACTAACACACACACACACATATCCTCCTCCATCCACAAAGAACATGCTGAGCTGTCCTCTGTTTCGAAGGCATTTATCAAATGTTGCGGGGCTTCAACTGCCTGGCAAAACAGCAACAGTTTCTCGGGGCCAAAAAGTTGTACAACATTGTTGCGGCCACGCCCACACTAGCTACTTTACCACGGCCTCTAAATGTGTGTGTCTGTGTGTGTGCTTTAGTAAAGTTGAAGTGTATTTTGGTAACGGTAGCTACAAAAGCAGCCAGCCAGAATGCTTACCACATTTAGGCAGGATCAGCAGCAGGTGCATATTTACATATTTTTATATGTGCAATTTTTTTTAACCCGTATCCTGCGGTCCTCCTCGGTCCTCCTCCTCGGTCCTCCTCAGTTGGCCTCCTTTTTTGTCTTTTTTATGCGGGCTTTTGTGGCTTAATGATTTGAAGCCAGCGGCGGACCTGCTTAGATTTTGAACTGTTCACTAAATTAGTTTCATTAGTTTTTCACCATTCTCTGCCCACCCCTCTCTCCCTCTTGGCGGGCAGTCGGACAAAAGTTGGCAGTGCATTTAGCAAGTTTGAATTGCCTGTGCGAGCGGGTCGAGGGATCTGTCGAAATATTTTTGTTGGAAAAACTCACGTAAATTCTATGGCTAGACAACATAAACAATATGGTTGAGAGCCATGTGAGCCCTTGCAAGCACCACCATCATAAATTGCTTTGGTTCAGGTCATTTTTTAATGCCAGCATCAAAGCGTTTGCCATGAGCCATGAGTCTGAGCTATCCGGGTCTTTGAGGGCAATTAAAATAAATTATGAGGTGCAGATTTACGAAAATTAAGAGATTGTTTTTCTCTCAACACACAAATAGACACAGACACACACAGACACAGACACACACACACACACACACAGACTCACAGGATGTAAACTATAGAATTGCATAATAAGAGCAAAGCGAAAGTAAAGCAAAGCCAAAGATAAAGGATAAGTGAAATCAACTTGCAGGTTAAGCGTCGCTGCTACCAAACCCATCCTAGTACCACCCCACCCCTCGCTGTGCACCCTTCCCGCTCGAATGGCAGCCAGCACGTGTTCAGTATCTCATGTTGGTGTGTGTGTGTGTGTGTGGGGTTGTGTGTGTTGTATCTGTGCTGTTGTAGCTCATCAGCAGCCAGCACACCTGATGTGGCCCCCAAACCACACACACACACACACACCCACACACACACACACCAACACACACACTCACATACACACCCACACACACACACACCTACACACATACACTTAATCCTGAATACGAGGATAGAAGGTTTAGATTTGAGTTTGGGTTTAGGTTGAATTTTTAGTATCGTATCGTTCGAGCATCCAGTTGGGTGGCGGACAGGCTCGCAATCAAGAATTCAGGTCATGTGCATGTGAACTCAATTAAGCAGCACATAACTTACAAACCGGATTACAATCATCATCATCAACAAGAACGGAGAGAACGAGCGCCTTGAACCTTTTCCCCCAAACCAACTTTCGACTTCTCGCCCAACCCCCCAAAACCCACTCCCTTCCTCCTGCCACACGTGCTGCCCTGCTGCGCATGCAAAGTAGCTAAGGCAGCAGCAACAGTGGAAGCAAAAGCACATGGATACTGTTGACCAAGCAAAGAAAACTCCAAATGTAACTGTAACTGCTACTCTGACTTTGACTCCAACTCCAACTCGAACTCCAACTGGAAATGCTAAGTTCGAGTTTGACTTTGGCTGCTGTCAAAATGTTGACTTTTCAACGAGCCTCAAAATATGTTACTCATTCGCCGCGTGTTAACCTTTTTTGGCCCTGTTGCCGGGTGCAAAACAATTTGCAACCATAAATTTGCCACAGCAAACAAGGAGCTGTGTCCCTTTGTGACCCCAACCCCGCCGACGCCCTCACAGCAAAACCGGAGATGCCCAGTCATTTGAGGTAAGGTCAACAGCTGTCGAAGCGGGTGGGTGGGTTGGAGGGTGCAGGGTGAGGACCTGCCTGACTTATTTTGTATGTATCGCAGGATATGAAAATTTTTCACTTGAATAATTAATTGAACAGGCAGTTGGCCACGTCGACCCTTGCCGCATGTCCTTGTTGATTTTGTCTTGTTGCGGTTGGCATTTTGGGGTCTCGCCAGCAACAGCAACAGCATCCAACATCTCTTCATTTGTCCAAGCTGCTCCACCTGCTGCTGCTCCTGTTGCTGTCGCTGCTGTTTCCTGTTAGCTCTGGTCATGTCTTGCGGCGCACAGCTGCCCTCCATCTTGGCTGCGTTTAATTAAGCAATACATTTCGACCTGGCCCGCCGGAAGTCCATTCTCAAATTGCAAAACATGAGTAAATACGAGACACCAGAACAGTTATGTTTTTTTTCTGTGTGTAACGAACATTTTTACAGTTGCAGACTTGTCGCATTTTTGTTGCTTTTGTTTTTTTGTTTTTGTTGGCATTTATAAAATCCACAAGCTGTCGTTTTTATTGTGCGTTTGTGCATTACATTTTTCATTTTCATTTTCGTTTTGGTTTTTTTTTTTTTTTGTTTTATTTTGATCTTAAGCCGCTTTAAACCGCCGCCGCAACAAGCAAAATAACATTTAAGCCTTTCGTGATAAGCATTTAAATAAATTAAAAACCCCGTTTCCCTTTGGGCTTTTGCGGCTTAGGTACACAGAGAAGGACGCAACGTGTTCCCTTTCTGTAACCCTTTCTCTCCCTCTCTCTCTCTCTTCCTCTCCCTCTCTCTGTGTTGCCCTGACTCTCACAATTGCCACCCAGAGCCGCATGTCAACAATGCAGCTAACCACACGCGAGCTCTAATGAAAAATAGCAAGAGCACCGCATATAAAAAAAATAACAAGTCATAATAAATCGACTTTGCAATACCCTGTATTTATTTCCCTGTATTGTATATATGTTTTATAGCTTAACTATTTCGATTACAAGCACATAAATCTTTCATTCAATGCGACTCAATCAAAAACAGAATGTGTTCTCAGCATGTAGTAAATGTTAAATGCATTAATTTAATTTTTAGCTATTTTTATTTAACATTTGAATAATATTTATAGCTCTTGGGGGGGTTCTTGAGTAGCATTCTACGACACAATCTCAGCCAGACTTAACCCTTTGAGTAATGGGTATTTCATAAAAGCAAACCAAAAAAAAAATAAATAATAATAATAAAAGAGAAAAAGGCGACTGCAAAATAAAATGAACGCATAAAGATTTGTCAGCGTTGATAAACAACAAAGCGAGCGACGCGACTTTGCCACAACACCAACCAACCACCACCCAGACCACCCACTAATACAACCAGTCAGCTCTGCCATTTGTTACGACTAAATCGGTGGAGCGTGGGGCAGGCGTTGCAAAACCAGCAAATGGCCAAATGTGCAAGTGTTGTGACTGCTGTTGCTTTGATGGGTATCGACTTGAGCGAGGGGAAAGAGGGGACGGGGCGGGATAAAAGCGTGGCATTTGGCCAAACCACAAAATGGTCGCTGGCGCTGCTAAGTATGCTATATTAATTTGCATTGTGGACATTTAATGATGGCTTTGTCTGTCTGCGGCTAAAGCATTGCACGCTTATAGCCCCCCACCTCCCAAAAACAGTACCAACTGCACACGATATTCATATCAAATTTACTGTTTAATTATATTTTAGACTCAACTTCGAATGCAGTTCAATAATGCCAAGGGAGCGATTGCCAATTTCATATATAATATGCTGTGGCTGCTGTACAAAAAATACAAAACGATTCGGTTTCTGAGGTGATTACAATTACCCTATTCATGGAGCGTGTACAGTGCCCATATTTGTTGCCATAAGGGATAATCACTTTAGCATTGTGTATAAGGCTGACAGTATATAAAATTAAATTGCAATTGCAGCGAACGCCAATAGCTTTGATAAGCCGCAATCAGCCATGTCCAGGCGCCCAGCCGTGGTCGTGGGAGTTGCCAATCAGAATTGGTATATTAGCATAATAAACGCGAAAAAGTTTCCATAAAATTGTATTAATTTGCAGCAACCCAAAAACACGCTGAAAACTGGTAGCTGGGGTTGGAGGAGGGCAAGCACCACTCAACAGCTTAACAGATTTGCGAAAGCACAAAAGCAATGCCGTAAATAGCCAACAACAACAACAAGCAACAACAACAAGCAACAACAACAAGCAACACAAACAAACAACAACAAAAACACAATGATAAAAACAACGAAATGAACACTAAAAACAGACAATTGACTATAAAAATGGACTGGGAAATTGGTGCAGAGCTTATTTCTAGGTCAGACAATTGGCAAGTGCACTAAAAGCCAAACAACTGACACACACACACACACACACAGAGAGAGAGAAAGAGAGAGGGAGAGAGAGCGTGAGGCAGGTATTCGCAGGTGGGCGTGGCATTTCTGTCTGTCAACACTGCAGCTAGAGACAAACTGACAACTGTGTGCACGCCTCACAGATGGCAACCGAGACACACGGGGGCAAATAGCACGGCCTGTGACGACTGACTGACATGCACTCAGCGAAAAATTGTGCACTTGCATTTAAGAAAATCACACACAAAAAGTTAGTGTCAAAAGCGCTGCAATTTCTTCTATTTAAAAATGTGTCCCAACATTTTTAATAATTATTTATTTTTTGAAAATTCTAATAATTAAAAAAATGTGTGTAATATGAAAAGTTTTACAGCGACTTGTTACTATTTGTTATGCATATTTTTCTGAGTGTACACGTCTTCAAATCCATCTCTCTTTCTCTCTGTCTCCGTGCACTTTTCGGCGGTCGCCGTGTCGTCTGGTTTTTGGAGCTCGCAGTGGGTTTGGTTTGGGTAGCGCCTTTGGCTGGCTTTATTAGGAACCAAGCCATGTGCACTTGTCGGCTGTCTGTTGACGTCTCCGTCCGTCTGTCCGTCTGTCCGTCTGTCTGCCTCTGGCTGACTGAAAAAGTGGCAACTGCCTGCTAACTGCTGCACTTTCTGCTGCAGCTGCACAAACTATTTACGTTGGCGCACACGCCCACTTTTCATTTTTGCTTGCCTCTCGGTCGGTCTATGCCTCCTTGGGGCTGTCGTTGTTGCCATTCTTGTTGCCGTTGTTGTTGGCTTGTCTGTTTTTATGCGCGACTCTCTTGAAAGTTCAATGCACGCGCTTTTGTTTTGCCTACACAGTTTTGTTCGCAAAATGCAGCATTTGCCAGTTGGCATTTGCCAAACAAAAATTTCTTGACTCGTCTCGGCCTTCAGCAGCCTTTTAGTCAAGCCTCCTATGAAGTCCGAAGCTGCGTAATTTGACTCAATGCCAGTAAGTAAAGTTGGTCTTTGGGTTAACACACACACACACACATACTTACACACTCAGCGATTATGGAGCTCATCCTTCGTTCTCCAGTTGATGTATAAAATTAAGCATAGTTTTAGGCGGCGCTTTTACCAAAAAGCTGTTGACTTGATGAAGAAAGTTTTATTGGCGAAACTCTTGAGAGAGCTGGCCACTCGACGTTGCCTTCATTTGCCTTTTTAATTTTGTACAAATATTTTGGTGGCAATTTTTCGCTTTTCTTTTTTTTTGGTGTTTTTGCTTCGAACTTTTATTAAAATGTTGACAGCTTGTTTTGTCTGCGCAAAACTTTGTTGCTGACTTTGCAACATTTGTAGCAGCTGTATCTGTTGAAAATTCCAAATACAACAGACACTAATTCATGCATGCCCCACGCTTCTTTGTAGCAACGTCAAGCTAAATAAATTGCTAATTATTATAATTTGTGCACTTTCATTTCAAATTAGTTTGGTATTTGCAAAAAGACTGATGAGCGATCAGAAAAGTTGCTGTTAAAAATCTTTATGCAACAGCAGAAATAGTATATTTATTATTTATTTTTTATTCATTGATTGAGTGTTAAGTTTAGTAACATAAGTGTTGAGAATCAATTCAATCTACTCTGATAAATTTATCGTGTTTTGCTGCTCATCAGATAATTCCATTGATTGCGTGTTGCAGTATAGTTAAATATTTTTTGATCTACTATTATAATTCATAATTTATGCATTAAGAAAACAACTTGACTTGGTCCCCATTGTCTGCCACATTCTGGGGGCGGCTCTGCAAAAGGCAAATGTGCAAAATTGGGTAAATAAAAAGGGAAATAAAGAGAAAAAAGGCAGAATGACAAATACTAATCATGAACCGCTGGCAGACTGGCAACATACAACAATTGGGGTTGCAGGACAGGCAGCAGCCAAATCTTGCCACATGCCTGCGCATATTAAGTGGCACGTGGTAGTGGCAGCAGCAGCAGTAGTGGGTACATACATTCACATGGCCATATGTGCGGCATAATGAGGACGTCGCCAAGGCAAGTCGTGCATTCAGTCACCGGCAACGCTGACAGCAAATCAATTCATATGCCTAACACCCGCAACCCGCATCCCGCCCACATGTCAGCCAGCCAGCCAGCTGGTGGTGCCTCACCACCACCACCAATGAATTCAGAGATGAATTCATCAAAACGCTGCCTATTGTTGTGCGTGCGGTTAACTGCAAATATGACTCGAGGGTGCGACTCGACGAGGCCATTATTATTATATAGAAAATGGACTCTGTCCAGCCAGCCAAAAACCTTAACTCAGCCTGCCTTTGGGCGCTTTATCATTTAGTCTTTTGCTCTTTAGCTGGCTGACAAATGAAGTCAATTGGATTGTGTGCCGTGTGCCTGGACGGGAGGACTGGACTCTATGGCTTAGGGCCGCATCAAAGAAAATTGTTTTAAGCGTTCAGAGCGTAAAGCTCCGATTAGCATCTGCTTACGTTTGCCCCAAAACACAGACACAGACACAGACACAGGCACAGCCAGTCAGCCAAGCGTTGAGTGGGGTAAAATCAGATAGCCAGCGGAAAGCGCACACGGCCCATGGTCTTAGCCACAATGACAAAGAAGTTGGCGGCTTAACAAGCAAACTGCTAGCCAAAAAAACACCACCAACATCGCCTTTGCCATTAGCGGACTGTGCAAAAGTTGCGGCTCGTTCTTAGTTTCTCAGGCAATTGCAGTTTATGGTCAAACTTTGGCCCCACTCTTACTGCCACGTTTATTACACACTCATTTGTTTTGTGAGCCTCACTCCACTCCCATCCCTTCCTCTCCTGCTTCTTTTCATCATTGCGCTGTCATATTAAGCAAGTTTTGCCATTCTGTTGGGCAGCGAGTGAGCTGAGTGCGTCCGCAACCCCGATAGAAATCTTTTTGTTCATTTCATTTTATGTCTACTTTGCTGCACACTCCCACACACACACTCCCACACACACACACGCACATTTTTTTGTTGTTGCTGTTGTTGTTGGCAATTTCCTGGCAGCTCATTCGACAGAACTCTGCTGCCTGTCCGAGCGATGCCTCAATTTGACATTGATGTGCCAAATGTGAAAATTCTCTTTCACCAGCCGAGAAATGCAAAAAGCGTCCAACACCGAAAATAAGAAATAAGAAATTCTATTTAACACACAGAATGCGGCAGATTTAATACCCTTGCAGTGAACACATAAAAACATCAACTTGCAAATAGACCAAAGAATCTTTTGTGTTTTAATTAATACATTTCGAAATAACATAAATGAAATTGGTAACAACCGGGCCAAAATGGACTTTGTCGCTGCAACATTTTGCATTTGGTTATTAACTCGTTTCTCGAATTACAATAACCAATGAACAACAAAAAAAAAAATATAAATATAGGTGCAGAGAGCATTGTAACTGTTCGTGTTGAAATGTAATTTGGCCAAAATTGTTGCCGCACTGCATTCGTTTGTTGGCATTTGCCTCACTTCTTCTGTTTTGGGTTCTGTGTTTGGTTGTTTGATTGTGTCCGTTACAGCCGAATGAAACCCAATCTGTCTGCCTGCCAGTCAGGGCCATTCCATTGACGTGCTCCTCTATTCGCCCAAAAAAAAAAACCAAAAACCAAAAACCAAACCAAATTCGTGCGTTAGTCATTTTGGCACTTTCTCATGCTGTCAGCTCACAGAGCAACGCCTACTTGTCTTCTTCTTCTTCTTCTTCTTCTTCTACTGTTTTCTTTCACATTTTTGTGTGACTTGTTATCATTGTTGCTGTTGTTGTTGCCACTGTTGCTGCTGTGTGGCAGATTAGTATATGGGTTTTATGTTGCTGGCTTGTCTTCTCAAGTTCGATTGTGCATTTAATGTCAATTTGCGGAGATGCCTTGGCAAATGCTTTCGAAAAAAGGGCAGATAAATCATTGAGCAGAGCAGGCGCTAAAAGTGGGCGTTTTGGGCCAATTACCAGGCGTAATTAGCCACCCTTTTTACATTTGTGAAATTCTAGAAATACCTCAGTGACGGGTTGTTCATTAGAATTTACACTCGGGACAGCTGCAAGAGTTTGTGAAATTTCAAATCAATTAAATACTAAAATTTTTCTACGTTTTTGTAATTTGAAGCTCATAAAATTTTCTCGGGAACTGTTAGAAAATATATATTAATTATGTGCAATAAATTTTCTTCTTTTTTTTTGATAAATAAATTAAGCAAATTTGTTTAAGAGTTTCTGAAACCTTGAAACCAATTAAATAGTTTAAATTAGTTTGCTTATTTTGGCCAGTTTCAAACTTTGCTATTGCAATTAAAAATCACCAGCAGAAATTTAAAATGATTTATAGCTGGTTTTGAATAATTCAAAATTTATTTTCATAAAATTTAAATTCCAAACCTTGTGAGAAGTGCGGCTGTGGTTGGACTGGGCTGGGCTGGGCTGGGCTGGGGTGGACTTTGCTGGGCTGGGCTGTCTGGTGCCCATTGCAAACTCATTTACAATTAAAACAACATTAATTTGCTGCTAATATGACCTCAAGCAGTTCGCCCACAAAATTTAAATTGCCGCACAAATGGCAAGAAGCGCACAAATGGCCATGAAAAGTGGCAGAGGCTGCAGCCACCCAGGCCTGGCCACAGAAATGTAATTAAATTACGCTGAAAGCAAAAGCCCAACTCCGCCTCAGCCACACTCCCCCCCACCCTTCCACTCGTTGGGAAACAAAAACTTAAAACGCTTAGCCACGCCCAGCGCTTTCATGCTGTGCGAAAATTTCGCATAATTGCGTCAGCAAACGCATAAATTGCCAAAGACAGCAGCCCTGGGGGCCGACGCAGCTCACGCAGCATGTGGCATGTAGCATGTAGCATGTAGCATGCGGCATGTTGCACGTAGAGAATGCGGCCATCCATCGAGCAGTGACAGACAGGCACAGGGCAGACAGTAGACACTAGACAGGAGACACTAGACAGCCACAATAGCACTGATCGAGCGTGGCAACAATCAAACGGTACACTTTGAGTCCTCCGCATATGTCAAATGGCAGCGAACCCATTTTTGGACCTGGTCCGGAGTCGCGTCGCGTCGCGTCGCAACGTTGCATTGTGCTGCGAATATTGTGTGGCATGGGAAGCGTGTGTTGGGCGTTTGTTGCTGTTGCATGGCTGTCACTCGAACATAGCTTGAAATGCATTAAATTGGTTTTTTTTTTGCCAACTTTAATTACATTAAGCATGAAATATTATGCTAATTATGACTGATTTCATACTATTTGTGCTGCCTTTGCCAGGACTTGCCGCACAGAATACAAAGAGTGCCCCCCCAACCACCCCTCGCTCAAAATATATCATAAAAAGACAATGCAAGTGGAATTAAATTTAAATGGCAAAATGAAAGAAAACAAAAACGAGAAACGAGAAGAGTTGCAAATTGAAATGTAATGCAGTATCGCCCAAGGCAGGCAGGCAGGCAGGCAGTCTGCTGCCACATGACGTTGCACGGTTCCCTTGTCACGCTGCCACACGCTATTGCTATTGCTTGCTTTGCCCCCCCCCCCCCCCCCACCGCCTGAGTTGTCATTTGCTCATTTGACTTCATATTTGGTCTGCTGACTCTTCGCATCAGTATGCGCAATTTATTGTCAAACGTGGCGTATGCGTAATTTTTAATTTGTTACCCCCCCCCCCCCCCACACCTACTCGCCCAGTCGCTTTTTAAATGATTTTTCGCCCATCTACATTTTTTTTTTTTTGGGTTGTAAATGAGAAATTAAATTATTTGCTGCTAATGTCGAAAAGAACGTTTCCAAGGGTTGGTGGACGACTGTCAATGGGGGATTCGGCACTTGTTTTACTTGTTTTCCAAGTGCGGAAATGATACAGCAAAAGAGAAAAGTGAATAGCAACAGCAGCCGGCACACACACACACACACACACACACACACACACACACATACACACACACGAAGCGGACTAAAGAGCTGAAATGAAAACTAAAACTCATTTCTGCCAAATTAAACTGAAATGTGCCCCAGCAGGGGCAGTGGCAGCAACAAATATGAGTTAAAAGCAAAAACGCCTGTGTTGCCATGTGTTGGCAGTGTTCGCATCTCAAATGTAAAATTAAAAGGCATTTCCGCAAAATTTCAGCGTCATATTGTAAAACATGAGTATTTAATTAGAAAATACTTTCAAGGCAGCAACAGGATAGGCAACAGTGGCAGCAACAGCAGTCAGGACCTACACAGTTTCCGCCCCTTTCAAAAAACCCCCGCTAACCCCCGCGCAACACATATTGTATAGGGGCGTGCTAATGAATTTCGCCAGTGCACAAGTTTTTGCTTTTTAACAACTTAACATAGTCGCATATGTTGAACAAAATACCATTTTCCTTAGTGTGGCATTAGGCAAGAGGCCAGGACGGAACGCAACGCGACGTGCAACAGCTGAAAAACTTTGCATGTATGCCGCATATTAACACCGAAAAACTAATGGCTACAACTACAAAACATAAACCGTGTCGAAGGGAGGGGTGTGAGTGTGTGTGTGTGTGTGTGTGTGGCAAACACACAAAAGTGTGTTGCCTTAAATTGCCGACTATAATAACAACAACTCCGAACGACTTTGACGATAGCTGTGCTAATGGCCACGCATTATTCAAAGTCTCGTTCTCAGATTGTCAGTTGGATAAACAGCAATTGGTGGTGTGGGCGGAATGGTAGGGAGGGCTATGATGTGGTCTGGGGCATTGGGCATGTCAAAACTCATTTGCTGTTAACGAGCAGCTATTGTGCTTATAAAAGGATTATTTACAAATCACTGACTTTCGAAAAATTGTCAACTGCAGGGCCAAATGCCGGCCAAACCGGAGCCCAGCACTTGGGGCAACCAACCAGTCAAGCAATTTTAGCTGCCGGGCAAATGCTTTGATCTACAATTTATGAAATTAACCCTTAAGTGCTTTGCTCTGCCCCTGACACATACACATACACATACACATTGACATAGACATTTTCAGTGAATGAACGGAACGCTTCACTTCAACTTGATTTCTTTTAGCTGATTACGCGCTTCGCAACGGAAGCAGGATGCAGTGCCACTGATTGTTATGACTTCTGCTTCCAGCAAAAATAGTCTGAATATAGCTATCAGCCTGTGTGTGTATGTGTGTTTGTGTGTGTGTGTGTTTG
Organism: Drosophila longiperda; assembly: GCA_035042125.1. NCBI lineage: Eukaryota > Metazoa > Arthropoda > Insecta > Diptera > Drosophilidae > Drosophila > Drosophila longiperda. The sequence continues at coordinate 817,108 of JAWNLV010000010.1, forward strand.
TGTGTGTTTGTGTGTGTTATTAATGTGACTTCAAGCGCAAATTGACTTGCATTTCCATTTTGGCCACGAGGCTGTGTACGCTTAAAGCCATTTAAAGAGTCTCAGCCAGACCGAAAAGATTAAGGGGAAAGGGGACTTAAGCTGGGTAAGGAGATTTGCTGACTGGCCCTTAATTGATACCTTCTGTTTGCATTGCGGTCACTCTAATTGGTGTTTGCATGCGGCTTGAAGCATTGTGTAAATACGGGCTGACCAGACAGACAGACAGATAGACAGACGCTGCTTTGCTTCTTTGTAATTTTGCGTGCGTTCTATTTGCTCATTAAACGCTTGCAGGCAACAACGAGGCAACAACAACAACGAGGGGCAAACAACAACAACAACAATGAGGGGCAACAACAACATCAACGACCACAACAAGAGCAATGTCATCAATTAGCAGCTGGACGCCACCGTTGTTGAGTGCCAAGTTTGCGCAAAAAATATTGACAGGCATGAGTAAATTTTTCGTAGCATTTAGCCTGGCTTGGCACCTAATGAGCAAAAATTGAAGCTGGCTTACCAATCTTACAGAGTGACAAGCCTTAAGTTAACGCATTTGCAACCGGGCATCGGACTGCTTAGTGGCACTTACAAGCGCATGTCAAAAGTTATTAGACTCAGCTCAAATAATTTGTGTGCTCTGCCAGAAAGCTGATTACTAAATGCTTACCAACACCATAGAATAAACAAAGTCATTCATGGCCAACTCAACCGGGCTCTGACAGCAATAACAAAAATTCGCAATCAAAAAAAAGAAAAAAAAAGTTTTTCTTGCTGCTGCTGTTCCCGTTGATGTAGCTGCTGTCATTGCCAAATCCTCGCACGAGCATGCGCTTAATATAAATATATATATATATATAAATATATATATGTGTACTGCTCGATTCGCTGTCAATATAGATCCTGGTGGTGGCAACATATTCTTGCCTCATAAGTAGACAACTTTTGCAGCTGTCCCTGTCGATACGTGAGGGCGTTAAACTCATACATCACTTTAGCCCTTATATCCTATCTGCCAGCCATTCTAACTAACTGCCGCCCATGTGGTGTGTGTGTCTCTCTGTGTGTGTGTGTGTGTGTGTGTGTGTGTGTGTGTGTGTGCCTGTGTATGTCTTGGTCTGCCACATTTTCGCACATTCTTTTAGTGGGATGTGTGTCAAGAGTTGGCAAGCTTCTTTTTTGCTGCTGCTGCTGCTGCTGCTGCTGCTGCTGCTGTTGTCGAACTGTCGAACTATTGAAAATAAATTTATAACGCATACGTCATGTGAGCCGCGCACAATTTTGCAGTTTATTGCATTTGTCGCTGGCATTGCAAAACTTCAATAAATTATTTTATTGCGACAGTTATTTTGCTTGTTTTTTTTTTTTTCTTTTATAAAATCAGTCGAGCAACACACATATATTTACCCATATATATATATATATATATAATTTGTAGCTGAATGTCATGTCGCATTGCCTTCGCTTTGGCAGCAAATTGCAAATGACTTTATGAATTTTCTGTAATGCGTGATGAACTGACAAGCCGAGTAAACGCCAAAGACACACACACTAACACACACATATATATATATATATATATATATATATATATTTATCTATATAGCAGCTTGCATAATAAGGCAACTTCGCTTTGAAATTGATTCACATCAACATTGAATTGCATAATAAATTTGTGCAGAATGCATAATGAACATTTTGTATATAAATAATGTTTCCATTGAAAATGAATACACGTTTAGAGCGAAACACTTAAAATAAAATTCTACTTAAAATTGCTGCATGTGAGTCAAATTCATGTGTCCAGCTTTTGAAATCGATCTGGCAACATTGTTAATAAACGACGACTCCTCAAGCCAGGCTAAAAAAAAAAAAACACTTTGCAAACCCATCAAAACTTGACACTTTTCCAACAAACGAGCACCCTTAATAAAAAATAAAAAAGAGGAAAAGAAGTCAAACAGTCAAGCGGCAATAACAACAACAATAAAGACAACCAACACCTTTGGCGTCTAAGTCGCTCATTGTAAAATCACCCATCGAAGGAAGGAACAACCCAGAAAAGGAAAGGACCTCAAAGGAGGCAAATGCTAGCATATAAAAAAAAAAGGCTTTACGCGAGCGCCAAGAGGCAATAAGTAGCAAAAATTACGCTAAACGCAGCAATTTCCTGCTAAATTGCACAATATACACACACACACACACACACACACACACACACACAGAGAGAGAGAGAACTGTGTAGGAACTTGGCCAGGTGGCAGCTAGCGGCATTAAATTTAACTATAAATAAGGCATAAAACACAGTGCCTCAGACATTTTATAATGCGTGGCGTGTCGCATCAATGACTCCAAGTTGCGACGCTGGTTGGGCTGGGGTAGGGGAGGGGGGGTTGCTTGTAATGAATAAGTGTGGCAGCCTGTCAATTTCCGTGCAGCACACGCATGTGGCGCAGCATGAGAATTTTAATGTGTGTCATATTTGATTGATGCCACTGCTCAGAGACGGGTTTCTGCTTGACAAATGCTGGCAACAATGTCAAGAGTTCAACATTGCCCCAAGCCAAGTTGCTTCCAAGTGACGCACCACCCCCCACCCTGCAAAATTGGCCCCTGCAGGTATGCAATGGTAGATTGTGTGTTGGGCCAATTCCAGGTGCTTGGATAAAAATCATTTGCTTGTCATTTTACTTCGCTCTGTTTTTGCTGTTACACTCGAAGAATTTTTTTGACATAATTATAAATTTTTAATATTAAAGTTGGTTTTTAACTTGGTCTGGTTTAAACTTAAATTTCTGGCTGTAATAAGAAAGTATTTTAGATGTGATTTTATTGCTTGCAATGCCTAAAATCCACTTTGAGATTTTGACTACAATTCAGTAATATATTTTTTAGAGTGTATGTGTTTATTGTGTGCATGTTGCGTAATTTAGCGCTGCTTCTTGCCTAACAATTTTATCGTTCTCTTGTTTTCGGCGGGGGTTGTTCTAGGTGAACGGTTGGATGGGGGGGAGTGGGGAGTGGGGATGTGGCGAGTTACGCAATTTAGTGCCACTAAGCAAAATGCCTGCCAAGCTGTAAATATTTGCACACACACACACACACACAAATAGCAGCAGGCAGGGGTCTTTTTACAGCTGTGCCGAGACTAAAATACACACAAACAGCCGCCAACACACACACGTACTCTCACACACACACACACACACACGTACTCTCACACACACATACTCACACACACACGTATTCTCGCACACACACACACACACTCATGTTTGGGCCAAGTTTTGTGCCATAATTTATGCGAAGACAAACGATGTGCGCTCCTGCAGGCTCTGGCAGAATCTAGCTGGCTCTGGCTGGCTCTGGCTGGCTCTGGCTCTGGCTCTGGCTGGCTCTAAGTGCATTAGGCGTACGCTTTTAGTGCCCTAAGGGGGCGTCGACTTAATAATTTGCGCGAATTGGCGTCAAGCGGCAAACTAATTTGTGTTAAGCGTATTGTACAAGCATAAACACATATACACACCCACACACCCACATACACATACACAAAAACCAACACAGCAGCACACACACATACATAACACACACACTGAGCATAAGCTGTGCCTGCAGCTGATAGCAAAGCCATAATCGCTGTAGTTACTAACCCAAATTTAATGTTTACTAAAACCCAAATTTAATCAATTATTTATCTAGCACGCCCTTAGACCACGCCCATTGCCCACGCCAACATCAATAACATCATTAACCAGCTCATAATAATCGTTTATCGTAAATCGCTAATCGCTAATCCAAAAACCCGCAAAATGACAATAATTAGAGGTGCTTGTGGTGCATCAACAAATTCCTTTCAACTCTTGCACCGAAATTCCGCATTCCACTTCATAAAAACAAAAATAAAAAATAAAAACATATGTAACTGCCACACCCACCTCCTCAACACGACCCAGTTGGATATGTACAGTTATGTAACTTTCATTTTGGTGCTGTTTTGCTGTTTGCTTGCAGGATGGACAACGCGGCCATTTAGAGGGTCTTGCATCCGTCTATTGCGAATTGTTAATGGCTCCCTTTGGAGATATTTTAAGTGCTTTAGAAAATGCTAGACAAGCAGCATGGGCGGAACGGAGTCCGCTCCATCCCGCCGGTGGCAGCAGCGGCGGCGCCAGCGGCAGCGGTGGCAGCGGCCTCAGCGGCAGCGCCGGCGGCAGCGGCCTCGTCAGCGTTATGCAACATCGCCAGCAGCATGGCCATCGCGGCCATTCAATGCACGGCGCCGGCCTGCCAAATAGTCATAGTCAGCCAATTTATGTGCCAGGAAAGTACTCGGTATGTATTACCCCCCACAACCCACCCCCCTCAATCCTCCCGCACAATCAACAACAAACAACACAGTCTTGGGCCCATTTGCAGCAAAACAAAAAACAACAACAAAAAAAAACCAAAAAAAAAATATATAAATAAATTGCAAAAAAAATGTACAGAAAAACGAAAAATTTTATTGATGTTGGCGTTTATTTGGCAAACCGAAAAGAAACCACAAAAAATAAAATAAGAAAAACCCATTGAAAAATTCTTATAAAATATGTTTAATGATAAATTGAATTTTGTAAATATTCGTTGAGTTTTTGTGTTGTTTTATGTTTTTTTTTTTTGGTTTTGCTTTTGTCGCATGTTGCACGCTTACACATTGAATAATTTACGTACATAGACAAATGCATATTAAGTCGATTCTTTAATAATTTACATTTAAATTATTGTTTTGCAGCCCTCCAGCTGCTTGTCCGACAAGGAGGAGGATGAGATCTATGGCTTTGGCTATGGCGTCTTTGCGCCGCGAGTGGCACGCGGCGGCTTGACACAACAGCAGCAGGCGCTGCAACAGCAGACGTTGCAAACGCAGCAGAGCATACAGCAGCAGCAACAACAGTTGCAACAGCAGCAACAGCAACAGCAACAGCAGCAACAACAACTACCAATTGTGCCAGGCCAACAGGCGGGTGGAGGACAGCCCGGAGTTGGACCACAACAGCATCAGACACTCCCGCCAAATGTAGCGCATCTCAACTTTGTGCAACAAAAGTGAGTAGTGCAGCAACCAAAAAAAAAAAATTACATTTTTATCCAGACAATTTGATAATCAAGCGATTTTCTTATTTCTTGAATTTTATTTTTATTTATTTTCAGCTGCCTGAGTCCACGCTCCGCATATTTCTATGAATTTCCACCGACTGCAGGTGAGTTTTATCCCTTAAGTCTTGCAACTTATTATTCGCAGTGCTAATTCGATTCTTCGTCTTTCTTTCTTTCTTTCTTTCGTTCGTGCCACACAGAGGGACGCGAGACAAAGAAACGCACAACTTTGGCGCGACTGTTGAAAGGCTTAAAAACTGTCAATCGAAGGGATCGCAACAATCAACAAAATGGCGCCCAAGCGAGGGTAAGTTTATTTTACTGTATTGTGTTGTACACACCCCCCCTGCCATCGCTGCGAACAACAACAACAACAACAACTACAACAAGTGAAACTCATTTTCGAGCTTGACTTTTATGACCGCAAGCAAATTGTTTGTCCTTTTGCCTTTCATTTAAATCAACTGCGGTAATTCTTTCAATTTATTTGCGCCAAGTTATTTTTTGCCCTTCGTTCATTTCATAAAATTTTGTTGCACACCCCCTGCCCCACCCACAAACAGCCTTCTTCTCCTGTTTTGTCGTCGTTTTATGACTTTCTGTTGTGACTACTGCGTCTTGGTGTCTGCTATTGCTGCTGCTGCTACTGCTGCTGTACTTAATCTTGGCCCCGGGGACATGTAAATTTTTATGCGCGCCTCGCGCTCACAACTGAAAAGGTTAAAAATGTGCTCCCGCTGATGCTTCTGCTGCTGCTGCTGCTGCTGCTGCTGTCATTGCCTGGCGGCCATGTCTCTATAGCCTCTTCTTTCTTGGCTCGAGCATAATGTTGTACTACTATATATAGTACTATGCCGGCTTGTTGTCGGGAGTTTATCTGAGCACTCTCCTTCACAAAGGCCACATTCAGGGGCTGAGCGCCTTTGATTAGAGCCCAGCCACCTTTGGGGAGCCAAAGAGCATCAGCATCAGCATCAGTTTGTGCCGTAGACTTTTCCACTATTCTTGTGGGAGTGGTGTGTGGAATGCTGAGATGGAGTTGGAGGTGGAGGTGGAGGCGGAGTTCGAGGCACAACAAAAGGGGCTTTGGCAATGAAACTGTGGCCAAAGATAACGCTGCCGTGGCAGGACGTCGTCGTCGCCGCTCATAAATAAGCAAGGACATGCATAAATTTTTCAAAAGCAAGGAGCGCACGAGCGAGCGAGCGAGGGGGGAGGAGGGAGGATGGAGGAGGGAAGCAGAAAGAATAAGAAAGAATAAATAAAAGAAGCTGCCAGCTGAAAAATAAATAATAAAGCGAATGAGTAAAGAGAAGTGAAAGAGCCAAAAAGGCAACATTGGATGGGGGGGGGGGGGCAGAAATGGCTAAGGGTTGGGAATGGGTTTGGAGATGGGATTGGGATTGGGTTAAAACGTGCAGCAGATAAGCGCAGGAAATGACTAAGGATATGCGCCTAAGTAGCAGCATCCTCATCCTCAACCTCATTCACATCCACACCTCTCCCACTCCCCCACTACTCACCCCCCAGCTGCCTTTCAAAATATAATTAAACAGCACTCACCTGGCCGGCGTGGCCATGTGTTTTGGCCATTTACTTGTGTACGCCTGGCAACCGCCCAGCTGATTTGCTATTTATGATAAGAAAACAAACACATTAGACCAGGCCAGCATCTGGGAAGGTAGGGATGCAGATAGAGTTATGCAGGAATACCTTGAATTGGGTTGAATGGGGCTATTCATATAATTTTTTTTATTTTTATTTTTTTTTTTTTGGCTTACACACAACAACTTTTAACACTTGGGTCGCGACCCTTGTTGGCCCAGCTCGTTATTAATTAAAAATTAAAGCCCGGCTGAAAGGTGTGAAATACAAAATGGCGTCCCGTAATGGCGATAAAGCACGTGAACCCCCTCCTCCGCCACACTGATTTATGAGTCTCTTTTTGCTTTGGGTCAACTCTCTGCTAACAGCTTGCAGCGCTCGTTGTGAATATTTTAGGGGCAGCTGAATTTTTTTTTTTTTTGCTTCGAGCTAATAAGCTGGCAAATGCAAAACTTTTTGCTTAAGACGCAAAGTTGAAAAATTGAAAATATTTAAATTGAAATGTTTTTGTAATTGATTTTGATACACTTTCAACTTTGCAGGCGGCCAACGATCGACTGCGGCACTTTCAGATGATAAACGGCGGAGCCGGGGTGCCGCAGCAGAGTTTCGAGGAGACAATCCATAGGGTGAGTACACGGGCGCGTATGCGCAATAAATATGTTTGGACTATCTCCACTTGCAGTAAGAGCAACAGCGACAGCAACAGCAACAGCAGCATAAATATTTATGCAGTGTAACGCATTTGCTGCAAGCGGCAACAGCTGCCAGAGCAAACAAAATTACTTCAAAATTGTTTACAACAGCGGAGGCAACAACAATAAGAAACTTGCACACCTACTTATGCCAAACACCGCCCCCCCAATACATGCCACTCTTGCTGCCGCTGCTGCTGCTGTTGCTGCTGTTGCATTTGCAATGCAATTTAAACACGAAAGCTGTAACCGTTACTCGCGAGCACGTTTACCTGCAATGGCAGCAGTAGAAACAACAACAGTATAACAGCATAACTGCGGCACAAAGTAGATGCATGCAACATTTAAAAGTTCATTGCCGTCAACATTCATTATTAATGACAGCGCGAGCAGCGAGCAGCGAGCAGCAAGCAGCGAGCACGGCAACCAAAAACAAGCAACAAAATGCAATCAACGGCGACAACAAACAGACAGCAACAACAGCTGCAACAACAACAGCAACAACAATGGCAGCTGCGGCAGCAGCAACACGACAGCTGCAACAGCAAATCGCTGCATAATGCATACAGCCACGCCCACCGCCCCAACGCCTAGTTTTCTTCTTCTTTTTTTTTTGCCATTGCACGCATGTATTTCACACCAGCAAAACTTGTGCCCTGAAAGCAAACTTTAAACTTTGAAATGCTTCTTCGCAATGTTTTTTACGTGTTGTAAACATGGCTCTGCGGATTCAATATGCACCGTTTCCCACAAGCACTCGGGAAAGCATTAATATTAATTGTTATATTTATTATTATTATTATTATTATTATTATTCTGTCTCCTCCAGCTAAAAGTACAAGAAGCAATGCGCAAAAAGGAAAAATTTCAACGTGAACACGAAGAGGTATGTACATCAATATCACCTGTAAATAAATAAATAAATAAATTAAATTCAATTGAAAATATTTGCATTGCTTCATCAAATCAATATGGTCTGATTACAAAATTGATCTCAAGATGGCCGCAAGGCGCAATGCTAAATGAAAGTTGTTGCAGTGTTGCAAATAGAATTTTGTTGCACAGCAAATAGTAAAATGCAAAACGAAAACTAAGTGAAGCGCACAACGACGACTATTTAGTTTTTGGTCGAAAAACGTTGGTTTTGTTTGATGAAAATAAACAACAGCAGCAGCTGAAGAAAATACAAAATTCAAATCTATGGCATTTACTTAGTAATATTAATCAAACGCCCCCCCGTCCACGCCCCTTGTATCATGCATATTTAAATGCTGTAGCACAGCTCCCATTTGCAAAAGCTATCAAAATATTTCTTATGAAAAATAGCAATTATTTTTGCTGTGGACTGCTCGGGGCGAGACGTAACGTTTAGCAAAACAAATGTACAAAACAACATGCAAAGCAGACGACACAGGCAAACATTCATTTACACACATATATATATATATATATATATATATATGTATGTATGTGTGTGTAATCACACTTAAGTACTAACATTCACAACAAAGGACAAACAACAACAACCAGCTACAAAAACAATGAAGTGTAACGTGGCAAATGATAAACTTTTTGTCTGTCATAAAAATTATTTTGCACATTTTCCAAAAATTTTACACAACACCGGACCCGAGTCAGATGATATATACACATGTACACACATATATAAACATATTATATATATATATATATATATATATGTGTGTGTGTGTGAGTGTATTCTGTAAACGTAGCACACTAATTGCCTGAGTGTGAGTACGTGTCGAAAAGTTAACGTATAAACGAATAAAGGTCGAGTTTAAATGAATGGGCGTGGCTGGACTTGAGCAAATGTTTTTTTTTTTTTTTTTGGCATTGTACACACAGATCCCCTTTTTGGGGGGGGTTTCACCTAAAATGAGTTTTATTTACCAACATAAATTTGCATGTCAATTGCGTAGACCATTGTTTCTTAAAAATAATGTTCATTTGTCATTTGATTTATAGGCTATAAAAAATAGCTGCTATCTAAAACTTTTCCTAAGATAACAGAAATATATAAGCAACATTTAAAGATGATAATCCCTAGACGAGGGGGTTTTTTATTTAACTAAAATGTACTATTGAAAGTAGATTTGTTGATTTCCAAATAATACTCAAGGTGTGTCTGTAAAATGTGAATTCAGAGCATGGATAATATTTAAAATGTGCATAGCTAACAAGGGAAACCAATTTTCTTGCAACAATTCAGTTGCAAGAAATGTTCTCTTATTTATGGCAGTTTAAGATTCAATCACAACTGATAATTTGAACTGGTTGAGCACATTTTGATATGCGTTTTTCGAACGAATCTAAACTGTGATATGTACTTGGAATATTCACAGTTAATTATACAAAGCCAAGTTATCAGCTCTGGCAACGATGAGCCAATTTTGCATTTTCCACTACTAAGCCCATAGTCTCTGCAATTTTGTTGCATGCTGCAGCCTGCTTGCCTCACTGCCTGCCCCACTGCTGTGGCAGCTGGCCAAACTGAGTAGCATAGTTCTTGAAAATACATCTGTGCGTTGCTGCACGACAATTTCTCTGTTTGCCTGTCGACGACGTGTCCGCCTAAGCAAAGGCAATAATTTTTGTGCATAAATGAAAAGCACACACACACACACACACAAAACACAAAAACACACACACACACACATGAAATGTTTTTGCTGTCATTGTTGTTGCTGCTGCTGCTGGTGGTATTTCAGTTGTTGTAGTTGCTGCTTAACTTGTTCAAACAACTTGCTGTTTGTCTAATTGTAATTGCTGTTTTTGTTGCCAGTGCCTCCAACTGGACATCTGGCTCGACCAGGATGCTGGCTACCCATTTTCCATTTGCGCCATGGGGCAATAGGGGCACACAAAAAAAAAAAAAAACACTAAGATTAAAAAAGATGAGAATTGTTCATGGTTATGAAATATTTATAAACGAGCATGGCGACCATTTCGGACCCGACCGAAAAACCAAATATTTGCTGGCCAATAATTTTGTGTCAGCTATCGGGCAGTCAATTAAGCACGGCTCTGGAGCAATGTGATTAGCCTTAAGCAAAATGTTCGCCGTTTGCCACATAAATTTGCAAATTGCTGTGGCAGACAGAGTCAATTGTTGTTGCCACTTGCTGCCTGCTTGCTGCTTGCTGCCTGCTTGCTGCTTGCTGCCTGCTTGCTCCTGTTGCGGCTATTTAAATGCATTTTTAATGCTGCTGCCCCCGAAAAGCTTTTAGCTAATTTTTTACACAACTTTCCGCTGGCAACTGTTTCCATTTCACTACTGTAGCTGCTGGCCCTGGCATCCTTTTAAGATTCACATACATAGTCTTTCATATGGCCACGGCATGTTCTTAAATTAGTATGCAGCACATATTGCGCTATTATGTTGCAGGACATTCAACCAAGCAGCAAGCGGCAAGCAGCAGCAGCAATTTCGTTGTGCTTCTGCACTGAAAATTGTTTTAGTTTTCAAATGGAATTTTGTAATTTTAACGCCTTTACCCTTACCCCCTGCAGCTGTAAAAAAGCAGAAGTCTGAGCCAACTGACGAATAAGCTAAAACTTCATCGCCTGCCAATGCTGAGTTCCTTTTTATTGTGCACAGCAGTCACGTATCCTTAACGTAGACAAAGTGCCTCCAAAAAAAAAAAAAAAAGCTGTTGCCGAATGTGACGACTATCTGCTTTTTAGAAGTGCCACACTCACATTTTTGATAGTGCTCATATAGTGCACTCATTTATGCATTTTCCTCATGCAACTCAACTCAATAATAATGCTCGAGTATATTTTCAGTATGTAAATTATTGGCTTAGTTTAAAACCCACAAGAGATGTGTATTTCTACATAAAGTGTACAATTTCCAATTTATAAGTAAAAAAAAAATATATATATATATAACATATATTTCAATTAAATATTTGCAGATATTGCGGGACATACGCCAAGGACTGTTGCAAATGAGTCGAGGGGAGGGACGCACGGGTAAGTTGACTGCTTTCTGGGACAGCTCTAAGCCGGCCAAAAATATTTCAATTAAAAACGAGCAGCAGCAATTACATGGCCAACAAAATTGCCTGTCGTCCCTGGCCCACATAAGTGTTTTATGTGATGGGTTTTTGGGGGGGTGGAAGGCTTTTTGGTGCTTTAAAATCAGAGCAGACAAAAATTGTGTGCACTCGAGTTGTTGCGGCGGCAGTAGGCGTGGCACCGTCTGGCGGGCGTCACATGCATAAGCGAGCATAAAATCTTATGTCCGTTTCCGGTTGCTTTTTGCAACAACAAAAATTTCAAGTACCAACTTGTATGTGTGTGCAACTTTTTTGTGCAGCACATGTGGCAAATGGCATTTCAAGTTTTGTGTGCAACGTTGCGTATAATAATATCATGTAGCCGCTGCTGCACATCATATCAGATGCCTGCCTGCAAAAGTTTAAAGCGGCCCCGCATGCCACAATGTTGCATGTAGGTTTTAGTATGTTGCCACCCCCTGCCCAAAACAACAACGAACCAACCCGACCCCACCCAATACTAACCCGCACCGAAATGGCAAAACGCCTCACAGTCTATCCTTTTGCAGATGATACGTACATGTACGATGAGGCACTGAGAACCGGTGCGGGTGGCGGCATCATTGGACTGGGCGGTGGTGCACACTACGCGGTCAGTGCGCTGCATCATCAAGGTCATTGGTACGATGAGCCGCCCTACGAGAGCGATCCCGATGACTTCCTTATGGCCGGACTCAACTGTGGACCAGCTGCTACCATTCAGGTAAGTCCTATCAATAAGTATGTGATTTTGTGTGCGTGTGTGTGTGTGAGTGTGTGTGTGTTGCCTCCAATTGTAAGCCTTATAATTTAGCTGCTTGTCTGTGATTTATGAGCGCGGTTTACCAAACACTTGCGCTCACTTATTGGCATTGGATTTGCCACTTGCAGCAGCAGCTGAATCTTGGCACAGTAAATGCCACCAAGCATAAGGACATTTGGCAAGGCATTCGCAGTCTCGCAATCCCAATCTCAGTTATAGTCGCAATCATAGTTATCCGGCCATTTTTTTCGCCATCCGGCAATCCAGCTGGTTATTTCTTTCAACTATTTGAGGCACCCATTCAAAGCTCAAAAAGGGTAGCATAAATTCTGTGCCAAATCGCAGAAGGCAGCTGGCAAAGTAGTCAATAAGTGCATAATCCTAATCAGGAGCTTGGAATGAGTTGTAGTGCTGGTTACAGGGTATCCAGCTGTCAGGCACGCTGAGAGCAATCTTTTTTTTTTCGTTGATTTATGCAGCACATTCGTCTTTGCTGTTAATCCTGGCGCAGAGGCAAGTGCCACGCCTCATTGGCCGCTTCGAGCTGTAACTTTGATTTCTCTATGGATTCGCCAACCACTCCTCTCCCTCTCTCCCTCTCTCTATCTATCTGGCATTCTCTTTTTATTTGCTTTATTAAATTATACGCTGAATATATTTTTGCTATCGCATTGATTTCCAACTTCGATTTTGTATGTCCTTTGGCAATTTTTTTTCCCCCTCAACTCGACGACTCTCGAAATGCGACTGCGACTGCGACTTCGACTCCAACTTGAACTTCAACTTACTTTATTTTTATTGACAGTCAAAAAGTGCATAATTCTTGTTGACTTGACTCAACCCGTCGACGACATCGTCTTGAGACTTTTCCTCAGGCTTTGCATACAAATTTTTTGTTTTTTTTTTCTACTTATTTTATTTCTTTACTTTCGACTCTTTGTGAAATTTACAAAAGTTGCGCTTTTGTCGTTGCGCCTTTGGTGGGTTGGTGGATTGGTGGGTGTGGCTTAGGCTGTGGGTGTAAAGTGTGTACCCTATTTCAATTTGGTAGAGCGAACGCTGAAATTTTGTTTTCTTAGTCAATTGAAATCACTCAACAGTGGATTCGATATGCTTGAGCCGCCCTTTTTTGGCCTTTCAATTTCATGTTTCGCTTTGATGTGGCCAAAAACAACAACAACAAAAGCAGCAACAAACCAAATTTGCTTAGCAAAAAGTTTTTTGCGGTTTGCGCAGCACTTTACTCGGCCTGTCCATAAAAAAAAAAAAACTGAAGTGCACAACTGTCCCAGCTGATATTATTGTTGTTGTTGTTGTTGTTGTTGTTGTATTTGCTCAGTGAACCGCATATGGCTAATTTTAATGGGCCCAAAAGAATAAAAAAAAAGTAGAAAAATGCGAAACATTTGAATTTGAGAACTTGCAACTCTCTTACTCCCTCTCTCTCTCTCTAACTCCCTCTCTCTCTCTCCCTCTCTCTCCCCTCTCTTTCTCTCCTTGTTTGCCTTTTTGTGATTGAGGCTGTATAGATGTGCAACAAATTCATTATCTATGCCCCAAACTTGCAACTTTCTTGTTGTTGTTGGTTACATGAAGTATGCAACAGCAAATCTACACGTTGCAAAACTTTGCAATTTACATGGTGCCACAAATTACGTCAAACATGAAACTTGCTGCTGTAATTGAGAAGTGTGTATGCGTGTGTGCGTGTGTGTGTGTGTGTGTGTGTGCGTGTGTGTGTGTGTACCGTTGTGGGTATATCCCAAATGTAAAGCAACAACTTTGCAATTTCCGCTGCGTTCGAATAAACAAAATTTAAAATTCCATGCTAAAAAAAAGAAGCAACAAAGTGAAAACTCAAAAACACCAAAAAGAGAAACAACAACAACAACAACAATAACATAAAATCAGTGCAAAGCAACAACAACAACAAACAGATGAAAGAACAATAGCCACAATGGGCAACTCAACGGCAACATGGGGCACATCAACTTTTATAACTTTGTTAATTTTTCATAATTTGTTGTTGCTTTTCTTGTGTTGGTTGTTCGTTGTTGCTGTGCAACAAATTCTACTTGAGCGCTAATCCGCATGTTTCTCATACTCCATTTTATATACATACTTATATATATTTATGTATATATCTTTTCTTTCTAGGGTGGTCGCGTTCGCTTTTCGAACAACCGGGAGCGCACTGGCGTAATTTCATTAAGATCCGCCGGAGATATTTCGCTGCCTCAACGTGGTCCGCCGCGACGAGGGCTTATCGTGCCGCAGCAGCCGCCAAATCCGCCGACAATAATACCGTTAACGCATGCCAGGTGAGTGTGTGTGTGTGTGGGTGTGTGCGATGTTGCCACGGGGCAGTCAAATACGAGTAGATGGGAATGTGGCATGGGGATTTGTGGCCTGAGTCCTGCCCTGCTGATTGCCATTATTATTTGCAGTTGAGTTTATGACTGTGGGGGCCAAGGGCAACGCATTAATAATACAAACGCAACACAAAGAGGCCACAAAAAATGTGTTACATATATATATAATATATATATACATATAACATATATATATAAATATATATTTTTTATATAGGAGCAGTTATCTTGTAATATTTGGCAATTGCTGGCACCACTTGAACCCTTTGACCACTTCAAAGTGCTGGGCCAAGAAACTCAGTGAAGCACAAAATGTGCCACAAAGGTGTGCAGTGTGGCATGAAAAGGCCAAACATTTAGCCCTGTAAACAAGCCAACACTAATAGCTGACCGAAAAAACAAACCCAAACGTAAAAGCCCAAAACCAAATCGCAACAAATCGAATCGAATCGAACCAAAAGCAAAGCAATGCAATCAACCAGCTCAACTGCTGCCACTGCCACTGCCACCACTGCCACTGCCACTGCTACCGCTGCTCACCCCTATCCTTGAACCCTTGAATTTATTTGTCAATGTGCAAAAGGTGCGCAAAAGGATTGACCCGACCAGAAGGGCAACAACAACAAAATAAAAATATAAATAAAAAAAAGGTAGCCTCACTTCATTAGTGCTGTTATCAACATTTTGCAGCCACATGAATGAATAAGCCAAAACGAAGGAACAAGCCAAAACGAACGAATGAGTCAAGTGAATGACAAACTGGCTCTTTGAATGTCCTGTCTCACTCGACCATCTGGCTGTCTGTCTGTCAGTCTGTCTGTCTGACTGCTTGCAACATATCGTAACGCATTGAAGCGAAAGTCATCAATTTCATATTGTTACGCATGCCACAAAGAATAAAACATTGACTCAGCAACCGGCAACCGGCAGCAACCAGCAAAAGTGAATAGCAAGTGAATGGGAGCACTTTTCGGGCCCGAAACTAATGGGAACACCAACAGAGACGAAGTCGTCTGCCATATTGGACCAAAGCATAGACAGCAAAAGCAACAACGACGACGACGACACTTCAATGAAATGGCATTATTGCTACTTCAACGCGGCTCCAGAGCGGGTCCACACAACAACACACGGCTCGTCAATCAGCCAGGTCCAAAATGCCAGAACAAATGTCGAGTTTGCCAGTTGCCAGTTGCCAGTTGCCAGTTGCCAGTTGCCAGTTGCCAATTGGCAGTGGAGCACACCGTTTTCCACACGTACGCATCGGGCAACTATACAAAAGACGTGCTGAAATAACTTATACGCCCTGTGTGTGTGCCCTTAGGGCCAAAACAAAAAAACTTTCCTTGGCCGAAGTAAAAGAAACAAAAAGTACGAAAAAAAAACGAAAAAAACAGAAAAAAATACACATTTACGAAATACAGTCAAAAGTAAAAATCTCAACAGTGTTAAAGTCAAAACAGGCCAGGAAGGCAACAGCAACGGCAAACAAATAAAAATAGAATTTCGAGAAAAGGTATAAGATATATATATATTTATAACCAGGATCCAGGACCTTTGTGCCAAGTGTTATTATTGCTATTGTTGTTGTTGTTGTTGTTGTTGTTGTTGTTGTTGCTGCTGCTGTTGCCCTTGTGTATACATATTTGCTTAGCAGCAAACCAAGTCTGGTTTGAAATCAAAACGGTTACCGAAGGCCACTTCAAGGATATAGGATATACACACACATACCCCCCCTCCCCCTAGTCTGTCAGCCAGTCAATCGTTAGTTTCCTGTTGGATGCTGCTACTCAAGGTGAAGATGAACAAATATTTGGCATATAACTTAAATAGTTTGTTCTTATGCAAATATCGTAGAAATGAGAAACTTGAAAGTTTGCCAGAATATGTGCTCATATTGCACTATTTAATTGGTTGACTAACTGGATTTTAGTTAACTCAACAGACAAAATAATGTTAGTAATACTAAATCGTTGACGAAATTGCATATTATTTCTCATTATTTCCATCGATTTATTTAAAAGCGTAAAAAATTGATAAAAATTCTTTGCGCAGACAAAGCCGGCTAAATCCAAATGATTTTGTGATGGTTTTTTATGGGATCCCCCATAAATATTTATTAGGCAAGACAAAAAAAAAAAAAATACCCATGGCTAACCTAAACTTTGGTAGTTAATTCAAAAATGGCCATAAGCCGCTGGGTAAACACGCATTAAGTGAAATACATTTTACATTTAAGTAAATCTAATTCTATTGTTGTTGTTCCATTTGCAGGTCCCATGATCGGGAGAGCGGCGACTATGCGGGCTCCATATCGGACTTACAAAGTGTTACCTCCAGACTCAGTACAGTTTCGGTGAGTGAGCCACAAAAAACACATTTAGACTTCATGAATGCAGAAAGCAGCAGCAGCAAGTTGGCTCATTAAAGTAACTGCTCCTCGCAAATTGCAAGAGTAGAGACAGGCACACACACATATACACTCGTGTATGTGTGTGTGCGTCTCAATGCGTCATCTAAATTGATTAAGTGCACTTAGTGACAAACAAAGTTCGCATTTTGCCAAACGTCCTTTGCGTCCTGGCACACACACACACACACACAGGATGAGCTGAAGAAGAATAACCAAATGCACGTCGGGACACCGTGAACGAACATAAAAAAAAACAAAAAAAAAAACTCGAAAAGCTTTTTAGCCAAAAGTTTTTCTCTGCTTTTTTTTTTTTTTGTTAGGCAATGTCGCAATGACGCCACTTAAGCCAGGCTAAACGATGTCGAAATGCCAAATGAGAACCGACTGTTGGCCATTTCATTTGCCAACTTGACGTGGCTTGTTTGGATTTTGTTTTCTTGTTGTTTTTGTTGTTTTTGCTTCTTCTTTTTTAACGCATTTAACTTCTTCACATAGATTGGCACCAACAATTGCACGGCAAGATACAGGACGCTGAGTGGCGGAATTGGTGAGTCGCCATCGCTATCACCGAGTCCATCATCCGATTACGAGGACATTGGCGCCACACGGCACACGGCAAAGGCCAAAAAGAATGGGATGCCCTACAAGGCGAATACGATTTGTCAGAAGGCCATGGTGCATCATGTAAGTTAATTAATCTCTGTTGACGACAACCCAAGTGAGTGTGTGTATATGTGTGTGTGATTGCAATTGCATTTTGGTAACAACAACAACAGCGACAACAACAATCATTGAGATTATTGACTCGTCGGAACTCTGTGAGCTGCAAAATGTAATTAGCTTGGCCATTTACATATGCGCCTGATTGGAATTTGTGACCACTCTCTCTCTGTCTCTCTCTCTCTCTCTCTCTCTTGCCATCTCTATCTCCCTCTTTGGGTGTTCAAGTCACTTGCAGTTTATCTGCGGCCTATGCACAAAACATTTGCCATAAAAAGCCCAAAAGGACTCGCAAAATACTTTTGCATCATGGCCAACGGACACCGTTTGAACATGCACTCTAAATGCAAATTCCAGTTAAATGAGTTTTTTATGTGCGCCCTCCCCCCCCCCCCCCCCTTAAAAATGCCGTAAACGGAAGGAGTGGCTGGTGGGGGGTTTGGCAAGAGAACGCATCCAAATTCCTTTAGGACAGGCAGCAAAAGTGAAAGTTCATTTTCAGTTTCATGTGTTGAGCGTTTTGGTCATGATTACTTTTCGCTGCGGTTGCCAAATTGTACTAGGGAATTTTTGTTGCATTTTCCAACAAGTTTGTAGATTTTGCTGATCTTTCTGATCTGGCGAAACTTTGCTTTTATTTGTTTTAGTTTGGGACACTCCGTTTATTTTCCATGTCTTTTATAATATTTTACTCGATCTGCGAGACAATTTATTTGAATGTTCTTTGGGTTCATCGGGTCTGATATGAAAGTTCTTGAAACCATAATTATATTTCTCAACAATATGGCTAAACTCAGCCTTGGCAATGTTTGAGGCCGGACTGCCGGTGGTTTTGAGCCACTCCTTCATCAGGCCCAACTCAATGTGTGGACCCTCAATGTAGCCCTTGACCGTTCCTGCTGCCGTATTCATGCACCAGCCCCGCAGTCCCAGATTCTTGGCCTTCCGCTCGGCATGGCGACGAAAATAGACGCCTTGCACTTTGCCAAAAACTTCAAATTCACAGGAGTGAATTGCGGACATTTTTGGATTTTCGGGTCCCACACCAAAAAACAATTAACAATTGAGTTAACAGCAAAAAAAAAAAGTGATATTTATATTTTGATGTATTACTCAATGCGAGTTGGTATCAAATTGAATGAAAAAAAAAAGTAGAAAAATATATTTTTTACCTGACAACATTTGACAAATTTGGCAGAACGCATTAGCCCAGAAATCAAAATACAGAGCATGGCCTAATCGTACCCTTGATTTAAGGATTGCTACCTCATTTTTTGCATTTGGAAAACAGTTTTTTTTTCGCAAAAATGCAGACAAGCTTGTTGTTTTGCTGGTTGGTGGCACGAACAGAAGTTGCAATCGGCGCCTCGGATTGTTGACAGAGCGAGATATGAGGAAAGTTTTGCGGGGGGTTGCAGGGCAAGGCAAGCCAAGCAGCTTAATACTCACTGTCAAACTCTCGAAAAGCCAATGCCAAAGCCAAACCGGAAGCAATGCAGCCAAATCCAGCCGAAGACCTGGGAAAAAAGGGCACAGCCATATTGCAAAAGGCTTGTCTTCCATAGACTGTAAGTCTATCCATGTGTAGATGTGTGCGAGAGTGTGTATGTATATGTGTGCTATTGTGTGTATGTGTGTGTGTGTGTTTGTGTGTGTGTGTGTGGGAATTTGTGTGGTAGCATTAAACTTTTTAATGATTTAACTAACAAAACTTTTGGTTCTATTCTCTATGCTCTGCTCCTGCCCCTCCAACCCGCTCAACATGCAATTTATTGCACAACATGATGATGATGATGATGCTGATGATGATGATAATGATGATGATGATGATGACGATGCTCTAAACAACTTTCACTGCTCTGGTGTGTTGCAGTCGAGCGAAATGCGTAGCTCGCCAAAGGAAATTGGCGCATTTAATGAGAATGGACGGAACTTTGTTGCCACAAAGGATACATCGAGGGATTTCAGCAATTCCCAAGATAATACCGACCGTGGCAGCATGAGCGATCAGGCGTTTGCATGTTCCGCCAGCTCCGTTGAAAGTTTGCCCAGCGCATCCGGTTCGAGTAAGTATGCTAGCTGTGTGTGTGTGTGTATGTGCGTGTGTGTGTGTGTGTGCGATGTGTGTGTGCGATGTGTGTTGTGCTTACAATTTAGAGCTTTGATTTTGGTTTCTACTTTTGCCTTTTTGGTTTTCTTTTTTTTTTGTTTGCTTGGGCAGATAGAAGCATTCGCCTCGCTTCTCGGTGGTTTGCTTATAAAAATTCCCAGACTGCCAACTAACACTGCTTTTCAGCCCTGGAATCCGCCAGCTGCATATTGGTCTATTAACAGTTGTAGTTGTTGTTGCGGGTTGCTACTGCAAACCGCTGCACAATAACTTGAAATTTTGCAAACTTAATGAATTTTTAATGCACTTGCGCACAGTCAAGTGGCAACTGGCAACTGGCAACTGGCAACTAGCAACTGGTAACGGGCAAACTGGCAAACCGGCAACTGGCAATGTGGCAAGTGCTGCGAGTCTGAGGCATCGCCAGTGCAGCCCAATGTGCAATGTGCCAGGGCGTGGCTAAATAAAGGCCAGCCGTCGACGCTGCTTGCTGCAGTTCAGTTTTTTAATGAACAAAAGTTTTCGCTATATGCGCAAATTTCTACTCTTAATAAAACAAAAAAAAAGCAACAAAAAAAAACAAGCCAAAGCAAAACAAAAACCAAGAGCTGAAGCTAAGGGATTGGGCTAAAAGGTGGATTTTACTGGATGAAGAGGAGCAACTTTGCAAAAGTGCAAGAAAAAATACTTTATTTTTATGTTGTGGCTGGGACACAAAGCAAGGATTAGCCAAAGCTTTGGCCAAAAACTTCAAGTGCTTATTTGAATATATTTTTGGGCGGACAGGGCTTTAGTCTGTGACTCCTTCTCACTCAAACTCACACTCCTTTGTGTGTGTGTGTGTGTGTGTGTGAAAATATTTGAAAAGTTTTTAATTAACCAAACGAACTGTGTGTGTCTGTGTGTGTGTGCGTGCGTAAATATGTGTGTGTGTGTTTTTGGTACTGCCAAAAATTCCTTAGCCCTTGGCTAATTGGCTGTGGGCGCATTAATTGGAAAATTTTCTGGGCAAACTTCCATCAGGATTTTCGTCGAGACAAATATTTAAACTTGAAACCATCCATTTTGGCAGGCACTCAAGCCCTGGTACGTCCCGGCAGCCCCCACAGCTCCATCTCTGCGGAGGATCGCAGCTCGCTGGTAACCATTTGCAAGGCCAAAGCGCTTGTCGACAGCCTGCCCAATCCCTACGACAAGGAGGCGCTAAAGTTCAAGGTAAGCTGAAAAAAAACTTTAACTAATCGAAAAACAAGTTTCAAATATTTACAATTTCTTAATTGGTATTTTCGAGCATGTACAATTTAACACATTGAATCATCTCAAATTGCAGAAGGGCGAACTCATCGATGTGTTGTCTATGAATGCATCGGGGATTTGGAAGGGTCGCTGTCATGGACGTGTGGGTCACTTTAAGTTCATCAATGTGGAAGTGCTGCCCGAGCAGCGCATGAAGAACTCGAGTAGTAAAACACTGGCGCCAACATCTCGACTGGCAAATAGCAACAATGGCAGTGGCAACAGTGGACCAATCTCTGTGGAGGATCTGCTCATGCGCATTGGCCTGAAGGAGTACACCTCGGTGTTTGTGCTCAACGGGTAAGTGGTGTAGATGAAACAAAACTCTCAACAATTTTTTGTTGGATTGTTTCACCTATCGTTCCATTTGCAGCTACGAGGATCTGGAACTGTTTAAGGAACTCGAACCGGCCGATCTGGATTACCTGGGCATACTCAGTCAGGAGCATCGAGCCAAGCTGTTGACGGCTGTGCAGCTGTTGCATGACATTGAATGTAAGCATAAACACCTAAAACCACATCCACTGCTCCGACCAACAATCAATATTTGTCCCCACTTCAAAACACTCCTCACACACACACACACAAACACACACTCAAAACAGCTTCAAATTTCGCACGTACAGGCTCCGATGTGGACATTGCCGGCTCCAGTTCAGAGAACGATGAGGCGCGCCTGAATAATATCAACAAGAAGCACGGCGCTTCCCCCTTTGGGCGACGACACTTTCCACGTGACTCGGGCTGCTACGAAGGATCACCGGTGCCCAGCTCGCAGACGCCAACGCAGGCTGTCAACTCGACCGATGAGTCAAACAGTCTGGACGATGTGGTGTCCAAGTGTTCCAGTGAGATCATGAAGCGTGTGGAGAGCGCACGTCGCTGCAAGGATAATCCCTTTAAGGCGACGCTCCCAGCACGTGTGGGCAAGAAGTCCTTTCTTGGCGGCGGCGGACTTATGGGCGACGATACGCTCACACGTGGCGGACTCAGTGAGAAGTCGAGCGATTCGGGCGTCAGCAGCAGTTCGCTATCGTCGGGTCCGCTGAAGAGCAGCACTTAACATTTGCCAACCATACTCGCCCACGAGCTGCTCCTGGGCGTAGGCATGGGACAAGTTGCTGCCGCCGCCGCCGCCGCTGCCGCTGCCGCAGCGGGCAGTAGCAGCAGCAGTAGCGTTGGCGCCACTTCACCCACAACATCAGTGGCGTCTGGCAGCCTTGTGGGCGGTTTGAATGCGACAGCGCCACTTGGCAACATTTGCCACACACTGCCACATGCCCCGAGCTCAGCAGCCAGCAACCCGCTGGGCCTGTCCAGCAATCTGCCACTGAATCGCAATCTGGTGATGTTGCGCAATCATTTGCGCAAAACAACGGGTGGCAGCGCCACGTCGCAGTTGCTGCACGATGACAAGGATCAATAACGACCCATTTATTACATACAGTTCGTAGTTTAGGTTAAGATTCGATCTATTCGATTTATGAGTTAGGTGTATGTATTTCAATTGCTGTGATTCGATAGTGAAAAAAAGGCCAAGATGCGTCTTTCAGTTCAAATGTATAGTGTATAGTATGGGCAGATAGGGAAAGAGACAGATAGAGATTAGAGTTGTTAAGAGCGAAAGAAAAAAAGAGAGAGATGGAACACACACACACACACACAAAGCAAGAGTCAGTTAGTCAGTCAATCCTTCCTCCGATAATGTTGGCATTTATATAATAACTGATATATATATATAAATATATTTATATAGAAGAAAGAGACAGAGCTATATATACTAAGTAATATAATTATATTCAAATCGTTTAACTATTTTTAGTTAGCCTGTTTGTAAAATACTTTTATAATTTGCCACTTGCCAATTGTTTATTAATTGCTATGTGTATTATTCTTAACGTGATATTGTGAAACGTCCAACTTGAATTGTCGTTTTTAATTAATTACCACATTTTTTACTTAGTGCTCGGTCCCCAGCCAAGGGGGGCCCTCATAAATAACTCAAGTTGATTCCTATATTAAAGCGCATCGTGTGCAATGCAATAGACCAATAACATTTTATAACAAGCAACAAAAACAAATGCAAAAAAACTCTACAAATTTTAAAATATTTACACAAAAAAAATATATATATATATATGAAGAAAACACCAACATGCCAACAAAAATTTTAAACAATTTATTATTCTATAAAAACTCATTTGCATTGTTTACTCTTAAATGCAAATATTGTAAAACATAAATCAAATCACACACACATACACACTCAACACACACACATGATAATCCGTCAAAATTGTAAATTTGCAAAATCAGCTAAAAAACATTGTATGCTAAGCAATATAAATTGGAAAACGTAGACTCCATGCAAGCGATATGTACATAATTAGGAATTTTTGTCACTGGAGTGTATATTTATGCCATTTAATAACTAATTATAAATAACATACATATATATATAAGAATATATAAGAATAAACATATATATAAATAAACTATTAGCGACTTGCTAAATATATTTAGCGATAATCAAAAAGAAAGGACAATGAAATTAGTCAGGCAGTGCAGAAGATTTTATTGATTTCAGATTAATCCATTAGTTAAATCAATACAAATATTGAAAATCAAGCACAAAAGATATATATATATATTTATCTATATATATATATGCATTTATCATAGAGCATATGAATATCAGATAACCCCTTGACTTAAATGTATATTTGAAACAAAACAAATCGAGAAAAATTCCAAAATGCTTTTAGCCTTTAATGAGCATCACATAAATATATATATATATATATATATATCAATATTCATATAATAAAATTTAAACATAATCCCAAAAATTTAAATAAAAATTTAACAGTTAGTCAAGAAATAAATGAGATAAATAATAGCGCACGTGTTAAAGCCAGAGAGTAAACATATATACGTATTTAGGCATTTTGAATTTTTATTTATCTAATGAATCATATTTAAGTGTTTCAATTGTAAATTATAATTAAAATTAAAGAAACATAAATAACATACAATTGCACAAGGGGCAACATGCAGCTTGTGCTAGCAGTTTTCATTAAACACTGTAAAATTATGTAATTAAAATGAATATATAAGCAATATTAAAGTTTAACATTACAAAGAAGAACAACAAAAAAAAAAAAATGGCATCACACTGCAGTTTCAGGCAAAGCAAAGTTAAAAATACAAAATTTAACATTTCATTAGTACACAAACAAAAATGCAGCAACTTTAAATCTCACGAGCTCCATACATTTTAGAAGAAATTTTCAACAGAAAAAATAATATAAATAAAAAAGAAAACAAAAAAGGAGCGCACAACATGCTGATGAAAGTTTATGCATAAATCAAGTAAAAGTCTTAAATAAAAATGAACATATCTAAAAAGTAAAAACCGGCGTTTATTTACTGCTAAAGGTTGAACAACAGGTGTGACTTTTCAGCTTTTTAGGTGATTAATGGGCACAAAAGGCTAAGGAACAAAAACGGAGCCTTCGGACTGTGGTATACTTAAAATACTTTTAAAATGTGTGTTGTAGATTTCTTTCAATGGAAAGTTAACATTTTATACCAATACCAAATATGGTATTTTGCCTTATTGTCTTAAATTTAACAAGCTGGAAACTTTTTCAATGGTAATCAAAAGCAATCAAAAAATAATCTTTAAATAGCAATTCATTTGAGACAGTCATCAATGTTTGATCAAACAAAAAAGACCGACTAAGTCGGCTTTGGCTTAGGTTTTATCACTTGTGTCTCACTTGTCTATCTACAGAGATATAATTTGACTGGCATTGAATAAGCGCTCTACTTCACATCAATTCTGTGCAGCAGATAAGTAGATGTATGTATGTATGTATATATGAATATCTATATATGCATTTAGTACGTATGCACATCTGTATAATGTTATCTCAGAAGGTGTCGGGGCAAAACTAAAATGTGAATGTACAAAAATTCATAAACCTAGGAACTGGGCAAAGGGTGCAACGCAGACACATCTCAATGTGAACGGCTGGTAATGAATGCTGGAATGGATGACGCTTGCCTCTAGTGTCGAAGCTGCCTCCCGCTATCTGCGCTGATGCTGATTAAATTTACGACAATCGTGAAATAGATCTGTCGGCTAAGAGGGGAGTGGGGTGGGCGTACACACGCATGAATAATGCCAAGTGATGTTTATTCATATAACCGTTACACTTGCCACTTGCAACTGAAAATAATTTTTACAAAATTCTCCATACTAGTAACGAATTTTTTTTTTGTTTGAATTTAGCATGGTATTTCTCTCGTTTTTTGCTTTTTTTTTTTTGACATAGTCAGCTGGACCGGGAAATAAATTTGCGCTTAAGTGCTTTAGTAGATTGTTAAATTGCTTTTGTCTTTCTTCCTACAAGTAAGTATATGAAAATATGAAAATTGATATTATTGCATTTGTACAAACTAAATGGACTCTATCTCATTTTGCTCTTAGTTTCAGTTTCAGTTGCTGCGCGTGCCGAGTCAGAGCCATAGCCAGAACAGCCGCGCATAAATAATAAATTCTATAATCTAATAAAAAAAACTATGAAAGACAATAGACTATGTGTGGTATACAAATATATATAAATATTTACTATAGACTTCCACACAGAAGAAAATATGGAGTGTACATTTTATATTGTAGAATAAAATAAAAATTGGTCCAGGTCTACAGTGCCTCCAAGTACGTTTGTTTATGTTTTTTTTAAATCCGCTTTACTACCTTGTAGATATCTTATCGAGTTAGATGCCAAAAGTACTTAAAATTTATATTTGCTATTATAAAAAACGAAATAGTACAAGTTAAACGGACTTTGCCTAGTTCAAACCGGAATCCGAGTCTAAATTATAATCTTTATCTACATACCTTGTCAATTTGAATTAAAATTCCTTGAGATAAACATCCTTTAAATCGACTAGGAAATTCAGTGGCTTAAAAATAATGACTTAAGGTCGATGAAGTGCACTTTTTATATCTGGTTTACAGATATTTTTCAAATAAAAGAAACACTTTAGAATCATTTATAAAAATTATTTTAATAAATCTTTACAAGTTAAATTAAAATCTGTATTCTCAATTAAATATTTCTACTTATTCTCTTAAAGAACACTAATCGAGTTTGTTATTTTTTAATCGTTTTATACATGGCATACAATATTGTAAACTGAAGAGGCTCCCTTATCAGTAATTATTTAATAATGCCTTTGCGTTCTGTCTCTGCTGATAAGCCACCTGATACAGAGCAGCAGAGGGACAGCTATTAACGCCGCCATTCACCCATGTCAACACTCAGAACAACACCATCCACCGAGTGTTGCTGACGGTTGATGAGCAGCGCGTCCAAATCGCGGGTGTTTTGTGATATTCAATTTGCATTAGGAATGTGAGAAATGCAATCAAATTGTCACTTTTTTTCAAATATTAAAAACATTTTTCGTTAGTTTGAGCAAAATAAACGCAATCAAAATATTAATTTCAAATTAAATCAATTAAAAGGGAGTTACGCCAAAAATAAAAAATAAACAAATTCGGAACTTATCGACCAAAATATAAATACACACAAATATATTTGATGAATTTCCCACAGTGCTTTGGTTCATACAGTTAATTTACTACTCGGGGAGAGTGATAGTGAAATATATCTATTGATTGGTGTACAATTATCGCATGGAAAAAATAACAGCATTAAAATGTAAGTAAATTATTCAAATGAAATAAATATTTGAAAAAGTGAAGCAGCTTTTTGAAGTAACTTTGGATAATAATTATTCATTGACAAATTGTTTAATTGTAGGAGCTAAACATTGTTGATTTTGACAACAGTCTCAATATAACTTAGAACGCATTTTTTATAGTGCAATTTAGTTTTAGTGTTACCCAAAAAATAAAATACTTATCGCCCTCACAATTTTTATGAGGGTTTTGGGCAAATTGAAAACTTTGTAAAATTCAAAATTTATTTGCCATAATCACGAGAAAGAAATAAAGTGCACAAAGGCACATAAAGATATTTCTCTAGTAAAAATCATAAACTTTAATCCGGTGTAATATGATCTACTCTGTTTGCATGGGACATGGGTAAAGCTTAGGAATATAAATACGCGTTCATAGACCTGCATCTAATCTTCTCTTAAACGGATTATATAGATAGCAACAGCAACAGAACCCAAAATCAAATAAGACACAATGAAAGATAAGCTGGAGAAGACGGAAGCGGAGGCGGAGGCAGAGGCGAATAGTAGAAAATTATCTACGAGCGTTTATAAAATGGATATAGACGAATCGGAGATAAACGATCCCTTCCAGGCACTCATGGAGAAAGTGGGCAACAATGGACGCTATCAGACCTTCTACAACTTTGTGTTCCTTGGTGGCCTGGCCGCTGCTGGTGCCATGATCTACATGAATATTATATTGGCCCTAAATATACCCGAGCACTGGTGCACCGTTCCGGGCAGGGAGTACACAAACTACACATTAGAGGAGTGGCGTGATTTGACATTACCCAAGTGAGTTGTTCTTCCCACCAAGTCGAACCCTTCTCTAAACATTCCACTTAAATAGACAGAGAGACAATCGGAACAGGGAGACATACAGCAATTGTGAAATGTACGATGCCAATTTCACGGAGTTAACTGATTTCACTGCCTGGCGCAGTAGTAAGAATCAAACTACAGGTGAGTAATCCAAAGTAGGAAGCCCCCTTATCATCCTGGCTACACCACCCATGGAAACATATGCATAAATGGATTGCCTGGCTTTGTGGCAATCGAAGCGTATGGAAAAACTTGGGCAGCATTCGCTGGGCTATCTTATAAATTTTTACAACTTTGGACTTTAATACGTTTTATGGTCATTACGATTGCCAGTTTGCCAGAACGGCTGGAGCTACGACCGGACATGGTACGACAGCACAATACCCACCGACCAGAACTGGGTCTGTGCCAAGGATTTGTTCGTAACGAATGTGTTCGTTGTTGGCCGCGTGTCGGAGGTGCTTGGCTCATTTATATTTGGACAAATGGGCGACTCGTAAGTTTGGCTCCAAAAACTAAATTATGGCTCTGAGCGCGAGCAATTCGCCAATTCGCCAATTGGCCATCGGTAATTGAGTTTGTATTTTTGTTTGTTGGACGGCAGCTTCGGTCGCAGCATTGTCTACTACATTTGTGTCGTATTCTGTTCGGTGGGGCGACTGGGCTCCTTGATGTGCACATCGTCTTACACATGGTTCCTTGTCATGTCCGTCATTGTGGGACTCACCATCAACAGTCTCTTTCAATCGCCACAAATTATTGGCATGGAAATCTCACGGGAGTAAGTTTGAGCAAAGCAAATGAAAGAAAACAACTTTTTCCCAACTAACTTTACTTTCGCTTGGGATTGCTTATTCTGGAATTCACCAGGAAGGATCGCAGTCGAATTGCCTTCTTTCAAAGCGTTGGCTGGTCGGTGGGCACAACGCTGATGCCTCTGCTCTTCTGGTGGCTGCGCCGTTGGGAATCCTTTATGTGGCTGACATCGCTGCCAACGGCGTTGTTTTTAATTTTATCCAAGTAAGTCACGCAGTCAATTCAATTGAATGAACGCTCCAATTGTTCCCATTTCCCACTGTCAATACCCATACGAATTCGCATTTGTTTCTATTTGAATACCCTTTTGCAAAAGCCACTCACAAATTTGTCACGAAATTCGTAACTCACTTAAAGAAACGTGACTAATTCGACAGGGCATATATATATACATATATATATATATGTATATCCTTGATTAGCTTTAATATTTCTCTTTTCTGTGTCTATTCCAAATATGTATCAAAATAGCTATTTTTTAGCAACAATACATTGTTGTATTCCTATCCTGTCAGTATTCAATTATTATATAGTGCCGATTATTAATAATACTTCAACTTGTAGTATATATATAAATATATACCATGTCTATAAATATATACTCCATCAGCAGTTCTTATCACTTTATACTTATCTGACGTCAATTCAAATTTGCACATTTCTTAGTTTTTAATGATTTTAAAGATATCTTTATCCGCTTAATTATTCACTTATAACCAGATTATGATAAAGTTCAACTACTAAATTATACTGATGAGTATTTTATGTACACTTATCTTATCTATTCCAAAACCTAACTATATCGAATATGTATATATATATATATATATAACAAAGTGACACAATGTTCGCATAATCAATCAATCAAAAATTGAGTTGGCTTGCTAAGAAAATATATTTTCCAATGCTTCTAAAATTAAAGTAGAAAGTTATCAGTATAAATTAAAAAAAATTTATTTAAAACTATTTAGTTTATTATAAAAAATTTTAATTTTAATTTGATTAGACTCATCCAGGTTAGGCTGCTGTAATATGTAGATGCATCATTTATACATATTCTGTTTGTTGGAAAGAGCATTAAAAGTGCGGCTTGTTGAAAGAATTAATTCTGATTTTTTTTCCCTCCGCTTAGATATACAATCGAATCGCCCCGTTGGTTGATTAGCAAGCGACGCTTCCGCGAAGCCATTGTGCAGTTCAAGAAGATTGCGAAAATTAATGGGCGAACATTCGATGTGACCGAGAAAGAGCTGGTCGAAATCTATAGTCTGGACAGTCATGAGGTTACCTATGGCATGGCATCGCTGTTCGCCGGTTGGCGTCTGGCACGGAATACCATCATCATGGGCTTTAGCTGGTGGGCAGAAAAGCAGTTGAAAACTGAGAAACCAAAAAACCAATTTGCATTTCTAACTGTTAGCTATTTTTTTTTTTTTTTTTTTGGTTGATTTTGGACATTTTGCAGGTGCGTGGTTGCGGTTTCCTACTTCACGCTGGTCCTTTTCAGTTCACGGATGGCCGGCAATCCATTTTTGAACTTTTTGTACCAAAGTATTGTGGAAATACCCGCCTACATGGTCGGCAGACACATGGGTGAGTATTGCGAATTGCAAGTAAGCTTTTTGAATGTAACAAAACTGGCCACTGATTGCCAATCATCTGTTCGTGTTTTGCTTTCCATTCGGATAGGCGACAAATATGGCCGTAGGTTTACCAATTCGGTATCCTTTCTCATATCCTTCCTCACCTGCCTGCCCATCATTGCCTACGCCAGGGATGAGAAATATGAAGCGCTCATGATCGGTTTGGCCACGTTCATTAAGTTTCTCAATGCGCTCACATTCTTCACGGCGAATCTACAGTGCCTGGAGATCTATCCCACCTGCATGAGGCAGACGGGTATGGCACTGGGCACCATTCTGGCAAATGGGATTGGTGTTCTTGCACCGTATCTGGTTTACTTGGGGACAACTGTAGATATTTGCGCTCCTTACTATATACTGGGCACCCTGTTTCTGCTGGGCGGAATCGGGGCACTGTTCCTGCCGGAGACGCTGCACAAGAAACTGCCAGACACCATGGAGGAGGCGAATAAGTTTGGCATACACGATGTAAGTGACAGCATCAGGCTATCCATAAGACTGCCAGTCTGCCATCAGCTATCGACAGCATCTAATTTATAATTTAAATTATGCAAAGCAGCCGTAGCCTAATTTCATTTTTCACAAATTTAATTTACAGAAATTCTTCAGTCTGCCAAAAGCGCCGCTGGCGCAGGACATCGAGTCGAAAATAAGAGTAGAGTCGGAGAGGGAGCGGGAGTCGGAACGGGAGCCAGAGTTAACCAAGTTGAATCAGCCATCATATGCGCCTTGAAGCTGGCAATTGATTTGGCTTTGGTCCCGGTGTGATGTTACCATTAAGTACGCCCCAAGTATTAAGAATAAAATGTGTTGTTATACCTAAATTTGTGCACGTTGTCCATGTGCTGCTCTCCTTCTTATGTTGCCAACTGTAATAAGCCCCACATAAATCACCCGTGCGCCGTCAAGAATGAATGAATGAAATCTCTGCAATGAGTTTATCAGCGCATCTGTCAGATATTTACAAATTACCTGCGATACCATTTGCTGTTGCCCTTGGCAAAAATCTGTGTGTGTGTGGGTGTGTGTGTGTGTGGGTTAGGTAAACGTCTCTTTCTGTCTCTCTGTGTATGTGTGGGTGTGTCTGTGTTGCTGATGCTACTGTGGCTAATTTAATAAATTGCTTGGCAGACACACGCGTCGTATGCGTAATGCGCGCCACTCGCCTGATTTATGCCAGTTATGTATCAATTTTTATCACCAGTTGCAAAAATGTGCCTGCTTACCCTAGCCCTGCCCCTCAGCGAAGAGTTGGCAAAGTGTTAAACTGTAAGCAGACACTAACACGGCCAACAATAACAACAATTGTTATGAACCTAAACTAAATTTGAAATGTAATGCAACGAAATTTTAACACTCTAACTTTGAAAATAATGAAAGTTTTAAGTGAATGCACAGTTAAATAAAACTACATTTAAATACCACAAGTTATATTCTTGTTAACACATTGTGGTTATTATGAAAGCACTCTCCACTAATTAGCAAAACTCTTCCAGCCCAAAACTGTAGCTGGCCCAAATAGCCCCAGGCAGCAATAGCCATGTTCTACACACATATATATATATATATATATATATTTTGGTGGTTAGAAGTTTTAGACAATGGCAAATCCCTTGTCGGCACATGTTACAAACCTTGTTGCCAAGTTGTAATACCCACTAAATGAAAAGCAAGTTTCGACAGCAACAGCAAAACTTGTTTGCTCAAGCAACGGCAACGGCAACGGCAACGGCAACGTGCAACTTTTATGCGGCAAGGTGTTTCGTTTTTCAAGTTATTTATTATGATTTATTTGCCAATGTGGCAGCTTCTGAGACTGAGACTGAGACTGAGACGGCGAGTCAAGTCGAGAGTTGAGCTCTGCGCGCTGAGACGCAGACGAAGTTGCCTGCAGCAGCGATAAGTAAATTGTTTATCCTACTTGTGAATTATGGGCGGCAACGCAACGGTCTCGGCCAACCGGGGCAGCCTTCATTCAGCCTGATGATCAGCTTGATGTTCCCAACCCTCGCCTCGTAATGGCCATGGCAGTAAAAGCAGCTAACATTGTTATGCTTTCATAAACAGCTGAGCGCAATTTTCTGATAAGCCAAAGTCCTCGCTGCACTTTCGATGTGTGTGTGTGTGTGTCTGTGTGTGTGTGTGTGTGTGTGTGTGTGTGTGTGCCAGTGTGTAAATGTGGGTGTGTGTTGCTGGCTATTTGTTTCAATTTATCATAAAAGGCAACGCCGGAAGTCAGCCAAGCTGCAGTTGAATGAACGACATGAAGCGACTATGTCTTCAGGCAGCTTAGCCTTAAGATGACGATGGGGCAAGTACTTCCCCTTTCCCCCTTCCCATATCTATTTCATTGAAAGCTTAGCAGACACTTTAAAGCATCATCAGTGGCTCAATGCATAAATATTATGCGCAATTATCAGTCTCTGTGTCTGGCTGCCAAAATGAGCCTCATTCTGAAGCGACCATCGCAGCGGCAATAATGAAAACAAATGTTTCACACATTTACATTCAAAAATACAATTAAAGCACAGCGAAGCGGGAATTGAATTTTTGTTTATTATTTCTATGTGGTTTAGTTTTTGATATTATGTTGCAGATATTGTGCGAAAACTTGCAACATTCTTGCGTTGAGTTCTTCATATTTCATTCAATTGGGGAATGAATAAAACTATTTGCAATATTTCATGTAACCAGCTGCCACATGAACAAACTGCTGTCAAGGGTGTCAGTGGAGGAGGGGGTTGGGGGGTGCTCGTTCGTCTTGCTGCGGGTGCAACAACAATGATTGCGCTTTATTTGCGATAATAAAACACACCATCGCGCCCCGGAGGACAACAACAAGGACGCTGGCGACTTTTGGGGCGAAATCGAACCGCGAAATTGTAACAAACTGCGCGTACATTGGCCTCCATTGGCAGCGGTAATAGCAAAAGTCAGGAGCCAGGAGTCGGGAGCCAGGGGCCAGGGGCCAGGGACTCGCACCCGGATGTGAATGGGATCGCGAGCGCCAACAAGCATCCGGTTGAAATGGCGTGGCGAAAAATATGGCAAATCTGCAAAGAATATTTAAGCTGCGACGTTGCAGCAAATATTAAAGAAAAACATGTGAAAATAAGAATGCGCTCTATGGCCATGTGGGAGGGGGGAAGGGGGAGTGGGGCACAGGGGTAGATTGTTCTGGATGCTGGCAGAAGGATTTACTGCATATTTCATGTTCACAACGAACCAATTTTACGCTCTTCAAATCCTATTAGTCAATGGCCCTTTGGGGATGCAACGCCAGCTCTAGTCACGGCAGCTGTTCGACAATGTCTAAAGGGTTGACCGGGGGTGGCTCGGGGTGGCCGGAGTTGGTAGGGTTGGGTGGCTTAACTTTGCTGCTGTTGCACTCATTGTGATTTACTTGTAGACACATGCACATACATCTATATATATATATATATATACATATATATAGAGATATATATATAAGTAATACTCAGGCGACTGGCCCAGGTCAACTTAGTGTGCCTGCCATTTCCGCACGATTATGCTCAGTATGAAATGTGTATGTGTGTCTGCTTGTGTGTGTGTGTGTGTGTGCGAGTGTGTGCTTCGGTGAGTATATATTTTTTGGTTGTGGGGCTAAGCCAGTTGTGGCCAAAGCCCAAACTGCGAAAGCCCTCATCAATCTCGCTACTTGGAGAGCATGAATTATGAAAAACGTGCAAAATCCAAACGGAAATTAAAATGTATCTACAAAAAAAATGTAGAAAATCCGTTTTGCACACACACACACACAAGCGACTCACACACGCAAAAACAACAAAATTCACAGTTCGTTAAACAAATGTTCGCTGGTGAGGCGCAGCAAATAAAAAAAAAAATAAGCAAATTACAAAGAAAAACAAGACTGGACTGAGAAGATATTCATAAATTAAGTATTTATCTATCATAGGTAAATTTTATTTTATATAACAAAAAACGAAAGAAGCTAAAGTTAACGCACTGAATGATAAGTCAAGCTAAAGTTTAAACAAAAAAACAGATTTTTGATTGGAAATAATAATAAGTCTCTGGACTACGCAAGTTTTTTCAGACCAGGAGATACTCTGTTTTCAGTTTTGATATGGCAAACAGTGATGATTCTAAATAATATTAAGCCTAAAATGTATATTAAACTCTTCTAAAATGCCCACTTTTAGTCTGGAAAGAAAATTTAATATATCATTGGTGAGCATATATATTTTTGAATGGCCTCAGCACACATAGTCCAAACCGTTGTCTCCGGCACAGCTGTCGTTTTAAAACAAACCTTAACTTTTGGTCGCATACCAAAATGGGCTGTCAGAGTGATGCGTTCGAGGACTTGTTTTTTTTTTTTTTTTTGGGGTACGTTATTAATTTAACAGGCTACTGCAGAGGCACCTTTGACAAGAACTTGAACGACAACAGCAACGAAATTCAACAAGCCATAAAACATATGAGGAAACCCATGCATTTTTCATGAGGTGTTGGCTTTTGTGCCCATCACAATCATCAGTTTCCAGCATCAGACTCGGCAATGCCATTCTTGTGCCTGGCTGGAGTCAGCTGCTCCTGCTACTGCTCCTGCTACTGCTCCAGCTCCTGCTGCTGCTCCTGCTCCTGCTCCTCCTCCGTTTCCTGCTCCTGCTCTTGCTGCTTTTTCAGGTGCTGCTGCTGACGTACTGGATACACTTGAACTTACAATGACATGTTCGAACTCTGCATATTTGCTGTGCATATTTGCAATACTTGTGCTGAGCTGCATTCCATTTATTCTGTCTTTTTTGCAAATTGCTTTCATTAGTATTAATGGAGCTCCTAACTGTTGGATTCTGATATTTGTAGACGGTCTGATTATTTTTCTGCATTTCTAAACATTTTCATATATACACAAATGGTATATAAATAAAAATAATAAAAATAAACTAAATTCAGATTTATTTAAAAAAAATTGCAATATCTCAAATAAATAATTCAATAAACAATTTAAATATCTAAAGTTAACAATTTGCATTTGCAATCAATTTGATCTTTTGAACTTAGTGTCAACTATTGAACTTTCCTTGTGGAGTAAACAAAAAATAATTCAACATAAAAATATTCGAAAGTACCATGAGATATGTATGTAAAAAGACAAATTACAAATTCCATCAAGTCTCATCAATAAAATTGCAAAAGACCTTAATGGGAAAGCAACGTCCTATTGCAAAAAGAATTAAAATTTCTTGCTCGTACAGTTTAAAACACTTTATTCAATTTTATATGTATTTAAATGTAATTTTGATTCAATTTGCTGCAAAAGTGCCTCATGTGCCACATGCAAATTTCACTACGTTAACAAAGTAAAGTACGAACATATAAAATACACGTTTCCTAAATATATCTATTCAAAATATTTTATAATTTGTATGAATATACATATATATATTGTGTACATATGTGTATGCAAATCATACATATATATTCTATGTATTTATATTTAATCGCTTACATTCATAAATATGAATATTTTGTTATGCATTTCGCAATCAACTTTTGCGCAAGTGCCACGCATTTGAAATGCATTTTGGCATTTTGCTTAAACACTTAAAAATGTAAATTGAAATGTGTACTATCCATGCATACATATATATGGATTTCAGTTTTTACACTAGTACTACTAATAATTGTAAATACACAAATACTATAAATATATTGTGAATCTCATCAATATTTATGCGACTACCAATAAATATACATTCCTTTTATTATTTAACTTTATATTGATCTGCTTGTTAGCCATTTGAAAATTTTTTTTTTTTTTTTTTGACTCTTTTAGAGACATTTAAATGGTTTGAGCTAATTTTGAATTCTGTCATTTAGCTTAAACAGATTATGAATGCTTTCGCAAATTTGACTTAAACATTATTACGAAAAGACTCGGACAATTGTATATAAATTTTAAATACTACTCGTATATTAATGAATATTCATATTTATCGACTACTTATTAACAGTTCATTTAAATGGTGAGCTATCCTATAAATTGGTTTTTTTTTCGATCTCACAATTAATTGTTTCTGGCACTTATCGTAGCATATGATAACTGTAAACATGGATTAACATATATATGTATTTTTTTTTTTTGTATATATATTTTTTGTATACATTTTAAAATATATGCATTTAAATACTTCATTTTTGCATTGCTGCTGCATATGTTTAATATATATATATATAATGTCCATTAGAAGTTATAAACGAGTCTACAACAAATTAAAAAGTTACACTTTCTATGTATACTAAAAAATGGTTTGTTTTTTTATTGTTGTTGTTGTTGTTGTTGTTATTGTTATTATTGTAATCATGCTGCTTGCTTTGCTTGTTTTTGTTGTCTGTCTAATTTGGCATATATATTGTATTTAATATACATATATTTTTGTGTGTATATGTATTTGTTAAGCAATTATGTATGTATTGTATTGTATGATTTAAAATGGCGCACAATTTTACACATGACTGCCTATATTGCCTATATTTAATTTCACCTTTTTTTCACTGTTTGCATTTTGTTTGTCTCTATACTATTTCACTATGGCTGGTTGATTTTTCGAATGAGTTTTCATTGCATTTAATTAAATTTAAATGGTAAAACGAGGCAAACGAGGACCACATGACGAACCCGGCTTAATTGCACGTTAACACAAAAAATTAAAAGCAAATAAAAGCACTGCACATATAATATGAAAATCGCAATCAAGCTTAAATCTCGAATTATTGAGCACTTTATGCGCATCGCCATACACAACAATTGCAACAATAATTTTTGCAATCAAATTATGGTATTCGAGATATTCGGGGTGAAACCGATTTGCAGAACAGCCTTCGCCCCCACACCACACCACCAAAAAATGTGCTCAGAGTCGTGTAGCTCTGGCAAACGATAACGAGACAACAGTTTTGGTGCTGCCAACAAAGTACTTTGGCTAATCACTGAGCTGGCTGCCAAAAAAGCGGAAACGGAAACGCCGGCACGCAGCCCGCATTAAATGGAAATAGTTTTCTAGCGCTCACGTAATCGCTGAATGTTTCAAATATTTGGCAGACCCATCAGGCGCCAGCAAACATTTAATAATAAATGCAGTCGCCAGAAAACAGGAACTGCCATTTTGTGATCTTGCAAATTGCAAAGATAACAAAGCGTACAAATGGCAGTTATCGAGCACCTTTTTTGTTTTTTGTTATTGTTGGTTTTTTTTTTGTTGTTTTTATTGTAGATGCCTTTGGGGCAAAAGTGCAAACAAAATTATAAGCGAATTTCAAATGCTTTTGGCCGCTTTTGGTCGGCAAAATGCAAATCGCATTTGCTGGCGGGTTGTGTACGTTTTGGCCAGTGTCAACTTCGTTGCATACTTTCCAGCGCGACATGCAATTAAAATGCAAAAAAGCCAACGGCAGCAAGTGCAGCATGACCGCCACCCACGCCCCTCCGGCACCACGCACCCACACACCCACACACACAGCCACAGCCAGAATAAACCAAAGACCAAAATCGATGCACTTCAATACTGAAACGGAAATGCCAGTGCCGGGATCCAGACCCAGAACCAGACCCAGACCAAGGCACAACCTCAACCAGCTGCAGTTGCTGCGGATTGTCCATGCAGCGTCTGCGGTTGGCGCAAGTTTGCTGTGCGTGTGTACGTGTGTGTGTGGGTTTGTGTATGTGTATGTGCGGTCGTGTTGATTCAGCGTTAAGCTTGTTGGAATTTTGCGTTTTGTCAACATTCCTTGGCAAGTTGCGCGATGTATTTGCCGAGAGTTATTTCGGTGTGTCTAAAGCTGATTTTGCTGAAATGCAGCACTCAATGAAATATATCAAATATGGAGAATATCATTTGCACTGACATGCAGAGAGAAAGTTTTGATTGGTTTTGTGGCGATGCTTTTACTTAGTTGACTCAAGACTCAAGTATGCCCAGATAAATGTAAATTGAATCTTCTTTTTATGCTTAGAAATGATAAGATAACTTTTGGATCAACTTGAGATTGATTTGCATAAATAAATTCTATTGAGTTGCAATTATGATTATTGGTTATCATTTGAAACTGTTTATCGGCTAGCACTTATACTGATCAATATCACCTTTACACTGCACTACAAAACTAAGTTATCCCATTAAATCGCACTTAAATTCGTATTGCTTCGCTTAACGTGTGTATCACCTGACTGATCCCATGACCCATCTAATTAGATTATGATTCCACGTATGACTCTTAAATATGTAAATCTTATGCAGCATCTATGCTGATGGCCGTGTCCTAGGGATGCTTCGTATAATTGTTCAATGGCATCTCCGTGGCCAGGCTGTGAGCCACCTCCTTGTTCCGTTCATGTAGAGCAATGTCCATGGGTGCACTAGCTGGTTTCTTCTGCGCCGCCTTCTGAGTCTTTAGCTGGAATTGAAAAAAACTGATTAATTATATGCAAATAGCAAAGGAAAGGGGGCGTGTCATTAATAGATGTTCACGTACACTTAGCGAAAATCATTGTTTGACATGCAAGTACAAACGGTATACAATTTTTATATATTTTTTTATCAGTCATTAATGTTGCACAAAAATCAAATAGACTTGAATCTGGTAGAAAAATATATAACAAAATGTTTTTTTTTTTTTTTTTGTAATTACAAGTTTCCAAAAAATATGTTCAAATTTAGTTGAATTATATTCTTGCTTTTTGTGGCTTATTTGGATTTGTATTTGCAGTGTCTATATAATTATCTGATTTTTCGCTTAGTGTACGAATTATTATATTTACTCTCTGTATGGTCTTCTCAAAGTCCTGTGGTGGATCCGGTCGTTTCATGGTGCCGCAGCTTTTCAAACGCTCATTGGTCTGTTGAATATAAATAGAAATTCATGGAATAAACAAGTATTTTTCCCCATGATTACTTCATTAACTTAAACAGAGTAAGAACTTTACCAAAAACCAGCCAGACGGACCACCGCATACAACAAATCGACACCTTACAGAAAAACCACAATAAAAGATAAAAAAAAAAAAACAACAAAAAAACCTATACAAAACATACTCAAATAAAGTGCAAAGTGAAAAAGTGAAATGTCAAATGAAAAGCGCAGGCCAACGAAATATAATGAAAGACCAACAGTGAAATTTCCCTAAAGCAACATTTCCGCAGCAGACCGCATAATGAGAGACCATTGCTGTTGACGTATCCGTAGCCGTAGTCAGAGCTGTAGCCGTAGCCGTAGCCGGAGACGTAGCCGTACCCGTAGCCGGAGCAGTATTCCAATGTTTAGAATTATACATACGCGTCTGCGTTGACCTCTTCGCTGAGCCTGGCCAACGCCGGCAGCTGTTGCCAGAACCCCGGATCAGGGCACACACACACACACACACACACACAGAGAGAAAAAGGTAATGAGTGCCAGAGGACAAGCACACAAAACAAGCTTGTAGTGGTGTGGTCCAGAGTGGTGTGCGATGGGTCACAATTGTCGCCAGTGCTTAGCCCAAGTCATTTTCAAAATTGACCACAGCACACAAAGAACTGACTCCGAGAGTCTGCTGTTGCGCTGGGCGACAGCAAATTGCGCTTAAATATTAAATGAAACAGCAACAACAACAAAAACAAAAAAAAGTCACAAAAAGCCAACAACAATGATGCCAAAAAAGGCAAGCTACACAAATACGGCAAAGAAACGCCGGACAACAACCGTAAAACAAGAAAAGTTATAAACTCGCTCCGGAGCACAAAAAGAGAATAGTGAATAAAAAATAAAAAACAAAAAAAAAACACACACACACACAAAAGAAAACACACACTTTTTGGCACGCCTGAAATAATAAAAACAAATGCGACGCTGTCGTTGGGTGTCCTTTTTGGGGGAAAAAAGGACAATCGTGTGTTGGGTGAGAATCACCGGATGCCAAACCGCAAAAAGCAAACGCGCAAAGGTGCAAATGAGTGGGAACGCACCCCCTGCCTTGTGCCACAAAACGTGCTGCAAGTCGTACAACACGGCACAACCGGACAAGCCACCGAAACCCAAAGCAACTCCCCCGGAGATTGCATCATACCCGGTTGACACTTGCACCATGCAAGTCGTCTCGACGAAGTTCATATCTCTCTCCTCAGATGCCGCCAGTCGTTGTTCTGCCATTTGCATCCTGCACATATTCCTACCCACCCCGCACGCTGCACGCCCCCTCGTCCAATCCTTATCAATGCTTGCTCTTTGCCCGCTCACAATTCTGTTTTGTCATCTCGTGCAACGCCCTTCGCACGAGGCAACGCAATTAACGGTAATTGCCTTTTATCGGCTTAGTCCTGATAACTTTTTTCCTTTTATTTGCATACCCATCTCTCTCCACCTCCCCGCCTCTCCGCCTTGCCCCTTCTCATTGCTCCTCTGTCCCTTTCAACTTTCCAGCTGTTCTTTTTTCGTTTTTTTTATTTGTAGGTTTACGCGGTTTTTATATTTTAATTTTATTTTATAAGTAGGACTCGGGAGTCCGAGTCCGAGGCCCCGGGTCGCGAGTCCGGCAGGAAGGGGCGCTCCTGGGGTCAAAAGTTTGTCAATGCCAAAATTAGACATTAAACAAATCGTTGAAAAACTTTTGTTCTTTATTTTTTATTTTTTTTTGTGGCAAACAAATTGTTGGCAGCAAATGCTTTGAAGTGCATGTCATAAAAATTTCATTTGCCAACTTACTTAATGAAAGAAAAACCAAAAAATATATGTTAATAATTTGAAGTTCGTCGGGTAAAAATGCTATTGGAAAATAACTATGTCGACGAAGAGAGGAAAAATATGAGTAAAGTCAGAGAAAAGTAAATGCAACGCAATTAATTACGTTATTGACATTACTTAACTCTTAGTTGCACAGTCGAATGGAAACTCACCTTCAGTTGCATGCCTTCGGTGGCATTCAGCTCGTCTCCGCTCTGCCGCAAGCCCTGCAGGAAGCGCGCAAATACCGTGCGTCGCTGCTTGTTTTTGTTGCGCCCCTCTGGAAAGATGGCAAGGGAAACCGGAAAAAGAAAAACAAACAAACAAATCAAACCAATATTTAAAGCCACAATCAAATAGTCAGTCAGTGAGTGAGTCAGTGAGTCCGCTAAGCGGAGAGACGAATTGCCAAGTTGAAGCGCAAACCAATTTCATTGAATTAAAAGCCATAAAAAGTCAAACAGCCGACAAAGTGGTAAGCCACAAACAGACTACATATTTGCAGCAGCCACGCCCTACTCCCCCCCCCCCCCCCGCATTTACCTGTTGCCGAAAAGTCGTAAAAGAAGTTGGTGCGGGCACCTGGATAACTGTGCTGCATTCCATTTAAATTGAGCGCCGACTTGGAGTCGATGGCATTCCGCGCCATCCGATTGGCCAAATCGTTCTGGGTATAGCTGTAGATCTCGTTCTCCTCGCGATTCGAGAGGCAACTCGACGGCTGCACATGCATAATAAACGAAATGAATTAGAACTCATCCGACGGTTTGCGGCACGGCCTGATTAGCTACGAGTTTCAGCTCGTAAAAACTCGTTTGCCGTAAAAAGTCAATGTGCACTTTGCTTACCAAATACTTGCCGGGCACATAAAGCGGCTGACTGTGGCTAGTTGGCATCACCGAGGAGCCAACCAGTCCACCACCACCACCGCCACCGCCACCGCCAGTGCTGCTGCTACTTGCGCCAGCGCTGCGTCGCGTCAGCGTGTGTCCTGTCGAGATGCGAACATGTCGCTCCTTCCACTTGGATAGACGGACCTGCTCGATGGCATTCAGCACATCCTCGTAAGGCATATTTATCTGTTTGCTATAGTGCGCCGCCAGTCCTTCCAAATACCCCCGTTTACCCTCCTGCAAAAGCAAAGCCAAAGCGAACAGCGTTAAAAATATAAAACGAATTAAAATGTAATAAAAAAATAAAAGTATTTTTTTATATATACAATTTTAATAAATTGTATGCAATATTAAAAAAATAAAAGTATATTTTATTTATAATATTTTAATAAGCTGTAAGCAAAATTCCTAATTATTATTTAATCATTTTCACCATTTAAGTTTAATTGTTTTCATTTCCGATTCTCACAAAAAAAAATTGCATTTATATTAAATATTTACTGCATAGCACAAAAAAGTTGTAAATATTTGTTGAATTGGAATTTGTCGATTGGCATTCGGAATGTGGCAATAATAACAATAAATTATATTATTTATATAAAATTCTTAGCTATCAAATTTGATAGTACAATTAGCAAATTAAAATTTTCAAGATGTAACTTAAAATGCGTTTGTAATATCCCAATGTGTATACACACACACACACATATAACCATTGCGATTATCTTGGCTTAAAGTGTGTCGGGCAGGGGCAGGGGCATGGTCAAATGCTCGGCTTTTTGTGGGCCACAAACACAAGTGTTAATATCTTCCGGTAATTAGTGTAAGGCTGCCACTTAAATCTGTTCTGCTTGACATTCAAAGCGTCCACTGAAGCAGCATTGCATCCTCTTAAGCCATTCTAAGTATGTGCGTGTGTGTGTGTGTGTGTTTGTAACTGTTGTCTGATGATGCTCTGCTGCTGTAGCTGCAAGGCAAATTAATTTAGAGTTGCATACATGTAAACATTTGTGCTGAAATGCAACTTGTCTGCAACTGTCAGTCAGTCAGTGATACTCACACACACACACACACACCTACAGCTATACACACATAGACACACACACACAAGCATGTCTGCCTCATCAGTGCAAAGTGCAATTAGTTGAAGTTGCGCGCATCAACATGCCCCAGACAGAGGAAGCACCCAGAAGCTAACAAGTCTAGCACCTTTTGTAGTCTCGCACGAGCACAGACACCTGTCAGGCTAACACAGACACACACACACACACACACACAGTCAGTTAGACAGAAACACATATATTTTCAGCTGACTGCATTTCCATTTCATATAATTTTATTGCCACATTTAAGTTGCATTTCAATTTGTGTCCGGAACGTGATATTGCGCATACGTTGCGTTGCGCTCGACGCACAAACACTGCACAGAGACGGTTTCCCAAAATAACTGTAAATATTTGTCTATGTTCGAGCCAGCAAACAATGTTAAGAGCAATTTCACGCCAAAAAAAAAAAGGAAAAAAAAAATCGTGTACACAAACAAATGCTAATTAAAATGCAAGGCAGCCACCGAAGACAGTGTATGTGGCGTATGCCAAAGTTGCCACACAGAATACAGAACCAAAAGTGGCACTCCGTTTCGTGCCTCGTCATCAAACTGCACACTTGGACACT
Organism: Drosophila longiperda; assembly: GCA_035042125.1. Taxonomy (NCBI): domain Eukaryota; kingdom Metazoa; phylum Arthropoda; class Insecta; order Diptera; family Drosophilidae; genus Drosophila; species Drosophila longiperda. The sequence continues at coordinate 860,669 of JAWNLV010000010.1, forward strand.
TTGACAAGTTTTGAAAGCGTGGAACTTGCAGGGGGGGATGTGTGCGTGCATAATAAGCCCACATAGTAGTGCCGACACTCGACATGCTCAATAGGCCGACAGTTACGCCCATTTAGACACAGTGGCAGGCAGGCAGCCACCGCCTTAAAAAATTCAACTTTAAATAAAAGCGACGCTCATTTCGCATTTATTTGCACCACATTTACTGCAAATGTAAAACGGCCCTGAACCAGTGACATGTTTTCTATGTGTGAGTGTGTGTGTGTGTGTATATCTGAGTGTGTGTGTTGCATGTGTTCCCGTTGCATAAAAGTTGAGCAAAACTGCATGAGAACTATGGACGTATTGCAACGGTTGCCAATGGTTGCCAACTGAGGTTGCAGCAATTTGCCGCACAGCTTGGGCAAAAGCACCGCTTGACACGCTTGCAAAACTCATCATCACAGATGAGATGAGAATGTTACATTATGTAAATGTCTGCAAAAAGTAACAAAAAATAAAATAAAAGCAAATCCTTTCAATACACACTTTTAATGTATGGTGCACCGTGGGCAACTCACTAAATGTGCTCACAACCAAAACTCTTTAAAACTCCTCTAAAATCACATATGTATTTGAAATTGCTGTCATTGTAGTAGGAGAATATAACAATATTATACTTAAAACTTAAATCTTAAATATAAAAATAATGATAGAAAATATTTATTGAAAGTAAAAATTCATACTCTATTCATACTCTTAAATTCCCCTGTTGAAACGTACAAAATATTTTTAAAATATGCACTTTTTTCAAGCTTAATTATATAAATAAATTTTTAATAGAAAAACAGATTTTAAGCTATAGAAATTATTTTTTGAAAGTAAAAATTCATGGTCTAATTTTTTTTTTAAATTCTCCTCTTTGCAATGTACAAAATAGTTTTAAAATATGCACTTTTTTGCAAGCTTAATTATATAAATAAATTTTTAGTAGAAAGCCAGATTTTAAACTTTAAATATAAATTTGTTCTTAATTCAAAGCTGAGTTGCCTGTGGTGCTACAAAAATTGCTGTTTATTACCTGAGAATATTATCTAAAATCTTCTTCCAAATTCTTCTTATATATGTACTCATAAAATACCCTTTATATATTTTACATACATATTATTATTACAAATTAGTCCACTGTGTATTTGTGATATATATTTTTGCATGCATGTTGCAACAATGTGGTATTATGGCGACATTGTTGCCACCAACGCTTTATCGTGCGTGTCTAGAGCCAGCAATTTGGCAATGTTGCAAGCTATGCAAAATTTGTGTATTGGCAGATCATTAAATGTTAGCAAATGTGGCACGGTGTGTGTGCTCGTTCTATCGACTGTTGCTTCCCCTGTGGCGCTTATGGCCCAATTTGTTTAAGGCCGCCAACATTTAGGAAAAACGGAAAACACTCGCGAAAATAAACAAAATTAACGCAAGGCACAAAAACATTTCCCACGGCTAAACCAAACCGACATATTATAAAATAAACTTTTTGAGCGCCAAAAGTGTACAACTCAATGGGCGGCCAATGGGCTGGTAACCAGGGCAAACCAACCAGTCCAACCAGGCCAGACCCAAACAGATCCAACCAGACACGCGGTTGGCCACTTGGCTTAACTAAATTAAAATCGTGTTAATTTCACATTAGAGTGCACACAGCGCATCGGGTGTCGGGCTCCCCAAACGGTGACCATTACAAACTAGCGCCACGACTGTCACAACAACAGCAACAACAACAACTATAACAACAGCAACAACATGTCGGACTATAACAACTTATCCCCCATGGAGAGCACATGCAAATTGCAAGCGTTAAATAAAATGGCCAAGATAAGCCGCTGCCAACTAAATAATGTAGACCAATACTCACCGGCGTCGAATAGGGATGGGCAGTGAGTCGTATGCCATCTGCCTCCAGATGGCGTTTCATGACCGCCTCCAGCTCCTTCATCGTAACGGGCGTATCACAGTCCGAGGCAAGTATCTCATTGCTGTTGCTGAGCGCCTTCGGATCATTGATGAGCACATAGACAATGGCAGCGCCCTTCTCCCGCAGCGTTCGCACGCTTTTCAGCAGCTTGCCGCGATGCGAGAGATTATCAACGCCAATGGCATCCAGATCGATTTCGCCAATTTGCTTGCATATCTCCAGCTCATCGTAGCCATTCTCCAGGAAGCTTTCGCCATATTGCGCCAGACCAATTGTGCGCAGCCACTCGCAGACGATGTTGTGCTGCGGCATATTCGCGTATCACGTGGCTGTCGAGGACGTTGCAATATCCAGCGGGGCGAACGACACCTTAGCCAGTCTTGGCTTAGTGCTGCTGGCGCTTGTATTGCTGCTGCTGGCCGCCAGTGGCTCCAAATGGTTGCTGCTGCTGGCGGCGCTGCTGCTGCTGCTGGCCGTTGCCTTCATAGCAACGTGGAGCCTGCAAACGGATTCAAAATGAATGAAAATTGAAAGTGAACTTATGTTTCAACTATGTATGTATGTGTGTGTGTGTGTGTGTTGTTGTGTAACGATGCGTATGCTTAATAATATGCCTGTCACTTCCGGCGCCCACAAAAGTATGCAATGGCAATGGTCTGGCCGAAGACAAGACCAAGGGTTATATGTATTTCAATTTGTGTTAATAGCCATCATTGTTCAGCCAGACAGATCAGACTCAACGTCCAGTCAGCCTATAAGCACTTAATGATAATGCTCGGTCATGTACACGAGCCACTAAAACACTTGAATATGTTTGGCCCCCGGAAGCCACTTGCATATGAATAAGCCACTTAAAATGACAGATGGACTAAAGGCAAACACACACACACACGCACACAAAAGTATAAAGATAGAGGCGTTGATACAATCACAGACACACTCCCTCTCTCTCTTTGTCACTCTCTCTCTCTCTCTCTCTCTCTCTCTCTTATCCACTTGAACAAAAGACAAAAGGAAGTATTCCTAATATTTATAATGGCCTGCCAGACAGTTCGTCCTGCGCTGGCAAAAATATTTGGCTTGTCGAAAAATGAAATGCAAATGACTGACTAGAAATATGTGCAGCCATTTCCCAATCCCAATCCCTTATACTCCCTCCCATCAGCACATTCATCTCGCTTGGCACACAGGTGGGCAGTCGTGCGCAGACATCAGATGAGACTATAGACAAAATCATCTCCGATTTCCATTCCATATATCCATATAACCAATTTAAACTTAACATTCTAATGAAAATATGTTGTGTGGCAACAGTATTTCTGGGTTTGCGTTTGCTGCAGCTGTCATTAAATGGAGTGGTCCAGTGACATCGTCTGTGCGTTGATTTATTCACACACACACACACACACACACGCACACACACACACATGCATATACATATTTATAAGATATTTCTCATTTGTTTGTTTGTGCCACTTGGGAGAGCACATTAAGGGACTTGAGTTGAGTTTGCCATTCCAACTTATTGATCAAAACATACGCTGCTGCCACATACAACATTCAACGGCACTTCAGGTGCCACATTTCTCTGCCACTGGGTGTCTTGTAAGGGGATCCACAGAACTTTAGTAATTAAAAGTCGAAACTGTAGATTGATTCATATTCTACACATACTTTTATTTTTTTAGTCTTTACTTTTAAGCAATTATAAAATATTTAAAACTTTTACATTTGACAAAACTTGAGCTGAGTTTAACTTAAATGTTAATTAACAAATATATTTTATATGAACTTATATGCAATGTGTTGCATGACTACGCCACTGTTTACACATGCTGCAATACATATATATATATATATACATATACATACATAAATATTTACATATTTTGTCTTGAACTTTTCTCGCATTGTTAGCATAATAAACACGTAATAAAATGCGAAAGGCAAAATCAGTAAAGTCAATGTTGAAGTGGATGTTTTGGCAAACTTGATTTCCAAGATGCTGGCCAGAACAGTTAATGAATCTGCTGCACACACACACACAGACAGTATGTGTGTGTTTACTGTCTGTATATATATATATATATATATATATATATATATATATATATATATATATATATATATATATGCAGTTTCATAAGATTTATCAAGCACTCAGGCGATGAGTGTAATTACTTGCATGACTGTAATGCCAAAATTTACATATGCCTTTGCTTTCCACTCGTAAGATAAGCGTTTTAAATGTTAAATTTCATTGTTTATTAAGTGCAAATTTCTCTGTGTATATATATGTGTGTGTGTGTGTGTGTGTGTTTGTTGATGTGTGTATATTTGAGGCAATTGGAAAAGGTGATTTGCTTTCGCACGATTTCCGTTTGTAATTGCTTACTGTGAACATTTTGTTCAATTTCCTGCCAAAACTGCATGTTTATGAGATTTCCCTTTATATTAATACATTTTCAATTATTGCATAAATTATATGCATAACCTGTGATTAGATTCTCACTGAAGATTATTGCATGTGCGAAAATTTCTCGTAAATTCGAGTATTAAATTGCAGTAAACGGAATTCAATGTGAGAAAATACAATAGGGAACTTAAATTTTAATTACATTCTTATTTTCATGCGCTACATTAATTTACATAAAAAAAATAAATGGCTCGCATGAGCTTTAATAGAATTGTTTGCATTTCTCTAATGTTTATCCAGCGCCCATTTTTATGCAAACCAGCCCAAGTAATTAATTTTAATATGAAAGTCAAACATGCGCTCTAACAATTGTCATATAATTTGCCGTCTAGACAGTGGAAATTTACTATTTTCAATTAACTGCAACTGTGCGGCTGCCTGATGCCTGCCACCAACCAGTGGCAGTGGCAGTGGCAGTGGCAACAACAATGCACACACAAAAAGGCGCACAATGCACGAGCTGGATCTGAAAGCAGAAGCTGCCACTGTAAGTTGAAGTTGGAATTGAAACGGGATTTTCCTGGCTGCCATGTTGACAAAACACACAGCATGCAACCTGCACTCAGCAAAAATGATGCCACAGAGTTGTAAGTACTTTGCACCAACTAAACAGCTTACAATTTTAAATAAATACATTTATCATTTCTTAACTGCTTTGTATATTTTTCTTTTAAAAATACAAATTAATTATTAAAAAAAATAAACACAATTTTGAAATAAATAGAGTTAGTTATATAAGAAAAATTTAATTTATTTAAAATTTTTTGAGCTATATATAGGTATATTTTTGTATTATAATTATTATTATTTGCAGAATGGTCCATTTTTTGTTGTATAGAAAAAAATACATCAAATTTAAATTTATGTATACAAACTAATTAAGCAAATGTTTTAATAAAAATGAGCTTACAAATTATCAAATCTGTGATTGTCAAAAAAATCATTAAAAAAAAAAAAATCTGCTTATATACCATTACAAAAAATAAAAAAATGGCCTGTACAAAGCGTAAATTAAATTTCAGTTTCTTCTGGGAATATTTAGGAGTTTCAAGACGACTTTGAGTCACTTTGTAAATTGCATGCCATGTTTTTTCCCCGTGTGCAAAATAAAATGCACAAAATGAGAAATGAATGGGGCGACAAAAGAGGGCTAAATGCAACCGACTCCGGAACGCCCTTGCAGACATTAATGTTGGGGAACAGGCGCACAGCGCAAACGAGACGAGTTTGTTTTGAGCTCAAGGTTCGCTGCGTGGAGCAATATCGAAACAGCTGGCTTGTGATTGTGACTGTTGTGCACCCCTCCCCTCCCCCACCAAACAGCAATCCACTTCCTGCTGCTGCATTTATGTGCGCCAATGTCAGTGCACCTGACGCTGCTACACTTGCCACTTTGTGCTTACTGCCTGGTACTTGGCACTCAGACACCAACACAGTTACAGACAGAGGCACAGTCACAGGCACAGGCACAGGCACCAAGCCCAGCCTCTGATGACGGCTACGCACTTGTGGTCGCCCTGCGTAAGGGAAGGTAGGGAAGCCGCACAAGCGCTTGGAGTACCATCTTATCTACACAGGCCTACCCATACCAGTGCCTAGCAAAGCGTGTGATGTTAACGGGTTCGATTTCACTTTTTACTCTTTTTTTTTTTTTTTACCCCAACATTTTTTGAATGTTTTTTTTTTGTTGTTGTCGCTGCTTAATTGAAATTGTATTTGCTGCGTTTGTTTGCACATAATTACATGTAACGTGTGCATTATAACAGAATTCGAGACTTGTTTCGCTTGTTATGCACATCCAAGACAACTTGTCAAGTGGTAACCAAAGCACAGACAGACAGACAGACAGACAGACGGGCAGACAGACAGGCAGGCAGAAAGAGACAGACTGACAAACTGACAGACTGACATTCTGCGGTTTCCGTGCTCTCATAATACTCTTTTGGTATATATATATATATATATATATATATATATATATTTATATATAAGATACCCTCTTGAACAATTTTCACATCCGCTTGCCGCTATTCATCTTTTCAACAACAAAACATGCCAGTAAATTGAGAAGACTTTTGTAGGCTTTTACATCAAAAACGAGCTCAGTTAAAAGGAAGCTTTATAGACATAAATGAAGACAAGAACTGGTTGAATGAATTAAATGCAATTCACCAGTCTGACTTATGGAGTAGTTTTTCTTTTTGAACTCCTTCATCATTTTTCACGAAATGGTTTTCTAAGCACTGCTTTTTTTTCTATGAAAATAAACTTCAATTAGCAGGCAATTTCCTTAAAAAGATAAATATGTAAGGTATGAGATATGATATAGCATATGAGTACACTCAAACATAAGATTTGGCATTTGTTTACTGCCTTTTTATCCTTATCTCATTAGTCGTAAAGGATGCTAATTACTACTTTTTCAAAAATTAAATATTAAGTATTTTAAACTTTATTAAAATATTTTAGTCGATAGATAGACAGATACCTTGATCGACATTATCAAGTAAATTGGCTGATTTCCACAAACATATGCATATTAAGCATAATAAATATTTTAAAAGAGATGCTTCAAAAATTATTTCTAATAATTATTAAATTAAAAAAAAAAATAATTGTCAACAAATTATTGTGCTTAAATAAATATTTAGTAAAGTAAATAAAGATTTTTTATTTGGGGTGTATTAATTATGTACTTACAGTTTAAGTTTAAAGATTCCTTAAATAATTCCTATTCCCAACACAAGTCCTGCAGTGCTTCTTAATCCTTGCAAATCCTTGGAAGCGTCAATTTCAACCAGCTGCTGTTTATTTTGATAATGCAACACTTAATTTGTGGGACTTTGTTGGATTTATGGCGCCCATTAGAAGGTAATCCATGAGGCAGCAGCCCACTTGTTGTCCTTGTTTCAATTTTTTGTCACACAAAATTCCGGCGATGGGCATGCAACATGCAAATCGTGGCCAAGCAATGATGCAACGTGCAACAATTATGCCATTAGATTTATGGCGACGGCATTAGAAAAATTGGCGCGAAAATGACCGAAAAAACACCGGCGGAAAACGGAGGCAACACCAAAAAATGCTGCACAAATGGCTAGTTGGCAACAGCGAAAAAAAGCGGGCTTTTCTCGGCTAACACACACATCGATTGCGAGGCGAACGCAAAACCGAACCAAAATCTAAAAATAAACCAAACGAAAATTGCACTTTCTGTATGCCGCAGCAGCAGCAGTGTTGAAAAAAACGCAACCAAAGTATGCAAAGCACGCGAACGTACTGGCTGGCTGGCAGAGTGGCATGGCTGACTTGCAGGCCATGCTGCCACATGCAGCACATGCAACCGAGAGGAGAGAGCTCGGCAAACTTCTCGAGGAAGGAAGGCCGTTGTGAACGTACTCGCTGCCGTTGCCGTTAACGTAAGCGTTAACGTTAACGTTAACGTCGCCGTCAGCGCCTCTGCCCCCCCCGCCACCCTTTGGCCAACGACCGTGCGGCGGAGCAGAAGCTTTGCAAACGTTGCAAGTGTTTGTTGTAAGCGATACCTACAGACGCAGGCCGCAAGGGAGAAACAGCAGCAGAGCAAAGCAAAGCAAAGCAGAACATGCAGCAACAGCGCAGTTGGGGAGGCTTACATATATATATACATATATATATTTATTTTTTTTTGTATTTTGAGGCAGCCGCCACCACCGCTGCTGCTGCTGCTGCATGTCTAAGTGCAGAAAGTAGGTGAGGCAACTGCCAGTCAGTGAAACAAGCACAAGCAGAAGCGAGACAGAGACGAACTGTCGAGGAGTGTTTACCTCGGCTTAGAGCTTCTGACACTCCGTCTGGCTGCCACAGCAGCAGCCGTGGCAGCAGTGGCAGCAGCCGCGTAGGCTCGGCACAAAACATGAATGAGCTGTGAAGCAAATGAAGTGCTACGCCCGGCAAGCTGCAACCCGCAGCGTGTTTAAATATACCTAAACACAAAAAAAAAAAAAAAAATGTGTAGGAAAATAAGAAAAAAATGAGTAGGAAAAAAATAAAAAGTGGCGTAAAAATGCAACGCATGCAGCCGACAATGACGACATCGTCTGCAATATTTGCAACAGCAGCGACGACGACGTCAACGCCGACGCAGCGGCAGACCAACGTGCAGCAGCAGCAGCAACAGTGGCAGCGGCAGCAGACGCTGTCAGGCTGGCAGGCTGGCAGGCTGGCAGGCGGCTATCATGTCAACGCCGGCGTCCTCATTTGTCTGTTTGTTTCGATTTTTTTTTTATTTTACTTTTATTTTAATTTTCCTCATATTGCTGTTGTTCTTGTTGTTGTTGTTGCACGCAGCCAGACAGGCTGGCGTTGCTGCAGTCAGTTTAGTTTTGATTACGCCTGGGCATATTTTGTGCCTCATCATCACCAGCGTCGCTGGTGGCGACACATGCGAGTGACTGCAAATAAACGTCAGAAGAGTCCCAGCTTTCCAACGGTTCCCCCCCAGCAATTATTGTTGTTGCTGTAACTGCTGCTGCCGCGGCTGCTGCTACTCCTACTGTTGCTGCCTCTGTTGCCTTCTACTGCTGTGGATATTGTTGCAATAATCAGCATTTGTTGTGTGCTGCACCGTTTTGGCATCACAATCCTAAGGCAGACAGTGCACTTGCTCATCATACTTCATCATCCTTGGCAAATCCCTTTATAATCATTTAATACTAATTAAAATCGCAACTTTTTTTTTTGCCAAGTACAAAAATAAACAATTAAATAAAATGAGCATATAAATAAATAAATATTTTTATATATTAATTTTCCCACTTTGGCAATTTAAGTAATTAAAATAATGTTATCCCAATTTACATAAAATGTAAAATTTGTTTGCATTACTTTCGCAGTCAGCCAATTTTTAATATATAAACAAAACATATTTTTTTATCAATTTAAAAAAAAAGAGTTTATTAAACAAAATTATTTTAATCATTCAGCTTGAAACAAATATTTGTAGAATGCAAATAAATTCCTTCCCTATCTGCTTTTAATTTTAACAATATAAATTTATTATTAATGTATGAACTTAATCGCTTTAATATAAATATTAAACTAAAATAATGTATAATAAAATAACTCTATTTTATATTATCAACATATTAAATTGCCAAATAATATTTTATATATTATATATTTTGTTGATCAGAAATTGTGAGTCACCCTATTTTCATGGTGCGCCTACACAATCCTTTTGGGCATGGCTTGGGCATGTGACCAAAAATAAAAATACGAATGGAAATTCGAAATAACAATGCCAATGAGGACTCGTCCGACTTAAAGTCAAGAGGCAGCAGCCAGGACGTCGGCCAGCAGGCATCGCGTCCTTTTAGGCGTATGCATACTGAAAGGCCCAGACTCAAACGTAGCCCAGTTGAGAGAAGAACACAACAAACACACACACACACAGACACACACACAGACACACCCACTGCATTTGGGCTAGGTTAACAAAGCTTTGGGCTTGGCAATTGGAGCGAATGCATATCATATGCACAAGCACAGTAGTCAGTGTGTGTGTGTGTGTGTGTGTGTGTTGTGTGTGTGTTGTGTGTGTGCTTTTATCGGACTTGTTTTGATAGTTGACTCGATTCTAAGCCCATTAAGGCGCTTGAGTCGCTCAACAATTGAGCGGCTTAGCACTGAGCGGGTTTCCAAGCAGAATATCTCACCGTAAATGATAGGCAACAACAAAGTTAAGCTTCCACTACCTACCACCCTCCCTCTCCCCCTCTCTTTCCCCTCTCTCTCTAACTCTCTCTGGCTTGGTGCTGCCTGCTAATAATTAAGACTGCGTCGCGCTCGTTAGGCACATCCTTCTATATAGCTCCGTCTGCCCAACTCTTTGGCGCTCTTCCCATCTCTTTCTATCTCTCTCTTTCTCTGTCACGCTCTTCGGCACTTTGGCTGTCGCGCCAGCAATTTTCTCAAGAAGCCGCACTTAAATGGCTTCCCATGCGGGTGCAAACAAAAGCTGCGAGGCAGTCACACATATGTCTATATGTCTATATGTATCTGTGTGTGTCTCCGACAGCAAAAAAAAAAAAAAAAATATGGCTGCAGCAACAAAAAAAAATCTCAGCATTTGCTACTGCAGCAAGTCGAGTGGCGTCGCCTGGTGGTTGATTTTCTTGTTGTTGTTGTTTTTGCTACTTCTGGCAACGTGCAAATGAAAAAAATAAAGAGTTGCAATTTACAGTTGTTGCTGTAGCTTTTGTTGTTGCCACTGCCACCGTTACTGCTGCTGCTGAGCGCAACACATGCGCCATTATGCAATTGATTTTCTTGCTTTTTTTCGTTCTACGTTTTTTTTAGCATTGTTTGGGGGCAAAGCTGTTTAAAGTCACTGCATATTTTTTTTTAACTGTTTTTTTTGTTGTTGTTGTTGTTGTGTGAGATTACGAGTTCAGCTGTTGGGGCCAAGGGTCATTCAACCCGCTTGACGGACCAACTAATTTTGCACAGAGTCAGGCAGGCCAGTTACAAAATAACACTGACAACAGGGGCTAGGTGTGCCTAATTAGTCGTGGCAAACTAAAGCAAATCCTGTGAAAAGCCGTGCAAGAAAACCAAAGCAAAGGTGTCTAAACTGACGCTTCATGTGGAAAATGGCAAAAACAAACTGCTCCGCCGTCCGCCTACCCCCTGTTAGTCTGTGTGCTCAAAAGATAGCGGCCACACATAAATGAACACACACAAAAACAGACACACTCACACACATACACACACAAGCAATTGTGTGCAACTTGCAACTGCATCTGCATTTCTATAGCGTTGTGCATGCATCACGTGCGCTATCTCATTTGGCGTTGCATGCTGCTTTTAACCCTGAATGCAATTCATGAATGCACTGCTGGCTGCAACGCTGCAACAGACAACGCAGAGACACACCCACACCCCTACACACACACACACACAGGGGCACACACAAGCTGAGACATAGGCAGCTTCTGCTGAGCTACGTCAAAGCAGTCAGATTGCGTATACGCAGCATTGGCCACTTGCATTATTAAGCGCTACTTCAGCGCTCTGATAAGCTGTCGCAAGTGCGTAAGCATATATATATATATATATATATATATATATATATATACATCTTTGTGTGTGTAAATTACGGCTTTTGTGCGCCTCGCGTTTTCATTGTGAATGTCAAGTGTTGGCAGCAGTTGGCTTTGCCAAGTTGTTTTGTTAGCCACATTCTGCACGTGCGAATCTGGCAACTACCAACTGCGTTTGCTATGTCAAGTGACACTCAAGTGCATTTTATATGCCGCGTCTATGATTGACATTAACATATTCCGCGATGGTGCCCCACAACGACGTCTTAATGTCCGCCAGGCAATTGAGTGCGTTTGCTAACGAGAAGAAAGTTTCTCTTTAAGCCATTAAAATAAAAGCCGTAAATCAAGTCACGCTGAAGATTGGATGACCTTACGATCTCTAAGCTGCAATAAAGTAAACCCGAATTTAAAAACCGGTTTCGACGATGTTATTGAAATTTTTGATTTATTTTGTTGAAAGTCTTGTTGTTAAGCTCTACATTGATCCATTTATATAGCTAAATCGAATCATTTATTACCTCGTCACATTTAAATAAATAAAAAAAACTAAGCAACAAGATAATCCTTTTATTTGCTATATTGCTCTTAACTTAAAAAACGATATTCTCTAAATTAGCCAAAAACTAATAATTTGATTTCACATCATTCATTTCAGATCGATATTTAATGTATCTGTGTTGTTTTCAAGATAAATGATTTTTATCGAGGGCAAGTCTTATGATTATATAATTTATAATTTATTATAAATATCGGGGGCAAATTTTATAGTTACCAAATGTTAACTCACTGTGCAAAGACTAACTTTTGCTGACCATTTATAATCTTTTTTAATCAAAACATAAACTAACTTTTTTTAGTATGTATAAGACCAGTTTGGTTAATAATTTGACACTACAACTATTGCTAATTTATGTTTACTTTAAACTTTGCTCTAATTTATAAATCTGATAAACATATGGAAATATTTTGGTTACAAGGTGTTCAAATGTTCGTTGAATATAAAGTTAATTTTAGATGCATCAATCAAACGCAAAATATATGACACGGCTGTATTAAAAACCTATTTATATTTATTGTATCCAATTCACAACACCATTTATACTCTATACGAAATCATATATATATATAAAAACCAACAAATTAAAAATTTATTCATCAGCAACGCAGATTAAAGACAACAATTAAAAAAAAATAACAGCAATTTTACCGCCGACAGCGGATTCGCACTTTTACTTTTGATGGTTCAACTTGATCGTGAACGAAAGATGGTAAATTAAACAGAAACTACTACGAAATGGTTAAATTGAGCGGAAAATGCTCACGGCACTCTGCAAATGATTTTTTGAATGGGCCAAAAGCAAAAGTTGGCTCTTTAACGATGACAAAACATGACTTAAGTGATAGAAAAAATTATGCCACGTTAAAACAGCCGTTGAAGAGGTAAAAGATGAAACAAAAAGAAAAAAACAAAAAAAAAACATAATCAAAATGTGGAGAAAAAGTTATGAAATTTTTAAGTAAGACAACAAATCAAATAACAAAAACACAAAAACAAAAAGGCAAATTCAGATTTGGTTGCCACAATTACAACTCAATATTGTCAAACCAGTTTCAGCTCGGAGTCGCTGCTACTGCTACCGCTGGTGATTCCTCTGAAGATGTCTACCCATGTTATCGCAGCAGCAGTGAGCTCAATCATTTGCGAGTCGGCGAACCGTGCACAACACACAACACACAACACACACAAAAAACACACAGCTCGAACGAAATCGCATTTACAATTTGATGGCCAACATGTTGCTGCTAGTCTTGACGGTGAGCAGAGCCCTAAATGCGGGTCTATTCCGATTAATAAACTTTATTAATTATTATTAATATCAATACAGATGACGCTAATGAGTTGTGCTCAGTCGCAACAGTACCATTATGAGCGACCCACTACTCCATTCCAGCTGAGGCCACAGCCTCCATCCGCAAAGTATATAATTCAGACACTTGGACCACATGGACGCACCTATGAGCTACAAGCGCACCAATCTCCAGCAGTTTATGTGTCACATGAAACACACTTTGTGCCAGGCATTCAGCAGCAGCAGCAGCAGCAACACCAGCAACAGCAACATTATCAACAAATTCCACATCAGGTGCAGGTGCAACCGCAGCATCCCCAGCAGCAGCAGCAGCAGCAGCAGCAATTCCCCTCCAGTTCGGTGTACACAAATCCGCTGCTGGTCAACACCAATAGCTACCCACAAATGTCAGCAGGCTTGGCCGCACCACCAGAGCCCAACAGCTACTACAGTCAGCCACAGCCGCAGGCGCAGGCAACGGCAACGGCACCGGCACCGGCACCAATTCAGTTGCAGCATTCAGCTGACAGTTACTATAGCCAACCACAGGCTTTGACATCTGCACAGCCAGCGTCCAACTATGGTCCACCTCAACAGCAGCAACAGCAGCAGCAGCAGCAGCAAGTGCAACAACATCAGCAACATCAGCAACAGCAACACAATAGCAACCCACAGCCGTATGCCATTGTCACGCTGCCACATGGTCAACGCGTTCAGGATGGCGGCCATGGTTCCGGTCCACCCCCAGCTGAGGTTTACGGATATCCCGCGGCACCTCCACGCGTCGGTGACTACAACGCTCAGTCGCCTAGCTCAGCACTCGACAGCCACGACTACAAACAATCGATTCCTGGCGATACGCGCAACTATCAGCGCCACGTGACAAACTGCATGCCCAATGGACAATGTCAGCAGTTGAATCTAAATCCTGGCCAAATTGACATTGATCATAATAAAGTGCTGCAGGCGGCGCGTGCGCAAACGCAACCGGCTAAAGTTTCGTGCAAAACGGATAACTCTGTGTCACCAGGTGCCCGGCCAAATGCTCAGGGACAGCTGCGTCCAAAGAATAGACGAATCCATGCACATGTCAAGGAGCAGGTCGCCCGATATCCTTATAACTAGATGCATTTTAACATCGAATTTATTAGCAGTAAGTGTTAGTTTCAACCTTTTGTTAAGTTTAAAGAAGTATTAAAAAAAATGCAATACTGAAAAAAAAAAGTTTTTTTTTGTGTTTTAAATTAATGTGTTAAAAATTTTGTTGATAAACAAATGTTTGATGCCAGCAAATTAAACTTCACCTAAAACTTTTAAAGTAACTGTTTTTTTGTTACTTAAGAAGTATATTTTATTAATATATTCATTATGTTATTATTCACTCTGTTTTTAAAAATGAGTATTATTACACAAATATTAAAAATAATTAGTTTTTTGACAAGCCTAAAAGTATGCATTGTTTTTTTTTTACTAAATTCTACGAAAATTTTTGCCAGCATTTATGTTACATTTTTAATCTCTTTCTAAACTTGTTGTGTATCTCGCTAAGATTCTGGCAACAATGAAGCAACAACATATCAGTAGAAAAATTTATTTAAGAAAATTTAAATTTTATCGATGCGAATATACATTCATAGTTACACAGAATTTTGTGTATTAAATTAATGTGTAAAAACGTTTGTTGAAAAACAAATGTTTGATGCCAGCAAATCAAACTTCCCCTAAAACTTTTAAAGTAACAGTTTCTTGTAACTTAGGAAGTAATTTATTGATTAATTAATATATTTAATACGTTATTATTCAATTTGTGTTTAAAAAGGATTATTACTACATAAATATTAAAAATATTAAGTTTTATTGCCAAGCCTAAAAGTATGCCTTGTTTTTTTACTAAATTCTAGCAACATTTTTCACTGCTTATATGTTAGATTTTTATCGATTGCGAATATACAGATCTCTGAAACAGAGCTAAAAATGCTTACAATAAATATTTTCTTGATTCTTTTCATCGTAACATATAATAATTATTAATAATAATTAAATTAAAATAAAAAAAATAGATTATATTATTTAATATTATTAAGTATACCTAGAAATGCTTACAATAGTTATTTTATAATTTGTTAACTTGATTCTATTCATCATTACATATAATAATTAAATTAAAAATACAAAATATATACTACACTTACCTAAAGTTATTAAGTATACATAGAAATGATTACAATAAATATTATATTGCTCGTTCCGTATTTTTTCCTCTTTCATACATTTCCCTACTATGGCCATTTACTCCGATAGCCATGGGATTAATTATTTGAATGCCTTGTATTTGAACCCGGATGAATCTTTTAATTAGAAAATTCATCTGGCAGAACTCAAATAAATTTCTCTGGGCAGAAGCAAAATTCTTCCATTTATCACTCTATACTAAATTTGGGAATATCTATCATTAGATTAATGTTAAACCCAAACAAATCGAAACCGGCTCTCCACGACTGGTCAAAACAAACTTTTGGCTTAGTCATAAGCTTAACACATGGCAGAATTATGAGAAATACATAAAGAAGAAGAAACAGCTCCATTTTAATAACAGCTCATCAAATATTCAGTTTCAAAGGCCAAAACACGTTTTACGCTCTGACGTAAAATGCTTTAAAATTCCCCAGCAGCGGAATGTAACAACAACCACATCGCTGTGCAACGCTGTAGCGCCACCAATGGTAAACAAAGTGTGAATGTACATACAAGTGTCATAATGATTATGATGTGGCTTCCGTTGCTGCTGCTCTGGACAGCTGACTTCCGCTCCTTGGGAAACAATTACTTGAACTCATTGCCGGAGATAGTTGGGGAAAAGCTGAAGTGTCAGTCCAGAATTACGACATATTTATAATTATGTTTTTTCTTTGTGTCTATAATTAAAGCCAACAGCCAGTTTGGCTAAGTGCTAATGACAAGCGCATTTAAACAAATTAGGCAAAGTATTTAACAAAAAAGGTAAACAAAAACACAAAAATTTCGCGAAAGCCATTAACAAAAAATGCTTTTAGAAGCACATTTCATTCAATTACGCAACGGTTTTTATAATAAATAAATAATTTATTTCTGTGCTAAACAAAAAAAAAACAAAAACATAAAAAAAAAAACGGGAATACCTCAAACTAGAAAGTTGCCCCCCTTTTTAAAGTATTTAGAAATCATTGTATTTGGTGCTGTCGATGGGATTGACGCTATAAAGATCATAATCAAATTGATCCCATTCCGGGTAGTCTGAACCCTTCGGCTTGGTGTTGCCTTTCTTCAGTTTTTGCTGTACCTTCTTATTCCAACTGATGTCCACTGGAGATAGTTCCTTGCGCACATGTTGCTCCTCAGCGTTGACAGGCTGTGGAGCACGAACTGGTGTCTTCGTTAGAAACTGTGACTCGTCCATGCCCAGATCGCTGTCGGCACTCATCTCTAGCTCATTGAAATTGGCAAAGTTCTGCAACTGCAACGATGCATCCGGATGATGATCAAAATAATCGGGCATGATTAAATTATAGTTGCCAGTCAATGCCATCGGTGGCTGTGGCCGAGATGCATAAGCATAAAGTGTTTCGCTGCTGGTGCCACGCAGATCGAAGGGTTGCTTCAACGAGGTTTGACTGTAGCGAGGCAGCGCCTGACTAAAGCCTAAGCAGCAGACAAGCAGCAACTAAAATGTTGTGAAAAAATAGTTATTAAAATATTATTTATTATATATGTTATTATATATATTTAATGCTTACCATATAATTTGTGGCAGCCATTTGTTAATTTCAATATTCACTTGGTTTTGTCTTACTATGATATATTATTCAACTTGCTAATTTGTATTCGTATATACAAATTAATTTACGCTTTTCGAAATGTTTGCAAATTTTATAAATTTTTGTATCACGTCAAGTTACGTTTAAGTCGAGCTCTCAAACACGTCTAATGTTCTGAGCGCTGTGTGTTTTTATATTTAAGGCAAACATCAAGTTCGATACCCAAAAACAAAAAAAAAAGACATTTACTGAGTTTGTTTTTATTTCTTTATATTTTATTGTTCTTTTTGAGTAAATCCGGTTCGCAACTTTGATTGCCAAACTGTGAGCGTCCAATTGGCTGCTCTGCCGTTGTGAAGTGACTGACACACGCAGCAAGCGTCAGTGCAGGTCAGGTTGCAAGTAAGGGATGCGTCATGCGGCGAGTTGCATGTCAAGTTCATTGAGCACAAATAAGAGCGCCTGCAACAAATTGATCTTTATGTGCCACACATTCATTGATTAATTTTTGCCATTTTAACTTTGCTTTTGTTTAACTGTCCTTTTACTCTCAGCTTGCAATTACTTTATGGGCAAATTATTAAAAAAAAAAATAATCAAAGCAAATTAAAAATATTAATTACACACGATTTGTGTACCACTGAACTTTTACTCAGTTAAAGCATTCATTTTGATAAACGTAAATTACACACACGCACACTCATACACATACAAATTGGTATATCAATCAAAAAGTATTATAATATGACAATATAATAATGTAATTTAATTGCTGTGCGTTGCCCTTCCTTATTTTATACATGCATTGTATGTAAATTATAATATAATAAAAATGTAAGAACAATTAAATTGTGTCATTAAGTAAAATATTGATTTTTAATAGACAGATAAAACTGATTTTTTGGAGCTGTAAAAAAAATGGTTTTAAGACAGATAAATTAAACAAATTTAAGAGACAAGAGTGTTGTTGGCTTACAATAAAATAAATGTTCTGCCTTTCAACAAATTAAAAACAAAATTCTTTAAAAAATAAATGGATAAAGACTATCAAAAAAGTTTTTTAAAAATTGACCATTTTTTAAATATTGCACGCAATACAATAATTTTCAATGCAAGTTTCTGTCCCAAATATTTATGTGCGATATTAAAAAATAAGGGCATTTGTGTATTTTTTTGTAAGGGTTCTATCAACTTTTGTGTTTTACAAGCCAAAACTAACCCCTCGTTCCGAACACCCCGCAACTGATGACTTTATTCACATTACATTCGAGCCTGACAGGTTAGCATCCAAAAAAATAAATAAATTCCGCAAATAAATTCCTTCAAACGGCGACGTCATTCTGTAAAGCTTATTTTTCACTTACATTATTCGCGTATTTGTTTATTTTATTTGTTTTTTTATAAATTGTATTTAGCGAATCGTTGTTTGTGCTTAACATAACTTTTATTGTTTTTGTTGCTGCAGGGCCACCACCCTCAATTCCGAAAATGTTTGAGATCAAAGACATGCTTTTGGAAGTGAGTAAAAAATATGTAAAAATGTTTTGTTGGGAATTTACGCCAAAACGTAAATAAATATACAATTAAAAAAAACTTGTCAGCACCCAAATTAAAACAATGCAACAAAACAAACATGAGGAATTTTAATATTAATTCTTGTTTATTGTTTTGAAATGTTAATTTCAACATTTCGAATTATTTGAAGAGATACAGCAAAATTCAAAGGCGGCCTCCTATATTTGTCTGGCTTAAACTATTTGTTGAGCACATGCAACCAAACCGGACCGAAAGCCTCAAAGCAACGTGCCCCAAAACTCAACCACAACATTACATCAGTATGACGAAGCTGCAACAACGCAGAGCTGGAAGGCACTTCCTGCGGTTCCTACCCCACCTCGGAGTACCTTCTGCCCAGCACCTAAATAAATCTTGCACAACCTCAAGTCTCAATCCTCAATGCAATTCAGGCATCAACCCATGCTTTAAATCATTATCCATTCAAGGGTGGTGCACGCAAGCAAATGCAAATCAAATTAGATTTAATATGCAATTCAACCACAACAAACTGTGCACATAATTTGAACGACTCATTCCAAATCGATTTAATCACAGATTGTGGGCAATGGTCAGCAAATTGAGATTACCAGATATATGCACTAGTAGTAAATTTAATTTAGTGAATATATTTTGAAGTTGCATATGCTTAAGCGATTCATTTAATTTCAAATTATAAATATCCCGCAAGCATTGATTTTTTTGGTACAACAAAGCAAATATTAATTGCATTATATTCAAATAGAATAATGCTAATGAAAAATATTTTCTTTAATTTTATTCCAAGTATATTTTTAATTAAAGATTTTCTTGATTATTTTAATTAATTTCTCTTATTTTTATTAATTTTTTTATTCAATACAAACATCCATTTAGATTTAATCATATGCTTATCATAAAGTTTAAGTGCGTTCAAACGGAGAATTTAACGACTTTCCATCTGAAATAACTTGACTTTAATGCTGTTCCTTTCAAAAATATAAACGACTTTATTATATATTTTTTCGGATTGATGTGGTTTTTTTTAGGGCTTTCCCCAAGTTCATGCAACAAATGTTGGACCATTTGGTTTATGAATATGAATAATTCTTACTTTTAAATTTATATATAATTTTCAATTTAATTTCACATTTTGTACTTGTTATGTCGATTGACTGTATTGAATAAATAAATTAATTAAAAAGTAAAGTAACAATGTAAGCCTTGACTCGCAGCAAATAATGAATTATTGGCTCAAGAAAATGAGTAAGACGATTTATTCAGATAATTTATGAAGTGAATAAAGAAATTCTCTTTTTTTTGCACAACTCTTTCAACAGCATGTTGACCCAATTAACAGCATCTTCTACTGACAACTTTAAGCTTTTGTAATTATTATTATTTAACGAACAACGCAATTGCAGCACGCACACACCACACCAACACACACACACACACACACCAACACACACACAGGCAGCGATAATATGGGTCATTAGCGCCGAGTTGGCTATTTGGGCCCCATTGCCAGCTGTTGGCCACGCCCACTTAATTGCCATTAATTACATTTATTTCATCGATGACTCTTACTTAATCTGCATGCTTGCAGCACGTCGCTGACCTGAAAAAGGTGCAACACCACAACAACATACAACGACAATGTCCGCTCTATTGATGCATAATTATCAGCAGATTTTCACACAAGAACTTGCAACATTATGGGGTACTTAATGTCAATGCGACTGATAGTTGACATAATCGCAAATTGTCGCATTAAAATCATTGAACAATCTCCAAATCAAAATCCAACACAAAATCAAAATCAAATTCGAAATTCCAATTCAAATTCAAAATTCAATCTAATTCGATTTTGGAGTTTTGTTGTGTGACCGCTAATCGGGAAAATGATTAAGCGATTGTTCATAATTGAAATGCATTCGATTTGTTGTGCGTTTGTGTGTGAGTGTGTGTGTTTTGTTTATGATATGGGACCGCCCGTTGACAGCGATAAATCAGCACGTGTGATGAGTCAAAGGCGAACGCGTACACGGCTCATTAATCAAATATCTAATTACGAGTACATTATTCCAATTTCATACTTCCGAGCACATGTACATGAATAAGATGGGGTGTCTGTGTGTGTGTGTGTGTGTGTGTGTGTACCGAGTGTTAGTGGTGGTGTTAGGCTGCATATGTACTTTGAGGGGACTCTGTTTGGGGGGGACTCTGTTCATTAGAGAAGGCAAAGGCTTTGAAGGCCATGCGATTTTATTGTTTACCCGCGCGCTAATTGTAAATGCCAATCAGGGCGTATCCCACACCAGGCGCAGGACCATGGCCCGGATCCAGATCCAGCTCCAGCTCGGGACCCGGCCACGTCTACGTGTAAGACAAAGCCAATTCTGTTGAGTCGAGTGACAGTGGCGTTGTCTCTAAAGTCGCTGCCTGATTGCGCCAATTGGCAAGCGCCCGAACCACGCACGACTGCCTCATACAAACTTGAAACTAAACAACAAAGTGCTGAAATTACAAGCACACCGAATATGATATACCCTACTGAAGATCACAGTTCAGCTGGAGGCAAAAAAATCTAATAGTTTCTAGTCGAAAGATTAATAACTTTCTCTGCAATCTTATTAGTTGTAATAGCTTAGATATTTATGAGTCGAGTAACTGAAGCTAAGTTAAGCAACTAAAATATTAATTTAGCCAATTGTAATTCAAAATTAAAGTAATTTTCAAAACTAAAATTAAGTTTTTGAGCCTAGTGAATTTGGCTTAGATATCTTAGCTTACTGATATAGTTTATTGGTATTGGTATTTCTTATGTTACTTACCTCATGGAATATTTATAATACCAAATCCAAGGAAAGTGTATTTGCTGGAGACATAGTCACATCTGGGGGCAACTGACAACTGGTAACGCACAAAGATAGACAAGGAGTGCGCTGATGTAACGAAACGGTTAATTTAGACGGCAATGACAACGACAACGACAAGAACAAGAGCAACAACAGCAGTAACAACAACAACAACAACAGTAACAACAACAACAATTACAAACGAAGGCAGTTCAAAAGCTGTCAGCACAAGCTGAGAAACAGGCAGCAGCACAATGAGAACTCGGCTTTTGCCATTTGCATAGGGGCGTGTGTGGGTCCAGGATCTGCAATTGAAATTGTCATTGCGAATGTTGGATGGTTGTCGGGTTATAAACTTGGGTTTGGGTTAGGATTAGGTTTAGGGTTAGACTTTCTTTGGGTTTATTGCTGGATTTTGTTACTCTGTTGCCGTATAAAACATTTTTTAGTGTTTGTACTTGGTAGCTGCTGGCAAATGCTTAGAATTTAATTAGCCACGCACCCCGATTATGGTCCATTTTAAGCAGCGAGCATGAAATTACAGTTGTCTCCTCAACGTACAACAATACAGGCTACAGAACATGGCATTACACAGCATTTTTATTAACCTCTTTGAGAACTCTTCGAAGTAACAGGCTTAACGCATTTGCCAGAACAGAAATTAAAGATATTTTATTTATGCATGAATATTTATTTTACAGTTTTAAATAATTTATTATTTATTCTAATCGTTAGATAAATGAATAAATAATCGAAATAGTTGCCAAGCAGTAAAGCAATTTTTAACAATGTAAAATGAGCAATGAAAATTCATTGAATGCATAAAAAATGTATGAAAAATTTAACAAAGTGAATTTTTTGGTCAGCTGAAGGTAGAAATTATTTATTGTTTGTTGGCCTCATTTTATTATTAAAATGTTTTTCCAGACTTTAGGTCAAGCATAATTTATTTGTGTATTAAATACAAAAAATAAATGACGTCCCACTCTAATGTAATAAATATAAATTTTCTATTTAGCAATTATATTCAAGTCAAATATAAATCTATTAAAGTGTTTTAAAATAATTTACATTTGCAGTAAGCAAACATATTCCATTCCATTAAGTATTTAGTTTTTTTAATGGAGTTTCTTATCTGATAGTATATATAAAAGTTAGAACAAATCATGTTGCCACCATTTGTGGTGTCGTCAACCGCAGCGTGTCTTCGTTTTACTTAGTTTTGGTTGTTGTCATTGTTTGTAAATGTCGTCTGGCGATTGTGCTTAGCGTTGACGCAAAACAATGAAAAACACTTCAGCACTTTCATTTTTCAGCTAGAACACTTGTATAGATACACCACACACACCCACAATCACACACAATCAGAAAAGCAGCAGCAGCATACTTTTTGCGAATTTTTATTTATTATTTTCTTGCTGACAACGCAGCACAAACACATACAAACAGTGGCAAACAATTTGCAACGTCGCACTCAACATGAAGTGTTGCGGTTTTTTTTCTTCTGAATAGCGTGTTTTTATATTTTTAGAAATTGTTTTTAGTTGAATGAGTCGCTTTTGTTTTTCAAGTTGGACAACATGGCAGGAGTTGCAACAACAGCAGCAGCAGCAGCAGCAGCAGCCACAGCAAATGGAGTTATCTCGAGGCGTGGCAACGTTGATGACAGATAAGACACATATTGTAAAAACTTTCTGCTGCTGCACACACACACACACACACACACACACATACTCAACAACGTACACACGAATATATATGCACAACTTTTTTATTTTTATTTTATTTATTCATTTAATCAGGCCAAGCCATTTTTAATTAAAATATACTAACCAGTTGTCGCCTTGAGTAGCTTTGCACTGAGCAGCGGCTTCGCATAACAGCAGGAACATGGCATCACCGCATCCCCCCTCTCCAAGCAGCAGCGTGCGCACCACTCATCCATCCGTTGAGGTGAGCTAATTAAAAGGCATTGTTTGAATGACAGCAACTAGAAGCAACAGCAACAAAAAAAAAATACAAAAACTACCAATATATCTCTAGAGGAGAGTGTTCGACCAGCAGACACCCTGTTCACTTATTTAAATTAAATTAAATTGAAAAATTAATTATTCCAAAATAATCTATGAGATGCAAAATAAGATTTTAATGCTATTGGAGTCTGATATTAATATCATCAATAATAAGTGGAATATTCTTGAAATTGCTAAGCTGCTTAATAACATAAACTATAAACTTGGATGCGGAAATTGAAAAATAAATAATTACCATGTGAGATGGACGCCTACAGACAGACATGCTCTATATCGACTTGGCTGTTGTCTAAGAAAATATTCTCTTCTTTTTATCCGTCACATAAATAAATCTTCTTGACACCCCCTTACACATTTTAGTAGTGGGTACTTGGTAAATAAAAGTATGGCTTTTGCCTGATAGTTGTTTTGCTTACGTAGGCTGAAAACTGCTTCCCAAACTTTCAATTGGCGCCACAATACCAGCTGCTGGCGGCCAAGTTGCTGTTGATTGTCCCGTTCCCGTTGCAGATTCTGCTGTTGCAGGCGGCGCCAATGCAATTTTTGGCTCTGTTTGTAAATAATGGATGTTGTACTGATGTTGTTTTTGTTGCATCTGAATTGGCAGCTGAGTAAATTGTTGTTGTTGTTGTTGTTGTTGCCGTGCATTGACGCCATTGAACTCCTGCAATATTTGAGGTTGTTGACTTGCCAGCTTCACAGGCTCATAAACAAAAAAGTTTGCCTCATATTGTTGTTGTTGTTGTTGTTGTTGTTGTTTTGGGTTTTCCCTCTGAAATGGTAGGCGCTGTGTTTGTAATCGGTTTTGCTCCTGCTGCTGCTGTTGCTGCTCTGTTTGCTGTTGTGGTTGCAGCCAATTTGGCATAGTTTGCTCCAACAATTGCTGCAACAATGGCGCCAGTGCACCGCTATCCTTGATTCCATGCAGTTCCGTTGCTTTAGTAATTTCTATTGCATTTGCTTGATTTGGCATCTGTGTGGCTACACCAACATTGCGATTAGGATGGCCATCGCCAGAAAGTCGGATATGGATTGTGTAAGCAGCACTGCAAGTAAATAGCCACTGAATAGATTGACCTGCTTTTTAGATATATGCCTGTAGACGACCTACTTTGTCACCGGCTGTGCAAACAACTGTGCCCCGACTCCGAGAGTGCTCCAGCCACATAGTAGATGACTGCTCAGCAGCAGCAGTATTTGCCAATTGAAAAACATATTTGGTGGCGAGAACCTAACACTTTGAAGTCAAAATATTTACTAAAACCAAACTACAAAAATTCTCGAGTTATGTGCTTTATATTCGGATCTCTATAAAACTTTTCGGTGCTTATAATAAAATAGGTTTTGCTTTAAATTATCATATTCTTGGTTTTATTTGTCAATAATTTGAATGAGTTAATAAAATATTGTTTGTACATAATTTTACATAAACATATTTGATCATCAATATGCATATTATAATTTTTATGTGTGAACAATCTAATTAGCATATTTTTGTGGTAGGTCTGACACACACAAAAAGGTGCAAGAAATATCATTAAATATAAAGTGGCTAATAATATTGCTAAATAGAATTTAAAACATTTATATTTTAAGGTTACCCAGAGTGGAATTCATTATTAAATCAATTCTGTAAAACTCAATTCTTTGTTATATTTTTCTCTATAAAAAATTTATTGAACTCAGTTAAAAGTTCCGGTTTTGGAGAACCTCTGCCATATTTTTAATGTATTCGAATTCTATGCCTCACCTAAATCTGACACATTTATATACATTTTATATTTTTTTCAATAACTCATCAAATTTAAGCACTAAACAGAGTTTAGAGGAATTCAGTAGCAACATTTCTCGTTTCGATTTGACGTTTTAATATCTTATTTATACCATTTCTTATAGTCAATAATTCGACTGGTTTTTTTAAATCATGTACAAAAATTTAATTTATAATTTGAATAAATTTCATAATCACTGGTCACAAATATTCACAAACTATGCTTCTTTGAAATCTCTGTACTAAGATAATTTAATGTTTAAATGATAAAACAGCAAAGCTTCTATAGAAATCATGATCTCCATTTAAACGGACACTTACTGATACTTTACAGATAAGGCTTGTAATGCGGTATATATGGGTCCTGTGAGTTCAAGGACTTAGGACAACGAGACGTCTGTCAATCTGTTAAAGGGCAATCGCTGATGGGCATCTTTCACACTTTGAATGCATAGCTCTTCGTCATGGTTTGTATGATAGTGTGTGGCAAATGTTTATCCATTAAATTACATACGTTTTGTCGGCCAAACACACACACACACACACACACATACACACAACAACTCGACTCGACCACCGAAGTCATGAAATTTAGTGTTGGCGGCATAATTAGACCATCAATTGCGGAAAACTCATGACAGTCGTGAATGGGCATTTGTGTGTGACGCATAACCACAGAGTTACAGTGCCCACAACCACACACACAAACACACACACACACTTACACACAGATGGGCACACATGGCAATGGGGAATAAAGTAATATAGCCCAAAAGCATAAACTCATCAGCGTCGGAAATGCTGACAACGAGAGCACAATAACAACAATAATAACCACAACAAAACTGGCCAAAAGCTAAAGCGAGTCTGTTAACGTTGGCCCATCGCTTTTTGGCCGACTGTTGCTTACAGCTATAACGTAGGGATAATATCACCAACAACAACAACAACAACAACAACAACTCACTGGCCATTTTGGAGAGCAAAATGCAAAGCACAAATGCTACTTTTGTCGCTCATAAATATTCACTTGAATATATTTTGGGTGGTTGTTGCCGTTGTTGTTGTTCTTCTTATTTTTGGCCAGTTGGCTGTGTGGTCGCTTTCATTTTCAGTTTTTGGCCAAAAGGCGCAAAAGTGTGAAAATGTCGAGCATTTTTATGACTATTTTTTGTGACTGCTAACAGCCAGCGGACTGTGAAAGTTAAGCACATAAATTACATGGGAATTTCGCACTGGTCCAATAAGTCGACCAAGTTAGAGCGAGAGAGATAGATAGAGAGAGTGAGTGGGGGGGGGGGAGTGGAATGTAGAATGAGAGAGAAATTAAAAGCACATTGCCCGGGAAAAACACTTCCGACGCGTCGTATGTGAAGAGTGCTCTTTTTAGTTAAATTACACGCTCTAATCCACAACTTTTGAGTGGGCTGCACAAAAATGAAAACCAAACTCGACACCACCAAATAAAGTCTAACATAAAAGGCGACATTTCGTAAAGGCGCCGGAGGGCCACCAAACAGAAAACCACAGCAGACAAGCAGACAGCGCCAAGGACCTAAGCTCAACAAAAACAACAGCAACAACAACAGCAACAACAACAGCAATAACAACAGAGACACACATACAAACGCAAGGAAAACAGCTTAAAGTATGCAAGGCATAATTCATGCTGATGGAACTGTATGCATGTACATAAGGATGGTGAGTGAGCGCTGCCCGCCCCCTCCGTTACGTACGCCCCAACCACAGCACGACCACCCGCTAGTCGGTCGGTCTGACTGGCTGCGTCTCTGCCCCGAAAGCCTGAAAATCATATGCATCACGTGATTAAACGCGTCATGCATGAAAATGTAAAATATTGCGCTCGAGAGTGCGAGACATAGAAAGAGAGGAAAGAGAGAACGAGCCCGGGCAGGCGGCCACACGGAGTCAACGACTGACAAGAGAGCGAATGAAACCAAAAAAAAAATAAATAAATACAAAATAGAAAGAGTAAAGAGTAAAGAATAAAAAAAATTAGACATTGCACGTCATGTTTACTTGACTTGACGGGCAAAGCCGATGCAAAAACAAAAACAAATACAAAAACCAAAAAAAAACAACAAACAAAAAAAAAGTAGCTCCTTCCCAACAACAACAACAAAGTGCTTCAGTTACAAATTTCCACAATTTTTTCTCATTTAAATGGAGAAATTGTGCGCTGACTGCCACTGACTGAGATGAATCTGGGCAGCACGTGCTGAGACATCAGCCATCATGCCATGAGCTGGGCCAAAATAGAAGGAGTACCTTCAAGCCATGCTCAGCAGTTTGTGGCTTAAATGCAACTAAATAAGCATTGAAAATAATAATAATGTCCCTCGTTAAAGGTCAAAATGAAGGTATAAAAACAGACTGCATATAGAAAATATTATGTTCATTAGTAAAAAGATTTATATATGCAGTTAACATTTTTTTTAATGTTTTTACTTCGACTAACTTAGCAAATTTAACAACTTAAGTAGAAAAGTTTTAAGTATTTTTATTGCTTCGTGCAATTTTAAATCTAATCTGTTTTCAAGAAAATGCACTCATTTGAATTAATATTAATTATAGCATTTTGTATTCTCTTAGACAAATATGCTTAAATGTAATAATTTATGCATGCATAGGGAATTTTAAGTGTTTTATTTGAAATGGCAACTTTACCAATTTAGGTTCTCACATTAACACGAATATGCAGCATAAGTCACTTAGAACCACTTTTACTGCCACACATAATCACTTTATATATATATATATTATATGGATATATTTATGTCTCTCTCTGTGTGTGCGTGACGCGTGACGTCACCACTCGCTGAAAACTTTTTGTATACTTTGTGCAAAATTTATTAATGCATTTTGTATATGTCATTCAAAGGCACACACAGTGAAATTATGTCAGGCAAGCCAGCTAAAAGTTTAAGTTTAACTACTTTCCTATGAGTTTTTCGTAATGCAGCCGAGGCTAAAAAAAATATAAGAATATATTCAAGAGAGAGAAACCCCCAATGAGATACCCTTCAGTCAGGAAGAATACTTACAAAGAAAAGTAATTTGACTTTATAATTTATGTTATATATTTATAATATCAGCTTAAAATGTTGTATTTTAAAATGTATATTATATTTCGATGTATAGCATCGCATGTGCATTATATATTTGGTATGCCCTTTTTAAAAGCACTTTAAATATAGAGACAAGGAGAGAGATGTGGTTTTACCAGAGAGAGAAATGAAATGGTAACTTTCTTCATTTTGTGTATGCACACTTTGTCGCAGTTGCCTTCGTTGCCATTGCTGCATTTAGTTTTAGTTGATTATTTTTTTTTTTTTATCACTTTTTACTCTTAGTTCTCGTCCACATTTAGTGTTTTATGGCTGCGCTGCAGCCTAGAAATGTGACAAATTCTAGTGTCTCTCTGGCTTAAATGATAAATGCTGTTGGCCACGTTTAGAGCCTGACACACTTTTAGTTTCTTTTAGCATAGCTTCTTTTATTTTTTTTATTTTTTATTTTTTTGTGTCGCAGCGCAGTGCGGCTAAAGCCAAATTATAGTGGACACGTGCCACATGCAACCCAAAGTGAAGAGAGGATAGAGAGTGTATTAAAGAGGCAGGCTAAAAAAAGAAATGAAAACAGCTTAGCATACTGCCAACTTGAAGCTCTTCATTAGCCGCTCCATTGAAATTTTGTAATGCATTTGAGCTGACAACTTAAAGCCAAAAATAAATAAATACATGTCATGTAAAGAAGAAAAAAAAAAAAAGAAGAGAAAGATACAGAAACAGAAAGAGAAACAACAAATCGGCAAAGTTTTTGCAACAGCAAATCAGCGAAAGCGCCAACAAACTATTAAAAACTTTACAACAAGAGAGAAAAAGTTGCAGACAGAGCCTAGGAACTTGGATATGGACTTGGATATGGACTTGGATTTGGATTTGGCTTTGGACTTAGATTTGGCTGCTGCATATCTGACGAATGCCAAAAAAGCAAAAGTTTTGCCTTCCGGCTGCAAGTGGACGTCGAGACGCATTTGTATACACAATGTTTGTGCTGATTGCAGCGCAGCAAATAGCTTCTGATTTCACAAATCAAAAGTTTCTTGTGCGTCGCACGTGATTTATGCCTGCAGTCCTTCTCGCTCCACCCGTGTTGCACAACGAGTCCTGCAACTCCAGACACGGGCTGTCCAGCGCAGACCGGCGACATGCACGAACGCTCGCTTGCGGCACTAAAAACTTGCAACCAACATTGTTTGCTTGGTCACCTAATTCTCAGCGCACACTCAGAAAAAAATGATGGCCTAGTTACATCAAAAATACCAACAAGTCAACTTTTAATAGAGCAACTTTTACTTATACAAATTAATAAAATTCAAAGGCATTTTTTTGAGTATTCTTTTTTTTTTAAATATACTAAACAGTTTTTCTGTTTATTTAGATGACCTACTAAAAACCATTATTCATATTTTCATCAGACCAGACTGCAAAAAATAAATAAGAGTATAAAAGTTGCTAAAAGTATGAAATACTCTTTATAAATTTGGACACATAATATGAGATAATTTCTTGTATATAAATATAAACTATTAAATTAAATTATTAAATATTTTTTCCAAGTGTAGTTTTTCTACTTTCTACTTCTACTTGAAGGGGGAATAGGTTTCTACACAAAACTTCTAATGAATATGGGAATGCTCGAAATACTTGCATCTAATTGCCAAACACTTGAAACTAGCTGTTTTTCTACCAAAAAGTAAACGCAAAGTTGCTGGTAATGAAAATAAGATTGCACACCTTATGGCGTTGCAGCTGCAGGTGCTGCAAGTGCTGCAAGTGCTGTTGCCTCAAATGCGTTCGCTAAGCGTCTGTTAGCCATAAATAACATCAAATAATAGCCAAGCCGCAGAGCAGCTAATAAAGTGCCACAACAAGCTCAAGGGAGTTTATGGCTGGATTCACGGGGGAGGAGAGGTGGAGATGATGTAGGAGGGTTAAGTTTCGCGTGGCAAATGCCAAAAAGTTTTGGTGCTGCGCTGCTTTCGCTTACAGCAATTAACAAGCAACAATAACAACAGAAAACAACACGAACATGTTATTGCAGGCTTTAGCAGGTGTACGCGGTCTTACCACGAAAATCTAGGCTAATTAGTTGCACTTAAGTGCAGCAGGGGGGAAGCTGGACATTTTAGCCGTCATTTTGGTTGCCACCACCAGCGCACGCTGCATGTTGCGTCATTAATTTTTTTTGTCTTGCAACCACAAATGGTAAACATACTTTCTGGGCCAAGTGAGCCTTAGTTGTGATCTGTTTTGCCAAGTTTTAGCCATCAAGAAAAGCTGGTTTTAAATGCGTTACTTTAACTTTGGCCAAAAATTATGTTCTTATTTTTAGTGATCAGGCTTAAAAGACTTTGCTGGTCAGTGAAGTACATATCTTAACTCAAGGAACTAGGAATTGGGCATTTGAGAGATTACTGCAGAAACGGATCTTAACTTTTTCAGGAAAAGCTTAATTTGGAATTCCCTCGCTGATAATAAATTACAACTCAAATAAATCACAGAATTATTATAATACCTTTCTGTTAATGACATTATTGTTAAGCATTATAATTTGGTATAATCATATAATTTAATTTGGGACAACCTTAAAATAATTTCAACTCTTTGAGTTCGATGTGGCCACCGTCCTTTTCCCATCGCTCGGACTTTTCTTTAAAATTTTCCAATTAATTTATAAATAGCCATTTACTTTTAGCTATACATTATAAAATTAAGGATTGATTGCTTTGACATTTTAACCCAATTAAAAAAAAGGTGATATTTATAATTATTTTAAAAATCTATCATAGATTCAGAAACCTAGAATTAAAAAAAAAAAAAAAATTGCCAACAATTTTGTGGATGGCGAAAATTGTTAGCAGACCGCAAAACATGCGAGCAATAAACCAACTTTGTTGCAGTCACACACACAAACACATGCACACACCCACACACACACACATACACGCACAGTTACGCACACAGATACAGGCAGTGAAATATGCTTGGCACGCCCGTCTGCCCCTCTCTCCGACAGTTGCCTGTCGCATCATCGAAGCGTAAATGAGACATTTGCGACGCTTGTTTAATTAAAATAAATTTTAATTTAATCAAAAGTTGTCTCTACATAAAAACAACAGCAAACAACAGAAGCAACAACAACAACAGCAGAACTACAAAAACAACACAAAACAACAACAATAACCAACAACACAGGCTGGCACTTAACATTAAAATTGTTGGCATAGTTTTAGGTTGCTTCTTCGGCACATTCCTGACAGCTGACAGATCCTTTGTCTATCTTTTATATATATATATATATATATATATATATATATGTATATATGTGTATATAGTTTTGTGGCACACGCGTGCCGCAAATAATTATTTAATCGTCGTCTATTGTCAACGTGTCAATTATGCAGTTATCTAGCATTGGGCGTGCCACTTAATTAAATTCTAAAAATTACGTTTGACTAATTGTTAGTTGCAAACAAATTATTCTTTACTAGACTTAACTTTTACGAAATTTAATTTAATAGTTTTAAGCATTATTGTTTTACGAGACAGACATGCAAAAGCGACTAATAATGCTTATCAGGAATATAAATTAAGCTTACAATGACTTAGTCTCAATGGAACTGTCTCTCTATCTCTCTCTCTCTCTCTCTCTCCTTAACTCTCTGTCTCTCTCCTTAACTCTCCCTCCCTTCCTTAAATTTAATTTTCCCTACTAACATTTCCCATTTACACATTTAATTTGCTTTAATTTTAAACTACTTATATTCTACAATTTTTGGCCTGTCTGGCAGATAAACAACTAAATATTCGAATTATTTCATAAAATTAACGTTGAATTGATTTTAATTTTAAATTTTATATTCACTCTAAACTCTTGAAACTATGAGATATAAAATTAGATAGCAGAGGATAGCAAACTTTCTGTTTTATCGCTACTTTTTATGCATGTCAAAAATCTCTCTTAAAATCTCTGCGCACATTGAAATGCAATAAAAGCACAAGTACAATTGTCACACGAATGTACACATATACATATATGTATATACATACATATATATATATATGTATATATATATATGAGTTCTCTCTTTGTTCGAAGTGCGGAATGAAGCAATTCAATTAAACTGCTTGCTTAAAAGAAAAGTTTGTAATTTAATTTGGCCCCGTTTCGACACACAACGAGAAAAGTTCGTTTGTTCTGTTCTGTTCAGTTCTGTTCTGGCATTGTTTACATTTATTTTGTGACAGGGAGCGAGCTTTTTATTAGATTGTGAAAGCGAAAATATAAAAAGCCAAGCTAGCGGTGGCGCCACGAGCAGCAGCAACAGCAGCTCACATCTCAGAGCCAATTGGCAAACATAAATGCAATTTGAATCGTGTGGGCAACAAATGTTATTACAATTAAAAGAGAATGCAACAGAAACAACAAAAAACCCTCAGCTCAGCGGGTCCATGAAAAATGCATATTTGGGTTTAACCGAAAAATAAATAATACCAACAGCATCCAGCCCCAATATGTGGCAACACAATTTTATTTTTGCATGCCAGAGTGCTGAGCCGAAAAGTATGCACCAATAAATTTCAGCACGTTGCGCCCTCCCTTTGCCCATTTGTGTGTTTTATTTGGCGTCACCAAAAGCGACCCACTAAATAAAAAAGCAAAGTAATAAAAACAAAAAATAAATAAATTGTGGCACAACTAAAAACACTTGGCCTGCCAATTTTCTATCAATCTCGTTGGGCAAAGCGATGTGGAGCGGGTAGAGGGGAAATGCAGTGTATTCAAAATGTTTGCAATTGGGCTTTTGTATGGCTTAAATGCCTGCCACTTTGATGACTGTGGCGCGGTGTCACTTAACGTTCTTGCCCCAAGCCACAACCACGAAATTGAATACGAAACGGCGACTTTTTATTGCCAACAGTATTCTTTTCATTTGTCGCAGAATAAAAGTTACTTTACGACCAGGCCAATATTGTAGTTGTATAGATTTTATTCGTTAACAGCCTGGTCAACTGGTACTGGGCTTAAACTGTACACCATGGATTGCAAACACAAAGAGCCACTTGGCTCAGATATGACGTCGGTTTGTGTTATGCTGCACCTGCATTTTATTGCTGTCATCTGCAACGTTGCATCATTGACAGCAATCCAAGTTTAGATTCATTTTTCAATTGCATTTTGCATTTTACGATTGTCGTTTAACTTTCTTGTTGCACACAATTTATGCTAAATATATTTTTTTGCTAATGGGTATATTATTCTAAAAGCTTATTCAACCACATTTTTAAATTTTTGGCATTTCAAATATCCATTTAGATATTGAAGTACATCTGTATCCTAACCAAATCCATTCCAAGTAATTTACTTGCAATTCTTCCTGTTGAAGAAAGAATTCGATTTTACAGTTTAAATCAAAGTTACTACGACAATTTTATGAAATTTAAAGCAATTTATTAAAGTATGTTTTGTACGCATAAATTTAAGTTACATTATATTTTTTTAGTTTTACGTATTTATTTTCACATATTTAATAGACTGTTTTGAAAACAAAGTATCTTAAAGTCTGGCATAATTTATAGGTTTTTATGTGCTTTATGATAAATATCAATTTTGATTTGCTTGACAGCAAAACAAGTTTGCTCTGCTCTGGATGCAACCGGGCGTGGCAAGAAGTTCTGTTAACTTAAGTTGTTGCTACGAAGCCTAAGGAATGCAATAGGCAACTGAAACCGAAGCTGCTTTTGAGTAATATACAAAAACCATGATAAGGTTCAACGCTTGAATGCAACCGTTTCAAGATGTTTCAGGTTGATAATATTATCAACAACTTTGCGAATACTTTTACACATCATGCAAACATTTGTTTTATGATTAAATTATTTCTCTGGACACTTAAGTTTCAACAAACAACTAAAACTGATTTAAAAAAGCTTTGGTGACTTTAAATGTTATACATTTTTATATAAGCATGATATAACAAGATATGCTAAAACCGCAAGTCTCATAAGACGATTGTAGTCCAGCCACAATTATATCAAATTTCTTGTCGGGACAAAACAGGTAAGTATATTTAATTTCAGAAAGTGTGACTACAAAATACCTTAAGTATTTTAAAATTAATTACTTAATTTTCAATTATATATATATGTTAATAATCGTTGTGTCCGATCTACAAATATAGAGAAATTTTATATTTTTATTTATATTCCACAGACTCCACAGATTAACAGATTTTTCAATACTTTCATTAATTTCCATGTTACTCTTTATAAAACCTTTTTATTTTGTAATTTCCCATGTTTTTAAAATAAAAATTTTGGTTTGATTAGGTTTTTTTTCAGGGTTTCCCAATCCATGCAATGAGTTTTGATTTTGTTAAACGCAAATATTTTATATACCTTAATTAATTTTATTTTTTTATTTTAAATTTAATTACTCATTTTTAATTGCATTTAATTGAATAAGTACTTTTTTTTCATTTATAATAAAATGTGGAAAGATTTAATTTAATAAATAAATATTTACCTACTCCTAACTTAAAGCATTTTAAATTACAGGGTATTTTAAGCAGAGTAACTGCAACATACCCGCTGCAAGAGACCCGCTTTGAGTGCAACGCTCCGATAGAAATTCAGGGCGATCGGATTTAAAGTGCATCACAATATGACAGCAGTAAATTGCGAATAATTAAATGCGATAACTGCAAGTCCACAAAGTCAATCGCAACGAATGAGCAAAGCAAAGCCGAAAGAGCTGCCACAATTAAGAGGCAATTGCAGCTGCCGGCGACAGAAAACAGTTTCCTAGAGATCAGTTTGCGGCAAGCACACGAAGCTGACGCATCACTTCCATAGCGAGTGATATTTGCAATTTTACTATATACAAATTTATCAGTTTTGGTCGACATGGAGAAGTTCTATTGGCGCAACAAGGTGGCCGTCATCACTGGCGCTTCGATGGGCATTGGAGCGAGCACAGCGATTGCATTGGCCAATGCCGGCATGGTTGTAGTGGGCCTCGCCAGACGTGCCGAGCTCATCGAGGTAAGCAGTCAATTCGAGTCTTAAAAAGGGTCTTACGTATTGCCAATGCAGGCACTCAACGCTCAAGTTACTGGCGAGGGTAAGATCTTCGGGCGTCAATGTGATCTCACCGATGATGAGCAGCTGATCAGCAGCTTTCTCTGGATTCGGGAGCGTTTCCACTGCATTCATGTGCTCATCTGCAATGCAGGCATATTGAAAGCCAACTTTCTAAGTGGTAAAATCGATTAGTGCATATAGAAAAGTAACCAAGTTAACCCAAGTCAATCCCTTAGAATCACCCACTAAGGATTTTAAGGAACTGTTCGATTTGAATGTGGTCGCCACGGCAAGCTGTTTAAGGGAAACCCTGAAACAGATGGCGGCCAGCAAATTGCGCTGCCACATTGTGGTACTTAACAGGTAAATATAAATCATATTTATTTTATTCGATTTTTAATTAATTTTATTTATTTCCATTGCATTTTTGGTAAAAACTATTTTTACATTGCTCCTTTTTCTTTAAGAAAATAATTATTAACGATGCCGTTTTAGAGCAATTGTTAAAACTAAATTTGGATACTAAACACATTATTCTTATTGCAAAATTCAAATTGAATCGATGTACGTCAATATTTTATAGTGTTAATGTAAATTGAAATTATTTGAACGGAATTGTCAGCCGGCTTGTTGAGCCTGTAAATTAGGTTTTGATAGTTAAGTAGGCTATTGAAATGCCGCAATCTCACAAAACCAATAGACTTGACTAAACAATAAATTTGCTTACAAATTGGCCTGACTGAATTAGAGCATTAGCACAATTAGAAAGAGAGAGAGAGAGAGAGAGAGAGAGAGAAAGTGAGTGAGAGGTAAAGTTTGTTATCATTTTGTAAGTGATGTTTGTGCAGCTAAAATATCAAAATTGGGGCTAGGCTCATATTGGTGGTCAGCACATCAGCACAATGCACTCACACACAAGTGATTTGCATATGCATTTGCTTTATAGCAGCTGCTTGCAATGGACAAACAACTGACGGAATGTTGCCTTGAGTGCCAAAATATTTGCCAAAATTATGTGCTTACGTCTGCTCGTGTATGGGACCCCTAATGAAAGTGCAAATAGTGCGACTGCCAGTGTTGTTCAATGCATGCATTTTTCATCATATTCACTTTGGCATCGAGTGCATTTCTGTGTGTGTGTGTGCGTGTGTGTGTGCGTGAGGACAAACCATTTGCACGTTATTTAAATTAAATTAAAAGCCATCGCACAAACAACGCATTTATTGATATTTAAATGTTGAAACTCCCGCATTGTTGCTGTTGTTGTTTTTGTTGTTGTTGTTGTTGTTGTTGTTGTTGCTGTTGTTTTGTGGTTGTTGTGTGCATTAAAAGCTTTGCATTTGCACGGCCAAAGTGTTTGCACAAACAGCAACAAGAACTCAATTATTCAACATAATTAAGTATTTTGCATTGCACAACATCCCACAATCATACACACACTGCCACACACACACACACGCATACATCCATTTGTGTGTTGTTGATTTCATTAATACCAATGCGCAACGCATTTAAAATCAAAATGTTGCGCATTA
Organism: Drosophila longiperda; assembly: GCA_035042125.1. Lineage (NCBI taxonomy): Eukaryota > Metazoa > Arthropoda > Insecta > Diptera > Drosophilidae > Drosophila > Drosophila longiperda. Next base: position 897,730 of record JAWNLV010000010.1, read on the forward strand.
ATTCGCATCGTTTGATTCGCGCTTTGGCTTTAATTGAAAATTGCATTGATTTCGTTTTAATGCAAATTACTTGTGAAAGCAAACAAAGGCACACACACCCACAATTTAGTATTGCACACAATTAAAGATATGTGTATATTAAATAATTGCGTATACGCAATGTGCAACAAACTGCCAAAATTAACATTTACAGCAAACTCTGTCAAGCAATTCAATCTGAATATTATGTAAATTATTGCACTGAATTTACTCAAAGCGAAAGCAGCTCGTTGCAATCAAATGACTAAAGTGTAATTATTTATATTGTATGTGTATTAAATATGCCTATTCATACACAATTACACTGTGCAGCTAGGTTGAAACATAAATATTGGAGACCAATTTATTGCAAATTATATTTCGACAATTTCTTATAATTGCCGAACTTTGTTTGATTGCTCGTTATTAAATAACATAAATTTGTCCGCCTTCGTCAATTGAAGCATGTCTAAATAGCAAAATAACAACGAAACATATCTAAATTTTGCATAAGTGAATAAAGCCTTAATTATTAATAAAAATTATTTTTTCCGAGAGAACATAAGATTCAATTATTACAATCAAATTTACAACTGTCTCAGCTATTTATCTTTTTGTTACATTTCACATTTTGCCATTGCACAGTGTAATTTATTAAGGTAAATGATAGATTTTATGGCTATTTGCATAGGACAATTTGCATATACTCTACATGAATTCGAAGACACAAATCAATAACAATAATTCATATGAATAATTAATAAGAGTAAGTGAAAATCTTTTGTGGAGCAGAGCGTTTGAATCGTTTGCATACGAATTTAATTAAACAATTTTAATGAGCAACGAAAGCTGCAGAAAGTAAGCATATCGAGAATGCCAACTGTAATCAAATACAGTTCAGCAAATGTGAAAAACAGAAATCTGTGAAAATGCAAGGCAACAGAAGGCAACTGGCGAGATGCAACGTTAATTAATGAGAAAAATCATATATAATTCGGCTAGCGACGTTAACAAACAATAAAAATGCGACAGAAGATGGCTCAGATGCGTGAAAGGGGCGTTGCCAATGTACGGACCTTTGGGTGTGGCAATGCACAATTCATAGGGATTTCGTTTAATGTCAATGCAATAATATTACGACTTCATTAATTAAAAGTGCTAGAGGAAGTGCTCAGAGGATACCTCCATACTGCGACGAACCGCTGTTTGCACTTAATGCGCGCCATCCAACCCTCAACTGGCAACCGCCTCAGACGCACTGTCAAATTAAAAGAAGTTTACGCAATGTTTGCATAAAATGCACAACGACAGTTCAGTTCGCTGCTCTGCGGAGGATGAGGTCCTGTCCACCTGTCTGGCGAGGAGCAGCGCATGTTTTTTTTCACACGCAGCAAACGCAACGACAGATGTTGACCATCATCTTTTTTCTTTATTCTTTTTTTTTTTTTTTGTTTGCCTCGTTTGCTGTTATTTTTTGAGTGGGCTTACATTGCGTAGCAACATTGACTGACTTTATTTATTTACCCAACCTCATGCGTACTTTACCCACTCCACCCCATCTCCACCCACTTTTCTTCTCACTTAGCGTGCTTGGACATCGCATACCGGAAGTGCCGGTGCCCTTATTCAGCGTTTATCCGGCCACGAAGCATGCAATTACAGCACTTTGCCAGACGGTGCGCCAGGAAATACATTTTCTGAAATTAAATATTAAATTAACGGTAAGTTAAATGCAATGCATACATTTCACCCAAGTGTGGGATTGCTGGTCTGGTTGGGGATCCACATCCCGCGAAATACAAACAATTGTGACGCGACTTCTTTTTTTCATTTTTTGTGTTTTTGACCCTCATTGCAGAGCATCTGTCCCGGCCTGGTGGACACAGATTTTCTCAATGTTTACTCACCGGCTGTCGATGAATTGCCCAAACTGCAGGCAGACGATGTGGCCAAGGCAGTTCTCTATGCCCTTGACACGCCCGATGGAGTACAGGTAGAAGATATTATTTTGCAGAAGATGCGAACCTTTGACTAAACTACATCAAACATCAAAAGCATTTTAAATGTAAAAAATGTTTTACTTTCTATTTTCATGTATTCTATTTTGTATCCTACGAAAATAAAAATATATTTTCAGAATTTTTCTTAAGATATCTACATACTTAGTAAAACTTAATTGTGTTCAATACGATAGCATGTTTTGAACAGAAAATATGTTAAACAAAAGTCAAGGTTGGTTTAAACATGTTGTTTTGCGCGCTCTTCAAAAGTGCTGTAAACTGCTGTAAAGTGAAACACGAAAGATCCACTAGTTCCGCTGTGCGTTCATTGATGAACAGATGCGAACTTTTGCTTTATATTACTTTGTTAACTCTTAAACATATCGATACCTGAGCACATACGTAAATATCGATAGATTCAATTTCTAATAAAACAGAACAGATAGATTATAAATTACCACAGTAGGATTTTACCAATCGGATATAACAGCACTGCTCTACTACCAAATGACCTGGCAAGTTGCGTTTTTAAACATATTTGCAGCACGCTGTTAATAACATCACGATAGACTGTAAAGTTTTAAACTATAAATATATCGAACAAGATGAACGACAAACATTCGTTCAGTTTAGTGAGTCGTTCGATTGAACTTATTCCGAACGATTCGATACAACGTGTGCAGAAAAAGTAATAAATAATAATAATTAATTAATATAAGAAACGAAAAAAGTGAATTTTATGCATCTATACACAGTGTTTCACACAATGCAATTCGCCCACCAACAAGCTGTAAACCGTTATACATAGCAGCGTGCAATTCAAATACACAAAAAGGGCCAAACAGAAATGTGTGTGTGTCCACGTAGTGCAAAATCAGATTGTCATGTCTGCTGTTTTTATCTCAGATCAAAATTAACACTAACCCCCCAATAAATGGTGCGCCAAGGGTGCGGCTAGATGTCAAACTTAAGTCAATATGATTGTTTGTGTGGCGCATAGTGTGCATAGTGCCTAGCGCAGCTCCAAAGTGCAACATTATGAAACGCGACTAAATTTTATGAAAATATCAAAAGTGTTATGCGTGTAAACCACGTACACTAACACGCACACAAATGCCGTACTCACACACACACGCATACACATGCATAGAAAGAAAGTGTTGTTTGACAATAAATTAATAACTGGTTTATAACCTCATTACATGCGCTCAAAAAAGAACTTGACTTCCTTTACAAATTGTTATTGATGCCAAGGCTATTTGGTCCGTTGACAAAATTGATTATCAATAACAAAACAGAGCCGCGCGTTGTGTGAACATTGAACTTGTTACACAAATTCTCATTTCCTTTTCTCGTGGCTATCTCTCCCTCTATCTCATTGTTTTTTTTTCTTCTGTTTGTCTCTCTACAGCAAAGCCCCGCACTCTTTTTCCCCCTACACACACAGACAGACAGGCACAGAGACGCAACCAGCCTTTGCTATTTGATATTGACGCCCGCAGGAAATAAAGCACAGCACAAGCCAAGATGTTCATTTGGGATTGGTTTACGGGCGTTCTTGGATACTTAGGTAAAATGGGATCTGACATTGCTCACTATGAGCAGCACAATTCTTGAGTGTTTGCCAACAATAGCCAAAAGAGGAAGACGCAAAACAACAAAAGAAAATGAAATATTTCCGTCTGTTCAGAAACTTTTAAATTTTTAATTAATGACGATTTTTAGTGAAGTCGAAACTGACCTCAAAACATTTGGCATTGACTACTGGCAAACGCTGCGAGTCGAGCGATTATTTTCTTTTAAATTTGTATTGATGATTATTTTATAATATTTTATACTAATCGCTTTTGCAGGTCTATGGAAAAAATCCGGCAAACTATTGTTCCTTGGCTTGGATAATGCTGGTAAAACCACATTATTGCATATGCTCAAAGATGATAAGCTAGCACAGCATGTGCCAACACTGCATCCAAGTGAGTAAAAGCGATTTATGTTGCATTCAAATATCTGGTACATTCATGTTAATTAACAATTCTTACATTAGCATCCGAGGAGCTGTCCATCGGTAATATGCGTTTCACTACATTCGACTTGGGTGGACACACTCAGGGTAAGTGTTGCGGAAACGCTTAAAATACTCAATAATCTGTGCTCTGTGCGTTGCACTCTTATTAAATCATAAATATTGCTCATGCCAAAACGTGCTGGTCTTCATCTAAATATAGCGCTCAAAAGCACAAAGAAAACAAAACGAACAGCAAAAAACTAACGACAATCAGCGTAAAATAAAGCACAGGGGGTCACCCATACAACATACGACACACCACACTCATACTCATCAAATGCCAGCCACTTGCAATGAAAACACGTTGTAATTTTTGTCATTTGCTGCCTTTACTCTTCAATGTGAAAGCAGCAACCACATTTGCAGTGGTTATGGATGTGTAAACATATTAAAATACTAATTAATTTCTTTTCATAAGATAACACATATGAATAACTCAAATATTTATATTTGGGTCGTAAATTAACAATTACATTTTGCTAAGCTGATATAGTCAATTGGTAGCTCAAACAACAACTCAAACTGCTATTAAATTTTGGGTGCTTTGTTCAACTGATTACCACTGTGCATAGAATAAATGCGCTGTGTATTGAAAAGCAACAGAGAAGGACGTAACTGCACAAGATCAGCAACAAGTTAAAACGCACACATTAATAACAAGTTTATATATATATGTGTAGGAATAGGCTAGTTTATATGAAAATATATTTAATTATAAGCGTGAGATTGCGGAAAACTGTCTACTTTTGTATATACATTTATTAGCATGCGGTATGCATGAATTGTATTAGTATGCATGTAGACATATGTGTGTAAGTTTTTGTATTGATAACAGAGCTCACGTAATTATGATATGCATCGAAAAAAAAATAGCACAAGTAGCTTTGTCAGCGTTTTGCTCAACTTCCGAGCAAATCAGAGCAGTGTTAGACTTTTGAGTGAGCAACGTCATTGTCATAATATCAAAGTCATTTCTGATAACAAAGAGGCGTAGTTAATTTGTGTAATTTGGCTGTTTAGATAAGTTTCTTATAGTCTTTTGTTGATTGTTGATAAATAAGCTAACTGATGCGTATTTGCAGCACGTCGTGTGTGGAAGGATTACTTCCCAGCTGTGGACGCAATCGTCTTCTTGATAGACGCCTGGGACCGCGGTCGCTTCCAGGAGAGCAAAAACGAACTGGATTCACTGCTCACAGATGAGGCGCTCTCCAACTGCCCCGTGCTCATATTGGGCAACAAAATTGATAAGCCCGGTGCGGCCAGTGAGGATGAGCTGAGAAATATGTTTGGACTGTATCAGTTAACAACCGGAAAGGTATGTCATTTCTGACATTTTGAACAGTATTTATATTTATTTATTTAATTAATTGTGGCATTTTTGTAATTACAGGGCAAAGTTGCACGCTCCGATTTGCCAGGTCGCCCATTGGAATTGTTCATGTGCTCCGTACTGAAGCGACAGGGTTATGGCGAGGGTTTCCGTTGGTTAGCGCAGTATATTGATTAAGTAATGATTACCACATAACAAACAAAATTCAACAATAACAACAAACCACAACACAGAACTTGGCTAAAACAAATTCAGAATGGACAAACAAAAACAAAACAGAAACCGACAGTAAAGCAAAATGAAGCTGAGAGCGCAATTTCCAATTTATACAAAATGATAAACAATAAAACCTAAATGAAAACAGAACATCAACTTAATAAATATTTTTAAAGCAAAAAAAAGGACACAAAGATAAAAGTGCAAAAATTCTGTAAAACTTCAGCGTAGGCAACAAAAAAAAAACGGGAAAACTTAAGGAACGCGTGGGTAAAGCTTTTAAACAATAATTATGTATGAATAATAAATTTTTAGCAAATTAAAGGTGATTTTTTTTAAGAACATGTGCTTGCTTGTGTTCCGTAAATAAATTTTATTATTTAAACATAACTTGTATGTCAAATTTTTAATTTTGGACTCATGAGCAATTTAATTGATATTTGTGTTGCTACATTTCCTTTTTAGTTGCATAAGAAAAAAAAAATTTATAATAACGCTGATTCAAAATAAAAAGAAAAATTTTTATATAAGAACTTTTAAAAAGCATTTTTAAAGAATATATTCAAAAAAAATCAGTCGGTAGAAGCTTAATTAAAGCAATTTTAATTTGCTATATTCAAGTTTTATGCCTGATAAAGAAATGCAATATCCTATTTTACAAATATATTGAATTTATTTATGTTGCGAAACTACTAATTAACCTTAGCGGATTAACTTGAGATACTTATCAAAATCAATCAAAGTAGATCCTTCTCTGCCAGGGATAATTACAGTTCTTATATTATTTTTACAGCAACTTTAATTACTTGTCTATGTAGAAAAATATTACTATGCATGCACAAAATAAGCAGGATCAGGATTTGCGCTGGGTGCGACTACAAGGACGCATCCGTCGCGGCACTCGGCGACAGAACAACAGTTGACGATGGAACAGCCTGAGCAGGAGCAGGCCGTTCCGTTTGGCTTTGCGCCGGCATCAGGAACGTGTGGAGCCAGTGGCACCGTCGGCGCTGCCACTGCCACTGCCTCCTCCTCCGCCCATGCGTCGCTTCTTCTTCTTCTTAGCGGTGAGACTCTCCTGGCCGCTGTCCGTATTGGAGGCGTCCGCCTCGCTCTCCGACGATGAGGAACTGCTTGACGACGATGATGAGCTGGAATTGCTCGAGCTATCGGAGGCGAAGCCAGTGCTCTCATTAATATTAATACTTTCAGCCATTTGAGCTAACTCGGGACGCTGCTCCCGTAGCACGCGCAGCCATTTGCGCGACAATTTAGGACGACCGCGCACAGTCTTGTGCCAAACGCACGGAAAGTTGGTTATGCTGCTAAAATTCTGCGTAATGGCAATGGTATCATCCAAATTGAGCACCACATGCCACCATCCGCCCGGCACAAAAACCGTCTCGCCGGCACACTGAAGCACCTCGATGGGTTTGTATTCCTGCGGCCACGATGGCAGTTGGGTGCGCGGAAAGATGGTGCTGAACCAGGTGATGGCCTCATCGCGCTGCTTTCCGCCCATTGCGCTCGTCACCTTCAGCAGATCCTTGGGTGTGTTTGTGGGAAACAGGCACCAACGCTTGTGGCCGCGTATCAACGTGTTCCAAGCACTGGTTCCCAACGGATCTATGTGAATACCGGTTCCAGAACGTGACGGGCCCATTACAAACCAGCGATACGGCGGGCGACGCTCTTCGCCACAGTACTTGAAGAGATCATCGCGAAAGTATTTGGGCACCGTATAATCCTCGAGCAGCTTGCGCCGACGATGATGCTCACCGAAGCTGCTATCGAATATGTAGAGCGGACTGTCGTCGCGTGTCCCCTGCATGTACTCCACATAGTATTTCATTTTCATCTTAACGCTGTAGCCTTCGTTATCCTCGCCGCACTTGAACTTCTGGTTGCGATATTTTTTGGCCAAGCGAGACATCGTCCATTTCTCCTGGGCCAGCCAGCCATCGGCGCAGCCAGTTATTATCACCGGTAAATAGGGGCGCTCGAAGCGTTCAATAAACTCATCACATGTTACTGTTGCATTCTCTATCCTCTCCAGGTTGTCCGTAAAGTCCCAGAATGTCTCAAATTTCTCAAAGTATCGCATGGCAACCCACGCGCTCTCCTCGTCCAATTCCGGACGGGCCTTGCGCTTCACATCGCGTGTACGCTTCCTTGATCGCTTTGGCAATTTAAATTCTTCGCTCATGGTTGGAAAGTTAAACAAATTATAGGAAATTGGCAATCAAATAATTTAGTGTCTTTCTGCACGTCGTCTCCTGAGTGAATACCGATGAGTTGCAAATATTGCATCAATTAATCGCTTACGCACAGAGTTGATTATAAGTAATTTTTATGTGCTTACAAATCATATCGATAATATTTACTCGTCTTAACAGCATTTTTCATTTCAATAGTTTTAAAATATGCACTGTAAATTGAACTAAATAAATTTATACTTGACTTGTAATTTTTAATTAATAATAATGTTATAGTTCTTAATATATTTAAAGGTGACAGTAGATTTTCTTCTAAACATTTTCGGCAAATGACCGAAGAAATACCCATTCCCGTTAATTTAGTAGTCTTGCAATTCTATTTACATTCGTCGCCAATGTAAATTCTAATGTCTTAAGAATGAAAGCAATCTTTTTGAATGTTCTCCGACACTTTAATGATTATCGATAGTTTATTACGTTATCGGTAACTTCACTCATGTGACAGGAGCGAAAAGACGGTGTTTGTGTAGAAAAATAATGATAAGCCAATTTGGACAGGGTAAGTTTAGAAGAACAATTCCTCCAAAATCGTATACTAACTATGTAGTCGACTGTTACAGAGCTCTACAAAGTGCCACATCGCATTTTAGACCATCGTGTATTTGTCAACGGCGAAATCGAATCTTTCCTCGACAATTTCGAAGTGAAGCGCAACGATAGCGAAGTCGAGAAGCTTTTTCAGGTCACCGAAATTGTGGGTTCGCTAAAATACGATTTATCCGAACGCTGTGTGGCATTAGGTAACGAAAAGGTCACCCAATTAGAGACCAGTGTTAACGATTTGTTAAGCGGCGTCGAATCGCTTCTAGAACTAGCTAAAGTTGAACGAACTGTAAGTCTTAATATTTGCTATTAATAATATGATTGCTAAATACATATACTCTTTATTTCTCAAACAGCCCAGCGCAAAATTGCAGGAAGCTCGACGTGCACGAGAGCAACGCAAAGCGGAGTTTGTCAGCAACTTGCAGCACGACTATCAACGTTTGGACAATTCATTTCAAGAAAAGGAAGAGGAGATTGCTGAACTCTATTCAGATCTGCAGCTGAAGCTGAATATTACAAAATAAACAACAAATAAACCGTCCTTAACATGCTAAAATCAACAATTGTCGACACTCGAGTGCGTGTGCGACCATCGAAGAAATTGCTGGCGTTGCTGGATGCACAAAAGGAACATTTTGAAAATGTGCCACCTAATGTGGTCAAAGTTCTCAAGGATAACGGTTACAGTCTGCCCACGACTACAAAAGTATTAAAGGAAAGCGAATTAGTCTATAAACGACCCACAATTGATACTAACCTGCTGACAAAACTGACGGCAAATATTCCCGAAGTGCCTCTCCAATCACAGGAAGCAGACGTCGCAAAGGAAGAGAAGGTTGATGACCAAAATGGGCATCTAGTGAAAGGACACTTTTTATATCTAAACGATATACACTGGTTGCGGGATACGTTAGACAAGCTGCGTCAGGAGAATAAAACTAATCTATTCCTTTATGAGCTCCTTGATAGCTGTGAGCTCATCTTGCCGGAAAATGAGCTTAAACCGCGCAATCCTGAGCTGGAGGCACGTTGTGAACGCTTGCGCAATGAGCAACACAATCGTGAGTATCACAAGATGGTTAAGAACGTGGATGCGACCATCAAAAATGTCCCCGAGGATACCATCGCCTATCAATGTAAGTGGCATAGTTATTTCATCTGTCATTCTACTGATTCCTTACTATATTACAGTGAAAAGTCTTAATAAGCAAATCATTGCCGTTGCCCAGTTCATTTTCTCGGTGGCAGCAGGTTTTACATTTGGGTTCTTTGGTGTCAACTTGATGGTTGGCCCACTTCCCTTTGGCTTTCGCATACTGCTGGGCGTCATTGTGGCGCTGATCATAGCACTGGCCGAGATGTACTTCCTAGCTAAGAAGCTGCACGAATATGACGAGGTCCTGGATGCACCCAAACGCAAAAAGCCCGAATCACCAAAAGTGAGCGGGGTGCAGAAACTTAAGCCACATGTGGATTAAAAAGCACTTGAAAATAATTTGTGTTACATTTTTGTTTACAATGTTTTGGTTACATAAATTAGTTTTGATTTTAACAGAAGAAAGGGCTTTGTGGCATAATTTTTGCAGTAATACAATGCACGCACACTTCCTATTCGTAATGGTTTTGGTTGGGGTTCGGGTTGTTCCAGCTGTCATCCAATCCCTCGGTTCCACTGCCCCGGCCAAGCAGTGCCATCAAATAGACGAACATGATAAAGGCCAAAATGCCGCTGAGTACCAGAAACCAGGTGCGACGCCAAGGCGGACGCGACGATGGTGCATAGAAGCGACGCGTCCAACGCGAGAAAAGCTCAGCCGGTGTGCGGCGCTGGTATTTATTATCATCACGATCCGTGCCACCAATGGGCGACTGGCGTGGCAACAACGGACGACGACTGCTGGTGCCTAAAAAAAACACAATTCAATTACAACAAAAATACAGAAATCAATATCACTGACTGCTACCATGTAAGTCGCCCGAGCTGGGCGGATTAAATGCATCCATTAGCAAAACAGAATGTGGACTGGACAGGCTGTCAACGCCTCCATTCGGTTTCATACGCTCACGTTCGCCAGCGGAATGATGATGCACTTTGGTAATATTGGTAACTGCCGCCTGGCTACCAGCAGCTTTCGTCTTCAAGCTATTGTTTTGTTCATCCGTTAGCTGACAAAGCAAAATTAAATTAAAACAATTTAATCGCGAGTATCAAATATGTGTTTTACCAAAGCAAGGCCCAGTCCGTTGCGACCCCAGTTCACTTCAGCCAGATAGTTTTTGAGTACATCGGCCACCGGAGAGACCAGATTTGAGGTGGGAAATATTTCCACGCTGCAACTGGGGCATTGATGACCACTGGGCGCTGTGTTGGCAGGCAAACCGGCTTGACGTGCATTCAAGCAGTCCCAGTGATATACATCTGGAGTATGAAAATCAATGTTAAGGTGGTGCCTCTTGGTATAATTCATATACTTTATTTACGATAGCAGACGAGGCGGACGCATTCGCCTTGTTCCAGAGTTGTGCCGCACAGCGTACAATTAGATATATAGTCGCTATCACGTAGCCATTGCAGATACGATTGCACTATGCACTAAAAAGAAAACCTGATTAATAAACCAGAATTTACGAATTCATTTTGAATTACCTTTGGATGGCTCTGGACCATGCAGTGCTCACAGACATTAACTCGATGCTCAAAGCAGAATTGGTTTGTTACCAATCGCTTTGGACACTTGCAAAGACCCATTGCCTTACTTTGTTTAATTCGCTTTTGTTAATTGGCGGCACTAATAATTATCGCATATTTCGTGTGGGTATGTATTAATTTCGGTTTTTGTGCTCTTCTTTTGTAGGAGTTTTTCGTCGAGACAATCACAATATCGTCAGCCACGTATTTATACTGATTGCAGCGCATAAGAAAAATTATTATCGGCCTTGCGATTAATCGATAAGTCATTTCTGTCGTGGGAAAGCATCAATTTTAAATTGCTTAAACTGTAATGGTAGCTTTGTACATATTTTTATAGTTTGTTAATATATAATTTATAAGCTGTAAGTTAAAAACCTTAGAAAATACAACATTTATTTAAATATATATCATTTATTTTTAATCTAACCAATCTTTCATATATTGACAACTAATAGCAGTTACATCGCCGCAATTGGAGCAATTCTTGATCACAGGGCATATGCCACAAGGCATTTGAACCAATCCAGGTGCTGGGAGGGGTAAGTTTACCGCACGATAAACGTATGTTCCATCAGATTGTAGAATACGTTCTGCGTTGCCATCATAGACGACGGTTTTCAGTATGGTCTCCAAATCATCTTGATCCAAATTGACTTTGCTTATACCTAGGTCTGAAATAAATTTGTGCACCTCTTTCACAGTGCAACAGGACATCTGCTTGAAGGCCAATGGACCATCGCGTTTTTTCTCGGCACCCTCACGCTTCATTTGCAAAAATCGCAGGCATTGCTGATTGAGAACATCCACGAACTCGACCTCAAAGTCCTGATCCTGATACCAGGCGCCGCCTGTCACAGACCGATCTGCCTCCATATTGTACAGCATATAGACCTTCTTTTTGCTAGCCTAATTTGCACAGATAACAAAATGTATTAATTGAAAATCTGCTATGGTTTGAACACAATATTTACATTCACAGATTTAACGGCCTTGATGAGTTTCTTAGTTTCCAAGTTCTTGAGAATTTTGTTTAATTGCGTCATGTTCAAATTGGATTTGATGCGTATATCACGTATCCAGATTCCTGTGTTGCCGCCCTCTTCCACAATACTGTAGACGATTTTCTCTTCGTTATCTGCATCCTTGGGCAGGGCACTTTTCTTTTGCGGATCTTTGGCACGATAAATCAGTTTCTCCCCCTTTTTCAACACCTCAATGCCGCCCATTTTCAACAGAACATTAAGACCCTCAACCCGCGAGGCCGCGGGCACATCAGAGAGTGCTTTAGTCAGATCATCATTTGTTGCCCCACCGGGAACTCCCTGGATTACTGCAAGAAGCAGCTCAGCAATTTCGGCGGCTGCCATTCTGTGATCTGCAATTTAAAAATTCAAATATATTCACACGCACAACTCTGGCAAAGAGGAGCAGATGTAAAAGTGTGGCTTTCGACTGTTAAACGACAGTTAACGTAAACACGAGAATGGTTTTGTTTTTAATACACAAAATTTACATGTGGCTCCAACATAGTTACATTAACTTAGCGCATTTACGATACTAACAATGTTACAAACACACGACTCAGATGATGAAGCGGATTTCAAGGCCGTTAACACAACAAATCTGCAGCGAATACAGGAAAAAGTAGCTAAGGTATGACAGAAGCGTACTTAAGAAGAAAACCGAACTATTTGCCTGCTTGCCTGCACTGCATCTGTAAAATGTGTTCTTCAAACTGTTAAGTGTGGAGTACTTCTATAAATTGTCTGTTAGCTAAAACCAGCTGTCTTAGCACTGACTAAGGAATATGCAAGCAATCAAAAAATTTTATTCTTTACAGATCAATTATTCCGATGGAGTCGTCGATGGACGGGAAAATGTATTTCAGTTGAGCTTTGATAAGGGATATACCGATGGTTTAAGGACTGGAATAGAGATAGCGAAGTTTAAGGCATTCTACGAAGCATTAAATGACACTAATGTTGATGGTAATTTGACAAGAGAAAAATTTGTCTACCAGGAGATGAAAATGGCAGCTGCTACAGATAAAACGCACTTTAAATATTTGGAATATCTAAGTGAACCTTTAGCGATTGTTTCCGAAAAACAAAAGGTATATATAGACGAGACAATGGAAAATTTGGCCGAAGCACTGCAGACAACTACAAATTTATTCAGATCATAAGTGAAATGTTTTAATTATTAACCTGGTTTTTAATGCGTGTTTCTGTGATTAGGAATTACAATATGTGTTAACTGAAAACTTGATTCACTTATAAATAGAGTCCCTCCGGCGTGCCCTCCTTCTTACGGTACAATACGCTTTCCTTTGACTTTTTGAAGTCCTCATTGGTGACTTTCATGCGACGCTCCCGGAGTGCCATCAGACCCGCCTCGGTGCAAATGGCCTTGATGTCAGCTCCCGATAGATCATCCTTGGCCATAATCAGCTCATTCAGATTCACATCTGCGGCGAGAGTCATACGCGATGTGTGTATTGTGAAGATGCGTCGCTTTGTCTTCTCATCAGGCAGTGGAAACTCGATTTTACGATCGATACGTCCCGGACGTATTAGCGCCGGATCGAGTGTCTCAATGCGATTCGTTGCCATGATGACTTTGACATCGCCACGCGAGTCGAAACCATCTAGCTGATTGAGCAGCTCTAACATAGTGCGCTGAATTTCACGCTCACCACCAGAATTGGAATCGTAACGCTTGGTGCCCACAGCGTCAATCTCGTCAATAAACACAATGGACGGGGCATGCTCCTCGGCCACACGGAACAGTTCTCGCACTAGTTTGGGGCCATCGCCCAAATACTTCTGTATAAGTTCGGAGCCGACGACACGCAAGAAAGTCGCAGAGGTTTGATTGGCGACGGCCTTGGCGAGAAGGGTCTTCCCTGTGCCGGGAGGACCGTAGAGAATGACACCTTTTGGTGGCTTGATACCCATTTCCTCGTAGTATTCGGGATGCGTTAGGGGAAGCTCAACCGATTCTTTGATCTCTTGAATTTGTGTGTCCAGGCCACCAATGTCAGCGTAGGTTTCTTGTGGTGCCTTCTCCAGCTTCATGACCGTGACCATTGGATCTGTGTCGTCGCTGAGAACACCGACCACAGCGTGAACCTTGTGATTCAAGAGTACAGAGCAACCAGGCTCCAGTTGATCTTTGTCGACAAATGACAGAATGCTAACGTAGTGCTCGGAACCTACAGAAGTCGACACAATTGCATGATTGTCATCGATTATCTCTTCCAAGTTGCCCACAGACATGGGAGTGCCTCGCAAGTCATCAACCTTGGATCGTTCCTCCTCGTTCTTCTCGTCTTGCGGCTTGAGGCGCTCCTGGTTGCGTATGAACTCGTCCTCCATCATTAGATAATCCTTAATCCGTTCCAATTTTAGCAGCTTAAGGCGACAGCGTGTATGGGGCGTCACTTGGGGCAGCTTCATAGCCGCGTCTGGTCCCTTTGCGCGTCGCTTCTTTTTGCCAACGCGAGTTGGAATTGGTGGCTCGTATTTCTTCTTTTTGTCTTTGTCATCCTTCTTATCTCCAGATCCTCCCTGTGCCGATTGGTTTTGGCCCTGCAAAGCACACAATAGTATCAAAGGCAACAAAGCACAACAATTTGTTTTAGCAATTTACCATTTCGCGATTTTAGTTTGATATTTCCAGACAGAAATGAATTTATTTAGTCGGCAACACAAACAGATTTTTACCAGTCATAACCAACGTGAAGTTGGCTGTGGCTGCATGTCAGTGTGTACACATTGTTTAAAGCAGGGTTGCTATATAAATTGAAATTTCTACTTTTTTTATTTATTGTTTAAATTAATTACTATATTCACTATTAATTTTTTTGCTATTAATATTAAATTAATATTTTATGACATATTTTCATTATTTAATTTTAAATTCCAATACGAACATAATTTTTTTTTTAAAGATGATATAAATGTGGCTAGGACTCGTCGAAGGGCATTGATTTTGCATTGCTGCAGTTTTAACATGGCATCACATTTAACATAGCATTATATTACAGAAACTCAATTAAACTCAACATATTCACCATGCTGATAAGGACAATGCAAGCGGTAGATCAATGTAAGTTACATTGTAAATAAAACTAGAAAACGTTGACAAGCTGCAAATAAGTTATCTCTTTTAAAGACTTTACAAAAATCATAGGAGCTGCAAAACATTTACATTTATTTATAATCAGCATTTTGTTACACGTTTGTGTGCAGAAACACACACACATACATGTAAGTTGTTATTGTTCTTGTTGGTTGTACCTGCGCTAAGCCAGCCTGTATTTTCTTTCTGTTAGTTGCTTACAGGTGCCAAAAGAAGCAGACTGTGGATTATTCCAGCACCAGCGAAGTTAACCAAATAACGCAATTTTTATTTCAATCTGTAACTCGTTTGCTCGATTTAAATAATGTTATTTGAAATTATTTATTTCTTCGTCGCAATTTTATTAATAGTGATCGGAACGTCTTATATTTTAATCATTGTTAACTGCAAGCGAAAAGCAATTGTGGAAACGATACTTTTGAACGGCGAAAAAGTGATATGTGAATTTGCTCAAGCACCTAGTCCACATCCTTGGCCCATAATTGGAAACTTGGATATAATTGGGCGTTTCGCCAATCCCTTCAAGGGATTTGAAACCTTGGCCGAGAAATATGGCAGCATTTACTCCTTGAGTTTTGGCCACACACGCTGCTTGGTTGTCAATAATTTGGAATTGATACGCGAGGTTCTCAACAAGAATGGCAAATTTTTTGGTGGCCGCCCGGATTTCCTGCGTTATCACAAACTATTTGGGGGCGATCGCAATAATTCTCTGGCCCTGTGCGATTGGTCGCATCTACAACAAAAACGTCGAAATTTAGCGCGTCGGCATTGCTCCCCGCGTGAATCGTCATCATATTTCACAAAAATGTCTTGCATTGGTTGTGATGAGATCGGCATTTTAATGGAACGACTGCAAAATGTAATTGTGTCTGGTCAACCAATCGATCTGAAGCATATTTTAAACGCAGCATGTGCAAATATGTTTAGCCAGTATATGTGTTCTATTCGTTTTGATTATGAAGACAATGAATTTCAACAAATCGTTCAATTTTTCGATGAAATTTTTTGGGAAATTAACCAAGGACATCCACTGGATTTCTTACCATGGCTTTCACCTTTCTACAAAAAGCACACGACGCGCATCGCATATTGGTCAACAACAATACGCAAATTTATTCTGGAACGTATTATTGATCAACGACAATTAAATATCGATGTGGACGAACCCGACACCGACTTCACGGATGCCCTCTTGAAGAGTTTAATAGAGAACGAGAATATGTGCCGTAATACAATAATATTCATGCTGGAAGACTTTATTGGTGGCCATTCTGCGGTTGGGAATCTAATAATGCTCGCTTTAGCCTATATTGCCAAGGACCCAGTAATAGCAAGAAATATTCAAAATGAAATTGATGCAATATCGGGCAATGGTAAGCGGTTTATTGCATTGGAAGACATGGAGGATATGTCCTATACCATGGCAATAATATACGAAGTTCTGCGCTACTCCTCGTCTCCGATAGTACCTCATGTAGCCTCCGAGGATTGTGTTGTTTCTGGATACGGCGTAACTAAGGGCACAATTGTGTTTTTAAATAATTATGTGCTTAATATGAGCAAAGAATATTGGAGAAATCCCGATCAGTTTTGTCCAGAACGATTTTTGGAAGAAAAATGCAAAAATAATTCAAAAAAGACTGCAGAGAAGAGAATCTCAGAAGGTTCTGGTTCAGGTATAGACATTAAAACTGATACAGGCAACAACGAAATTGGTCAACCACTCAAGTTTCAATTGAAAAAAAATCTTTCCCATTTCTTACCTTTTAGTATAGGAAAACGTACCTGCATTGGACAGAATTTGGTCCGGGGTTTTGGATTTATTTTGTTATCTAATATTTTACTGCGTTATAATGTAAGCAGTCCCGATTTAACACATATGCATATTAATCCTGCCAGCTTAGCTCTACCTGCCAAATGTTTCGAGCTTATATTGACTACAAGAAAATAACTTACAACAACTAAATATAAGTAAAATAAAATGTTCTCTAGAAAATTATTACTTTAACGAAAAATAAAAATGTTTTATTAAGAATTATGAACACTTTAATTTAGGATTTTACAAACATATTGTTTTATAACTTTTAGGACAACGCCAAAGATTAGTCCTTTGCCAGAGGGATAACAGATGTCTGTGTCCGTATCCAGCTGCTCAGCTGTTGGCAGATAGGAGTGCGGATCGGTGCAAGCAACCAGAATTGTGGGCAGCAGTGGCAATATCTAAGCCAGAAGGGCAGCCTTGAGGACATGATGAGGTGGTCTCTCCATGCCAACCACTGTCACATGTCGCTGAAACTGCAGGACGGCAATGATCAG
Organism: Drosophila longiperda; assembly: GCA_035042125.1. NCBI lineage: Eukaryota > Metazoa > Arthropoda > Insecta > Diptera > Drosophilidae > Drosophila > Drosophila longiperda. The sequence continues at coordinate 915,338 of JAWNLV010000010.1, forward strand.
CATCCAGGTAAATAGAACAAGAGTCGAGTACTGCATCGTAGCTCCAAGTATAACACAACGATTGTCATCTCTGTGATCAATGAGTTTCTCCGAGAGGTCGTTCATATTGACGAAAACGAAAAGAATCATTTGCAGTGCCATCGCCAAACAGAGATTAAGGAGCACCTTGGTGGATGCCTGACTGTGCCACTTCCAAAATACAGCTGCAGTTATAAAGATTCCCAGCACACCGAGCAGCGAGATACTGCAGCCCACGATGGAGATGATGTCCAGGTCGCGATCATTGAGTGGGCTAATTAGGTCCTCCTTATCCATGTCGGTGCTACGATAACTTCGATCCACCAGGAACGAGAGCTGAGTCAAGTGTCAAATCTGACAGACGATAACCGGATTCCTTAACATATCCGAATCGGAGCTCGCCGTGATGTTATCACTCAACCAGGTCTGATAGTTCCAGTAGCCACAACCACTGCCCGTCTTATTAAGAAAGTCTTCCGGTTGCTGATGATTCTCGTTGAGCAGCAAAAAGGGCAGCGGTTGAGGCAAAACTTTACGTGAAAATTAACGAGAATTAAGTATAATTTATTCATATATATATATGGACGGCCTCACCCTTAAATTCCGGAATGGTTATGGATAGCACTTTGCTGCATGGTCGCCGACTGCGCTCCTGAGAAGTCTCCACAAAAAATCCATCATGGGCGTAGACCTTGAGTATCAGATACGAGGCACCTTTTTCTTTAAGTTCGTTCCACAGTGAATCTGGCAGATATGTGGCTACCTCCAGATTCGATTCATTACTCAATTTCGCCAAGCTCTCGTTGCCATATAGGAAGCGGTAATGCATGCCGCTAGGGGAAGTTTTTCGATCTGGGCTGGCTGTTGAATAAATGCCTATGCCACTTATACCTTTGCAAGAGGGATTCACATAGAATACGCTCAGATTGCTGCTCACCACGACCTGCACACCAAGGTTCGCATAGTTGAGGATTTCCACACCGTTTTGAGTTGAATCACTTTCACCACTTGTCGGACTATAAACTATTTTGCCACAGCTTTCACTGGGCACAAACTGCTCAGGCAATGCATCCATATATTTCTCAAATTGGCTTAGCAGTGAATTGGTCGCATTGAGTTGAGCTGAGAGACGCAACACCTGAGTATCGCTGGACATGATTTTGCTGCAAATGCTGACCAAATCGGAGCCCACTGCTGCATCTCTTTCCTGCTCCATCAGCTCACCGATTACCTGACTGGCTACATGGACATCAGCTGGCAGCATAGATCTACCGGGCTGTCTGAGAATAGTGCTCATGGTAGCCGTCGTCTGCCGGAGTTCCTGTGTGTTGTTTGTGCCCCTTCTCCCATCCAGTAAGTCGCAATGGAGAGTGTTCAGCTCCACGGTAAAAGAGAGCGGTCTGAATCTTCGCATGCACACAACTTGCTTCCATTCATCAATGTGTTCAAAATGGGCTTGATTACATTTCATCTCACACTTTCTGGTCACTGGCAAACCATTCCGAAGGAGGCACACATCGTTCAGCGTGGAATGTTCACCAATCCGTGCCCGCTTCCATCTGTTGACGTGTTCACTTATATCATGTTCCCGTACCAGATATTTATGGACAAACGCCTTCGGCTCGCAGTCGCGTGATTTGCAAATGAGATTTTGAACATTTTTCCGTGCTTCCCCAGTGGATTTATCAATGTAACAATCGTCATTGAATTGCGCAGATGTAATTCGTGTTGACGTTGTCAATGCCAATAGAGTTACAACCAGTAGAAAATTCATAATATATATGAGAGTAAAGTGTAAATTTGAATCGCAATAAATTAATTTGTCACGCGTCCAAATATCACATTCTACTGCCACGCGGTGACACATTCACCGACTGGTTTAATTTTATATTGTTTTACGTTTTATCAACAATATAAAAACTAAAAAAATATCTAACCAGAAGTTCTGACTAATTAGTAAAATTCCCTCAGTCGAACAAAGTTATGTAACTCTTTTAAATGCAATTGTACTGATAAAGTCATATATCTAAATATATATATATTTATATATATATATATATGACACTAATCACATGCATCCCTAGGATACTGCATCTTTTCCAGGATAAGGCGATACAATCTTTACCTGTGTCCCGGGACCCATGTAAGGGTAAGCCTATTGTGAGCCCCGAGTTGGTCAAGCTTGGATCGTACTGCATGGACTACTTTTGAAGTTAATTTTGTCCCATTGGAGAGTAGCGGGAGCTCCATTAAGGCTTCCAAGTCCATTATAGGACAGGTGCGCATTGCTGCAGTCATGCAATCAAAGGCAATTCTTCTTCTTCACGGGGGTCAACCGTGCTCTATCACCCATGCTATCACTCCATAAACAGCAACGGTCTTTCTACCATTAGGTATAGCCATCTGATTATCTTTGGTGATGTACCCTATGACTTCCCGGCTATGCTACGACATGTGTAAAGCTCTCTGGAGCACTTCAATATCGTATGTTGGGTACATGGGTGCCAGAGTTTAACCTACTGTCAAATGTGACGACGAGGTATTTTACCTCCTTGCTTGTCTCTAGTATTTGCTTCATCCTCTTTAAATCATATCGTCTAGAAAAGGGGACGATGACCTTTTTAGTACGGTTTAGATTGCGTCCTACCTCCATACACCAGTCACTCGTTATCTTAAACCGCAGCTGGACTATGTCACTAAGTGCCTCTTCAAATTTGCCTTTTGCTATTATTACAATGTCGTCGGCGGTGCCTTGACATTGAATATCTCTGGTGGAAAGTCTTTTAAGTAGGTCATCCACTAACAGACTCCAGAGAAGCGGAGACAATACACCCACCTGGTGACTGTTACTATCTTGCGTTGATGCTGTAACCTGTCTGGACTACAACAATGCAAGTAAAAACGATAATAAGCTGATGGGTCTGGAGGGCTTTGGGTTGGTAATGTTTTTCTTCCCTGCCTTGGGGATGAAGACCACCCGACCATCGATCATTAAGTCCGAGGGCAAGGCTGCTTATTAGCGTTTTCCTAATACGAGTGAAGAGTAAGGCCCGACTCATTTGAAGGAAAACTGGCAATATCCCGTCTATTCCGGGAGATTTATAGGGCTAGAATGTACCAATTGCCCATTTTAATCTCTCCACGGTGACTGTAGACTTGGCACTGACATGTCCAATCGTCAGTCGACGGCCTATACCTACTCCAACTGGAAAATGCGTTTCAAAGAGGAACTCTCACAAGTTCTTCTGACCAGGGACAAAATCATATATTTCACACTACAACTCTTTCTTCTAAAATTTCTTATTTAAATATAGTTAATAATAATAATAAGCTTATTGGGTTTAGTTGAGGTTTAATTCAAATCTAGCCTTTAATTTTTACACATTTCACTCAGCATTGTTTAATTTGTGATTGTTATATAAAAATAATGAGTTAATCATAATATGCGTAATAGTTTTGCTTATATATGAGAGGGTTTTTAAAATGTTCTTTCAGCTTGATAAATAATTGTTATAAATTGTTAAATTACAATAAATGAGTAATACTACATAAATAAATAAATAAATATTTTGTTCGTGGAATCAGTTACTTAATGCGGGAGGTCTTGAACTGCATTTATAAATTCCGTTTCCTGCTGGTTGGACAGATGAGACCCCACCAGGCCTTTCGATTCGCCTCATCTAGTAGAACAAAATAAACGAAGAGCACAAATCCCTGCATTGTTGCCGTGAGACAGAAGAGGTACGAGAAAACGATGCCCGCCCGCATATAGACAAAGATGCCAAAGATCCAGGAGAGTCCAAGCAAAAAGAAGAGAAGCACCGACAGACGAATCTGTTGGTAGACCAAATTGCGCTCTGCTCGAAGAACACTCTTGCCGAGTGAGTGAGAGATGCTGTAGAAGACATGGACAAATATGAGCAGATTTGCAACGCATATCAGTGTCACTGGTAGGACAACGCCAAAGATGAGTCCATTGCCAGAGGGATAACAGATGCCTGTGTCCGTATCCATCTGCACAGCTGTCGGCAGATAGGAGTGTGGATCGATGCAAGCAATTAGAACTGTGGGCAGCAGTGGCAATAACCATGCCAGAAGGGCAGCCTTGAGAACATAATGAGGTGGTCTCTCCATGCCAAACACTTTCACATGTCGCTCAAACTGCAGGACGGCAATGATCAGCATCCAGGTAAATAGAACAAGAGTCGAGTACTGCATCGTAGCTCCAAGTATAACACAACGATTGTCATCTCTGTGATCAATGAGTTTCTCCGAGAGGTCGTTCATATTGACGAAAACGAAAAGAATCATTTGCAGTGCCATCGCCAAACAGAGATTAAGGAGCACCTTGGTGGATGCCTGACTGCGCCACTTCCTAAATACAGCTGCAGTTATAAAGATTCCCAGCACACCAAGCAGCGAGATACTGCAGCCCACGATGGAGATGATGTCCAGGACGCGCTTATTGAGTGGGCTAATTAGATCCTCCTCACCCATATCGGTGCTGAGATAACTTCCACTCACCAGGATCGCGAACGAAGTCAAGTGTAGAGTATGACAGACAATCACCGGACTTAACTTATCCGACCTCGTCGTGATGCTATCACTCAACCAGGTCTGATAGTTCCAGTAGCCACAACCACTGCCCGTCTTATTAAGAAAGTCTTCCGGTTGCTGATGATTCTCGTTGAGCAGCAAAAAGGGCAGCGGTTTAGGCAAAACTTTACGTGAAAATTAACGAGAATTAAGTATATTTTATTCATATATATATATGGACTGCCTCACCCTTAAATTCCGGAATGGTTATGGATAGCACTTTGCTGCATGGTCGCCGACTGCGCTCCTGAGAAGTCTCCACAAAAAATCCATCATGGGCGTAGACCTTTAGTATCAGATACGAGGCACCTTTTTCTTTAAGTTCGTTCCACAGTGAATCTGGCAGATATGTGGCTACCTCCAGATTCGATTCATTACTCAATTTCGCCAAGCTCTCGTTGCCATATAGGAAGCGGTAATGCATGCCGCTAGGGGAAGTTTTTCGATCTGGGCTGGCTGTTGAATAAATGCCTATGCCACTTATACCTTTGCAAGAGGGATTCACATAGAATACGCTCAGATTGCTGCTCATCACGACCTGCACACCAAGGTTCGCATAGTTGAGAATTTCCACACCGTTTTGAGTTGAATCACTTTCACCACTTGTCGGACTATAAACTATTTTGCCACAGCTTTCACTGGGCACAAACTGCTCAGGCAATGCATCCATATATTTCTCAAATTGGCTTAGCAGTGAATTGGTCGCATTGAGTTGAGCTGAGAGACGCAACACCTGAGTATCGCTGGACATGATTTTGCTGCAAATGCTGACCAAATCGGAGCCCACTGCTGCATCTATTTCCTGCTCCATCAGCTCACCGATTACCTGACTGGCCAAATAAACATCAGCTGGCAGCATGGATCTACCGGGCTGTCTGAGAATAGTGCTCATGGTAGCCGTCGTCTGCCGGAGTTCCTGTGTGTTGTTTGTGCCCCTTCTCCCATCCAGTAAGTCGCAATGGAGAGTGTTCAGCTCCACGGTAAAAGAGAGCGGTCTGAATCTTCGCATGCACACAACTTGCTTCCATTCATCAATGTGTTCAAAATGGGCTTGATTACATTTCATCTCACACTTTCTGGTCACTGGCAAACCATTCCGAAGGAGGCACACATCGTTCAGCGTGGAATGTTCACCAATCCGTGCCCGCTTCCATCTGTTGACGTGTTCACTTATATCATGTTCCCGTACCAGATATTTATGGACAAACGCCTTCGGCTCGCAGTCGCGTGATTTGCAAATGAGATTTTGAACATTTTTCCGTGCTTCCCCAGTGGATTTATCAATGTAACAATCGTCATTGAATTGCGCAGATGTAATTCGTGTTGACGTTGTCAATGCCAATAGAGTTACAACCAGTAGAAAATTCATAATATATCAGAGTGAAGTGTAAATTTTAAACGCAATAAATTAATTTATCCTGCGTCCGACTCTCTTCGAATATCACATTCTACTGCCACGCGGTGACACATTCACCGAGCTGTCGACCGGTTTCTTATGTTTAATCAAGCAATGCAAAGAGATTTGAGCTAATTTCGTCTTATCAACAATAAAAAAAACTAAATAAATATCTAACCACAAGTTCTGACTAATTAGTAAAATTCCCTCAGTCGAACAAAGTTATGTAACTCTTTTAAATGCAATTGTACTGATAAAGTCATATATCTAAATATATATATATTTATATATATATATATATGACACTAATCACATGCATCCCTAGGATACTGCATCTTTTCCTGGATAAGGCGATACAATCTTTACCTGTGTCCCGGGACCCATTTAAGGGAGAGCCTATTGTGAGCCCCGAGTTGGTCAAGCTTGGATCGTACTGCATGGACTACTTTTGAAGTTAATTTTGTCCCATTGGAGAGTAGCGGGAGCTCCATTAAGGCTTTCAAGTCCATTATAGGACAGGTGCGCATTGCTGCAGTCATGCAATCAAAGGCCATTCTTCTTCTTCACGGGGGTCAACCGTGCTCTATCACCCCATGCTATCACTCCATAAACAGCATAGGTCTTTCTACCATTAGGTATAGCCATCTGATTATCTTTGGTGATGTACCCTATGACTTCCCGGCTATGCTACGAAATGTGTAAAGCGCTCTGGAGCACTTCAATATCGTATGTTGGGTACATGGGTGCCAGAGTTTAACCTACTGTCAAATGTGACGACGAGGTATTTCACCTCCGTGCTTGTCTCTAAAGCCGTATTTGCTTTATCTTCTTTAAATCACATCGTCTAGGAATGGGGACGATGACTGTTTAAGTAGGGTATACGTTGAGCCCAACCTCCATACACCAGTCACTCGTTATCTTTAACCCAAATTGGACTATGTCACAGAGTGTTTCTTCAAATTTGCGCCGTCGGCGTAGCCTTGACATTGAATACCTCTGGAGGAAAGTCTTTTAAGAAGTTCATCTACTAACAGACTCCAAAGCAGCGGAGACAATATACAACCTGGGGCAGCCTTTAGTGGTTAAGACTGTTTCTGTACTATCATACGTTGATGCTGTGGCCTGTCTGGACCGCAGCAATGCAAGTATCCACCTCCTGGTAGTTGGGTCCATGAAACTCCTCGAGAGTGTGGACTTAATCGCATCATGCAAAGTGTTGTAAAAATTATTCTTTATTTAATCATAATATGTGTAAAAGTTTGCTTATATGTGAGAGGGTTTTTAAAAATGTGCTTTCAGCTTGATAAATAATTATTGTTTTATATATAAAACATACTCGTTACAATAGATGAGTAATACTATAATTATGATATATTGTTCGAGACAGCAGTTAGGTTATGGAGGTGGTCATCGACTGCATCTCCTTGGTCCGTTTTTGTACATCCAGTTTCCTGGTGGTTGGCCAGATGAGACCCCACCAGGCCTTCCGATTCGCCTCATCTAGCAGTACAAAATAAACGAAGAGCACAAATCCCTGCATTGTTGCCGTGAGACAGAAGAGATACGAGAAAACAATGCCCGCCTGCATGAAGGCAAAGATGCCAAAGATCCAGGAGAGTCCAAGCAAAAAGAAGAGAAGCACCGACAGACGAATCTGTTGGTAGACCAACTTGCGCTCTGCTCGAAGAACACTCTTGCCGAGTGAGTGGGAGATGCTGTAGAAGACATAGACAAATATGAGCAGATTTGCAACGCATATCAGTGTCACTGGTAGGACAACGCCAAAGATGAGTCCATTGCCAGAGGGATAACAGATGCCTGTGTCCGTATCCATCTGCACAGCTGTCGGTAGATAGGAGTGCGGATCGATGCAAGCAACCAGAATTGTGGGCAGCAGTGGCAATAACCAAGCCAGAAAGGCAGCCTTTAGGATATAATGAGCTGGTCTCTCTATGCCAAGCACTGTCACATATCGCTGAAACTGCAGGACGGCAATGATCAGCATCCAGGTAAATAGAACAAGAGTCGAGTACTGCATCGTAGCTCCAAGTATAACACAACGATTGTCATCTTTGTGATCAATGAGTTTCTCCGAGAGGTCGTCCGTATTGACGAAAACGAAAAGAATCATTTGCAGTGCCATCGCCAGACAGAGATTAAGGAGCACCTTGGTGGAGGCCTGACTGCGCCATTTCCTAAATACAGCTGCAGTTATAAAGATTCCCAGCACACCAAGCAGCGAGATACTGCAGCCCACGATGGAGATGATGTCCAGGACGCGCTCATTGAGTGGGCTAATTAGGTTGTTCTCACCCACATCGGTGCTGCGATAACTTCCACCCACAAGCAACGAGAACGAAGTCAAGTGTAGAGTCTGACATACAATAACCGGATCCCTTAACATATCCGAATCGGAGCTGGTCGTGATGCTATCACTCAACCAGGTCTGATAGTTCCAGTAGCCACAACCACTGCCCGTCTTATTAAGAAAGTCTTCCGGTTGCTGATGATTCTCGTTGAGCAGCAAAAAGGGCAGCGGTTGAGGCAAAACTTTACGTGAAAATTAACGAGAATTAAGTATAATTTATTCATATATATATATGGACGGCCTCACCCTTAAATTCCGGAATGGTTATGGATAGCACTTTGCTGCATGGTCGCCGACTGCGCTCCTGAGAAGTCTCCACAAAAAATCCATCATGGGCGTAGACCTTGAGTATCAGATACGAGGCACCTTTTTCTTTAAGTTCGTTCCACAGTGAATCTGGCAGATATGTGGCTACCTCCAGATTCGATTCATTACTCAATTTCGCCAAGCTCTCGTTGCCATATAGGAAGCGGTAATGCATGCCGCTAGGGGAAGTTTTTCGATCTGGGCTGGCTGTTGAATAAATGCCTATGCCACTTATACCTTTGCAAGAGGGATTCACATAGAATACGCTCAGATTGCTGCTCATCAGGACCTGCACACCAAGGTTCGCATAGTTGAGGATTTCCACACCGTTTTGAGTTGAATCACTTTCACCACTTGTCGGACGATAAACTATTTTGCCACAGCTTTCACTGGGCACAAACTGCTCAGGCAATGCATCCATATATTTCTCAAATTGGCTTAGCAGTGAATTGGTCGCATTGAGTTGAGCTGAGAGACGCAACACCTGAGTATCGCTGGACATGATTTTGCTGCAAATGCTGACCAAATCGGAGCCCACTGCTGCATCTCTTTCCTGCTCCATCAGCTCACCGATTACCTGACTGGCTACATGGACATCAGCTGGCAGCATAGATCTATCGGGCTGTTTGAGAATAGTGCTCATGGTAGCCGTCGTCTGCCGGAGTTCCTGTGTGTTGTTTGTGCGCCTTCTTCCATCCAGTATTTTATCATGGAGATTGTTGAGCTCCGTGGTAAACGAAGGCTCTCTAAATCTTCGCATGCACACAACTGGCTTCCAGTCATCAATGTGTTCCCATTGGGCTCGCATATTTTTCATCTCACACTTTCTGGTCACTGGCAAGCCATTCCGAAGGAGGCACACATCGTTCAGCGTGGAACGTTCATTAATCCTTGCCCGCTTCCAACAGTTGACGTGTTCACTTATATCATGATTCCGTACCAGATATTTATGGACAAACTTCTCCGGCTCGCAGTGGAGTGCATCGTCGTTTAATTGGACAGATGTAATTCGTGTCGACGTTGTCAATACCAATAGAGTTACGGCCAGTAGAAAATTCATAATAAATGACTCAGTAGTCGCAATATTTGAATTTGTCACGCGTCCGACTCTCTTCGAATATCACAATTAACTGCCACGCGGAGACACACTCACCAAGCAGTCGATCGCTGTTTTATGTTATCAATTACGAATGGCTAACAACAAGAGTGGCAGTCAAATTCTCCTGAGCATTAATAATTCTACAAAAGTCGTTGGTGCCATTCTCACTTTATCTGTAGCGATAATACTCGCTGTGAACTTCAAACGTATTCGTGTTTTGATTTGTCATTAGCACAACAGTGCATGAATGAATTGAAATATGTAGAGGAGGTGGCGGCATAGCTTGGGAGCGGCAACCTTAACAAACTTTACAAACAGTGACACCAAATGCTGTTTATGTTTAAACAAGCAAAACAAACTACACGTTCTAATCCACTTTTACTCTTTTTGAGTTAATTTTAAAAATTCACATTTTTATTCATACGTTTATTTTCATGAATGTGAGCAATATTCTTTTACGCATTATCTACAATACAAAAAATTAAAAAAAAAAAAAAAAAAAAAAACATCAATTTTGGACTTATTTTTGCTTTTGTAATCAGTGTGTTCTTTATATGTTTCAAAGACTTACTTATCGACTGCAAAACATATAGCTATTCAAACTACATAATGTATGATTGTATAAGCCCATATCAGCTTATGTTAATTTTTTTTTGATGTATTTTTTTTTTTTTTCAGTTGAATTAGTTTGCAAGCTTAAAATTTCTCAGCATTTGGGCAAGTTTCTATTCGAACTTTAAAGATACGTTGCTAACAAAGCTCGGCGAATCAATTGGGTTTTTTTTTTTTAACATGAAAATTATCATTTTACAAATATGAAATTTGTACTTTTTTTGATAGACAAGAAAATCCACTTTCTTGCGCAAACGTTAAGCTTTATAGGGACAACAGTCGCTTAATAATCTTTATAGCTTCGCTCCATGACACGTTTGGCTCAAGGACATAAAAGCTGCGTGGGCTTTCAGAGTTTTCTATTTGAGCAACTTGTTAACTTGTTGACACGTTTTCAATTATCCAAAGAATTCGCATACTATATCTATCCATCTCCATAATATATGCTGAGTATGAATTTGATTTAGCAACACACACACACACACAACCCACACACTCACAACCCACATACTTTCGCACTCATACATGAATACATTTGGGTGTATGTGTGTGTGTCTGTGCTTTCAATCAAAAGTGTCATATTCATAACTCGACGCTTTTTATATTCACTTTAACTTTACCGCTTTGTTGCAGACGCAGAGCAAAGTGGCTCCTGGCAGACGTGCAAAAGCGATTTATACAATTTTCTTTGGCTTCAGCCACTAAAAATGTTTTCAATATAATATCGAATATGCATTGGAATGAAAAGGGCTTTTAGTATTCACAATTAAGCAACGTATTCCAAAAAAAATTGCCCATGTAAACAAATTTTTTAGATTAAATAGAATAATTGATATTAAATATGAGAATGATATAAGCTATGATATTATAGCATTATTCCGGAAAAATTAGTTATTATGAAAATTTATACCCAAAACGTTACATTTTTTAAATATACTTTGCATACTATACAAATTTAATTTAATTTTATAAGTTGAAATAATTATTGATATATAATAAACAATAATAACATTTTGTACTCGTTTCCAACGATTTTTTCTCGTTTCGAATTTTTTTTATTCCTAAAAAAAGTTCTTTAATTATTAATTCAGCTATACTTAACACCTTTTTCCAGTTGTATTTATGCCAAAAAGTTGTGTCTTTGAGCCTCTGCTTTAACTTGAATATAAATTGAAGGAGAATAACATATATTTCCCATATTAAATTTGTACTTTCATCTATCTAAAAAGCAAAAACATGCTCTTATTACTTATTTATTTTTCGAAATTAGAATTCTCCAACTCTTCATTAATGAAGAGCCGCAAGCTAAGTGCCAATTAGTGGGCTGCAACAAAGGCCAAAAATGGCTAGTGCAAAGCCGGCGAGTAAACAAACTGCCACTCTTTCCAGTTCGGTGGCAAGAAATAAGTGCAAAAGTGCCAAGAGGGCAACCAGTAACAAGTTGGCAGCGAGCTGCCAACAGACTCTCTGCTCATTTTGACTGCTCAAACAAGTAAACGCAGTGCGGCAAAGCAAATCACTCAACAGAACCGCTGCCAGTTGCAATCTCCGGAAGTGGGAGTGGTTGTGGGCGGTCTGGGGTATGGTAGGATGTTGTATAGTTGATGGTTGGTCGCCCGCCAACGAATGTAATAAATGTCCCAGTGCATTGTTGCAACAAGGCCCCTTGACAAGGTTAAATGTTTTGCTGAATGCCAGGTTAAATGTGATTAGGGTTGATTCTCAGTAAGTAGTAACCATTAGAGGTACCCAGTACCCGTAACCATCTCATGACAAGCAAAATAAAGAAAGCCTAACACACAGGTTGGTTTCTGCTATGGTCGGCTGAGATTTAACTGTCATTTCCAGGCAATGCTCCACATCGATATTTAAGCACTTTTAACGACCAGCAAGCAAAGGCCATTTATATTTATATTTGACACACACACATACCCACACATGCACACACATGCACACACATAATATTTGTTCAATAAAAATTGGTAAGTTGCCTCGACTTTTAAGCACTTAAACGCCTCGACGTCCATTAAGATGTTATGGCTCTGCGTGCAAAATGGGCTAAATAAAATGTGCGTGTGTCTTTCAAACAGCGATTGACAAAGCGACATAGACACACACTTACACATAACCACACACACTCACTTGGAAAAACGAGAACCTGATAATAAAAAAATAAAAAAAATAAAACCAAACTCTGCTTCTTAATTTTGCTACACGCCAATGTTTTCTTAGACTCCAAGCGGCGGCTTTAACATAAAAACCACACAAAACCACACGTCAGCAACCACAATTTCTATCTTCTACATTTCTGATTTCCACTCGTCGCTCCTCTACCAACTGTCAATTGCAGCTAAGAACTTTGGCCCCGAAGTTAAATTGAATTCTTTGGTTGGCATCGTTTTAGGTGGTTTTCGTTGTTCACCAGAAAACAGGTAACTGGAATTTAATGAAATTAGGCAAAAAAAAAAGAAAGCAGCTGCTTGTCTAAATTTTGTACTTGTTCCACTCGCAGGGTTATGCAAAGTAAGCACCTAGCCAGCCCCGAAGCAAATGTTTTAAGAGTCTGCATTTACGTGTTTTTTTCTTTTATCAGATTGGTAATTTGTTTCAGGCATACAAAAAATGAAATTGACTTGGTTTGTTATTATACTTGATAAAGATTTGCACAACATTTAAATTCACATCTTTTTTAAAACACAGACTGAAATAAACTTTTTCAATTAATATAATTAATTTTTTTTTTTTTTAACAGCATATCAAATATTTGTCTACTGGTTTATAAAATTGCTTTTATATTATTATAAACATATTACATTTATTATATATATATATATATATATATATATATGAAATTGAATTTTATCTTTTTCAAATTTATAATAATAATTTTCAATTTTTTTTACAAATAACTGATGTGTTTTAATCTACTAAATTGTTTCTTAAATTGCTTCTAATTTGCCTTTCTTCTCTAACTATCTCTCTACCTCCCTCTCTCTCTCTCACTCTCTCTCTCTCTCTCACTCTCTCTCGCTCACTCTCTCTCTCTATCTCTCTCCCTCTCCCTTTGTAACTCTTTGTCTGTATCTATCGCTTTTTCTTTAACGTTCTTTTTCTGCCACCATTTTGCTTAAAATAACAGTAATAGCCAATCTTGAAAAATATTCCACTGTTCGGAACAAATCTAATTGAATTTATTTTGTTAACATAAAGCGGCACCCTGTATATGTTCATATGGTCTTTTAAAATTTTTAGCTGCCTTAATTTCACACAATTTGGATGGCAACAGACATTATTTAGGCACACGCAACGCGAACTTTGACACAGGCGGGGAGAGAAGAGGGCGCCATAAGTGGCATGAAAAACTCAAAGCACACATGTGGCCAGTCAGTCTGCTCCGTTTTTGATTATATATGTATGTGTGTGTGTGTGTATGTGTGTGCTTGTTTTTGGTAGAGTTACGCCAACTTTCTACAGTTTAATTTAATTAGAGAGTCGGTCGACTCTGGCTCTGTTCGCTGTTGCTACCGACACAGCATTTAATTTCATTCGAAAAACAGCTCCGGACCAAAGTCGGCGAAGAGTGGTTACAGTTTGTGACATATGATGTTGTTTGCATAAAGTCTAAACTGGATTAGCTGGCTTCTGATATGTGCAGCTGCAACATTTGCATATTGTGTTGATTTATGAGCTACTCAGCATAAATTTGGATTCAACCTTTCATAAAGAAAGAATTTCTTTTTCATTTCAAAACTGTCTTGTTTTTATCTTGAAAATACAACAGTTGATTGAATCAGCAAGTGCAATTTAGTTTCGTTCATATATCAAACAACTTATGCTGCTGGAAGCCCAATAAGAAAGTTTTCAATTAGAAACTCAGTTATGCGTTCTTCCTGTTGCAATTTCTAAAACAAAGTTCTTAACTTTGGGGAAACAAGTGCTTTGATAATGCTGCAGAAACGAGTTGTATTGGAAAAGCACTTAGTCTCAGACAGAACGAATTAGACATAGATATGTTGCAGCTTAGGTTGGTAAGTTTAATCCCCTGTTGGCGGAAATGGGGGAATGTCCTGTCTAATGGCTAAATAAAACCCAGAGCATGCCAGAATTTATCTGTGAAAACATTTGTGTGGGCTGCACATGCATTTTGTGGCTTGTTTAACGACGCCAAAATAAGTAAAACAAATTACTGAAGTTTGAAACGTGCCATCACGTACAAAAATTCGCAACCTGCTGTGCCTACAAAGCACCAAAACCTCGGACTTTCAGCAGATATAGCACTTTAAAAAAAAGCATAACTTATGCTCAGCAAGTGTTGAAAATTAAGAGTAAAACATGCTTAGAGAATGTACAGATGTAAATTATTTAGTTACAAATTAAGCTATTTGGAATTTTTTTTTTTAATTTTAATCCGATAATTGTATATATATTTTCGTAGATGAATTTAACAATAATTTATTAATAACATTATAATAATATGTTGATTCTAGCTACACAGCAGAGCACTGCGAGCATTTTTTTGCTACAGGCTCTAATATTGCTCTGTTAAAGTTCGTAGCAGAAGCCAAAGTAATAATTCAATTGCTAAATACAAAAATTATTATTAAAAAAAATCCACCTAATGCCTGCTTATTTTTTTCTTTGTTATCTCTTACTAGCAAAACAATCAAATTAAATTTGTAAGTTTTTCTAACACACAGCCAGAAAAATATATAGAAAAAAAATCCCATTTGGTTTTTGTTCATAAGTGTGCATTAATGCGATTAACTACTGTACATCATCTGTATGCCTTTGAATAGACGTGATGTTGAAGTAATTTACATTTGCTTGTTCTGCATGCTACTTTGGTTAATTTAATGCCTTTAGTTAATGTGCAGCATGATTAATTAAACGTCTTCTTTTATTGCGTCCGTTGTCCAATTAAATATCAATAAAACGATACAAATAAAATTACGCATGCGACATGCGTTTCCACTTAAAATTACGGTTTATTATAGTTAGCAGAAACGGCCATTTAAATGAATTTAAGCCATAATTGCAACTTGACAGTAGAGTATTATTAATCCGACTACAATTTGTAAGTTGAATTGTTTTCCTGTTTAAAAGTGAAATGCTGGAAATGGTCAATATTTGTATTTTTAGTTAATTCCGTGCGGTCACATTTTCCGGCACTTAAGAAGCGTGCGCAAAACGAAAACGAATTTATATGGCTCCCAAGGAATATTTGTTGAGATTAAATGCGAAATAAAGCTGAGGGAAATACTTAAGAGGATCGGGCAATCAGTGTTGAACTTTGACTACAAAAAACAGCTGATGCATTTTTTATGTAAAAACATTACGGCTGATTTCATGGAGTGTGTTTGTATTTGTGTTTGTGCATTTTTTTTTTTTATTACTTGTTTGCTTTGCATTTTACGAGCATTTAAACACAATGAAAATGAACCGACGAATGAATCGGAGGGGAGACCCCAATGTAAAGTGAAAACTCATGCGCTCGATTTAATTCGAAGTTTAAAGTTTTCTGTAACTAAAAGTGAATTAACAGATATGCGATGCTTAAATCTCAATTAGTGTTAATCAGCAACACCCTGAACAAATTATAGAGCACTATATAATTAGTTGAGTTAACATTGGCCTGTCAATTTTGTAATGAAAGACGGCAAAAGTAATTGTAACTAAATTAAATACATTATTCAGTTCGTGCGATATTTTATTATTATGTTGAATTGAGCTCGATTGGATGGGGCCAGAAGTTCAGATGCCACAGTAATGCATGAGAAATTGCGCAAATGAGAGAGAATTTGAAATTGGCAAACGGGCCACACACACACCAATTACTTAACAAAATGAAGTAGTTTTGCCAAGTTATAGCAGCACACAATGTATAAATAAGTTTACAGGTCAATATGGCCAAACATGGCTGCACACACACTGCATTATCCTAGGTGCAGCACCACGTACATCGCACAGTTCAGCCTGGTTGAAGTTTTCCATATATAAGCTGGAAATAGAATTTATGTGGCATGTGCAACAGCGGCAGCCACAACCCAAAATTACAACAAGAGCAACAGTATTTGCAACTGTCTTTTGTGCAGCATGCCATGAAAATATTTTGCCAAATTTTATGCAAGTTTTTGGTGAGTACAAAAAATATATGAATAAAGCATAATGCAAATTTTCAAATATGTAAGCATTATTAAGCTTCTCCAAAATGTATTTTGTTCCACTAAGTAAGTTTAGACGATTCAATATAAAGTTTCCCGTACACTATAAATAATCTACTCATTTTATGAAATGCTTAATTATACTCATTAAACTAAGTTCGGCGCTTTATTTTAAGCATTGCATAGTTTGAATTTCATAATGTGAACTCCTGTAAAATGTGTATAAATTCTCAAAAGAAGCTCAAAAAATTCAATAACTATAAAAATACCGGTTGTGTGAAATATGGTTAAGGGTTAATTTGCATGCTAATGGCAAATGTCAAGAAACACTTTTGTTTGGCAGCCATCACTTTCAAATGCCAATCCTTTTATTTACACACCGATGGAGCACATTCCAAAATGTACAACAGATGGTTCATTAATTTCTGAGCTCTCCTTCTGGCCCCCAAGTTATTGGCGTAATGACAATACTTGTACGAAATCAGGGAATGCTTTGGCATCCGACTTGGCCAACATACGCTACAGTTTCCTGCCCCCAAGTCAACTTAATTTTTTAGTCATTTTTCTTCCATTCTGTTTCGCATTTTCCAGTATACAAAATATCCTACAAACATTTCATATTCAAACGGGGCCAACTATTTTGATAGCTCTTTACAAGTGTCTGTCTCTCAACCTATGATTTATGCGTATATAATTTACTTAAATTTAGTTTTAAGAAATAATATATTAAAAGATAGGAGAATATGGTTGTCTGAATTAATACAAAAACCCTGTTACAGGGTATAGCCTTAATAATGGTTCGAGTCAAATATTCTATCTTGTTTTTATGCTGCTTGTGCATATTACTTATACGCCATGCATGCCAATATCTTTTTCTGTACTTTATCTTACTATGTGTTGTTTTTTCTTCTGTTTTTAGACCAAAACAAAAACCACAAAAAAAATTGACTTTTTTGTGCACTGCTCATGTCTGTTTTTTTGTTGCCAGACATTTTAGGGGCAGGCAGCTTCATTTCGGTTCAGTTGCTTGCTAATTTAACTGCATGCCAAAGCAGCAAGTAAATATTGATTTTGCTGTCAGTTTTGGGATGGGGTGAATAAAGAGTAAATATTCGTTTGAGTCTGCAGTTGAGGTTGTTGTGGCTAAAATGATTAAGGATAAAGGCTGAAAGCTGAAAGCGAAACTGTTGAAATTACTGAGATAAATTCCGACTAGCCGCATGCCAGGATCGAATTGAGATTGCGATTTGCGGCATGCCAAGCTGAACAATGTAAAAACCAATTCGTTTTTCATTTGTGCTCCGAGTCAATTGTATAACACACAAACACACGTATAACCCTAGACTCAACACAATTGAACTCTGCTGACAATGCGAATGACAGTTGAATACAAAAGACGCCGCTGTATGCAATGCAGGTGGGAGAATGCGACTCAGCAGGCGGAAACGGAAATGAAAACGGAATTGTTGAACACACTCAAACTGATTGCACACACTCAAAAGCCGCTTAGCTTGGTTTTGCGGCAAGTTTTGCATACCTAATCAACATTTCCCCATTTGTCACGCCCACCGATTTCCGAGCTACCTTTAATTGCCTATGAACATCTCATAGCCACAATTTCCCTTACCCCTTACCTTCCCAGACGAATCCCGATTGAACAAAAAAAAAACAACACATTTCAGCGCAATTGTCGCCGTCACGAAATCGTTTGCTCAGCTGTTTGGTCAATACCTAATTACCAGATTGGCTACAAACATGCACCTGACACGGCCCAAAGGTTAAACTGCAAAATCTGTCACCTCTCGCTGACAATTGACTAACTTTAATATTTACTTGTTTTTTTTTTATTTTTTAATTTATTTATTTGATTTATTATTATTGTTGTATGTTTGTGTTGCCCCTCAAAACATTAAATGTTGCGTGAAAAGCGCGTGAAATCAGATGAATGCCAGAAAATAAAAGTTGGAAAATGTTTGCGAGGTGTTCGCTTTGACAACATCATTTGCACATCTCACTGAACCGCATCAATAATTCAGTCGATAATTTACTATACCCTGTCGACAGACAACATGCAACAAAGTGTACAAGTAACTTTGGCAAATGTTTTTTTTCGTTTCTTCTTTATTGTAAGTTGGCCTAAATCCATAAAGAAAAGTAATTTTTGTTACTTGTATTTATTTATATATAAAAATATTATTAAATTTATTTATAAAATAAATAACACAATTAATATAATTAATTATTAATATATTATTATATATATATATATATATATATATTTATTTTTTTTACTTTCGTTTTCTTCACACCAAGTTGCAGGGTATATTCTCGTCTTGCACCATTTATTTCTTATATTTTTTGGCTTTTCGCTTTCTGGGTTTATATGCGTGTTATAACAGAAAATTGGCCAACATTTTTTTGTTGCCTTTTTACCTTAATGAATAAATCAACAATGTTTTGACCAGCTAGTGCGAAATTTCAATTAATATGCAAATATATACAATGGTAAAAAAAGTAATTTTAGGGATAACAAAAACCAGTTGTGAGATATTTTAATCAAAAACTCTTTAATCAAAGAATATGATAAATTCAAATTTTTTGCCCCTACCTTTTTCTTGGTAGACATGACAAATTAGATAGAATTCTGAACAGCGTCATTTAAATCACAAGTGTCTTGTAAAATAATAAGTTTAAAAAGAATTTTTCTTCGCTGTCTGGCAAAATCTGTTCGTGATGGATTTGACGAATTTATGTGATCACATTACAGAAACAATTATAAACTGATTGTCACAAGTATTTTTATTTTTATTGTATTGTTATATGTACAAGGACGAATTTTAAATGGCTTTTAAATTGTGGTCGTTGGATAAAAGCGACACAAATAGAATTTTACATTTTGCAAGTCATCGACAGTATTCACCAGTGACATCAAATTGACAGCCCTTTGGTAATGGTTTTGGGCATTCGGTAATTGGGCTTTTGTCGCCCAATAAAACTGTCAACTGTAACATTGGCGAATCAAAAGGTTGGTCTTGAAATAAATACTGTCACATTCTCTTGAATTGCCTTCTGCATAGCATTAATGATGAGTCAGCAACCCAACTACCCAAATTAAACAAACTGAAATCCCACAGATAATTTTACGTGTTTAGCATAGTAATTAAATGGGTCCTGATAGGACTTTGGGTGACCGCAAAGTTCCGTATTGAAGACACATTAATTTAAATTGCATTTAACGCCGTGCAACTCAAATAACTTTTAATTAACTTAACGATTTTTAGTTAATTCGATTACAAATCTGGAATATACGACTAGACAAGAATTTGGCTTAAGGAATACTTAATGGGTTTTTGAGCATCAATGTTTTTTTACCTACTCTGCTCAGAAAAGCACAATTAATCTTATTATCTTTTTGTTCTGAAGATATTTTTAGCATGATTTTCGTATTATATTTGGATTTCAAAACATGAAGAAAAATTCTATAGCTTTTAAAAATCGGCTCTCTTTTGATAAAGCAATTTTATGAAACGAAAAATACGAGAATTTTAAAATATTTTAAATATTCTATTCATTTGGAATATTTATTGTTATTTGAAATTCTTGAACCATTAAAATACAAAGCTGAAGAATGTGAACAATTATTTATAAATTACAAATATACAAAAATGTACTTTTGTGATGGCTTTATTGTCAATGAAATAGATTTTCCTTTAAGCCGAATGCTTTCGTGTTTGTTTGGGCAATAATTTATTTTTATTGCACTTATTTTCAATTATTTGAAGTGGCACCCACACACACACATACACACATACATACACACGTACACAAAGTGACAGGCAAGCTTTATTGGGCTAGAAACAATACAAAAGCTTTTTCCCCATTTGAAATCGAATTGGTGACAAATGCTTTGCGGTGGCATAGAAATAGATTTCCATAGTCGTTTATCAGAAACAATAGGCTGTCACTGAGCTGGCTCCCATTGTGAATACCTGAAGCGACAAAGCGATAAGCTGCCTAGCACCGGCACGCCTTCGCCCCTCGGCCACAAGCTGCAAATAGCTTTGTTCAATTTGATCTTGGCATTTTGTAGGGCTCCTTTGTGGTGTCCGCTTTATCTCAGCTTTATGCTGACTACTAAGCAGCTCACATAGGTCATTTTATTGGCGTACGTAAATCTGTATGCATGTGTGTGTGTGTGTGTGTGTCGTGCATATTTAATGTGTTATGCAAATTCTTAAAGGAACCCCAAAATGGCTGTAAAGGTTTGCTTATTTATTTACATTTTGGTGTGTTGTACAAAACACAGTTGACAATACCCAAAAGGAGACAAAAAAAGTTAAGCGAAAGGCAATATTCTCAGCTGCGCATTTTGTTTGCTGCAACAGAGCCACATCTTTATGGGTCCCATTACAAGATAGAAGTATACTTACTGTATATATCAAAAGCGATGGCGACCTTTTCGGCTTAGGCCATTCATTGCGCCTTGATTGGAGTCTCTACTTAAAGACTTGAGCCCATGAATCAAATTGCGCTGTTGGGTTGACAGGCCAGACAGGCATCCCCTTTCCCAAGCCCATCTGCCTTTGGGCTTGTTAGTGGCCTGTTTGATATCAAAGCCGGTTTTTATTATGCAACATAAGGTCTAAGCCAACGGGATGGTTTTGTAATTTAAAATGCTAAAGTGAATTTGCATTGACTCACTTTAAACATTGCCTGCAGCAGTTTTGTTGATATTACAAAAACATTCACTTGCAATTAAATCGAATGTGCAGTGAAAGTTTCAAAACGAGACCAACCATCATCCATTCAACACAAGAAATAGATAGCCTCTAATAAATATAATAAATGTCTCTCCAGTATTTCATATAAAAATCCTTTGCAATCTGCAACATTTATTTAATATTTGTATTCATATGAGGCCATCTTGGCCATTGTTCCAAACTAACAATGCCATTTTTTAACATCTTATAAGTTATATTTTTATTGCAGTCACAATATGCCTTTACTTGCTACTATCTGTTAGGATTTCAATCATGGAAGTACATGTAAATATTTAAATACGTACACAGTTCTGCACTCCAAACTACAAATTTGCATTTCTCTGCTGGCCCATTTTTTTTTGTTGTACACAAAAACAACACGAACCACACACAAAGTAAGTCATGAAATACACAGATATTGACTCTATTCAGCCACTCGAATTTCGTACTTGAAATTAATTGATTTTCCTCTTGCATACTATCAAACACACTCAAATACACACACACACACACACACACACACATACAGATATACATTCAACCATCTGAATATTTAAGCACTAAAAGTTTGCATGCTGAGACATGACAGAGCAGAGCAGAGCAGAGCAGAGCAGAGCAGCAGCAGCAAAACTGGCAAAAGCAAATTGTGCAAAATGCAATTCGAGTTCTTCGATGCTGCATGCAACTGAGATTTTCCATTTTGCTTTTATGCAATAAATTCTATTGACATTGACTCTTCTTACGAGCTGCACACTGTTTGCTATTTTCACAAGCTGTGCACCTGTTCAAAAGCAGACCTCTTCAAAGAGCTTTAACAATTTAATGCAAAAGTTATTGCATATCAAAGACACAAGTTTTTGAAGTAGAAAATTTAGTTTGTTGACAAATACAGAGCTCGTCAAAGAGCTTTAAGAAATGCATTTAGCAGCTGTTGCGTTTATTCGACACAATTTCTTAAAGTAGATTTTGGTTTGGTCTCTGGGAAATTTGCCAACGACTTGCATATTTCTAATAATTTTAAATTAGTAAAGTAAAGCTTCAACTTTTAGTTGCACTTCGTATTTAAATGTTCTGGTGACTGGATGAACTCTTTTCGAGTTATTTTAATCCATTTGTCGCTGCAAATTGCACTCGCCGCTGAGCTCTTGAGCCGTTTACAGGAGCACAAATACCCACAGCATACTTTTCAGTGCTCAGGCATCTTATGCTTTTTTATTGTTGAGTGGCAGCATCGCCGAGTAACGGTAAATTGAAGTAGCAATTGTGTCCGCCGTCGCCAAAGAGAAATAATATAATATATATTATATGGCGTTTTGTCTAACAACTTTGCACTCAACGTAGAATCCAATCAAAACTTGTTGCAAAAAAAAAAAAATATATATATAATAAAATAAATGTCACAAATTTCAAACATAGAACATTGGTTGTAGTTGTAGCATTGTTATGTGTAAAATGCTTTTACGGCTTAAAGCGTACAAAAAGTTTGCTTTACATGTATTCCCCAAATGGATAAGGGGGATAAATATTCGTTCTAACAGATATATATTTTGTACGTGCATCCACAACATGAACTCATAAATATATATTGATTTTCCATTCGCCAATTTCCTTTCATCTGTGACACACACACAGACACACACACACAGACACACACAGACTCAATGACACACGCACAGTAAGTGCTTTCACGTGGAGCATGTAAAATTGAACACAGCGTGAAATGGCAGACAATGGCAAAAATGCGACTGAGTTATGTTTATGAAAAGTTCGTCAAACAAGAAACGCACAAAAAGTACAAGAATAAAAGCAAATTTCTGGCATATGTAAATGCAACACATTATATCGGATTTACCGCAATTTGCGACGCAGTGCTCGCGTCAATGAACCTTATAAATGTTTTTCTGTTAAACAATATACGATTTCTTGCCAGCAAATCTCTTTGGTTTACTTCATTCATGCCACAAATTGCGGTAAGACACGCAAACAAAAATGCAGCAAAACTGCAAAAAAAAAAAATCCTGAAAGAAAACTTTTGGCCCCAAGGCAAACAAACCACAGATGGCGCTGTGTCAGCTGAGAAAGATTGCGCGTAATCAAAATGGGACATGCCCACGACATGAGTTCATTAATTTAACACTCCCCGAAACATGCATTATTTTGCTTCTATTTACATATTATACATGCAGATAATATATGCTTATGTGATGCTTGTGATTATTCACTACGTTCCCTCATGAGTAACGAGCAAACATTGAGCTATATGTGTGTGTGTGTGTGTGTGTGTGAGTGTGAGTGTGTGTGTAGTCATATCTGTGCACAATGAGCCAAAAATTGTGAAAACGCTCACAACAAGTTAAATGTGAGCAAATTTGCCAAGCTAACAAAATGTGCTGCGAGATCTGGCGGACTACCGCCAAATTACTCAGTACACCCTGGAGCCAGTGCAGTGGTTTTCATCTAACTCTAAAATATAATTTAAGCATTCTTCTGTCTTAACTCCAACATAAAAAATGCAGATGGCAATACAAATTAATTTAATTTATTTTGATTATATTTTCGACTTCAAATTACAGGATATCGCTTAGCTGTAATTTTAAATATCCCTTTTGAGTTGAATTTAAAATGAATTTGAAAATTGCGCCAATCAGCATGAATTATGCTGTCACAATTCTACCAAATATAAATCAAACGTTTAGTCTCATTAGGCTAGTCAGTAAATTAGAATTAAGTTCTTAAATCCTTTCATTGAATGCGTTATTTATTTGACTCATATTTAGTATATTGTGCACATGCTGTTGCTCTTACACACTTTATACAAATTGCTAACCGGATTTTGTGGGTGCTCGTCCATGCAATTACAAGTGGCCAAAATAAAAGCCGCCACAAAATGCAGCTGCCAATTTGAGGCTGTTCTTTATAAGCTTTTTATACGCCACACTCTGTGGCCCAATTAAACCATTAGCGGATTTTGCAAAAAAATGGGCTGTGGCCCACAAATTGGGCTAGGGGCCAATTAAAAAAAGCAAGCATTGATTCAAAGGTTTTGGCTTGGGCATTTTGAATACAAATTTCTAATTTCATTAAACCGAAGCAGCTGCAACGGCTTAAAACGGCATTAAAACTTCCGAGCCTAATTGGGAAATACTAACCCAAAAAAAAAAAAACAAAAACATAAAGTTAATATCTTCAAAGGGGATTTTAATGTTTTGATTTGTGACAAAAGACAATGGGGAATTTAGATTCTTGCTGTCTTATTACTTATAAACGGGATTAATTAATTACTGAAAGGCACTTTTCAAACCTTTTGCATATTATTTAAGTACGGCAAGAAAAGCTCTGCTTAAGTATTAAAGTGTTATCTGCCGGTTAATATGAAGAACAATAGAAATAAAGAATATAAATGGAAAATTACGTACATTAAGAAACTTCTTCTTCAAAATCTTATCTAAATCAAAATAATTTTTCATAGTAAAGTGCAAATGATTTACGAATATCTTTCTTAGACATATTTAACCCATTGATTCAATATTAATGGCCTTTTTGTGAAATGTAAATATATTTTGTCAAGACAACAATTTGTTTTTCATTTCGTAAATAAATAAATGTCCATGTAAATCTTTTAGTAAAATTAAAGAAGAATCTTTATCTTAGGCACATCGAAGACTAAATGCACTACAAAAACAACACAGCAAAAACTGACTTTAATTAAATTTAAATAAAAAAAAACAGATTTTTTTAATGAAAGTTATTAATTAGATGATAGACCTTTTTATTTTAAAAGTTTCGGAAATTTTTTCTTAATATTTTGGTATGCTAAAATTACAATAACTATTCAATTAGTGCTGCAAATAAAGAAGATTTCTTGTGTGATCTCTCAAAGGTCTCTTTTAACGCGTTATCAACTTAACTATTTTAATATAATACAAGCAGCAAGAGTATAAATAGCAATAAATTAAATAAAGTGCAAATGGGTTGCGCATTATCTTATTCATGAGATGCAACTAAGTCTGTGGAAGGGGATTTAATTTAAATTCTAAAACAGGTACTCAGCAGGAAGCAATGCGAAAAAAGACCGAATGTTAGCCACTTTTTTAGCAGTTGGGGACCCTTTCGGCATTTAATTTCGAAATAATTAGGGCCAACTGAAATGAATTAAGGCACGTGCTGTTCTTAAGAAATTGCTTTTTCTCCCGTTTCATCCGACACTTGAGTCGCCTTTGCCTTCTTTGACCTTTTCTGCATCTTTTTTTTTTTATTTTTTTTCTACTCTTTTCTTTTTGTGCTGCTTATGTATTTTGCTTAATTTATTCGTGCCTTTTTGAATTTATTCTGTTTTTTGTTACTATGGTTTGTGTAAAGCGAACAGACGAACATAAACAAAACGCATAACAGAGCCCTTTACATGTTGCATGTGGCACAACGAGTAGAGACAATACTTGGCTGCACCAACTATTTTCACATCTGCATCACATTTTGTTGTTGTTGTTGCTTAAATGCCGTGCAGGTCCTTTAAACATGTTCAACTCGTGCCGGGGCGCTTTTGTTGGTCGTTCACACAATGTGAACAGCCGGCGGAAAAGTTTGCAATTAGCTTGTCAGCAAATTGGGGCAGTATACGCGGCGTATGCGTAATATGCATGCGCCACGTAGCCTGTTGAAACTCATTTGGATCTGCTTGCTGCAGACAATTCTAAAGCCGCAAGAGCAACGCTGATATCTTCATCAACGCCACGAAAAACCCCCGTCACAAACCACAAAGCCCCAAATAAAATTTGGACAGTGGACTCACCTCCCGCCCCTCCCTACTGTAATAGGCGTGGCTACTGCGGTTATGTGGAGCTTCAATAAATACCCCACAATAGTAGAGCTTCAAACCTGACAAAATCGTTGCTCGAAATACTCATTTTTTCTTGCTTTCTTGTTCATAATAAATGGTTTGTCTTTCTTGCTTGTGACACAGGCATTAAGGCTTTCTTTTTTTAGGAGACCCAAATTCTGAGTTTTTACAACTTTCATCTTTGCCTAAAAATTTTGTAACAGCAAAAATATTGACTAAACATTTTTTTCGCTGACATAAGGCTTTAGGGATTTTATTTAAACAGACTTTAATTTATTTGAGAAACTTATTAATATTATTGTCTATAATTATTTTTTATAATGACTTTGATTTTAACACTTTTTAAAATACATTTTTGTTATTAGAAACGAAGGAAAACAGTTGCAAAAAAGGAGCTGGACAGCGCCGAACCGGATGTCTTTTGGGTGCAAGCAAAATCCAAAAATAGGCTTAGAAAACTCATCGGTCTACTAACTGAACTGGAAATAGAAGCCACATAGCTATAATACGTATATTTAATAACTATCTAAGCAGGTTTTGTGAAAATGTGGAGCTAGGAAAATGTGGAGGAAGCTAAAAGCTCATAATGTGGCACAATAGATCAAATAGGTTGCAGTACAGGCACCCCAATATATATTAATAATAGTCAAATATTTTCGCATATCTTTACTATCCTCCTAATTTAAGTTATCAGTATTAATCATATGAAATTCATTTTTTTTTAAATATGCTAGACTCTTCAATAGAAGATTTATCGCTCTCACAAATAATCTTTTCATTCCTTTTGTTAACATCTAAAAAAAAACTGTTTGTATGATAAGCTATTTAAGAAGTTTAGCTTTGAGTAACTTTTGAATAATTAATTAATAATTGTCATAACACATAGTAAGTGCACATTTTATCTGTTGTAGCAGATTCACGTGTTTGTCTATTAGAACTATTAGAAAATCACACAAGCTGCTGTGCTCATCGCAATATTATGTAATTCTGATACTAAGTTTTAGACTATTGTTTGATTATTTAACCTTTCGTGATATGCCATTTGCCAGTACACTAGCGTGCGCGAGTTCAGTTCGTAAATTTCAGCAAAAA
Organism: Drosophila longiperda; assembly: GCA_035042125.1. Taxonomy (NCBI): domain Eukaryota; kingdom Metazoa; phylum Arthropoda; class Insecta; order Diptera; family Drosophilidae; genus Drosophila; species Drosophila longiperda. The sequence continues at coordinate 942,583 of JAWNLV010000010.1, forward strand.
GTTCCCCCTAAAACACTAACCAGTTTTGGTATAAAGCTGAACAGATTTGCCGTTAACAGATCATTTAATATAGTCAACTTGATCGTTGACGAACCGCTCTCGGATTTGGTTGTGGTATCGCCTCAGTGAATAAAAACAAGGCCAGTTATTGGAAAACTCAATACGTGTAGCAACAGCTGCAATTATATAAGCCAATTAAATGAATTCGTTATTCTAAATTTAATAAGCACACAAAAATTCCAAATATTTTACATTGTCATCTATAATTAAATACATTAAATAATATGAACAAAAATCGTAAATGCCAAAACTAAACAAATGAAATAATAAATCAATTTATTCATGTGATAACTTTTTGTGATATATAATAAATATAATATATAAGTAAAATAATGATTGAGAAATCTGCAATTGCCACTGCAGTGGAAAAGCTGAAGAGTTTGCCGGTGCATAAATTATTCTATATGTTTTATATTGAACCCGTGGTATTCATGCTGATATTTTCACATATGCTCTCAGGTAAACAACTCTTTTTTGTAGATTATCTTGCATTTCGGACAGTTTCAGTTAAATATTGTATTGCAGGCACCGTAATGCGAAATCAGATTATTTTTCAAGCATGCACTGTGGCTTTTCAGTACAATGAGACCGACTGCAGCCAGTTGGACAACAAAAATGCCAGTTCTGAAATCCATGTGAGTGCAGCAAACAATAAATGTCTGACATATGAAAAGTTAAATTCAAATATTTATTGGCTTACAGGCTATTGAAACTGAGGTGCAATCATATGTGGCCGACATGTTTCTCACTCGCACCTTAATGGAGAGCATTGTGCCAGCAGTTTGTGGCCTCTTCATTGGCGCCTGGTCGGATCACTATGGACGGAAGCCGCTGCTCGTCGTCTCAATGATTGGTAGGCAGAAAGTATAGTTTATTACACATATATAATATAGATTCTTAATCTATATGAATCAATTGGTCGATCTAGTTGTGTTTGTCTGAATGAGAAACAGACGGAAATATAAATTCTTCGCATAATATGAATATATAATTTGAAGATAATTTGGTGCAATATTGTTTAGAAGTATACAAAACAATGTACGCAGAAAAAAGCAGTGTTGCATAAAATCTTTATTTAAAAAAAAACATTTTAGAAACTAATTAAATTAGCAAATATATAGTTAACACAAGCATAATCAAAAAAATTGTTAGGCACTCTGTGAACTACTAAAATTCAAATTTGCTCAGACTATAAATTAATTTGCAGGTTTTTCGGGATCGGCTGTAATATCAAGCATTATTTGTGCGTTATCCAGCTATAATGATATCAATCCCTGGTGGTATACCCTGGCTGCAGTGCCTCACTCGCTGCTTGGTGGCATGTGCGTCTTTTCGGTGGCCGCCTTTTGCTTTATATCGGATGTAACAGATATAAAGACAAGGCCCTACAGGTGAGCAATAATGGTGTAGTAAATAAGCATAAATTCCCAAACTTTAAGTTTTTCTCTCTTGCAGAATGATTGCCATAGAGCTGCTGATGTTCCTAGCGGTCAGCAGTGGATCTTTGTTGTCCAGTTTTGTGTATGCAGCCACAAGTGCTGCTATGACACAGGGCATTTCTGCGGCATGTGTTGTCTTAGCCACATTATTTATTATTTGCTATATGCCAGAGAGTTTGCACATACGTCTCGAGCAGGACGCCAAGGACGCCAAGGATGCGAAGGAAGTGGCTGAAAAGCTTGAGAAAGATGTGCCCTGCGATATGCAAGTCAAAGCAGTGTCCATTGACTGCCCACAAAAAATAGTAGACGGTGATACAAAGGAGATGGAGAAAGTGGTACTCGATGTAAATGAGAAGGAAGACCATAAAAGCGGCTTATTTGGATACAAAATTAATGCCGAGCAGCAGGAGAAGACAATAAAGGAACTGCCAAAGCTAGCAGACCCTGTGACAAAGGACGAACAACAAACCCCAGTCGAGCCGGCAGCTGAGTTGGAGTCTGCAAAAATGAGTCTATTTAGCTTAACGCACTTAAAGGACATGTTTAGAACCTGCTGCAAGCCACGTGAGCATCATGCTCGAGAAATAATTTGGCTAGTGACTTTAGCCATGTTCATGACCATGTTTGTGATAGGTAAGCTCTTTTTCCGTAATGATATCAGTTAATAATAAATATGTATATTTTATAGATGGTGTGATGACTGTAATGTATTTGTTTGTAAGACAAAAATTCCATTGGTCCGTGAGGGAGTTTACGTTTTTTGAGACAATTGGCCAAATGGTGCCCATGATGGGCGCCATTATTGGCTTTCTGATGCTGCGAAAGGTATTAAAATTTTCCTTAAAAATCTAGCCAATAATAGTTGTATTGTTTGTTTGTAGATTTTTGGTCTATCCGTTGTCACGCTGGCTCTGTTATCTTTGCTCTCGGAAGTATTGAGTAACATGACCAAGGGCTTTGCATCCCTGCCCTGGCACATGTATCTATCGATTGCATTTGGGGTGTTCCGCTCCATCGGTGGTCCCATGTGTCGCACTATTGTCTCCAATATAGTGCCCGCCTCTGATCTGGGCAAGTATACGTCTATATAAGTATTTCTAATGATTGTTATGATTATGCGATTTTTTTTAGGTAAAATATTCTCCATCAAAAATGTTTTGCAATCATTTGCGCCATTTGGTATGTAATTTTTTCCCTTTTTACATTTCATTTAATCAGATTTAAATTTTGATATTTTATCTTATAGTTGCCGCACCGCTATATACCATGATCTATCAGCACACATTATCTGTTTTTCCTGGTCTCTTCAACTTTCTGAGCGCAGCTCTATTTTTCGTAGCTTTTGTGGCCATTGGGTGAGTTATGCTTTCAATTTTTAAAGTTTTCGATAAATTTTATATATGTTTTTCAGCTTCGTATGGCGCATTAAGTTTGTGCACAGGCAACATTATGCCGAGCTGCTAAAGTGAAGCCATTCAAATAGTATACAAAAAAATCTATTTATAAATAAAAGTTTACTGGAATCGCGTAACCCAATCGATAAATTAATTTTTTTATATTGGGTCAGTCAGAAGAAAGCAACTCACGTTAAGGATGTATATTCAATATCAGCATTATATATTAATCAAGAGCTGCTAAGAATCCCTGTAAAAAATCATCTGATTTCGGAATAATAAATTGAGCTTATAGTATATCCTAGGCGAGCTCTCTCAACTATGATATTCTTACTTATTGAAAGGTGTAATATCAAGTCTTCCATCTCCAATAAAAAATGTGTGCTTAATTGTGCTTTAGCGGTGTGAGATTTATTAAAGTGCTTTAAGGTGACAAAAATATTTAATAAAATTTAATTATATAATGTTTATATTTTTTTTGTGTTCTTTCGGTTAGTCCAGCGCCTGCTGGCCAGTTCCAGTAAAAAAGTTATCAGTCCTAGTGAAATTCCCACTGCGTACATGATAAAATAGTACTTATAGAAAATCATTGGTAAGGGCTGATTGACGGGTGAATCGTATGGGGCCTGAGCTATCAACTTGGCCTGCTGCGCCTGACGCAGTCCGAATTGCATCCACTTTGTGGTAAGACCAGCCTCACGCACTTGTGGCACAAAATAATCCAGCACATAGATTAAGAGTCCTCCTGGTCGCACATAGAACCTCATATTCATAGAAGCTCCACATAAGGTTTCCGGTGCTAGACTCAGTTTGGGCTTACGCAATCGCTTTTGTATATATTTAAATAGCTCCCATTTGCCAGAGCCTATGAAATACGCATAGCTATCATTCAGGGATAGCATATGCTGATTCCTCGTCTGCTCGTCCACAATTAAGATACGATCGCCTAGCACAGTTGGTAAGTGGCTAAAGATGTACTCCATCTGCTCGGGATAAACCATGATACGTAATTTACTGTCCAGAAACGTGTCGACATCGATTATTTTAGGCTCTATCCGTCCCGTGGTTAGGGCCATTGTTAAAAAACCACTAATTAGGGCAAAACACACAACATTGTAGCTGAGAATTAGTAGGTCGATGCACTTCTCCGGCAGGCGAAGACTTTGAAATGCTCTGGTTGCCAGCGGTTGTCCAATCGCAAGCTGCAAATTCCTGCAGAGCACTTTGCTCAGTGGAATGTGTGGACTTGAGATACGATTGATCACCGTACATATGACATAGAAAAATGCCATAAATTTGAGCAACAATTGGTTTTCATTGAAACATTTTGCGTAGTCTTGAAGACCAAGGCGACGCTCAAAGGGCAAGATCAGGCAGTATCGTGATGACAGCATATGTGGACTATATGGGCTGATCGATCGATTGGCCACCGTGTTGGCGCCAATATCAATCATTTCACTGCCCTCACGAATTTTTCGATGATATTCCTCAAATGGCAGCTCCAGTATATCCATTCTTCCATTGATAAAAAGCAAAAGTTCCGTCAACAAAATGCCATTGATACCACCTAAAGTAATATTGCCATCGGATGTATTCAACTACAAGCAGAATAATTAATGTTGTTATCAATTCAACATTTTTAAGAACTTACCACAAATATTTCTGGTAGGCTGTGAGCAACGGCAACCACAGTATTCATATGTCTCATATTACTCATTTTTCGAAAACTAAAATTTTTAGCTTCTGTCAATCGTGAGTCGTTAAATTTACGTAAAAATATAACTGTTTTTCGTTTTTGGTATGTCCACACCTCGTAGTTGTTGTTGTTCTTGAATATAATAATAATTAAATAAAGTTTTTGATTCCAACACCATGTAAAAAATGCTGTCAATTCATCACTTTGAAGTGGCGAATCATCTTTCGACTTGTACACAAATATGCAGAAAACTGATTTAAGTTTATGTACTGTTTGCTGGAAAATCTTTAGGTTGTGATAATCCAAGCTAGTTATAAAAACAACCGCCAAATTTTTGTCATCAATGAAATTATTAATTGAGCCAGTGTGAATTCCAGCCAGAATCACCGTTTGATTAAGAGTTTCCATCAATAGTTGCTGAAACGAGTTTCCTTTGACGCACTCCTCCTGATCCACAATGTAGGTAATAATATTCCGAAAGAGAAAAATTTTATCCATTTCTTTTATTGCTGTGAGAACAACATCATAACCATAATCATCTTCACTTTCCACCACGGGCTGCAACTGGCCTAGAACTATGGCCAAAATGCAGCAGCACCACAAAAAGACTCTAACACACATCATGACTGAAACTCCTCGACTGATGTGTTCCCCGTGAGTCTCGACCATTTTAATACTCGTATATCACTATTTGCATTGTGATTTGCAGCTATTATAAAAACAATAAAATCTTATGACACACATTTTAATGGGCTCTCGAAGTGGAAGAACTCAGACATACATTTATCTGCTTAAGTAAACAACATTATCCTATATATTATTTAGACTTTAATGCAGCTCACATATCACTTAAGTATCCTACTATGTGGGTTAGTTATGGGTAATAGTTCTATGGGAGACAAGTTACAAAACACAATAAAGTCGGTCAGAAATTTAAAATGTGAACATTTTTCTATTTGATTTACAAATATTTAAAATTTATATTCTTATATATACTTTTTTTTTATTATTTTTTCAGTCAACATTAAATATTTTAAACTCACAACTCATGCAAATGGTATTTGTACCAAGAACGCTTATCTATAGTTAATAATAATTTATAATGTGATTTATAATGTGAACTTAAATTTAATTGTTTTTTATTTAATGCGTTGCTTACATTCCCTGAGCACTTATATTTTGTCTGTCTGGCATAATAAACAAGCTGATAAATACTAAGGAGGGTCAAGAGTTAACTGAATTAGATGGCAATCAATGTCAATTCAAATGGCAACTTTGTCTGCAACCTAATCCACTATTTGAACTCTGTAAAACGCCTTCAAGTTGAGCTGTCAATTGATCTAATTACGTTTTGGCTGCATTTATGCTTGTCGTTGTTATTTTTTGTACCCGAAATGTATAAAGTGATGTTGATACATAATTCATATGGCAAACTTTTTGACATAACAAATAAATACAAGAGCATAACACAAAAGTTCAAATGCTCGAATTCACATTTGAAATCGATATCATTTCGCTTATCTCTTTGGCTTTGGCACGTACTAAATGAATATTTAATGCACCCGATGCCAAAAAGTTCGACACACAATTTGTGGCAATTTGAATTGTTAATTGCCACTACGATTGGTTTAATATCAAATGACCATATTTTATGCATCAAATATTGAACAAATGTTTATTACACATAACTTATTATAAATTGGTTTTAGAATTGCGTAACGATTTCATACTGAACAAAGAAGTTTAAAAAGCAATCAAAATATGAAACAAACAATTTTAATTCTAAAAGAATATTTAACAATATTTGAACACGTTGCCACAGTTTTATTTAAGGCGTTTTTTTCAGAGTGTATTAAAGCCAAAAGGACGTCAGTTAACCCCACACTGCACACATTTGCAATATCAAATTACGCTGCGCTATTTGGGCGTGGAAATACAAACAAAATTGCGTAGTTCAAAGTGCGAGTAAAAGTTATCCAAGCATTTTGTGGTAGTTGGGATTGCTTTTGTAATTTGTCCGGTGGCATTAAAAGTTGCAAATGCTTAAGCAATTTCAGAGCGCAGCGCAGAAACGCGACTATTTCCAGGGCAAAAACCTTTCTGTATTTATCTCTTTGTGTGTGTTGGTGTGTGTGTGTGTGTGTGTGTGTGTGTGTGTGTGTGTGTGTGTGTGTGTGTGTGTGTGTGTGTGTGTGTGTGTGTGTGTGTGTGTGTGTGTGTGTGTGTGTGTGTGTGTGTGTGTGTGTGTGTGTGTGTGTGTGTGTGTGTGTGTGTGTGTGTGTGTGTGTGTGCAACTACTTGCACTTGCTCTTGAACCTAATGGCATATGTTCATGTAAGCGCTCAAGTTGCCATTTCACGTTGCTCTTGCTGCATGCACCAACGGCCGTTAAATTTTACGCGAAGCGGGGCATGGCACACTACACTCAGAGCAAAAAAAAAAACATGAAAATATATTTAATATATATTTATATATATCACCCAATGATCTTTTATCAAAGCTGTTTATCAAAATATCTGTAACTAAATTATGAAAGAAGAGAATATTATTATATTAAATATATTAACCTATTGTAAGCTTTATTGTAATGAGAAGAGGGCCGTACAGAAAATAGAAAATGTTTATCAATTTAACTGTATTTTTAGCGGAAGTGTTTTTAGAAAATCTTTTCATTTAGAAAGCACACTTCAGTACTCTGCACCTTGGAAAATATGTTCTGCAATTTAAAGGAAAACTGTAGCATAATAAACCAACTGTAGTTTTTAGTAAAATGAAATCGTGCTTTTTGACATCTTTCTTAATTAGAAGCCATTTGTTTTTAAGAGTGTAGACGTGCGTGTGGCAGCATTAAATGTGTGCTTCACAGCAGTGTCGACACCAAACTTCCGGTCCATGATTGATGGACATTTGTAGTAATAGTTGTGCAGACAGTTAACCGTTACGTAAGCAGAGCGCAACAAAAGCATTTACCGCAGCAAAAGACATTTTTTGAATCGCCAGCAGCAGCAACGAAAATGCAGCCAATTGTTGTCGAAGGTCAAGTTCAGCGTTTAGCATACAAGGGGTACCGTTAGCAGCAAATTGAAAAGCAGCTGCAACTGCTGTCGTTACGTTACGCTAAAGTTTAACGTATAACGTAGCAAGGCTCGCTCTCGCCAGCTCTTGTGTAAAAGCGCTCTCTTCCTTTTTCGAGAGAGCAGGCAAGAGCTGTTGAGTATAAAATGGCAGTCGAAGTGCTTCTTACAGTCAGTTAGCTGCAGACAACGCGACGCCACGGAACAGCTGCCAGCAGTTCAACAATCTACAATCATTTTGTTATCCTTGTCGCGCGTTCTCACTCGCACTCGCACGCGCACTCACACTCTCGCCGTCGCTCTCTTGTTGTTGTGTCGCGCGCTTATCAGCCGCGTTATTTGAAATGCCGTCGGTACATTTCGTATAGTGCGTAGCATACTTTTTAGTGCAACATATCAAACTGCAACAACAGCAAAAGAAAACTTGAAATATGTTTTGGATTTTGCGTCGCACAGGCGCCGCCAATTTTTTCAACTCGCTCAACAACAACTGCAGCTTCAGCAGCAAGGGAAATGGCAACGGTGGTGCCACCGGCGGTGGCAACCACAACAACAGCACACAAGGTAAGCTTCTATCGAGTTGTGCAATGGTGTCCGATCCAGGTGGCAATTAAATTATTCGATTTCGGCACCCTTCTTCAATTGATTGGACTCGTCGTCTAATTAGTGAAACATGACTCAGCACAAACATATCCACATCCATGCACATACAATGTGCTCAATTTAACGCTCGGACTCTGCAATCAGATGCCCCATCTAACCCACAATGTGAACCAGAAACCACACACCAACCAGATGCCATCTAGTCAATTTACCAAAAGCAAATTGTAGCATGGCCAATAAGCACTGTGATTGACAAACTAGTAAAGCACACCGGTGATTAGTGACTGTTTGATTAAGGACAACGTCTAATCAGTTGGATTATGTATTTAACTAATCACTGTTAGCATAGAAGTTGTTACACAATAATGTGTGGCCATCCATATATATTTATATATTTAAGTAAAGCTTTAAGTTAGTTTTACAAGTAGACAAGAACAAAAGTATTAAACAGTTTTTATAAGTACTAAAATTGCAGCCAGGAAAAAATGTGAAAACAGATACAAAATTCATTCATAATAGGTGTATTTATTTCAGAATTCTCAAAAAAATATAAAAATCATAACAGACTATAAAAAAGGAAACCGTAACACCTTAAAAAACCCAACACAAATTTCCTGTAAACATTTTACTCCCCGTTATCCATAGAAATATTTTTCAATAGTTATAAAATTGGATATGGGCAGCATAAATTGTATTTAGTACGGAATACTGGAAAAGAATGCCTGACAAAGTTATATGAGCTAGCTTTTAAACTTGCAACTTTAAAAGACTTTTCTCTTATTGACATTTTGTTGCAAGTACAGCAAACAATTTCAGTACAATACTAGAATCATCGATATAAGCAGGAAAAATAGAGAATAGCCAATAAAAGTAGCAGTAAGCTAATAAGAAATAAACTTTTAGTTTTATGTAAATTTAATAATCATTTTTATTTGAATACAAATTAGGTCACAAACTGAAAACTTTAAATAGAGAGTTGAAAACTAAATTTAAATACTAAACTTTTCTTTTGATTTTGATCAAGATACTTTAAGAGCAGTTGCAATAATAAAATTTATAAGTATTTCTATATATATATTTGCAGTCTTTTTTGATAGCTTTATAAACATTAAAAACAAACAAACCGAAAACAAATGAAAGAAAAACTATTCTCAACTAAAGTGTTGGATAATGCCAAAGTTTAAAATAATAAGCTTCAAACGTAGTTAATTAAAATTCCTGCAGTGACTTGAGAAATTCATAGCAAAACACACACGCACATACATAAAGACACACACACACACCAATGTGTGTAGCGGATTGTGCTTAAATAAACATTTGTACCTATTGTTTGCACAAAATCCTCTGGCATATGGCAAAAGAGCTGCCGTTCCCCGAATGGGGAAAAATGTGAGCTTGGACGTTGTGCAGCCCAACAAATACGGGAATGAAAATGTCCTCTTAATAATAAGCTGCTCCTCATGGTTTCACTTATGTGTGTGTGTATAACACTGTTAGGATATTGTGGCATGTTTCTGTTGTTGTGGCAGGGTGTCAAACGGATATGACTGTCGGAAAAAAAACACACTTAAGGCATTGTCCCAAGATGCCTTCGTCTAAGCGCTCAGCCTAGCACCAACTCAGACACACAAAACGCGTAATAAAGTTCGAGAGCCCAGTCCAAAACGGAAACTCACAATAAATCCGTAAATGGCTGTTGCTCGTACCAATTACGGATACTTATAAACTTAAAAATAAAATAAAAAAAATACAAATTCCCATTTCTGGTAAGATTAAAACGGAAAACCTTTCGTCAAGATTGTTTAGTTGAAGAGTGCTCTTAAAATAAAGTGTGCAACAATTATTTTAACAATTCTGATCTTCATAAAATTTCGATTAAAGTGTGTATTTTATTGACTTTACTTAACTTGACTCAACTCGATTGATATTAGTTAAAATATTAAATACATAAATAATTATTAAAAGAATTTGTATATTTACAAAATCGGTGAGTTAAATTTTTTGTAAGAAATAAACTTGTTTATCAGAAAATAAATCAAATGGAATGCATTTATAAAACCACAATTGGCGAACATAAAATTTACAAAATTATTTTTATCGGAAAGAGGTTATATTAATACTACAAACGTGACACAACCTCGTTTCTGCATTTATAATTGATTCTCTCTTGGAAGTTTAATTTCGTTAGCATTCAAATATACAATTAATGTATAACTAAATTAATATCAATAATTAAATAAATGTTAACAGCTCGTATAAAAAGTTCACTGCTATAAATAGTTTCAACTGAAGTGCATGTTGATGATATAATTCAGCTGAAAATTAAAAGCAAACATTTTAAGTCCAATGTGCTTAAAATATTTGAACAATTTATTGTTTGTGTTCAAAATTAAATGGTAATATTATTGTAAGGAATTCCTGAAGAGGCAAAATAATTGGTGTATTGATTACCTCAGTCATTTATTGATATGTGCAGATAACAAAGAAACATATTAATTTAATTATACACATTCATTTATATTGCATATCATATTCAGAAATCAGATATAAATGTAAATTTCACAAGTGTTTTTTTACCTGCAAATTTTAAACAAATATTTAATTTTTTTTCTGAATATTAAATGTAGCATACCACGAAACCTATCGAATATTAAATATTGATGCCAATATTGCTGCCAATATTCTTGTTTTGCGGTATTTTTTTTAATGCCAGCAAAAAAAAGAAGGGTTAAATGCATATTTTATGTCTTTCGCCCAAATGAACTGACATATGTGCTACATGCACACAACAACACACACGCACACACACATACACGAGTAATTTGTTATGCAAATGCTGGTGAACATATGTCAGCGACATTAACCGATAATTATGACAGCCATTTGTCATTGATAATAATGTCGCCTTTTTCCCCTATAGAATTGTTAAACAAAAAAAAAACAATTATACGCACATTTACACTCTCTATGTGAATGTGTATATGCATGTGTGTGTGTGTGTGTGTATGTGTGTTTGTGGTTTTAAGGCAATTAGTTATGGCATACGCACAAAAACTTTGCAAGTTTTAAGGCCATTCGACTTTTGGTTTTCATTGGCAGCTAATTTGGCAAACTTTGCCTGCAGATACCATTATTTGTACAAATGAGTCACAGCAGAAAAGGGTAGTTGATTTGTTGGAGCAGGGGGGGGGGGCGGAACCGGGGGACAGGCAGCGGAACAAGCGCGAAACAGGGCATCCAATACAACAATTTATTATATGCCATCAACATTTTGTATACCCTGTTGCCTTAAATAAACTGAAACTAAAATTGAAAAAAACTATAGAAATCTAAAACGGAAAGTACACTTTTGAAAAAATCGTATAAAAAACCTAAACAAAGTAAATAATCTAAAACTTAAAGTATGCTTCGAAATTTAAATAATTGCTTCGATTACCATCAAATAAAAAACAAAATCATCGATCTTCAATTTGTCGTAAAATGTTTTACCACAATGAACAATATTTATAAAAAGAATAATTTTTCTATAATAGACCTACAAACTTTCTAAGGCATGCCTTATATATTTACAGGGTAGCTGTTAGTCAACTGTTTTCTCCCATCTCATTTTAAGATATATTGTTTGGTTTTTGATGTAATGCGAATATTTCACACACCATGGCAAATGATTGGGCGTTTATCGGCCGTATTAATAAAGCTGCCAGAAAAGTTTCTAATTTTTTTTCGCTTTTCTCTTTTAGTTTCGGCCATGATTTATGTTTGGTAACCCAACAAGCTGTCAGTTGCCACAGCATCATTTGTAATAATTTGTCTTGTAATACGAAATACGGACTACATTCTCAAAAAAAAAAACACTGTATTTTGTTTTGGGATGCTCACATGTGAAACCCAATAAAATGTGAACGCGTGCAAGCTAAAAGGCCAACTATTCGCGGATTTCCAACAACTTTCTGCTATTTGTCCTTACTCACTCTGCCATTTGTGTCATAAATTTCAATTTGAAGATAGGAATTGCCAGCGGCAACAGTTCTACACACACACACACACACACACACACACAACAGGCACACACCTACTACAGAAAATGCTGTTAAATGCTTCGTCGCAAAACTTGGTCTTGCATGCCTTTTAGCACGTTGCCTACACTCCAACACAAGAACACACATAATCACACACACACACACTCCCACACACACTCTCACACACATTTAGTTATAAAATATAGTTTGTTTTTTTTGGCTTCACGGGCCAACGCGTTTCTTCACAGCCGCATAAACAATTTTTGCATTTGCCTCCAGCTTAAAGCACCTGCTTTTTGCCTATGTGTGCGTGTGTAGTGTATGTGGGTGTGCGTGTGTTGCTGTTTACATGCCAAGCTTTTTAATATTCATGCTTGCCTATATTTGTTTCACGTTCCTTTGGACCGCAACAAAATTCATGGCATAGACTTCTGACACTTTACTTAGTTCATCAACCAAAATAGTGGAAAAAAGATTTTTTCGAACAGTTTTTAATTTTTGCTATATTTGCATTGACAAAGCTTTGAATGTAATTTAAGAAGCTTAATATTAATATTTTAATGTCGGATTGTTTGTCATAGAAATTAAAAGTTCTTGAGGAATTTTTTTTTTTCAAATTTTCTTCAATTCAAATAATGAATTAATGTGAAAGTGCCAGGAAAGTCATTAAAATCAATACGGATTTTTGTTTATTATTTAAATATTCGTATATTTGCATTAACAAAGCTTTGAATGTAATTTAAGAAGCTTAATATTAATATTTTTATGTCGGCTTGCTTGTCAACAAGAGGTGAATAGAAATTATAAGTTCTTGAAGAAATTTTTTGTTCAAATTTTCTTTAATACAATTAATTATTTAATGTTAGAGTCTTAGAAGTGTCATTAAAATCAATACGGATTTTGGATGTCATTGCCGCCGAACCCAAACAGATTTAATTTCCGGCATTAGAAAATGTTACAAACTTTAGCATTTAAATTGATTTTATTTCTACACTTTAAAAATTTAGCAAAAGGAGTCTTTAATTTCCAGATTTCATTATCTTTGAATGGATATTTAACTTATTTGAGTTGGAGGGAATAAAATAACAAACAGTTCTTCTTAGTATTTGCCCATAAGACAAAATTCGAGCAATTTCATTGTTGACCATTGAAAAATTCTGAGAAATACGAACACAAAAACAATATTTTGATATTGTAATATAAAGTAAATACAGAATACGGTCATGAAATACATAAACAGCTAAATGGTATGCAAGTTGCGTTGCTACAAAGGCCATTATTTTTTATTTTGTCTTGTTACAAGTTACAAGCGGTCCGATTATTTTATTGCGTATACGCCCTGTGCGCCTTTAAGATATTTAAAAAAAAAACAGCCAAATAAATGTGGGCTGCGTGCCATAAATACGGCACCTTTCAATAAAACCTTAATATTATTTTATAGGTCGCTCCTATTTATTGTTATCCTTAGCACAAGCAAACACACACGCACACCCAAACTTTACTCTGAAAATGGGCCCAATAAATCTAATTTTATCACTTCATGGCTCAGGGACAGAAGATAAAAAGTTGTGGTGACCCTAAAGGATGCGCAGCACAAAAACCTGAGTTCGAAACAAAAGCTAAAGCCAAAAACAAAGAGTTGCTCATAAATTGTTGGTTGCAGTATGAATTTTTGATAGGTTGCATGTGGCCAACAATAACAAATAAAAGTTTTGTCGGGACGAGCAAAAAAATGGAAGTTGATGCAAAACTAATGAAATACTTCTTTGACATATTTTTGCAGATAAATACGTGAAGCGACCGCCACGCAAGGCATATGGAAGGCTTAGTGCCGAGGCTGATGATGTCGTGTCATTTGGCCATAAAATCGATAATCCTTTCGATGAGCTTGATGATTTTGAAATGTTGGCACCTGGCAGCAGCAACAGCAACACAGGCGGCAGTCACCACAACAGCAACACAAACACCAACAGCAACAACAACACCAACAACAACAGCAACAATGTCAATGCCAATGGCAATGACGAGGCTAATGGCAATGAGAAGGCCACGCTGGAGCTATTGCCGTGTACAAACGCCGATTGCCAGGGCAACTTTATGGTGGAGAGCGCTCTGTGCGAGCTGGGCTTGTGTCAGGCCAAAGGCAAATCATCAAAGGACCTATCAACGGCTGGCATGTCCATGTCCATGTCCGTATCCAGCAAACAGATTAACGAAAGCACAATAAGTCGACTTCACGCACTGGCCATGGCCGACGATGACGATGACTACGGTGAGTGGCCAAAACGCTTTAAGTTAATATTACTATTTTTTTTTTTTCTTAACTGTCACAACTGATTAGCCAATTGAGGTAAATTGCAAGTAGAGATAATCTTTATTTAATTTTCTTGCACACATTGTATTTATATAATCACGATCTAGATGATGTGGTCAAAATAAGTCAGATATTTTCTGGTCTTTAATTTTGACATTTAGTTATGATATGTGGATAAGATTTAATAACCCCAGTCCACTACCAATCTTTCTATCATTGTTGAATGTAATATTTAAAGTCCTGATTCCACTACAAACAATTCAAACATACTTGAAGCGCAGTAAAACATATTTTTATGTTATATTTTCACGAGTGTTTTGATTTATCAAATTTGGATTGTTATAAAAAGTATGGCAAAATTAACAATAACATCAAGAAACGAATCTAATAATTTTCTCATCGAATAATTATATTAAAAACAATACAACATTATACAATTATTAAATTAAAATAATCCGCTTAGCTTATTTAAATCAAACAATAATTTTGCCACTCACACGAAAGCGACAACTAATCATAATACAAGTAAAAAATTTGAAAAATGTGAATGTTAATAATATTGGGTATAGTGGAATCAGACTATATATCGAATCCGACATATATGAAGCTGCTATGGTAACGAAGCATATTAAGAGCTTGTGGAACATATATTCATAAAAGCAACATAATTTTTTTAAAGTTATCTCTCTTAAAAGCAATTATTACGAGACACATTTCTCTTTTGTACTTTGTAATAATAATTTGCAATATTGATTTACAAACCCAATAAATTTCTAACATTTATGAACTGCAATAAATATAAATAGAATAAATACAAAAAAAATAAAAATACAAAAATGAGCATAATATATACTACCTCTATATATATAGTATATGACAGTACATATTTGATTTGTGGTTTCATCTGACAGATGAATCGCTTACCTGCAATGTGTGTGATCGCTCCTTCCATTGTCATCGGCAGTTGGCCTCGCATCAGCAGAAGAAACGACACTTTGGGTAATCAAATAAATGGAATTTGCCAGCTGTCGCAGCTAACTTAATAACAATTTGTTGGTGTTGCTTTTGTGTCATTGTTGGTTTTTTGTAGCTGCAGCGGCTGCGATAGTTTGTTCCCATCACTAATGCTGCTGGAGCACCATAAGGAGGAATTCGAGCACTGGAGTGATGATGAAATCGGTAGACGTGTTTGCTGCCGTCGGAATCGCTGTGACGATGATTATTTCACGGACACCGACTCATACATAAGCGATGCGGAAAGCGAGGACCTCGAAAGGTTGTTGTAAGCATCCTAAAGCAGCGACAGCTGCTCCTCTGTTGAGCACCGCAGCAGCTGTTGCCGTCAAAAGTAAAGCGTGTGATGGTGCGTATACTTAATATGAGTTTTGCTCTCCTCATCTTTTCTTTTCCAACAACATACTTTTCACATTATTCACTCTCCCTCAAGCTTAAAGTTTAGCGTATTTTGTGTTTTGCAATTGTAACACGAAACAAAAAAACAAATTCAAAATTGACAGAATAATAATGTGTTCAATTATTTTATTCGATTTAACAATAATAGAAGCTGCTTTTTTTTTCATATTTCAGAAAACTCAAATATGTATCAAAATGTATATCTAAAGTCAAATCTTTTAATTACAATGTTTTAATATACTTACATTACTTTAAAGAAATGAAATAATTCTTAACATTCGAATGAATTTCTTTTGTTGTGTTTGCAGTCAAAAGGCAAAGCCTTTTGGGAGTTGGCATTGTACGGCGTCGATTGTAAGGACTGTAAATGCTGAAAGAATGTGCCCAGCCACGAAATGGCCGAGAGTGTACCGAAGCGAATGTGGCCGTAATGAAAATAAATTAAGCCAGCTGACAAGCGAAGTCCGCAAACCATGAGAAATGCGACCCCCCCCCCCAAAAAAAAAAATAAATAAAACCTGCGAAAATCAAGTTGAATGAATTTCTTTTCGAACCAGCATATTGTACTATTTTTAGAGATTAAGTGCAGACCTCCAGCAAAGGTCTTAAATCAAATACAAGCATACAAATATATATATGCATATGAATGTACAACTATCAAATAAATGTTTATATGTATACATTTAGAGTGTACATGTTAAGAGCTACAAAAAACAAACACAATCCATAAATGAATTCATATCATAAAATGCATATGTGTCAACAAAACTGAATACTAAAAATATTGTGCATATTGAAAACAAATATATATATATATGAGAAACAGCAAGAGAAACAAACATGTATTTTTAAATACCCCAAATAAATTTAAATTTAAAAACAAATCAAATGTTTATTATTTTATTGTTCATTTAAATTCTCCACAATTAAAAACAAAATAAATAACAAATGCAGCGAACTGATATTCAAATTATGGTCTGGTCTCAAAAGTACCCAAATCAATACACGAAGACAAAGAGACACAATCAAGAAGAAGAAGAAGAAGAAGATGGAGAGAAAGAAGAAGAGCACAACAAATATTTAATGCCCCTGCGGACATTTGATAAGTTATTCAACTTGGCGAAATGGACTACAAGTGTCTCCCTCATTAAAAGTTGATTGACTTTATAAAGTTATCAGCGCAAAGCTGCTTTTTTTTTGTGTTGGAAAACGCCGTGAAAACTTTTTTGTCACTTGGGGCTATTTCGCTATGCGACAAAAAATAAAACAAACATTTTTGATTCCACTCAAAAACACGCATTCAAATAAGTTGGTAAGTTTAAACAATTGTCAAGACAATAAAAAACTTTTCAGTTTATTACTCTCTTGCTAACATTTTCAAAATATAAGCTAAATCTTTTCAAGAATTTTAAATTACTTCCTGGCGGAATAAACTCACTCTTCTACACCAAATTATATTTTACCATTTTATATAAATATTAAAATTCAAAGCAAATAAAATACAATTTAATCTAAATCTTGTTGACACTTAATTTATTTCATTGTTTTTCCACTTCAATGAACATTTCATTTAAAATGATTTTATTGATAGTGATAATCATATTTACATCATTTTTACACTTATTTGCACAATTTTGTATTGTATTTGCTGAGGCTCCCAATCGTTGAAGAAAAATAGTTGTTGTACATGACTTAATTAAGTTATTTGTTCATATCCTGTCGAAGAAAGCGGATGGAAAATAAATTCATATTTAGGATTTTATTTGACATTATTATAAGATTTCTTGTCCACAATTCCGGGTGTAAGCAAACAATACCTTTTTGGCAGCATCAAACAAATTTTTTGTATTGCCCAAGGACCCAACTGGCATTCATTTCACGTAATCCATTTCCTGATTGCACAAAGGAACTGGCGACATACTTTTGATTGATGCGCGCAGTGTCCGGTTGGGTTGGCATGCAAAACCGGGTAACGCATGATCCGACTGTCACCTCCTGTTCGGTCCTATGACGTCCTTCCTCAGTGCCCCTCTCTGCATTGCATGCAATTCATATGCCATTTGCGATGAACCAAGTATCCTGCTGCGGACAGCTCATTTGACAATTTGATAGATGCTGGCACGTAAAAACCAACTGTGAGTTACAAATCGGACAGGACTATGGCACTCGTGGGACAGCGAAGTCAGCACATTAAATTGTGATGTGATTTTATTGCGGCACTCATCATAAATCCAAAAGAATAAACATTTAATGTGTACATCATATGCACTGTTGGCCATTTAACATTTCGATAAAAACAAAAAGAGCAACCGATAAACAATAACGGACACAAGCGAATTGTTTATGCGGACACGCATCAAAGGCCTATTTCAAAAAACAATTCAAATGCAAATTTATATAAGCCATTAAATTGTTGGTCCATTGTGTTGCTGCCGCCTGTCGTGTTGGCTAAAACAGATGCCTGCCTGCCCGCCTGCCCCGGCATACTTGTGGGCCACACAGATGGGACAAGTGGCTTGGGCAACATTTTTGTGTTTTAAAGACCTTATGTTATGCATGCTTTCATATCTTTTGTTAACGATTTTCTTTGCCCAAAGAAGGAGAGGGCCTTTTCATAGGCTCTTTCAATGGAAGGTGTTCTACAAATATGAGTGTTATCCTTGAGAATTCCCATTGCTTCTGGCCAATGCTGGAAATTCTTTTAGAAAATGCCTTTAATGTTGCTTTTTTCTCAGTAAAAAGTGACTTACATTTTTTTAAGTGTGTAGAGTAGAGAGTTTAAAGACTGCCATAAAATTGGTTTGGGATAACGCATGCCTTTAAAATCGCAAAGTGCAGGTAATTTGATAAATGTAACTCGCTCAACAAACCATAATTACAAACTAGAGAAAAGGTCTTTATTTTTAAAGAATGCTTATAAAGCAATTCTATTTTTTTTTTAACGGAATAGAAATTCTATTCTTCTTGAAATAAATACTTAAAAAAAAACGTATTTTTCTGAATGAACTTTAACCTTTTCTGTCTAGTCCAAGAAATGCTTTGTATTCAGTTAAACATATTTTTTAAAAAAGCTGTTCTATTCTACGTTTTTTGACACCTAACGCTATGCGAATTTAACAATAAATTCATTAAAAATCATCAACCTTTTCGACATGCTTGGCATTTCGATTTATGAGCTATATTTAAACACAGTATTCCAGCGCCGCTCTTGTCAACGCCCAACTGGCTGCGTTCAATCCTTGTGGTTGCTACGTGCAAAAAAAAAAAATATATATATAAAAATATCACGCAGAAGCGATTGGCGGGCAGACATGCAAAATGCATGGAAAATATTGCAAAAAAAAAAAAAGGTGGGTAGCTCAAATGATTAAGCCCCGCTGCAAGCCAATCAAGGCCAATTTGTGGACACGCAACGGCGAAATTGGGTTTGCGGCAAAGAGTCAGAAACTCACGTTTCGTAAATGGTAAGCGCTGCTAGAGCCATTAGCTAATTAAGTGGCTCACAAGAAAACTAGTAGAAAAACCGCAGACAATAGCAAGCAAAGAAAAATAAAAAAACTTGCAGAATAAACTGCATTAAGGATGCAAAGCATTTTTCAGATTACACTTAACACTTGGCTACCACAAAATAAAAGTGAAAAAAAAATACGTACTTAAAAAGTATGCTTAAAGGGTTGAATGTGCATAAAAAATTAAATTGTGAAAGGTTTTAATGAACCGTCAACTATGACCCAAGCTATTGCAAATTGTTGGCTTGACGTTTCGCAATTTAAGTTTTTGCTAATGAGGCCTATTAAAATTTCCCAACTTAACTTTCAAATTTACGGATTTGCTTAATTAAATATGTTTTACTTAACATAACATATATATATATATATATATATATATATCATTTCTAAATCAAATATTTATGATACTTTGTAACTATTCCTCCATCATCCATCTTCATCATTTGATTGATTGATTCACTTTTAGTTCTCTGTAATCTTTGTAGCATAATAATTTTCATAATTATACATCACTGCAAAACCGCATATGTGGCACACAGTTTGTTGCATGTCACAGCCGTCTGTGTTTTAATTAAGATGTCAGCGCCTTAAGACACATTGAGTTAATTAGAAACTGCTGACTCATTTTATCAAGACAAAACCGCCGACTATAATGTTTATAAATGAGAATATTGTAGAAATTATGAATTTACGCAGAATACACAGTTTTGCAGTGAGCGTAATATAAATTAAATTAAATGGAGTAGTCAAAATGAAGATGAGGCAGATGAAAAGTGGAACAGTTGATGGCTCCATTTAAAGTGCTGCCTTTGAAGGCAATTTACTCTGTCCTTTGGGTATCTATCATCTGATGCCGTTTTATTGACATTTTCAATCCGATTAAGTACTGTTTTGCTAACCAAGCTGTGTGAGTAACACACTTACACAATGTGCATCCCTTTCCATTTTACAAAAGACAACATTGTCATATAAGTAAATCACACACACTCTGTAATCAGATGACAAAGGGTGGTTTTTGTTTTAAAAATAGTTAGCTTTAAATATATTAACTGAAGTAGCGTTTTTAAATAGTCAGTTGGGTTTAACCATGATTCCGATGCTAACCTATTTTCTAAATATATCCTTAGCACTTTAAGGGTATTTAATAATCCACAGCAGCATTTGTTACGAGTGTCAAATACAAACGTGCTTCAAAGTTGAGTCCCTTCGATGGGTTGGTGGGTGACTGTCGCAGTTGGTAGAGCAGTTAACCCTGGAACGTTATAAGCAAAAGTTACTCAACATTCATTGATGAGCACCAACTCTCAAGAGTCCGTAACACACACACACACACACCAATACACACGCGCATAAATGCTGAGCTGTGCGAGCTTCTGCGGAGTTGATGGATAATTGAAAACAGTCCACAGATGAAACTGGAAAATGTCGCACGAGGCAGGTCGCTCTTGCAACCTGTAAATCACCCAACTGGCAGGCTAAAATGCGTAACCTTTACAGTTAATGAAAGAGCGGCAATTTGAAGGGTTTCTTTTCGACATTTCTTAATTATACTCTGAAAGAGGGTCGACAAATTTTGGGTGTTTCTTTGTATACATTCTTCTTCTAAAAAATGTTATCGATTTTAGGATGATAAAATAATCTTAATCTAAACGCTCGAAGATTTTACTATCTTCCTTCTAATCTATTTCATTATTTTATTACTAACGTTTAAGCGTTTTTAATTGCCTTGGTGATTTCTAGATTTTTCCAATCTTTGCAATATATTTTGGAGCATTTTGTATTTAATAATTCTATATTTATAAAAACCATTTATTTTTATATTTTATTAAACATTTCTTATTTAATTTTATACAATTTAAGTTGTAAGTTTTATTTAATTTTAACATTTTATTTAAAAATTGTGTGTCTATATTTTCCTTCATTTGTAATGATGATGTCCCAAAGTCTTAACATTTTGGCACTTTAGTCATAATTTACCGACTTATACACTTTCAAAAGGTCTACCAAAAACATGTTTGTCAAATACCCAAAATGGAAGATTATAAGAGTATTGCGCAGTCTGATATATCGAACAATCAAACGTGATTTTGCATTCATTAATTAAAGCAACTGGTTTACTGCTCTGAAATTAGATATTTAAGCAATAAAGTATGTGATGCTTGAATAATACACACATAATAATAAATATACTTGAATATGGATAAATAACATATTAAAAATAAAGTAGTTACAATTTGTTTTTTTTTTTATTTTCGTAATAACTAATTATAAAAGGATACTAAAATTTATTATAAATATACATATGGCTAGTTCTCACAGTATTACATAAAAACTGACACTTTGATTGCTACGTAAGTAATTAAATAAACAAATAATTACACGCTGAAAAATATTATAAAACATTTTTTTTATAATTAATTACTTATTATCGCCAACTGTGGAAATATTTGTAGAGCTGCGTAATCTGTCTCCTTTTGTCAATTTTTTCCACCACTAATTGTAAATAATTTATATTTTTCACTAATTATTCTGGCATTTACAGGCTGTTTGCTCAGCTGGCACCTGTCCCAGCTGAAGGGCATGCAATGTCCACTCAATTTTATATGAAAATGTGATTTTCTTTTTTTTGTTATGTATACATTTTTAATATGCAATTTCCGGCATCAAGGTAAGTGTTTTAATTAGCTTGCACTCAGTAAGAATGACCACAGACAAAAGTCGTAATTCTTTGATGAAAACAGGAGTCGTTCAATTTTATTAAAGTGTTATTCGTTATACTCCGGAATAAAATTGAATGAATCGGTCAAAATCGATGATGAAAAACTCAATTAAATTATATTGGTTTTTGTAAACAATAACCTATACCATTTGCAAAAAAAAACAAAAAAATGATTTACTTATTTTTATTAATTGCCACAGGATTTAATGAGCATCAAACTCAAAGTAAAAAATCTTTGTCTGCCCTAAAACAATTTATAATGAGAAATTGGTGAATTTGATCAGCATTATTTAAATATTCACAATAAATTTAATCTCCGACCATACGATTATCATCAAAAGCTGTGTCAATTTATCCAAGTCAGACATTAAATTTCTACCATAAATTCTCAAATAACTGAGAAAATGCTGTAAGCCATTTTTACAAAGAGATGTGATTTCTTGAATATAGAAAATTATTCCGACTGCGAAAAAATGTTGCGAACGTTACTGAAAAAGTACATACGTTATTTTAGAAACCAATATTTATTTTGTACAAAGAGTGCAACCAACTCTGGCTTCAAGCAGAAACAGAAACAGAATATGTATGGATTCATGCATATAAATCATATTTCTGCATGTACGAAATTGTGTATATTTTATCCTCGGGTGTCTTTGGTTATCCACTCTCAGACTTAACAGTTTTTTTTACATGTTTTGCATGTTTGAAGCAGCCGCAACCAATATTTTGTCATTGTGTCATTTTGTCATTTCATGTGACATTAAAAATTATTGACAAATAATATCAATTTGATCCATAGCAACAGCCATAAGCGACAACAGCTTGAAGCTGACTGATGCTGATAAATGGCAGTTGATATAAGCTGACTAAGGATGCCAGTCACCTATCCAAAAATCATTTACAAAGTGCTCATCAAATTTAATATTAAATTTGCGATGATTTCTCATTCACACAGCTTATGCCGCATTTCGCTGAGTAACTTTAAGGCTTATGAAATTCTGAGCACATCTTTAGTCACGCTTCCCACACTTTTAATAAATATATATTTTAATATCAATTTTGTATTTGATTTATGTGGTTTGAGACAAAAACAGTCGCTTGAAGTTACCTGAAGCCGCATCAAGACATTTTCGTTCATTTTTCTTCAAAAATATACACATTTTGTGCCATGCCCATTAAAAACGAATTATGGTCACTCTAAGTATTTTAATGTTTGCGCCTCAAAGTATGCCACATTTATTTTTGGCTTAATGAAAGAATTTGTGAAATCCAAGCAGAGCATTTCCCATCTATCCCAATTACGCAATGTTATTATACATTTTTATCCATTATTATGAAATGAGCTGCGAAGTGGGTGGTCCATACATATTACTCTTAAGTTGGCCAGCTGCCTACAATTGAGCTAACAATTTTAAATTGCCCATTTCAACAGTTGCCCACATTTTAGTCATATAATTTCAGTTGCTTTTTGCCGGTTTTCCCTTTGGAGTCATATTAAAAAATGTTAATATAGTATAACTGTAAATGAGTGTGCTGGTTTGTGTTTGGACCAGCACAGCAGGCGCAAATAATAAGAAAATAATACGAAAAACTATATAAGGAATTCTGCATACCCTTACTTTGACTTAAACCAGGATTTGCTGAGTAATTTTTAGTGTTTGTAATATGTTTTAATAAATAAAAATTTTTGCATTTTCAAACTAATGCTTAATATTTTTACAATAATATATACAAAGCTGAAGCTAATTCACATATTTGAATGCACATTTTGAGATCCATAAAAATGTAATATTTTTTCCCCAGACACAATATGTCTGGCACACATATTAAATTGCTTGAAAATAACAATAAATTTTATTTGCCATTTCAACAATCATGACACACGTTTTGGCATATGGCTTTACGCATATGCACTTCATAAAGAGTGTGCAAAAAAAAAAAAAAAAGAAACCAAAATTTCAATTTTGGCAACGCTTTGCTGCTGCTGTGGCTTTTACATTACATTTAACTTTTCTCGCCTTATATTTTATTCAAATGTTTTTTTTTTGCAGATAAGTTTGTGCTTGTTGAGTTCCCAACATTTCTCACTTTGCTGCCGTAAAAATGCCAAAGAAACGAGAAAATACAGTTGAAGATTCAGCAAGGAGATAAAGGCCGGAATGTACCATTATCAAAGGCTTCCCAACGCGCCAACTTGACACGCCGCCAACGCTTGAAATATCCAACTTACAATTGGAATTTTTAATATACCTTGCGAAAAATGATACAAAAGAAAATGTTTAAAATAGGCAATTTAAGTGAAATTTATCTTTGATCAATTATATATGTCTGCCTCCGAATATATATAATTTCATAATAATAATAACAATCATAATACCCAAAACTTGCCTTAACTAAATTTCAGAATTAACAACACAATTTTCTAGATTAAGACTGGCAAAGATTTGGTTACAGAGTATCTACTGAAATTTGCCTCTCGTCTAGGGACCTCTTACCTGTTATGTGTTAGCTATTTGTGGGTCAACAAGGTCGACTGTCCCGTGAAATATGCAGCCAGCTCAATGACCATTAGTCGGCTCTTTTTGGCCCAATTTGAGCAAGCACAGCCAAAAGACGCCAGAGCAGGTGCCACGCCTTAAGTTGCTGGTCAAGCTTAATGAGCAACTTTAAATTTGCTGTAAGTTTTAAAGTGAATTTAGAGTGAGAGCCGTTAGAAAATTGGATTCCGGCTCGTTGCGGCCATTAATTGAGTTACAAAAGCACAAGGCACACAAAATTTCATTACGCATACGACCCGTTGCTGGGCAGCTAAAAGCAATGTGTTGTGCTGACTCCAAAGCCAGGCAAACTTTGCCGTAAACGTCATTAGTTGTAATATCATTTGCACAAAAACACCCACACACACACACACACACACACACCTACACACTCAAACAACACCCCACTCCCCCTGCAGACTGGGCCGTAAATTAATCCAGGCAAATCATTTATTTGCCTTGTGCCGCCACTTTAATTGAGATGTAAAGCAACATTTTCACAGCGCATATCTGAAAAAAAATACATACAAATTAAATAAATTAACCGTAAATCTCCCATTTAAAGCTCAAATTACGTAAAAATTTGTAGCCAATTATTGAGAAATCCTCACATAAAGAAGTGAAAAACGTATCGTTGAAATAAATATTGTGCATAAATTATGTGTATAAGTAAACAAATGGTCAGGAAATGTGTTAATTTGGCTTAGCGATGCTTTTGGCCAACTTTCTAAATGTGCACAAAATACGTACATATTTTTTTTGTTCATGTACAAATTGTATACTCTTGCCTTTTTTTAGCACTCGAAAATAAATATATATTTTATGTCATTGTCTTCAAATAATAAGCAAAAATCTTAATGTAATTTGAAATTAAATTACACCTTAAAAATATAAAATTGCTTATAAAATTGAAGTTCAGTTGGCATTTCATTTATTTGGGAAAGCGTATTTTATATTCGTCAAATCGAGCACTTATTTTTAGTGATATTTTTAACTTTATTCCCGGCCATTTTGTGTTATTGCCATTTGCCATTGGTTGGTTACGGTTTTGGTCTGCTAATTCCCGTTTTCATTTGTTTTCTCGCCCAGTTTGCGCTTCAATTAACAACAACTTGTTACATGCGCAAATTGAGCTAAGCTTTGAAAATCGTTGAAAAAATAACATATAAAAATAAATAAATAAACGCCGCGCTAAATGAAAAAATATATAAGTGGGTACATATGTTCATATATATATACATATATATATATATGTATGTACACATCTGCCGGCTGCGTAGGGTTTTCATTTTGTTGCTTTATTTTATGTAAATGTCTGCCAAAAAATCTGGTAAGAAATATTTATATATATATATATATATGAGTAAATGGCCCATTTGGTGGACGGGTGTTAATTTCAGTGGAATTTATTTTGGGCTTACAAAATTTACAGCTGCTTTTGACGGCCTGTGTGTGACGTTATGCATGGGAAAATGTAAAAAGATTTAAAAAAATTGTCTAAAAAACGCCAAATCTTTGACTTTGTTTTCGTTGAAGTGCTTCAATAAAAGTCATGCTTAAATTTGTCAAATATTTACGCTCAATTTGCAGATGTTTTTAATGGAAGTAAGAGCAAAAAATCCGATAAGTAATTTAATGTTCCATTAAACAAATTGCCTTCAGTATTTATTTAAATTGTTGAGGTACCCATAAGAACTGTAAAAGATTTCCAACTGATTAAAAATAATTTTTATTAATTGAGCAGCCAAGTTCTCTTTCAACTCTTTTCTCTTTCTTCTCAACACTGTTTTCTAAACTTAAAAAAGCATTGATATTTAAATATAAAAATTATTTTAAATTTTATTCAATAAATTGTTAAGTAATTCACATTTACATATGTATCTTAAACAGTGGTTTATTGCTATTGATTTTATTATAGAGTTCATGTTAATAATTCACAAATGTTTTATTTTAATAAATACAAAAATTGTTGACATAGTTTTATTTTATTTAATTTTTTAATTTGCCTGTGTACAAAGAATTCAAATTGAATTTACAAATATGTATTTCAAATTTTGGATTGTGTTTTTCTTCTTTTCGCTTTTCCTAAAATAATATATAAGTTATACATGGTATTTACTAACTAACTATATCATATTGATAACGCTTAAGATGAGCCAATTATTGTACTAGAATCGAAAAGAAAATCTTCTATTTTTCGTTAAAGCAATAAATAATCAAAATAAATGTAACCCAATGTGAAAGCTAAGCAATCGATTTAATAATAATGATAAAAATAATAATAATAAACTACCATTTTGGCTATTGTTATTGCTAGCCAATACCTATTTCTATTTTAGCCATTCCATATTTTCTATGGCACAATGGACCATTTGCAATAAATTGCTACATGCAACACAATCATCATCATCATCAGCTGCATCAATTGACTATTGGCCATAAGCGAAAATCGTAGCGATTAGCTGAAATTGCACAATATCGACAAGTGGATGTTGCAGGAGACTTTACTTTACTCCTGGAATTGCACACGCAATAAACCAATAAGCATAAGCCATCGTCTAAGCCATAAAAGGTCAGTGGAAGTAGAGGAAGCACTGGCCATGTGGACAAATGTGCAAATTAAGCAGCTTAGGGATTCACATAAGTGCCCCAAAGATGATGTTGCTGCTGATGCGACAGCTGTTGTTGCTCATGTTGCTGCTGCTGATGCTGCTGTTGCTGCTGTTGTAGCTGCTGATGCTGCTGCTGTTGCTGTTGCTGTTGCTGATGTTGATGTTGTTGTGGGGAGTCGGTTGCAACATAGTGCGCATAGCTGGCATTACCGTTCGGTGTCGGGTAGCCCAAGTGCTCATAGTAACCAGTGGTGGGCGAGGCCAGGCACTCGACGGGCTGCTGGGAGCTGGCGCTGGAACAGGCCGAGGATAGCGAGGCGGAGGAGTTTAGTGGGGGCGAGTGTGTGTTGGTTAGGGTTGCCACAACGGCTTGGGGCTGCATATGCTGGTGCGTTTGAGGCAGCATTTGATCCATGAAATACTGGTCGATTTCCTTGGGATCAATGTCGACCGCCGCGGCTGATGCAGCCACCGCCGCCGTTTTCCCAGGCGTGCCCAAGTAATTTAGCGCTCCATTGGTGTGTGACGCTGCCACAGCAGCCGCAGCAGCAACTGTGGCAGCAGCCGCAACACCATTGTACCCAGCAAAGCCGGCATAGTTGCCACGCGTGCTGTATTGGTTGTAGCCACCAATGTTCTCCAGGAAATCCAATTCCTGCACACCCGTCTGTCCAGCATAGTTGAGCTCACCCAACGCTATATATTCCCGGCCAGCGTCGAGCAGGACGCCATAATCATTATTGTTGTTGGGAATAGCAACTGTTGCTACTGCTGCTGCTGCTGCTGCTGTTGCAGCATTTGGTTCGCTTAGCTGTCGCAGCAACAGACTAGAATTAAGATGCTGCGGCAGCTGTTGTTGTTGTTGTTGTTGTTGCTGCTGCTGTTGCTGTTTGCCACTGTAGGGCGTGGTCGGGGGCGTTAGCGATGACAGTGAACTGTTCGTGGAGCAGGGTGAGTCGAGTAGGCCGCGCTCCGTTTCCAGTTCGTGGTCCAAAGCGATACCCTGTTCCAGCAAGCTGGCAGCACAGGCGCTGTTCAGCGATTTCATAAACGCCTCATTGCTGAAGACATCGGGACTGGAGCTGCTGTTGGTGGTGCTGGTGCTGTTGCTGCTGCTGCTGGTGGTGCACAAGTTGCCGCTGCTGTTGGTGCTGTTGTTGCAACTGCTGCTGTTGTTGTTGTTATTATTATTATGGTTGGCTTTGCCCAAGCGACGCTGAGCCATGTTGCTGTTGGTGCGTCGCACAGCTGAAGTGGCAGCTGAAGTTTCCGCTGTTGCAGTTGTTGTTGTTGTGGATGCTGCAATTGTTGCTGCTGCCTCGCTCTGTTGCATGATGCGCGCCTTCTTGCGACGTGGCTGATATTTATAATCGGGATGCTCCTGCTTGTGCGTCATGCGCAGCTTCTCTGCAAATTCCATGAACGGCTTCTTATCGCTATCCTTCAGATTTCTGCGAATACACAGTGAATGAGAAGGGTTAAATTGAGTGGGGGGTTGAGGGGGGTACGCATAATCAGCGCTTTAATTTATGGCCACTTCCACGTCAAAAAATGTTTCGCTTATTTATTGGTCTACAAATTGGTCGACAACTGACAAGTGCCCTGAGCTCGGCCTTCCAATTAACTGAGGCGGATGCTTTGCGGTCTTTGCCGGCTTCAATTCTTATCAGCTGGCATTCTCAAGATTCGAATTATTATCGCCACAACTGAACCGAACAATTTTAATTTAAAAAAAAAGTCGATGACGACAAATCGGCGACTTGTATCATCGCCTGCTGTCTTTAATTGTTGAGCAATATGCGATTAGAGAACTCAGACTACCCAAAACTTCACAACAAAGTTGAACTTAAAATGGGATCAATCTGTGTGATGAGAAAGTGACTATGCAAAAGATTGCAATATCAGTTTAACGTTAAACTTTTCATATTTCGTTTAGCATTTAATAAAATTAAATAAAAAAACAAATCTAAACGAATCTATTGCAAAGTACTCTGATATTGCGGGAAATAATTACTTTTGAGGGGGATTTCTAGAAATATAAATTAAATTTGCTGACTCTTGATTTCAAATTGTGTGAAATAAATGAGTTTATTTTGCAATTATCGATTTTCTTACACAACTTTTAATCGATTTTATTTTGCAGTTATCGATTTTTCTAACACAACTTTTAAGTGATTTTATTTTGCAGCTATCGATTTTCTAGCACAAATTTGAAATGATTTTATTTTCCATTATCGATTGTCTACCCCAATTTCTAGTACGTACTCGAGTTGGCACCTCAGCCTCAGCCTTATATCTTCATTATCACATTATAAAGAAAAATATGTCTTTAATATTCTATAATTGCTTGTAATGTATTAAAAAATATTTTTGATTATTAGGAAGACTTTTAAAAGTGTTGATCCATAATTAAAATATATGATTATAATACATAAACGTAAATATCTCTATTTTTTCAAAATCGCAACTTGTCTTGTTTTTTCCACACATCCACAGTTTGCCGAGTGATTTGCTCGGAGTTTTGCAGATGGAGATATGCCAAAATAATTGTTACCAAGAAAACTTGTCTTCTCAATCAAAATATCCCAATATTTTGAGTACATAAATGTTGCTATTATTGTATACTCACTTCCACAGTTTGCCAAGGGATTTGCTCAGCTCGGAGTTTTGCAAGTGGGGATATTGCTTGGACATGACACGACGAGCTGCCTGGGCCCAGACCATGAAGGCGTTCATTGGACGCTTGATGTGCTCCTTTTTGCGATCGGAGGGCGCTCTGAAAAAAAAAATTAGTGGAAAGGCATTAAAAATTAAGTTGAGTTTAAGTGACAAATTCAACGCTTTAGAGGATTTGCTTGACATCCATTACAATGGAGGCAAATAAAAGCTGAGGTCTTCGGGTGAAGAGTTTTTTGCCGTTGGCGATGTGAAAATTCGCGAATTATGTCAAACTGAAAATTGCAATTAAAACTTTTATTCGTCAGGAATGAAGAAAAAGTAGCCCAAAGCTAAAAAAGTTCTAAATTGCAACCACAACTTTATATTGGCCTGCAAAAACCAAAATGAAGAACAACCACAACAACAAACACCACAATAAAAACAACAACAACAATATCAACATCAAAAGCAACAACTTGATTGCAATGTCTGCAAGTGAATGCTTTAAGGTCAAAAGTCTTAAGCCGAATTATAAAGTCAACAACAAAAAATAATGCAAAACATTGTATCGAAAAAGAATGTTTGTCAAAGATTTTGTTTAGTAATAATTTATTCAAAGTGAGAGTTGTATAAATTAAAAAGAAAATTCTATTGAATTTCATTTTATTTTTATCATTTTAATGAACTGTGAAATGGATTTTTCTGTGGCCTTTTTGTCACTTATGACCCTTAAATGCGTAGGAAACTGAAGGCACTTGTCCTCGTTTGAGGACACTACAATAATGTCTTAGACAATTTCTATATCTCCCTCTCTCTACCTATTTCCCTCTCTCTCTTCTTAATTGTCCTACACAGAGTAATAAAAAAACTTTTTTTTTTGGAAAAATATTATAAAATTATGTAGAGTGTGAACTTAATTTAAGATTTTTCTTTATAAAAAATGCACTTAGTTTTTCTTGATTTTAGCTTATAGTTTCTCTCTGTGTAGCTTTGTTTATTGTATTTGAAATTTGAAATAAAATTGACGAAGCGTATGATAACCTTATATACACAAAAGTGTTCAACAAAAATGGGTCCACAGCAGAAAACACACACACACCCGAACACACCCACACACACATACATTTATGTATATTGGTTTACCCTTGCAGAAAATATGAGATATTTTTTTATGAAATATTTTTTTCATGTATTAAACCCATAAGGAACAATTGTGTTGTATGTTGCTTGTTGCAACTTGACAAAGATTTGATTATTTGCGGCATATGTATTCAATGAAGGGAAATCTAATTTTTTTTTATAGATTGGTAAACAATTTTAAATGTATGAAAGCAATTTATTATTTTGTAAAGTTTTGACTCAGGTTTTAGTATGTTTTTTCTTAAAACGTTCTTGTAAGAATTTTATAAGAATGTTTAGTAAATTGAACATGTTTTATTTGAAAAGCGTTGAGCCTTTAATCAGCACTTATTTCCAATTCACCTGTCTGAATATCTGATAGACGAGAAAACTCAATTACCGTAATCCCTATTGTGAGTTAGCTTGCAACAAAAAAAAAAATAAAAAAATCACACTCTCAGAAACAAATTCAATCAAAGAGATAGGCGTGGCAAGTGGGCCGTTTTAGATAAAGGTTGCCTCTATGCGGATTACTTTTATATGCTCGTTTCATGTATATTGAATTATTTATCCTAAACAAACATGAACTGCCAACAGATTTCGCTCAGCTAAGCCAATTTATTTCGATTGAGACAAGAGTGCACCGGACACACAAAGAATGTTTGTGTCATGCGTGTGTATGGGAGTGTGTGTATTTAAATGTGTGTGTGTGTGTGTGTGAGTGGGACATAAATTTATGTACACAGGTGCCCATTCGAGCCCAATATAATTTCTTGCTTGCCTACGCCAAAATTGGTTTTAATCAAAGCGATTCTATGGACAAACAGAACCTAAATAAGAAAACTTGGAAAAGAAAGAAAAAAGTCTTAACTAAGTGGTAGGTACACATTTGGTAGATTACAAGAAGACTAGAAGCACTTCTAAGTATTTACTGTAAATAAAGATGCTGGCATTATTGACAACGGAATTATACAAAAGTCCTTTGAACTTTTATTCACAGCTCATTTGCATTAAATTAACAAGTTTTTATATAAAAAAATATTTTTTCCGGAAAGTATTTAGTTGAAAAATATGGTAAAAGGGGTATTATTATATATTAAAGCAACCACAAATTAATATCAAAAAAATACCAAGCCCATATCTCTAAAATAAAATATAAAACATACAAAAAAACAATAAAATGACTTTTTATTTTAAAATAATATTAACAATAAACATTAAGATGCCAAAATAATTATTGATTGATAGCTGATATTTAATTATATATAAAATATAATTATGAAGACATTAATATACGAAGAGAGGCACTAATTTGGGCAGACAA
This sequence comes from Drosophila longiperda, assembly GCA_035042125.1. Lineage (NCBI taxonomy): Eukaryota > Metazoa > Arthropoda > Insecta > Diptera > Drosophilidae > Drosophila > Drosophila longiperda. The sequence continues at coordinate 975,076 of JAWNLV010000010.1, forward strand.
CAGATCTTAGATAGGTCTTATATTATTTAGACAGTTATAATTAAAATATTTAAGAATCGATAAAGCAAGTGGTATCCATGAGGAAAAACTAAGAGATGACCTAGTCAAATTAGGAATAATCAGTAGCAGAATCTGTTCATATAGTGAATGAGACGAGACAAATCTTTGCAGATTGTATCTGCTTAGCTTTATCCTAGTGAAACATGTCTTAGAAGCTCAGAAAACATAGAAATGCACAGAAGGAGGCTCAATATTTTTTATAATAATAATTTGCATTATGATAATAGAACTTATAACAATAAATATACAACTAATAATAAGTAAAATAATAATAAAAGTAAAAGTATTATTTTGTATAATAAAATAATATATAATAATAAAATAAATAAATGGAACAAATATAAATATTTACTAAATTTAATTATTGCATACTTATATAAGTATTTAGTAATTTTATTTATTTCATTTTTAGAATCTGCAAACTTTTTTTTTAAGAACTCAAACATATTTTTTAAATCGTTTACACTCTGTGTTTGCTGTTAATTTGCAGAGCTCGTGCAACGGCTGCAGAGGTGGAGAACACCAAAATAAACTAAGTAATTCTGCATGTATCCTCCATCCGCACTGCCTGCGGTTAATTACAACAAACCGGGCTCGATTTGAAGCTTATTAAGCGATTATTAAGGAAAGAAGAAGAAGAACGAACGAACGAACGAACGAAGGAACGAAGGAACGAAGGAACGCAGAGAGCGGAGGCCAAATGGCGGATCGGTTAGACAAGTCGAGTTGCCAGCGGCAGGCGGCTGCTTATCTTTTGTTGGTATCGTCGCGACCAAATCCCCCACACAACCCGTCAAATATGACGCACAACAAGTGCATGTGGCAAGCGAGTGTGTGTTTGTCCGTGTGTGTACTTGTGTGTGTGTAGTCAGCTCTCACGCTTGACAGCACGCTAATCAGAATCAAGTGATGTTCGTTTTGCAGCATTCGAAACAACAACAACAACAACAACAACAACAGCAACAGCTCCGAGCACTTGGCAACTCGAGCACGTCTTCATTATTTCGTTGTTGCATTTGTTGTTGTTGTTGCCGTTTTTGTTGCATTTGGAGATGCGCAAATCTCATTAAGTGATATCTTCAAGTGGCCGTTAGCAGCGAGTACTGTATGAAAAATGCGAATTTATTTCACTTTTTTTGCATTTTTCATTTATGCCAAAGTTGTTTTTTGTTATGCATCGTTTTTTGTTTGTCTTTTTTTTGTACTTTTATCATGGACCATGGGCCATTTGCTGCTTTTGTTATTAAAAAGCCAACACACACTCACAAAGCGACACAAAGTTGCAAAGTTGTAAAGGCAAGGCCCAAATATTTACAGCCAGCCAGGCAGTAAATAGAAAATTTTCATTTTTCCAATGTGTAAACTATTGACTACAAATGCAGCCAATTAGCAGCGGCAACGATTTTTCACAAGTTCACAAATATGAAATGTATCTTACAGATACACAAAAAGCCGCAACTGCGGCCGCGACTGCGACGCCGACTGCAATGGAAACGTATTTGCTTAGGCTGCGCTGCTCATCAATTTCCCACGCAGTCGACGTCGACGTCGACGTCGACGTTGTGTTTTTTACGACACTTTATTTTTTTATTTTCTAAATATTTCTCACTTTTTCCAACGCTTTTGCGCCACATTCAAATGCCCAACGGATGCTGTTGTCTCTCCACCTCAGCGCCCTCCCCGTGCGAGCTCCACCACTTTTTTTGTACCCACTATTTACATCCTAAAAACGAAAACGACCAAAAAAAAAAAGAAAAGAGGAAATATATAAAAAGTTGGTCAAACATTGCGGGCGACTACTGATAAGCCGATAAGGCAACAGTTGCACGGTTGCTCCCACATGCCTCGTCCCGCCCTGCCACACAGCTACCGTGAGAGTTGCATGCGAGATGTGCATTTGGAGTTTGCTCAGCTTTTGTTGTGACAGCAACAACAACAACAAAAGAGGCAACCGCTGTCAAGGCCTTTGTGGTTGTTGTTGTTGTGTCGGTGGAACTTGCCTCGCTTCTTATTGACATTGAATGGTGTTCTCAGAATAATGGTTTCTACATCTTCGCCTTGAGGCAGGTTGCGGCAGGAATTGCTGGTGCCACAACTGAAGTAGCAGCAGCAGCAGCTGCCGCAAAAGCAGCCGCTAACTCAAAATTCCCAAGAACTAACCACAACCCAGGAGATTAAGTAAATTAAACCATATTTTTAAATTACATCATGATTATGGTTTAAATACCAAGAATCCTGAAAAAAAAACACATATATATATTTTTGAAATTTTCAACTAGTTTTATTTTTTATTTTAAATATGCGATTCGAAAACAGGTCAACAAGCAATAAGCCATTTAAATATTTTATATTCTTAATTGGGGTTTTTATGCAAAAATAAATAAATATAATTTAGTACTAAAATCAAAGACTCAACTTTTGCTTTATTTGCACAAATTTCCATTAAAAAACCAATACCAAACTAAAGCAAAAAAGGAAAACAATGTAATTTTTTTTTAAATAACAAATTCTACAAACTTTTTTATTTGATGCTGAAAGTTTGCTGAAACGCTAGAAAAAATGTTCAACTGCCACATTAATGATTTTCGATTTCCCACAAAAAGTCGAACTACGAAACCACTTTAATATGAATTTTCCTTAAATATTATAATATAAATCACTTGCCCAAAAAAGCAGGATTAACTAAAGTAAGTAGATACTTATAAATGAATACCAAAACTTTGTAGCTAATCCAAATTTATCAGGAGAGAAAAATTACGATTTAGGCCAAGTGCTTCATTATCATAAATCTTAAGTGGTATGCCACCTATCGCTAATCTAATGAAGATTACACAAAGATATTCAGCTATAATTTAAGAAAGAAAAAAAAAAGATTTTCTTCAGTTGCTTTTTCTTGAGTTTTTTAAAGTGAACCTTGAACTTTTCATATCATTAACTCGCCATCCAATATTTTCCAGAGACTTATACGTAATTCAAAGAGCTTTTACTGCTCATATACGGACTTAAGTCACCTCCCCACGGTACCCCACGGTACCCCGGTCCCTGCATCTTTGACTCTGTGCACTCTTCACACTCTTCTTGGGCACTTGATACGCACTTCATGGCCCGCTTTTCGCTGCTTGTTTTTCAATTTCCAAGTCAATTTATTTTTACAGCCAGTCGTCGCCGCCAAGCACTCGAGCCCCTAACGAAAGCAAAAAAAAAAAAAAAAAAAAGACCCCAAAGAAGGAATGAAAGAATGAGTAGTCCAAGAGGACCATCAGTGACCACCAGGGAACACGGCGACACAGCGGGGAGAGCAGAGCAGAGCAGATGAAGCACTCTCAGTCTGGCACTGTGAACCACAAAACGAAGAGCGACACTTTAAGTGCCCAGGTTCAGGCCCCGAAACCCAAGCAAACTTGTTAAACGTTTTTTCTTGTTGTTATTGTTGTTGTTGTTAATGTTGCTTCAATCATTTGAAGGGAGTATGTGCAATCGATGATATGTGATATGGCTTGATATGTCACTAACATTGCCATTTTGCCAAAGTGCCGTTCAAAATGTCCTGCCACAAGGACAACACTAGACAACAAACATTTTTATTTCAATTGGATATTGACAGAAATTCTTTAGAAATTTCCAAAATTCTATTGTTGAGTGTTATGCGATAAGTACATTAAAATTCTTGTTGAATTTTAATTGGAATGTCATTTAACAATTGTGTTTTTAAATTTAAATAAAAATACAAATTTAGTCCAGAAATGGCGTAATTGATATTTGCTTTAGAATTGTCTGGCAATCAATAACTCAATGATTATTGGATCGAAGCACATTATTATATATAGCTGCGACAAAAAAATATCTATTGAAATATAAATTCTTTTATATCCTATATTCTCTAAATTTTCATCATATAGCTTCAGCTTCAGCATAAAAATCAGCAAATTTATTTATTTAAAGTACAGTGTAGAATATGTTCTTTGCTGTGCCCAAGATAACTGTGCTTCGTTACCTATTTCTATAATCTAAAAAACATAAATAATTTAATAATACTTAATAACAATTCTAAGTTAAAAAATCTTTTTATAAAATTGGAAATATTAGATCTTTATAGGATAGTGTATAATACATTGAAATATGTGTGTTGTCTTCTGGTTCGGAAGTTGCTTAAATTAAACTTTGCGTTTCAGTTTTGTCGCTGTTTTTCTAGCTTATTTTGTTTTTTGCCATGGGACATCAAAACGGAGGCTTCAAGAGCACATATGGCCATGTCATATGAAACTGCGACGTGGCGCATATTGGCCACGTTGTTAGCCAAATATTCATCAACACACGGACTCAAAGACAGACAGACACTCAAATGGATACACACAGCGAGCACTTTCTGGCGCTATGTTTGCATTCCGCATTTTGTGCGCAAATTTGGGTTAAACATTTTATGATATATGCAAAAAAAAAAATTTTTTAAATATACGCATATAAATAAGAAATAGAAAGGAAAATACAGCAACGCCTGTCAATTTCATATTCCACTTCATTTCCGGCTGTGCGTGGCAGCTGGATTGTGCCACAAATCCTGCCAATCTGCGTATGACTTAGTGTGTGTATGAGTGTGTGTGGGTGTGTATTAACCTGTCATGCATACTCCTTTTTGTACACTCAGAAAAAATTAAATAGTTCATATATGTTTTACGATTTTTTTTATATAAAAATGTACCTTTAAGGGTGAGTTTTTTAGTTAAAAAAAAACTGTGTTCACAATGCAATAAATATTTGTTTTATTAAGAATTGATTAATTAGAGTTAAAGATTTTTAAAAATTTTAATAAATTTTGTATCACAAGACCAAACAAGAAAATAAATATTAATATTAAAAATTAGACGTCTCATGTCAAGAAATTGAATTGTTTAAAGACATTAATTAATTCTGTTATCGTCTTAAAAAAAAACGAAGTTTGCTTTAATAAAAAATTTCCGTTCTTGAACAGAAAAATGAAATGCTTTAAATGTTTGAAGTACAGAAATCATTCAAAATGTTTGACTATTACTGAAGTCAGAACAGATTCTAATATTTAAGAAAGAAATCTACGTTAAATATCACAAATTTTAGCTCAGCTATATTGGAATTGAAGCATCGTTTTTCTCTGAGTGTACACACGCGTCGTCAACGCTTATATTGCCCAATCCCGGCCATTGTCACGCACCTGTGCCTGGCTTATGGTAGCAGCAAACTGGTAACTGGTGCCAGTGCCTGGTCATAAAACCGCCGCTTCTGGCTGCCATTTTGGACAGGCGACCAGCGCGGCGAGCAAAGCACAAACAACAAGACACAGTGGTTGGGGGGATGACTGGACGTGGAAGAGGTCAAGGGGAGTCGTGGCAACCGTATTGTAAATTCACTGCGACTTGCAAACAAGTTGGGTGGCACCTGAGAGGAAGCGTCGGAAAGAGGGGTTGCTGTGGCTGCTGAAGGCTCTGTTAGATTTTTTTTTCACTCTCTTTTTTGGTGTTGAATGTTGGATGTTGGTTTTGGAATACACTCGTAAAGTATGCACAAAATCTAGCCAGACACAAACATGGATGGGCTCCTAAACTTTTGGCTGTTGCGGTTATGAACACCGCAGCGAAGCTAAGAACAAGCGTCAGCAGGCACCAAACCAACAAAAAACATCTGACTAACAACAACAAAATCAATATTTATCTTGTAAGCCGCACGTGTTTCAGCAGATTGTTGTTGTTGTACAAATAAATCAGAAGATGCTTGGCCAGAGAACTGTGAACATCTATCCTGGTTAGTTGGCATCGTTAGGACCAACACTCTAATAAAATTTCTAAGGGAATTGTTGAATGACTAAATTAATTACAGCAAGAAAAAAAATATATTTATAATATATTTATTGCTGTGTGGCGAATTTATTTAAGATGCAGTTGCTTTCGACCAACAAAACAAATTCTATAATATATTTGTTCTCTAAGAACAATAATTATAATAACAAAAATATCAAAAATCAACAAATGGAAATGGAAAAAAATTAAGTTAAAACTCAAAGAGAAGTTTTTTATCAATTTAGACATCTCCAAACCGCATATTCTACAAAATCGACAAAAAAGTTGATTTTTCCAGGCAACAACAGCTAAATAGTTTTAAATCTAAGTAAATTTTGTATTTTTTATCAGTCATTCTCAAAAGGCGCATTAAATAAGATATTGCGAAATACCCTATTTCGTAATCGCAAGAAAAGAAAATTTTTTTTTTTTTTATTTCTTTTAACCAGCGATCGTCTGCCTTGCAACAATCAAACTAACAATCATGCAATATAATATAAATTTTACTATACAAATTTAATATTCATATGCTTGAAATCAAAAGCATTTTTCCAGTTAATTACGTTCATATTCATCGTTGGGATTGACTTGACGTGGCTGGACGTGGACGGACATGTTTGGCCGCGCCCACTTTTTGGCTCACAAGTTGTCGAGTTGAGTTGTGTTGTGTTAAGTTGAGTGTTGGTTTAGGCAAGCGACTGATGATATTCCAATGTTGAGCATGTAAATTGACTGGGCGGCTAAGCGCACCCCAAAAAAAAAATATAAAAAAAAATTAAATAAAAGAAGAAAAAGAAAAATACATATTAAGACCACGCACGATGATATCAGCGCAGGCACCCCACCTGGGGGTGAGTTCTTTGAACGAGAGATAAGCAATATATTATTTATAACACATACCGAAGCATAACCCAAAGTCGCCAACTTAAGCGTCTTATCTAATCAAAGTGTCAAGAAGAGGAAAACGAATCAGCAGAGCCCCGAAGCTATTCCTTCAGAAGGAAGGAGGGGGCTCAAATGGGAGCCAACTACAAATTGGGGTCTATGGGGTGATGTGTGTGATAAGTGATAAGTGGCATATTTAAAGGCGACTCCAAAGCAAGATATGCAACAACAGAAATTGCGCCTCGCCAAATGATAACAATAACAAAATTAAGCAAACGCCTATCGACGAGCTCCTCAAGTGCTTAACTGGCTAGCTTATTATTATTATTATTACTATCGATATATATATTTTTTTTGATGACTCACTTGCAGAATTATTAACAAATTTTTGGGGAGCATATAAAATGTTGCGGTTTTCTCTTCAAGTGCTATAAAAGTCCAGGTTGCAATTCTCTCACGCAGGCGGCAAAGATCAGAAGATCACAATTTAATTAGACAATTCAAATTTGTCACGCGGTTTGTTTATTTTGTTCAAAAAACACTTTACATTTCTAGTTGTGGTCAAATTATATATTCACTAGATCTATTCAGCTTAAGCAATAAAAAATAAATTATGAAGAATTTATCTATATTTGTTGCACACTTTTGCACAACGTTTTTGCATTTATAATAACTTTTGGCTTTATCCGTGGAATTAACACCCAAGTATTTTCACTCGTTTCGTTTGTAGCTCTGATGTAGGCTCATAAAAAATGTAAATTCAAATTTGTATTCGAGTATTGAATATAGAATTTTGTTTCTGAATGATTTAGGCTATTCAATTTGGTTCGATTCACATACAAATCTAGTTCAAGTTGAAGTTTGTTTTTGAAAATGTATGAACAAATTTACAAAGTAAATAAAAAAAGGTGCATACATATTATATTTTAGATCAGCCAAGAGCAAACTCTGATTTCTTATTGCTAATATTTATGATAAAAATGGAATACCTCTATAAGGAAGTATTTTTGCATAATTTTATACAACAGTTTATCAAGCTCTAATAAAAATGGCGTATTCAATATTATTTTTGTATGCCTTTAAAAACGTACTAATTTTATGAAAACAATAATTTTTTCCAATATTCTAGATAAGCAATAGAATCTATAAAATCTATATTTTTCAACAACTTAAAAGACAATTGAATTAAATTGACTTAATTTTTTATTGGCGTTCAGATTGCAGAACTTTTGGGCTTAATAAATGATTTTCTGTGATTTTGGATAAATAGGTTTGTTTTTTTTTTTCTAGTTAAAAGGTTTCTTTTATTTACTTTTACTAAAAGCCAATAGCAATTTGCCAGCAATCTGTAAAACTCTATAAACATTACACAAGTTATTTACAAAAAGTTCGTAAGCTATCAAATATTTAATTCCCGCCGGATACAGAGGATAAATACATAAAAGAACTCTATACCCCGCACCCCACAGCACACCTTCTAGGGGGGGAGAGGGTCGTAGTGGGCTGTGTATGAGCATTTTCAAGCGATTTAAAGCAAAAATAAACAGGCGCATAAAGCGCTAGATAAACAATGTTTCTAGTGTGTGTAAAGGGGTAGAGATTGGTGTGCGGGGTGTGGGGTTGGCCTGGTTGGGAAGTGTCAGCCAGCCAGTGAGCAAGTCGTTATGTTGTACAGATAAAGGAAATCTGCCCCCCCCCCCCCCTCCAAGCTCCATATCCTTGTGCAAACACACACGTGTTCTTGACAGCGATTGCGCTTTTGCAACAATAAACAGCAAACGGCAGAGTCCAAGGATGTTCCTCAACTTGGCGAAAACGACCAGCTGAGCGGAGCTGCCTGATAAGGGATAAGCGAGTTGGACACTTAATGCACATCAGCATAATTACAACTGTATTAAAATTATTATTCACTGGATTATTCAGCAGCGATTGTGCTTCATGTGCTTTCTTTTATTATGCGTGTTTTATGCAGAGCTCCTTAAAAATAAATGTAACTTTCGTAATTCTAGCGTTATGGGACAATAAAATGCATAGCTTAGACATGCCATTAAATTTTCTATTAGATATATTTTATATAATATGTGCATACAGTACCAATAATAAAAACTTCACACTTATCAATTTTACTTACAAAAAAATAATTTATGTCTTCGTTATCGAGCTGTGCTTTTATTAAATCAAAATATGTAATTACTCTATAAAAACATATTTTTACACTTATCAATTTTGCAAGTAAATAAAATAAACAGCAATGTTTGCGCTTTTTTTTAACATTTTTTTAAAATAGTTTTTTAGCTAAATACAAATTCTCATAAAAAAAAATACTTTATTAACTAACTATAACAAAGAATACAAACATAGGTTTTCAATATTGTTTAGTTGCTTACTGTTATAATTTATCAGTTAATTAATCAAAAACAGTTCAATCTTAAAAAAAAAATTTCTTCAAAAAAATGTTTATATTATGATGCTATATTTTCTTCTGCTTTTATATTTCAAATTTGAAAAATGCATTTTTATATTTTTCAATAAAAAAATTTTATTTTTTTTGAAAGCATATGAATTTTAGAGGACGTAAGATTAATGCTGGCTTATTAAGATTAATAGAAAACTTCTATAAGTTTAGCTTAAAATTGAATGAAAAATATTCTAAAATAAACTTGCATATTTTTAAAACTTCATTCAAGGATGTTGTCGGTTGTAAAGCGGAGGTATAATTACTAAATAAACCTGGGGATTAGTTCTGTAAGAGTAACCAAAATGAAAGTCAGCAGTAGCTGCGTTAAACACTGGATAAATAGTGGACGAGCTGAACTGGCTGGCTAGCTGGAGCTTGAGCAGAAGGATCACAGGGATCACATAGAAAGGCCGCCGTCAGATCTTTCTCACGACTTGCAGCTGAAAGTAGCTGTTTCTGTGGCGCCAACTTGTTGTGAACTCAGCCAAGTGTCAACGACTGAATTCTTCACTGGATTTGGCTCTTTTTTCACATCAAAGTCTACACCTGCCAGGGCATGCCCCACACCTCCCTTCGCTTGCTCTCCAACAATGTATGGCCAGCTTGTTAGCAGTTAACATCTTTATGCTAAAAACATATTTATTCGCTTTTTATGCCTGAATTGATTTGTCGTCTTCATTCTGAACGTGTTTCTCCGCACATTTATTGTATTTGTTGTTGTGCTTTTTTGTTTTTGTGCTCTTCGTTTTTTATTTTTTTCTTAGCTGAACCAGACAATGTGTATATATATATATATATATATATATATATATATCACACAACTCTATGTGTTAAAATGAGAATTTACATATGTCGCTGTTTCGTTTCTGCTGCTGATGCTACTTCTTCTTCTACTACTACTTGCCGACTTTGCGGTTCGCCAAGTTTGTTTATCCATTAAAATAAAAAAAAAAATATCAAAAAATAAACAACAACAACATTAACATAAAACTGTCCTAATTAGCGGGAAGAACAGCGCCACGCTTAGTCATTCATAAATCTGCGGGTACCGTGGCAGATCCATGATTACTATTGAGGGCATTGAAGGAAATTGTAGTTTAGCAATTCCTTATCGATAATAAAATAATCTGCAATTTTATACACTTAGTTTAAGACACATTCATTTTGAGTAATACTTCAAAATATAAAATTTATTTAAATCTATAATTCACTTTGCCAACTTAAATATTTTTGTATTTTAATCTATATCCATAATTAAACCGTAATAAACTATGTATACTTAGTAGGCTTAGATATAGTCAATGCAATATTATTACAAAAAGCTGCAGCTTAAATAGTTGGATTTTTTATTTCAGAATTATAATATAAGAATTGCTTGTAAAATCAATTTTGAAAACTCATATAGTATATTTCAAGACCATTTTTTTTGCAAATATTTTCCTATCTAATTTAGTATCATTAAAAAGATTTGTTTTTTATGTTGTTATTAATATAATAAAAATATAACAAATTTAATCTCTTTAAGCTTTCATCTGCAACACGATAAATATCTAAATACTATTTTTGCATATCTAAATTAAAAATAGTTCCAGATTATTTCCCTGGAGAATTGTTCCAGATTATGTTTTGTTATTGTAAATTTGTTTAGAATCTTAAGGTAACATCTAATCCATGCAGTCTATGGAATTAATATATAATAATTACAAAAGACTAGCGCATATTATTAAAAAAAAATTCTTTCTTTTTTCTAATGAAAGACACCAATATTTAAACTGAGTATTATTTTATTTTGTCTATTAAGTTTTCGAATATGTGTATGAATACATATCAAATTGTTAGATATTATATTGAAATCAAACTAAAATCAAATATTCAAAATTCAGAAAAAAATTATTTTTGTTAGTCATAGCTCAACAATTTAAAACTGAATATTCAAATTGTTTTCGATATAGATTAAACAGAAAATTCCTAAAATTGTCTAGGAATGGGTTATATTGCAAAAAAATATGTATAATCTGAACAAATTGATTTTTTTGCAATTGTAAGTGAAGAACATATTAAAAACTTAAAGATAAGTTGACTTACTTGGCGGATGCCTGTACAAGATTCCAGTCGTAGCCTTCGAGAACCTTCATCACGGCGCTGGTAATGCGCTCATCCTCCTTGCGTCCACCTTGGCCAGCGGCTCTTTTCTGCTCCGCCTTCAGGGCATAGTTGGCCAGGACCAAAGTCTCCACAGGCTTGGCGCGTTCCTCATTTGAATTTGCGCTCATTTTTTATTTTGTTTTTTTTGTTTTTAGAAACCGTTTAACGGTTTTACTAAGCTCGAGATACAGTTGCAGCTACAGTTCGAGATACAAATCCAAATCAACTAAATCACTGAACACCCATGTGTGGGTGAGAGAGAGAGTGTGTATGTGTGGGGAGAGAGTATTTGACAAAACGACGCGACACGATCGACAGACAAATAGCGACTGAACTGCGACTCGACAACGAGTTCACCACTCGGCTCGCAACTGAGGCAGATAAGCTCAAGACGCCGTTGGTTGGCTGACTTTCCGTCTGTCTGTCGGCGTGGAACTGGGGCTGAATGTGTCGGCAGCGGGGGCGAGCATACACACACACTCACACACATACACATATATAAATCGCGGTACGCGTGTAAACATTAACATGTTCGTGTGAAATGAGTTCGTGCAAAGGGGCAAAGAGGCCTCAAGCGATCGGGTGACAACACAGAGAGAAAGAGCAACAAGAAGTAGAAAATACAGAAACAGAAATTAGTAACACTTTACAGACACATGTGGATTTATGACACCTCAATCGACGTCTGCGACGGGGGTGTAGTAGTATCTAAAAGAGGCAGCAGAATACAGTTTGGATAGCCACTTGTTGCAGCTGTATTTAAATGTCGCAATCGATAAGATTGCAACGAAAGGAACTTCAAGGTGCACAAGTTGATAACAAGTCAATCTGAACCTGAAGGGAAGTTAACGAAAGGAGACCCCAATCAGCTGCTAGGGGATGAGATATATATATATATATATACATACATAAATGGGAACTTTTGCTAAGGAAATTGGAATGCTATAAAATTCTTAATACGATTGCTGATTGTAGTTTGCTAAATAAAAAATCAATTAAAACAAGTTGTGTTAATTGAAATCTTTTATCTTAATGGAAATGTTTTCAATATGTCAGTTTTTATTGCTTACATACAATTTTGTATACATTTTACGGAAAGCAACATCTTTATAATCTTATAGAAAATTGTTACAAACTTATTGAATTTTTATTTATCATTAAAATATTAACGCTTTGTTTATAAACTATTTAACATTATATTAATATGCCTTTGAGTCATGAGCTTATTTTGGCATATCATTTATATTAATTCACAGTTGATAATAGTTTTTGGCTTTCATTTTACACCTCTCTGCATACGCTGGCCGAATTAAATGGCTCATTTTGGGGAGACAGTTTCTGTCAAAAGTCAGTCGACATAAGTTACTGAAACTTGACCACAGAATACGACAGATGACATCGTAAAACTACTCCACTACAAAAAAAGAAGAAATAAAACATATTAAAACACGAAAAAAAAACTCCATCGAAACTAGACGCTATTCATTTCGGGGTCGTAAAAAGAATCGATTCGTATTTATGATTTTTTTTTGCTTTTGTTTCGTTTATTTTCTATCCTGATATTTTTCTCAGCTGGTTTCAACTGGTGAACACAAGATGTGACTTTTACCAGGCATTACTACGGCTTCTTCTTCTTCATCTTTTTGGGCTGCTGGCAAGGCTTGTTTCTAGAGTTTACAACTTTATAATTTTTACAGCTCAATTAACTTTTTTTTAAGTCAAACGCCGCCGGCGTATAAGAAGTCAAAAATTTAAACAATAAAACACAAAAATGCATAAACGAAATCATAAATACCTACTAGATACGATCGAAAAAAAAAAACGAAACTCTTCAAGCCGCTTTGCCAGATGAGCGTTTTATGCGAGAAAAAACCGTAGAAAAAATAAAAACAAAACTGAAGTGTCATAAAAGGCATCAAAATGGAAATAATACTCGCTGCTCCCCAATAGCCCCTGCTCGGAAAATTGAATCGTGTCTAGCAATTTTGATGGCAACATCTAACAAGTGGCACCCAATATCCCCCCTTTCTCCATCGAGCACTTTTCACGCCGGCAAAACTTCAAAGTCGCCGCCTTGTTAATAAACACAACGCGCAATGCAAAAATATGCAAATGCATTAAGAAAAAAAAAAATTGCGGGACAGAAGCAGAATGCAAGCATTTAAATACACTTTGAAAACAAGATCTGAAATCAGTTCAATCCTTGGCTAAAGTTTTTTTTATCTAGAAATTTAAGCCTTTAATCAAGTACCTTCAGATAAAATTAAGAATCATAATCTAAAACGTAGAATATGTGTTTAAAATGTGATTAAAATTGAGAAGTAAGCTGAAATACAAAACTTATTTTCTAATTTCTGTAGAATAAACGATCCTAACTTAGTAATACATATATTTTATTAAAGTATCTTCCTCAATAAGAGCCTTATAATACGCATAAAACATTAATCGCACCGAAATTTAAAAAAATGTGAATTTAAAATTTTCAAATACTATTGCTTAATAATAATATATGTCCCAATAAAAATATACTTTGTTTTTAAAAGTGTTAAAAATTAAAAAAAAAAAACAGAAATCTTAGTTTCTAAAATAGATATGTTTCCTTTTTAGAAATATACTTTCTGCATAATATTCTTGTGTATCAGTCCGATTCGACAAATTTGTATATAGAAATTACCATTAACAGAAAGATGCATAAATTCCTTGTTTTACCGGAGAGATACTACTGCTAATAGGGTCAATTGGTTACCAATAAAGATAAAAAGAGAGGTTTAATATATTTAATTCTGATTGTTTTTGTTTTTATAAATTGATGCATTTCTTGAAAAATATGTTGAACTCTTTAATTTTTTGAATATTTTATAACAACAACATTTATTTTCTCGTAATTTTTTTTTTATATTATATTTTAGTTTAAATATTCACTTTTTATTTAATATCATTTAAATTCAAAACATTATTTCAATTTAAATTAAAAAAATGTACATTAAAAGAACAAATAAATATAATAATAATAAAGATAATTATAATAATTATATTACTCTAAGCTTACCACTTTAGTGCGTTACACACACTTCACAACAAAATCGAAATACCCGCTGCAAACTTCAAAAAATAAGAAATCAAATTAATTAAAAAATATTTTTTTCCGCATGTTTTAGAAAAATGCCAAAAGCCAAAGAAAATTGTTTGTTGTAGATGAATTTGTCAGAATTTATTTTTTTGTTTTAATCGTGTTTTTTTTATAATCAAATTGGAGCGCCGAAAGGTCGCGGAAAAATGCAACGGGACCAGTGAGCAGCGAGCAGCGGATGCGACGACCGCTTGACAATTTGCGACTTGCCATGAAATCAAATTATTTGATCTAAGCCGCCGACAAAAGGGAATGTGGATCGTGCGAGGGGCGAGCTGCAGCAGCAGTCGAAGTTATCTCTCGCTCTCGCAGACTAAACGAAACCAAATGGCGATGACGTTGCCAGTGTTAGAAAATAAACTCCTCTCTCCCCCCACACAACTATCCCACACTTCTACAGCAGTGCGACATATGTTGTGAAAATATATAGCAAAAAAGTCCCAGAGAGAGTCAGGAAATATACGCATACTTTAATGCAAGCTATCTCGCTCCAACTCTCATTAGCATGAACGCGCAAGCGAAAAACAACAATAAGAAGAGTCGAAGCAAAAACAAAACATTCGCTGGCTCCGGCATTTTGTTTTATTGTTTTACACCTGATATTCGCCGTTCGTGTTTTGAGTGCCGTTCGTTTGACCATCATCGGCTCGTGCTGCCATTCGCCAGAGATCGTTAATTGTACATCGGCTTGAGCGTATGTAAGTGTGTGTGTAAATGTATGTATGTATGTAATGCTGTAAGCATGCGAGCGTGCGTGTGAGTGTAGATCACAGCCGCTGCCTGTTTGGTGTTGTTGTTATTCTTTTAATGCCCCGTTGTTTTGCTTTGTTTTTTCTCAGCCAATCGGCTGGGATTGGGCGTGTGTTCCGCAAGTTGGAAAGAGTACGAAATTAGTCAAGTATTAACTATTAATCAATTAATGACTAAAATTTCTTTAATTTTATTATCTATTATCGAAGCTAAAATTTTTAATATAAAAATTTCATCATAAATTTGTATAAATAATTGCACAACTATAAAAACCCCAACATTTCACTTAAATTTAATAGCATGAAAAGATCAAAATATGTAAGGAATAAAATAAGTCAAAAAAAATAAAATAAAAACAAATACATTTGTTTGTTAAAAAGTATGTGTATAGGATAGCAATGACACTTGAAAGCTGGCTGCCACAAAACGTTGTCATATCGATATATTATATTGAAATACTGTGAATTGACCGACCGCCACACTTATCGGAGAGGGCTGCCATTTTTAGTTTGTATGAAATTGGTCCCACAAATTAATAAAAGCATCGATATTAAAAACAATACATCAGTAAAAAAAAACATTAACTGAGCGCAACCATTGATTCACGCTTTATTATTATTAATTGCTGTATTTTTTTTTTAAATTTTATGCACAAATTTGGGTGAACACAATTACATCGTGTAAGCGAAATGGTTCAGCGGTTATTTCATTCTGTGTGAATCAATAGTTCCAGTATTGTTCAATCAGTTCTATAATGGAACTTCTGATTGAACCAGTTGTTGGTGTTGTTGTGTTCCCAAAGATTTATTCTAGCAAATAACTTATAAAAGAAATTCAAGCATCAATGCGAAACTGAAAAATAATACAACAAAATAGAAGCGCAAAAAGTAAGTTGCTAATGTGCTTTGTGCACACAAATTGTGCAAATTGTGCGTAACGTAAAACAGAAAAAGAGACTACTTTGGCCACTGCCAGCAGTGCTGCTGGCTACGTCTTTTTTCGTCTCGCTTTATGTGTGCTTCGTCGTCGTCGCTGTCGTGTGCGTATTGACTCTCCTGGTGTGCGCTGGTGTTAATGTGAAAACGGGCTGAAGCGGGCTGGCTAGCAACGTGCTCGCCGTAAAACGAATAGACGTGCAAGCGAGACAACCATATTGGCGCAATCTGCATGCGCTTGTGTATGTGTTTGTGTCAGGGCAAACGACTCGCTTGTATTTTTTTCGTCATCTCCGTTTTGTAGTTTTTTGCCTCAATCGAAATCTTAACAAAATGTAAAAAATATTTGTGCATTATTTTGGCGATTCTCATTATTGTAAATACACGCATTAAAGCGCGGATAGAAACGCAAGAAAAGCAAACACTTGAAAAAATAACGGAAATACATAAATACAAAAAACATTGTTGTTAAAAAATGTTGCCAAATGGCTTAAAATATTAAGAAAAGCTTACATCGAATACAAATTATTACTGATATTTGACTGTATACGATGTATATTAGACTGTATACGTATATATGTGTGTGTGTGTTTCTCTCGCTCGCTCTGGAAAATAAGAAAAAACAAAACAAAGAAAGTTGAAATGATTTTGTTTCTTTCTTCTTTGCTACTTTTTCTTATCGTTGTTATTTTTGTTGTGAAATTGAAATCCAATTAAAATCTGTGCTAATGTAAAAAATAAATAAATATATATATATATATATGTTTCAGCTGCAAAATTAACCAAATAAAAAAGTCAAGTGCAAGCAGCAGCAGCGACGTTAGCAGCGACGCCAGCAGCAGCGGCGCAGCGACTCCCAAAACCCGCCAAGGTAGGACAAAGCCTCCTGTTCCTTCTCTATCTACCTCTCCCTCCCTCCAGCACTCAGACTGCAGCCAGACAGTTATCCGTTATAACAGAAAAAACCAAAAACAAAACGAATGCAGTTTTACAGTTAGTTGCCTCGTCCTCGACAGCAGCGAGGCCATTGACTGCAGCAGCGACGTTAACGCTGACGTCGCAGTCGACGTTCAAAATTAATTGCATAGATTCTTTTCATTTGCATTTTTCGTCGCTTTTTACTGTTGTCTGTTTGCACAACTGTTTTTTTTTTTAAATTGTTTTGCCATTGCGGAAGTCTTTTTGGCGTCCGCCAACGCAACGTGCCGCTCTTTTTTGCAATTGTAAAAAGACCACGCAAATTTCCATATGCGACGTCGTAACTAAAATAGACACACACTTAAATGTATATATGAACACGCATACATACGTACACATTACGTACATACATCATATGTCTGACTTTGTCGGCACAAGAAGGAGCAAGAGAACAAGTACAATAAGGAACTGTCAAAATGCACTCACTCCCACCGCGATCAGCTGTTGCTTGCTCTCACACAGGCATCCACACACACACGTACACACTTAAGAGCGAGTGAGAGTCTGTCTCACTTGCGCACCTGCCCAACAGAACTAGAACGTGCATTAAAAGCCAACAACAAAAACGAACGGTAAACCTTACTTTTTTTCGGTAAATGACAGACATGAGCTGAGTGTTAATGCATAAATCAAAGTAGGAAGAGGCAAAAGCAAAGAAAGCTAAGAACTAGAAGCAACTCTTTTGAGGTTAGAATTGGCCCAGCTTCTCAGGTCAAAAAGGCGCACATAAACACCCACACGCATATTGTTATTGTTGGGCACAAATCAAAAGGAAAGTGCAGCAACAGACAAATGAAGAATCAGGTAAAAACTGAAAATAATAGGTAAAATAAAAATAATTGTCTTCTATTTGAAGAAAGCAAAACTAACAACAACAAAGCATAAATTTGTTATTTATGTGGGGAGAGAAAAAGCGTTTTTGCCCAACAACTTTTTGAGTTTTTTTTTTCTGTTTATTGTGCGCGACTCCATTTTGTGTCGGTGTGAATAAGTATATGTATGTGTGTTGTGCTTTTCACCGCAGAAAGTGTCATTTAAAGTTTTTTTTTCTTATTTTTTTTGTTTGTTGCTTCGTTTTTATTCGACTGATAATCTCTAATTGTTAACCTACACGCACACACACATACAGTACTCACATCTTATTATAAAGGGTTTTTTATTTTACGCTGATTCATCGCTTAATGGTTAATTTAATGCTAATGTTGTCGTCATACTTTTATGCAGAAAATGGCAAATGGTCTTTATTTCCCTGCTTTTGTTGTTGTTAAAATAGTTTCGCGTTCTTATCTAATTGACACATCGCACGTTGGTTCTTCCTCCGCACACTTATCCCACATCCCCCACTATCAGCCTCTTCGAATTGGTTTTGTTTTTGTTGATTTACAGCTGCAGCTTAATCGATAACTGGCAGTCATTTTTATCGGAATACGAAAACACAGTAACTATGTTTGTGTTAGTGTGAGTCACTTGCATGTATCGCTAGACTAGAATAGAAAGCTGCAATGGCAAAAAACCGACAGAAATGCTGACTTTTTGGCTCTTTAAAAGCTGTCTTTAAAATGGAAAAATAATATGATTTTATTTAATTAATTTTAATTATTTTATTTTCAAATTTTTTTATATTAATGTTTACAATCTAAAGTCTGTTGGAAAAATCTTATTAGAGAATATGAAATGATAAGAAATTAAAAATACTAAAAGTGTAATTTTTGTATATCATTTAAATATTTGTGGGAACAAATTGTAGGTCTCTTCCTTGTGTTAGCTTTTAAAGAAATAAAGACTTTAATGATCGTTATCAAGTATTGTTAAATTATGCTCAATTTGAACAAGGCATACTTTTGGAAATTTTTTAAAATTAATTTTTTAGTTGCTTTAATATTAACTAATGTTTATTGCAACGTCCAACAATAAATATTAACAGAATTTACTTATAAGAACTTTTCTTTTGTTACTATTCCAGCAGCCGCAGCTCCCGTGACTGGCACGAAAGGCCAACAACATATAAAGTATAAAACACAATAATAGAGATAAGAGACCAGAAAATAGTTTTTCTTAGAAAAAAAAGAAAAACAGACGAAAGGAGTGTGCAAGGTTTTTATACAATATTCAAATTAACCACTTTAAATTGAACATTAAAGTTAATCTTATTTTTTCACACACAGGCAACGTTGTTGATCGCCACAAATATTTAAAGAGACAAATACAAACAGAAACTGAACACACAGGCAAACATAAAACAGAAAAAAATGGAGCTGCGCGTTGGGAATAAATACCGCTTGGGCCGCAAAATAGGCTCGGGCTCCTTTGGCGACATCTATTTGGGCACAACGATCAACACCGGCGAGGAGGTTGCCATCAAATTGGAATGCATACGCACCAAACATCCACAGCTGCACATCGAATCCAAGTTCTACAAAACAATGCAGGGCGGCATTGGAATACCGCGCATCATTTGGTGTGGCAGCGAGGGTGATTACAACGTGATGGTAATGGAGCTATTGGGACCATCGCTGGAGGATCTATTTAATTTTTGCTCACGCCGCTTCTCGCTGAAGACGGTGCTGCTGCTGGCGGATCAAATGATATCGCGCATCGACTATATACATTCGCGTGATTTCATCCATCGCGACATTAAGCCGGATAACTTTCTGATGGGCTTGGGCAAGAAGGGCAATCTCGTGTACATAATTGACTTTGGGCTGGCGAAGAAGTTTCGCGATGCCCGCTCCCTCAAACACATACCGTACCGGGAAAACAAGAATCTGACGGGTACCGCACGCTACGCCTCGATTAACACCCATCTGGGCATCGAGCAGTCGCGTCGCGACGATCTCGAATCCCTTGGCTATGTCCTCATGTACTTCAATTTGGGCGCTTTGCCCTGGCAGGGCCTGAAGGCGGCGAATAAGCGACAGAAATATGAACGCATATCGGAAAAGAAGTTGTCCACATCGATTGTGGTGCTGTGCAAGGGCTTCCCCAGCGAGTTTGTCAATTATCTCAACTTTTGCCGGCAGATGCATTTCGATCAGCGTCCCGATTACTGCCATTTGCGTAAACTGTTCCGGAATCTGTTCCATCGATTGGGCTTCACCTATGACTATGTTTTCGACTGGAATTTGCTCAAGTTTGGCGGCCCGCGTAATCCTCAGGCCGTACAGCAGGCACAGGATGGCACCGATGCGGGTCCTGGTCAGAATCAGGATGCAGTTGCCACAGCTGCCGCCGTTGCAGCCGCAGCAGCCTCACATCAACAGCAGCAACAACAGCAGCAGCAACAACAGCACAAGGTCAACACGACAATGGGCGGCACAGCTGGAGGAGGTGGCAGCAGTGCACAACCATTGCTCGGCAGCATCGTGGGGGTTGGCCAAACGTTGGCGATGGTCACTGGCAATGGAGGCCTCAACATGGACGATTCGATGGCTGCGACGAATTCATCGAGGCAGCCTTACGATACGCCCGAGAGGCGCCCTTCGATACGTATGCGTCAGGGTGGTCTGCAGGCGGGGGGCGGCGGCGGCGGTGTTGGTGATGTACGAAATGCTAAATAATATTTTATTGTTTAGATGCAACACACACCTAGACACACACACACACACACACACACACGCGCAGCAGCAGCAACTCTACTCTACTTTATATATAAAAAGTATATATAATACATAACAAGTCTTATGTATAGTTCAGTCAGCGACCTGGTCTCTGGCAACATGTTGCAAGAACACACACCAACACACACTCTGAATGACAAACAGCTGCGCTTTCCTCTCTTTTTTGTTGTATATTTTTGTCTTTTTTTCGTTTGTGTTCTTTTTGCTGCGCTTTGTCCCTACTTTGTAAGAATGAGTAAGGCAAGGCTTAAGAATAATGTATGCTAAGTTTAACTTATAATTTTAGTTGATAAAAATTTGCTTTTCGGTGAGAAAAAGCGAAATTATGCACTACACTTGGATCAGGCCACAGTTCGAGCCTCCACCTTTAGATATCGCAAAACGCTTGACGATGAGGATTCGTATTCAAGAACTTTACTAGACGACACTTGAAATAGAAGAGCAAAGAGAAAGAGAGCTGAATAAGTAAAAAACAAATTCAAAATTAAATATATATTATTATAAAAACCCTCTCCACAGCTCCTTCTGTGTGTTTTGCATTTACTTTTGCTGAACAACATCAACCAGTACAGAATAAACATTAATTATTTCGTTAAATGCATTTTGTTTAAGCACCACATAAGAAACAAAGTATCAATAAAATATGAGAAAAACTTATGAATCGACACTCAACTGAACAAAATGGCAGATTTATATTAAATGAAAATGGTATAAGATTAATATTTAAATGTATTAATTGGTATATTTTGAATATAAGTTGTAAGCTTCGAGTGTAAAGGAGAAGAAAAGTGAAACATAACAAAGCAACCAACAAACAAAGGACACATTATGCGCCAGTGTCCCTAACTTTTAGTATAAGAACTTAGCATTAACTACAAATTACAAATGCATATAACAAATAATATATATAACATAAATAATAATAATAATAATAATAAAACAGACATTGCGTTTTGTGCACCAGGCAACCAACACACCACATAAAAATCTAGCTTTAAGCATCGCTCTAATTTGTAATGCCTCGATGTTTAACAACGGTAAATAAAAAAAAACCATAATATTTACTTGATTTCTCGCTTCATTTTCTCTTTTAATTTCTCGCGTATGTGTTCAAAATATTATGTTTCTGCGTATATATTTCTCTGAATAATTATAAAGTGAGAGCAAAAATCGTGTAACTAAAAACTAAGTGCATAACATAACATAATTATATATATACAAAAGAAAAACATACACACACCTACATAACGAAAATGTACTTTGCATTATATTATATTATTATTATTATTATTATATATTTTCAATTAGTTCGTAAAGTCGTTAAGGGGCGTGAGCTGCGAGCGCGCATTAAAATTATAACACTAGCTAATAAATGGTAGCTATAATATGAAATTTGTTTATAAGTAATACCAAACCATTAAAAAAAATAAAAACGCTATATAAAAAAAAGAAGCAAAACAAAATATAAATAAATCTGTAATTCGAATTGCGCAAGTCAAGATTATGGATTATGAGTATATATAGAAACAAGAAATGAGAACGTGCAACAAATGCAAACAAACAAATGTATATCTTATGAAACGCAAATGCTGCAAACACGTAAAAAAAAAACACAAAAACTTATGTAAAACTAAACAACACGCCGATAAGCCGATGATATATATATATATAAAATAAAGAAACCAGCCGTAAAATGAATAATATTTAAAACAGGCAAGCAAAATTACAGCAAGTAAAATCGGAAAAACTTAAATAAAAAATGCATTACGTGATATTTCTTACAAATTGTTTCATTTGTTTTTCTGTTCTTTTTTCAATATAATTTTGATGATTTGCTTTTCTTTGTGCATTAGATGGGGAAAAACTCGAACCTCCGACTGCGATTTTAGTTGTTCACATGAGATGCACACGCCTTGTAAACTTGACCAAGTAACAAAACACTTTTAATAACAACAACAACAACAAAACAACACCATAATTAAGGAACGGAACAGTCCCCTAGATAGAGTCGAAACACAGTGCCGTTAATATAGTTCACAAATGCTAAATTCCAAACTAAAATCAACTGAGTGTAAATAAGAAAATCTTAAAAAAAAAAAACAAACATAAAATTCCTTGTGTGATTTTCCTTCTTACTAGCGGGTTTAATAACAAACAAAATACTAGCTTATATGACAGATACAAATCATTAAATGCAACATTTAAATTAAATATAAATGTATGAGAAGTCCATACACCATAAGGAAAAAAATGAAAACTTAAAAATAAAAATAAATATTTAACACGTAACAAATTCTAACGAAAATCGTAAAGGAAATTTTTGAAAATTTTGTAAAATTAATTGTATATTTGATTATATAAATTTTTGATCTAATAACTAACTACACTAAAATCGAGTATATATGTACGTATATATGTACTATATATATATATATATATATATATAACATTAACAAACCACCAACAGTGATATGAGATACAAAATAACCAAGATAAAGTTCATTAAAATAAACGTAAAATGATGAAGATAAATCGTAAAACGCACGCGCAAATCACACAAAATAAGAACAATAACAATTATAGAATACAAAATAAATAAAACACCAAACAAATTTCCATCATACTTATATAAATGTATATTGCTAAATAAAAAAATAAAAAAATACTAGGAATTCCCGCAGCAAATTTTAAATAAAATCAGCTAACAAGCTAAACAAATTAGGTGCATGTATGTATATATATATATGTATATATATATATATATTTATATGTATGTATATGTATATGTTTATCAAATAAAATCGGATGTAGATGTACGAATATCTAGTATATTATTAGTGAACAAACACAAAACAAAGAAACATACAAATGTTTAATAGAATTTTAACACATTTGAACAAAGAACTCATCAAGATTAAAAACTCTAATAATAACAACAAATTGCGAAATTAATGTTAATGTCATACTAGAAGCGAAAAGAAGGGTAAAATGAGTAAATAAATCATAAGTAATCCGAAAACTAACAAATTGCAACAGATATTAGATACAAAACTAAAAAGCAAATGTCAAGTATTCGTAATTGAATGTAATAATTTGTCGACAAAAAAGGTTAAAAAAAAATGAAAACATAAGAAAAAACGATAAGATGAATAAAATCTATGATTTTGAAAATAAATTTGAAATTGGTTTTATTTTGAACCAAACTTAAAGGGACAAGTTAAAAATATAACTTTCTCAGCATGTTTTTTTTTTTCTTTTCTATAAAAAGGATACTAATTCTCGAATATTATAAATTTTATTATAAATACACAACGCTATATGAGTTCAGCATAATTACAATTTTTCCTTTATTTAGCTAGAAATTGTGTAAGTAATTCCGAAGTATTTTTTTTACATGTTTTTGAATGAATTATTGTAAAAAATATTCCAAGGCAAAATATTTGCCTATATTTTTGCAGAAAGTTTTTTTTTACTTTATAAACTTTCTTGCCTCGAGTCCATATTATATTTGAAAATGAACTTGCAAAAAGTATAAATGAAAAGTTTTAGAAATAATTAGTTTGATTTGTAGCCCCATATAGCCCGTTGCAAAAACTTTTACAATAATTAAAAAGCCATAAATAATAAAGATAGATTTTCTTTTTCGCTATAAACAAAAGTTGGACGCTAATTAAATAACTGTAAATAATAGACACAGCTATGATTTAGCCCGAATATATAAGGAAGGATTCGTCGGGCTGGTAACAAAGTACTTCAATAGAGTCCGAGCAATGTGGTACCAGCCTCGATTAAGAAACGGAGAACTGGTGAAAATGAGTTGGCCTTTGGCCCTATGCCGACGGCTAAATCAGATTGGCTGGCCTTTGGAATTGAATCCAAGTAGAAAGGCTATATTTATTGAGCGATTTTTTTTTGTGGCTGCTTTGGCGCTCATGATAATGCATAGTGAAGTGGATATACATTATTTTTTTGTCAATCTGGATGATCTCAGCAAACTTTTTGAAGGCATACCGACTTGCCTTGTCCAGATAGAAGTAAATATACGTCTCCTTCACAGTGCCATCTACAAGTATCGATTGAGGAAGCTGCAACAGCGATTTTATGCAGAGAATTACATTTCAGAGGATTCGGATCCGCATAATTTTGGAATAATAAAAAGTCAATTGTTTGGACCACGATTTATAACTTTCTTCTATTTGCTGACGGTTATTTCATTCTGTCTGACGTCTATCAAAAATACATTTGAAGGTCGCCGCGAGATGCTCTACAAGCAGGAATATATTTTCGATAACACAAAGCTGCCCATTTATATACCACTAATCTGCTCGAATATTTGGGTGGGAATCTTATGCATTACTACTATCACTGTTGACCTCAACATATTGGGTGAGTTTATGATGCATCTGAATGCCCGATATCTGCAACTGGATAAGGATTTAAAAGTGTCTGCGAAGCGAATAATTCAATCAGAGGATACTACAAACATTGCTGCCGACTTTTATCAAGAACTTCGCAAAGTACTTCGTCGAAATGCTGCTCTTAATAAATTTGCCAAAGATGTCGAGAAAGAATTCACATTTCGCATATTTATTAGCTTTGCCTTTAGTGCAATACTTTTGTGTGTCCTGGGTTATCTGAGCTTGAAGGTAGGTCAGAATATGCTTAATACATTTGTATCTATACTCCACCTCTCGACAGAATCCGGAAAATGTCCTTGCCCACTCTATTTGGTTTATAGCCAAATTTGTGGAGCTTCTCGTGATTGGTTATCTCGGCTCAATTCTCTACGAGACGGTGCGTAACATTTAATTGTAGTATTTGAAATAACATATTGTTTCTTAGACGGACAAATTAGGAGACATGTACTATTGCTGTGACTGGGAGCAAATCGTCTATCTTTCACGTAATAGCCATGAGAATGTGCGGCTAATGAAGCTTATAACACTATCAATTCAATTGAATTCGCAACCATTTGCCCTGAGAGGTCTCAATTATTTTCGAGTCACCTTAGCTGCTGTCGTTAAAGTAAGATATTTTGTGTGAATTTTAGCAATCATTTAATGGATATAAATATTTTGATTATTTCTTACAGATAATACAGTGTGCCTTCTCGTACTTTACGTTTCTTACATCATTTGAATAATCTTACATTGTTACAAATACTCTTACACGATAGAAATTGTTAAATCACAATAATTTAGAAAGTAAATAAATTGTTTAATTTTTTTGATTTTGGATATGTGTTAAATATAGCTTGTAGTTTAAAATGTGCGTGCATCAAAAATTACTTTAGAATTCTTTCAAAATATCTGTGGTATGCTCTATATAGTCTCTGATTTTGAATTGTCGCTTGATTCACAGCACAGTCAAAGTTACAAAAGTTATTTGTTACCATATTTTTATTTTGGTATTTGGTGCATTTGGTCACTCTAAATTTCGCACATCTGATATTTTGAGTAGGTGTCGTGACTGTGAGTGCGTTAAACTTTCACGAAATTATATGAAATAAAAACGAAATTATTTTAGTTTAAAATATAAATGAAATTATTTTCAAAACTGTCTGTTAACTCTTACTAAGGTTTTAAGGCTATTAACAATATGCCTTACCACCGATACATCGCGTATATTTAACACATTTTTAAGTATCGCACATCACTAAGAGAGCATTTTGCGCATATCGCACAGCTCAATTATCAACTATCGCACATTGTCACTCATCGCTAGCAGCCCAACACAACTTTGCGGACGAAAAGGTATTATTTTATAATATCTGCCCCACAAGCAGTAATAATTAGTGATAAGTATATATAGAGCAGAGATATTCATTAAAGCATTCATCAACACAGCAACAGGAAACAGAAGAGCAGCAAAAAGATGGGCGCAAAGCAGTCGCGTGAGCCACGTTCCGTATCGATGGAGAATCCGACTCCTGCTGGCGTCCTCGACATATCTGACGATGTGGTGAAGCGCCTTAAGCAGGGTATCTCACAGCAGGGTAAAGGCGCAACAAATTAAGTTTGCAAAAACGCTGCCAAAGAAAATATATCTCAAAAAAACCGTCTTGGCCAAGTGTTATGCAACCAAATTTGTCAAATGACCAATTTATTTATATTTCGTATATGCAAACTAAACGAATTCTTTAAATTTTCAGCGCGTGAAAATGCCGCCGTTGCGGAGGAAGCAAAACCGGCGCCCAAGCCACAGCCCCAGTCCCAGCCACAGCCGGCCAAGAAGGCGTCTGCCAATAAGAGCGCTCCCGCACCCCCAACAGTTGTATATCAGGCACCGACGCCCGTCTATGTCCAGGGTGGCGGACAGACGATTAGTGCAGCCGATGTGCAGCGCCAGATGAACCAAGAGCTGCAGAAGAACGACGAGATGTGGCGACAGCGTCAGGCGCAGCTGGAGGAGAACCTCAAGAAGACAAACACTATCATGGAGTCGGAATATGCGAAAGCCGTCGAGGGCGTTCACAAGCGTTTCGTCAGCACCGCTGCGGCGCACAAGACCCCGCCATGCGGTGATCTCAAGTCACAGCTGCTCGCCTGCTATCGTGCCCATCCCGGCGAGACGCTGGAATGCATTCAGGAGGTGGCCCAATTCAAGCAGTGCGTTGATGTGCATCGCATCAAGAAACTGGACAGCGAAGCGGAGGCAACCAAAGCACCAGCGGCCAGCAACACCAAGGCTACTGTGCCGGTTGCCAAGGCGGGCTAAAAAAAGACGTGTTGCCTTTCTTTAAGTTGTTTTCCCGTTTTGTTTTGGTTGCTCCAGCGCCTAATAGCCTTCAGAGATCTGTATAAACTAGGGAGCACGCTGTCAAATGCGAGTGTCATTGTGAACAATAGTAAACTAATTATTAATATATAAAAAAGGTGCGTTTCTCTATTGCTTACATTTTGTGTTTATGTGTTCATTTCAATTAGTACAACAAAACTCCTATTATAGTATACACAAGTCTTTAACTTATCGATGATGTGCCTATATATATATATATATATAAACAATAATATTGATCAACATTCAACTAGACTTTGTCCTAGCCAGTTTCTTAGCATTCACATAATTTTTTGGAATGGATTTTTAAAAGTTGCCTTTAAATAAAAGTGGCTTAAATTTCTGCTATTATTTTTTATATCGGTTAAAGTTTTAAGAAAGTTTAATGCCACTTTCAATTTATATACCAACTCGTTATAAAAAAACGTTTTAAATTTTTGCAATTGTGGAATATAAAATTATCATGTAATATATTATGTACATATGTTCATATATATTGAATAATCGGCGTTTATCTCGAAGAAACTACTCAAATTTTGTGGTTTTATAGATTGTCCAAGAAACAAATACTTTTAAACAATTCAACTTTGAAAATCTTACGATTACGGAGAATTGTGCAGAGTTTCTATGTATCAAAGTATTTATATATATACTTGTATATATATATTTATTGGTCAGCATTTATTTCATACAGTTAGTCAGTTAACATTAAGAAAGAAACCCATGTTTTAATTTTGCTTGCAAAATCTTGTTATTATTAATGATACTAGAACTTTATTCTACATATTCAAAATGTGTCTGCTGATATTCAAACTCGATTTTATGATATCGTAAAATCAACTTTAAATTCGTTTTTCTTTAATTTTCCACCGGAGTGGTTAACATTTTTTAAAATTTCCGTCTGGATTTTAATTTAAAAAAAGAAAACTTCAGCAAGAAATACAACTTATAACTGACGATGCATATATATGTATATATATATAAGTAGAGGGTGTATTTTCGGCGATACTTCCCCTATTAACCCCCACCGATGTCTAATTGAATGCGATATGCTGTTTGTTTTATTTGACTAATTGGCTTTATTCGCTTGTGCTAAAATGTTAATCACGTTAACTACAAGACAATAAAATATTTAAATAACACACATGCATGTGCAAACACAAATCCATACACAATACACACACACACACACACATACATACATGTTAAGGCTCAAAGCATTGCACAAAACGCCAGCAGCGAAACGGCGATCAGCGGAACCAGACCAAGTCTGAGTGCAGCTGCACTGCTCGCTGCCTTTTTGCCGCTGCTTCCCAACGACAGGTGGCGCTGGCAGGAGTCATCGAAATTCTTGGCTGGTCCCATGCAGCCGGCGTAGCTCATCACATACGCCAGATAGTTTTGCTCGAAGACGCCTCGCACTAAACTGGCTCCTGGTCCGTTGGCAAAGACAATCACATCTTCGCCGCCATGTGTCTCATCCTTGAGGGGCAGGGTAGCCATGTGGCGATAGGTAGGTGACTCCATTTGCTCCTTAGTAAATTTCTCTAGGGGCATCCAAATATTGGAGCTATTCTCTGGCTTGGAGCCATTGGCAAGATGATCAAAGTAACCGGGTCCATTCGCATAGGTGATTGTCTCATAAACCATGGGATCCTTGGGCCTGTGCATATTGGCAGCGCCCAAAATATCAGCGCCACGCTGAGGATAACCATTAAAGGTAACGGAATGCGAGTGATCCGCTGTGACTAGAATCAGTGTTTCCTCCGAGTTGGTCATATTAAGCGCCGCCTGCACAGCCAGATCCAATTCATAGACCTCATGGAGTGCTGCCCTAGCATAGTTCTGATGATGACCCTGATCGATGCGTCCACCCTCGACGAGCAGCACATATCCAGTTGAATTCTTGCCACGTTCCAGCACCGCAATGGCCGCTTCGGTCATCTCCTGCAGCGATGGTTCCCCTTCTTGCCGGGCAATCGAATAGGTGATGTGATTGTTGCGAAACAGACCCATCAGATGATCCACTTTCTTCACATTGACCTTGAGCAGCTCCTCACGAGTCAGCACTAGCTTGGCAGCGCTGCTATCATTTGCATGTCGCTGAAGCCAATCGCGGGTCAAGTTCCTGGCATCACCACGTTTACAGATCGACTCGGTGCCACCCTCAAATTTAACCGTTTGCACTTCGCTCGCATTGAAGGCACCCATTGGGCTGAGACCACCGCCAAGCACCACATTCAGTTTGTTGCCGGGCGCCATCTCCACCAGCTGCCTGGCAATGTCCACATGAATGCCTTTGGATTCCATCGGCACCTCCGTATCGCATTCCCAGTCACGATGATAGATCTTCGCATAGGTCGCTGCCGGTGTGGCATGCGTAATCCTTGTGGTTGTCACCACGCCCGTCCGCTTGCCCTCCTGCTGTGCCCAGTCCATAAGGGATTCGAGACGGCCCTGTTTCGCATTTACCTTCGATCGCGTGGTATCCACGCCAATCGCTCCATAATCACTCTTAACACCCGTAAATATCGCTGTCGCTGTGCCCGCCGAATCCGGCACCTGCTTGTCCACATTGTAGGTCTGTAAAAATGTTTTCCAAAATTACTTTACTTATAAGATCATTGTTGTGAAATAAAACCAACCTTGGCTAAGCCCGTATAGGGAAACTCATCAAAGGATAGCATCTCCTCCTCGCCATGTCCCCGCTTCAGATACTGTCCCTTGTAGATGCGTCCAGCCGATATTGTGGACAGACCCATGCCATCGCCGATGAAGATGATAATGTTCTTGGCCTTGAGCTGATATGAGTTCTCCTTGGCACGCTTCGCTTGCTTAATGATCTTATCCAGCTGCTTAAGGCCGACTTGTCGCCAGAACTGTGCATCTGACGGAAATGAAATTGAAATCGCGTAAGTCACGTGCAGAAATTGAACGCTGTCTATTTATTTATGTCATGTCGTTGTCGTTTTTTTTAATTAAGTCGCGATTTCTAGTGACAACAGCTACGAATATTTAGATATTACCCTAACTATTTAATTTATTTATGGCCCACTTAGAACGTTTCTCTAATTGTGTCTGGTTGAGGCCAGGTAAACCCCATTCTATAAATGCGATTGAACTAGTCTGGTGGGGATTTACTTTAAGCACTTTCAACGTTTAAGTGCACCAAGTATTATAAAATCTTAATATTGCATTCGACTGATTGGCATGAAAATAAATAATTTGCATTTGCACGAAAGTCTATAAATATATATATAATTTTTTTGTATTTTACTTTATATACCCTTCGGGTTAATAGATCAGGCATCTTAGAGACAACAAAAACTAGGCAATCAAATTCAGAGCATATAAAATATCAATATATAAAAAAATATTAACTAAATTAAATACATTTAAAATTGTGTAACTTAATTTCCCAAATTATATAAAAATTTACAGATATTTATATAAATCTTGTCTTAATTTGTGTTCAATATGCAACAAAACATAAATTTAGAAAAAGGTACTTTTATTTAGTAAATCACCCTAAATTCAAAATCTTACTGAGAACTAAAAAAGCTTTTCTTTTTTTTTTAATTATATTTTTATTTAAGTATGCAGTTTATATATATATGTTTTAAAGTTACATAAAAATAATTAATTATCCGTTTCAAATTAAATAAGTTCCACTTTTATTATTACTAAAGGGCATCTTCTAGCCTCATAATACCCTCTAACTTTGTATTTATATTTGCTGATTATAATTTTTAAGCTTAAGTATTCAGTCAGCGTCAACTGAAAAGCCCTGTTCTGCCCCAACACCCCCCTTCCATGCCACGACACTGACGCACGTTACAGTTAAACTGCGTTGTCAGACTGTTAATTTGAGTTGCCAATGAAATCGAATTGGATAATTAAAGGTTTTTGTCATATATGTTTGAAAGTGTAATTAGCACTATTAAAGTTAGAATCAAATATTAGCTTTATCACGAGTGTAACACCTGTGAGTGTTTTAATTAACTGCTTTGTGCACAATCGCTTTGCCAAAATGTTTGGCATTTGGTTAACACGAAATTCGCAAGTTAAAATCATAATTAAAATTTCTTGTTCACTTTGTAGGTCTTTGTGGATAATTATGAATGTCAAATTTGGCCAAATTTATTATCTCTCTGCTCAAAAATATAACAGTCTTCATTGTTAGATATATATGTGAGAAATATTTACAGAGTATGAAATCTCCACTTTATTCTATAATAGATATCATTTGATATTGCATAGCTCATTATAAAATTTAATTGACAAAATGCGAAACTGAAGCTCTGACCATGATGACATAGCAACATTTTAGCTAAAATTAAAAAGTTTACTTGCCTGTTTCGCCAACCTTTAAATAATTAAAACTTGTATAAATATTTATTTTAGGTGTATCATTAAAAGTATTATTCGTTTTGGTTTTTTCGGGAAGCTAAATAAATATTTTGACACATGTACTTTAAACGAGTCATTCATATTAAATATTGACATTGTGAAAACATTTCAACTGTTTTTTTCTCATATATATAAAATGTCTGTATATTTTTTCTATTCAATGTAGACTGATACTGACAAAAAAAAAGGTTGAGTTCTGAAGTTGACACGAGGCTATGAATTTACTTTTAATTAAAAAGTAATTGTTCAGAAGAATTTATAAAAGGCTTGCTTACTTTTTTAAATTTTAGGCAATTTCATCATGTTTTTATTTTTTTAAGATAATAAAATATTTGGAGCTCTTCACTCGACACGTGTTTAAATAATATACTAAAATTTAAATTAAATTAAATTAATTAAAATTAAAAATCTTCGAAATTAAGTTTAATATTGTCTTCGACTTGTGGTTGTACCATTTTTTAATTTATTTATTTTTGTTATATGGCTTTTCATTTTTCAAGCGTACAAAATTTAAATCATTATAATTAACATTAACATTATCATTTTTCCCGTTGCATAACTTTACTTTTGCAAACTTAGCTCATTTCGGATATGCGCTTGATTTTCTCTTTGAAATAAAAGTTGATGATTTATATTTATAATTTTTGCGCTCTTAACTACTGATTTTTTTTTTTTTTGTATTGCCAATATATAAACTTATTTATGACGCTTGTATAATTTCCATATCCATATTTAATTTCAAATACGCACTTGACACGATTTTATTCTTATGCTTCGCAATAGCAGGGTTATATATGAATTTATGTAATATATATCACAATCATTATATTTTTTTGGTGTTGCATAATTGAACTGAACCTGTTCGCGTCGAACTAACACGTAGAAATAGAACGCTTGAATGCGCTATTTGTTATAATTATTATTATTAGCTGCTTACGTGCATTTCAAGTACAAGCTATGGAATGCTGCAAAAATATAGTAAAGTTAACAAACCTTCCACGACACTGCCCTTATCCTGTGGCGGCACTGGATCCAGTTCGAACTCGGGGCCAATACCACCGCCAGCTGAGCTCAATGTTCGAATCAAAGGCGGAGGCTGCGCTGAGGCCGCCCACGAGACCCCAATGAAAAGAGCCGAGATCAGCAAAAGTGTCGTATGCATATTTGTGGAATTTAATTGAGCAAACGAGAGCTTAGTTTATTTTTATCACAGATGTGCTTTAAAATAGGTTTAATAATCCATTAAAAATGCGCAAGGAAAAATTTTAACTTTACTTTTTTTTTTTTTGATTTTAGTTTTTTTTTTTGTGTAGCGCGGCTTGTCGCGGATAGGTCACAATTAACGGATTTGCAGCGACTGGCGTATCGCAGTGCCCCGAAGCGCCGTTATATGGCTGGCACGAGTGGCAACGTCCATCGGCTGTGCACACGAAGCGGCCACACGACGACGATCATTACGAATATTGCTTTTTTTTTTTTTGTTTACATACAAAACGCTTACGTTCATTTCGAATTGCAGCAAACAGATAAACCCATTAAATGGCAACTTGTTCTCGTCTGCTGTAAAAATTGCTCTTTTTATGAGTATCTACGGACACGGGAAAACAGCATGTGCCAATAAGCCCAACTATGGTCTACATAGCACGTGAATCTCTTGCCGTCAACTATTATCCACTGACTGATGCGAATCGTATATTTGTTTATCAGTTGCTTTATTTTCAGAATCTCGCGTATCTCACGCGAGCAGCAGATGAATTAATAAAGTTTCAAAACACACTGCGTATGCGTATTGCTTGCATTATCTACATGGATTGAGCAATACACTGTTTATTGCGGAATGCTTTCGGTAAGCAGACCGAATATTTAGTCTGGTCTCCATTGTAACCTCACTCAATGTCACAATAAGCGCGTTCTTCCAACCGAACAATACAATAAAATATGTGTATGTAAGATATAGATAATTGTGTGTATAAGATATAGACATATATATGGTTACTAACTGATTTCATCTGTGTTATATTGTATTTATTATCGTATTTGCCAGTTCGTTTACTTAGTGACCCTATATTAGTGTTATCTCTAACTCTTTTACCAAAAATTCCTCTTTTAGATTATGCATAAAACTGTCAACTTGTGACGTTAGTTAAGAGTTGCGTATTGTTTCTAAGCCTTATCTTATTCATCAAAATCAAAAGTGTATATATTTAGTTTTAAAACAAATATTTTGATCATTTAGAAATTTTAAGTTTTCTTTTTAAAAATATTTTTGCTTGTTAAAGATAAATAACCATTCAGCGCATAATCATTGCTGTTTTGGCCTATTTTTGTGAAGTTAAGAATTGTTATTGGTATTTATTTATATCATATTTATATTTATATCTTATTAAGTTAGTAATTGGTACTAATATTTATAAATATAACATTTTATTTTTTTTTTTTTTTGTATTTTGAAAGAGTTTAGAATTGATTTTATATTATTATATATATTATATTTTTATATTTGATCATATTTTATGAGGAAACTAGAAAAAGGCTCCGATTATAATAAATAATACTGTCACAATAGTTTAACACAATTAAAGTACTAGATACAGCATGTAACATTTATCGAATTGAGAAAATTGGAATAAAAAGTTGCTCTCAACTGGGTCAAGTTTCCCAGATTGCACTGTGAAGTGCCCAAGCGTTTAGTTTTTTTTTTTTTTTATATATATCTATTGTAACTGGGTTCTTATTGTGCACACTTTTAAGGGGCACTGTGAAAGCTGAATAGAATATGAAGAAGTATAATAATGACCTAATAAAGACAAGTGAGAATACTGTAGCAGAGTCAGCTATGACTATTTATCCAGCTGTTGAATTTATTAACTAAGCACATTGTAAAAATGATCAAATGTCTGACAGATCGAAAATGGGGGTCAACGATACTTTCTTCTGCGTGTTACAAACTTTTGTTCAAAAAAAAAAAAACCCATCTCACCCACTTTATTGGTTTCAGATCATAAAAAAATAAGCTACACTTCGACATGAATTTAGATTATGATTGTTTTGTTGATTTTCGTTTGTTCTTCGTTAATTATTAAAGTGCATTGTTTTATGATTCAAGTTTTTATTGTTGCTATTTTTATTATTTGTATACTTTGTTGTTACGCTTGAGTTGAGTTGCTGCTGCTGCTGGTGCTGCAGCTAACTGTTAATTTGGCATCTGTGTTTGACATTGAAGGGGCCTACCCCACAAAACAAAACCATTACCTTCACCCCTCCGACCATACAACAATAAGCAGTTCAAATAGTAAATATCGCCCTCTCCTTGGGGCTATGTGAATAATGTTTGTTTTCCATGCATTTTTTCTATTGAGCTATTTACTGTCAGGTTTTTATTAAAAATTTATTCATGTCACGTAGAAATTTGAGTGTGGAAGATGCTTCTACAGTAAATATAGAAATTCCACAACGTGTTTTTAAGGGGTAACAATTTTCAGTAAGGCATTTCGAACCGAATTGCGTATAAAAATTTAAGCTAACAAAATAATAAATGGGCATAAGAAATAATTTTAAAAAAATTTA
Source organism: Drosophila longiperda (assembly GCA_035042125.1). NCBI lineage: Eukaryota > Metazoa > Arthropoda > Insecta > Diptera > Drosophilidae > Drosophila > Drosophila longiperda. The sequence goes on from JAWNLV010000010.1 coordinate 1,010,595, forward strand.
TATAATATTGTAAAATGACTAGCAAAACGATGTGTATATACTAACTAAAAAATGTTTGCAATGACTTAGCCAAATTGCTAATTATGAGAACCTCTTCGATGTGTATCCACTGCGCACATTGGTCGTGGTGGCCGATCTAACGGTGGTTCGGCTCGTTTTCGTCACTGTGGCATCACTGCTTTCGCCATTGCTGTTGTTGTTCTTGGTTTCTGTGTTGTTGTTGTTGTTGTTACTGCTGCTGCTTTTATTGGTGCTGCTGATAGTTGTGATGCTGCTGCTGCTGGCGCTCATTGAGAGCGGTCGACGTGGCGGCATTCGCTCATTGACAGCATCCAAGCCCTTCGCCTCGGCAAACGAGTGAATGTGTGAGGCTGCGGTCAGTCCTTGCAGAGCTGATCGAACAGATTAAAGATATATATATATATATAAAGGTATCAACAATAAACAGCTAAGTAGAAAATTATACAATTTTACAACTCATTTTTTAGTTACAGAATTTTCCATAATTTAGAGTTTTATTTACAAATCTGTTGATAAGCAAAAATTAATATATATTTTATATACCATATCATTCTGCCTGTCTTTCTGACCGTCTGCCTACCAATTTTTCATTAATTTTGAATAATTAATTATTATTATATTTATATATTTAATATTTTTATTTTTAAATACATTATATATTTATGGCATTATAATTATAATTATCTACAATTTTGCTTCAAATATCAGATATAAAACATATATGTGTTTATTTTAGTCATCTCATTTATTTATTCATAATCTTATCTCGTCTATTTTTAATCTTTTTTTTTATTTTACTTTCTGAATCTTTGCTATATCTTAAGACACAACTTTCTCATGAGAGCCATATTTCATTGATTAACGTCTGTCATTTTTCATGGTACATTTTGTATTTTGTTTGTATATAAAATAATATATTTCATTATATTAAAGATACAAATCTATTTTTTTAAATTTTATTTTTCATCTTTAATCTTCCAAACTAATTTTGTATATGTATTGATTACTATAATTAAATGAATCTTACCTTCTTTAAGTGAATCACGACCACCAGAAAGTGCGCCCATTGGCAATGCGCCCGTCGGCGTCAGGCCCTTGAGTTTCAGTACGCTTTCCGACTCTTCCCTGCAAGTTGAGCGAGAGTTAAAATATTTAAAGCAAAATATGCATCAAATTAATTTGAGCTCACCTTAGAACGGAGAAAACACGAGACATTTTGCCAATGGCGCGTATTTTGTTGCGAATTATCTCCTTGCGCAGCGCCGACATGGAAGCTGTGAATTTTGTATAATCCAATTAGTCGATTGGCTCATGGGGAAAACCGTTAACTGATTTGCGTATATAAATAAACGGCATATTTAGGCAACTCTGGGTGCGGATGCTAGCTGTAAACGGTTTGGGCAAAGCTTTGCGAGCCAAAGCTGATCAAAGCTGTGCAAAGCTCTCGTTAAGCTCTTTCTCTTTCTTGCAGCAACGGTTCTTGCGGCGGCGGTTCAACACTGAGCTTACCTGGCTTACTGGGCGTATTATTGTTATTGACATTATTCGCTGTCGCCGGCACGAGCACAATTTTCTTGCGCAGCTCTTGATACGCCCAACCACAGAAAGAGGCGTAATTTTTTTTTTTTCGTTTTTGAGTGGGTGGTTTTTTTTTGTCGGTTTGTTGTGTTTTTGATTGTAGTTGTTGTTGTTGGTTTTGTTATTACATAGATATATTTTGGAAATAAGTGGTTTTAATAGACTATTAGTTTTATTTATGTTTGTTTTTTTTTTTTTTTGGTATACCCTTGCCAATGTTATAAACGTTGAATAATTTATTTAACGAAAAATTAGGTATATATTTATTTCCGAGGAACATTTGCCATGAGCTATTTTTAAATGTGATTGTACTAGTTTTTACTTTATTAAGTTGTTGCCGATCATTGGCTTAATGATCAGATAAACATATTTTTAAATACGTTTTAATCAAATTCTAAATTTATAAGACCGAATTAGATTTAAATCGATAAATCGTAAAGCCGTAAAGTCGGTTATAATTTAAATTGAAATTAGGCTTATGCCTTGAAAAATACGTAATTACATGTCAGCAAGGGTACATCATTTTTGGATATTCTAGTTATGGATCTTTATTGTATTGAACTAATGTTGAGTATACGACATTTATAGATACACTTATACACAATACATGAATAACTCTATATATATTATGTACATACCTTCCTCCAGCTCATCGTCTGGCCCGGCGACCAGCTCGTCATCGGAGCAAATGTTGAGCACATTAACCAACATTTCAGTGACCTAAACCAAATTGAAAACGTAGTTGAGAGTTCAAGCAAAAGCATAGGGAACAGTTTCTGTGCTTACTTTCTCGCCAACAAAGGGCAGGGACCACGTGAAGACATCCATGAAGTTTGGCAACCAGTAGGGATGCGGAGAGCAATTGAATTGTCTTATGTTCATCACGTTGTTCTCGTACTTGAGCACAGCTGCCTTTTGTCAAATGTTGACGATGCGTTTTGACAAATATATGTATAAATACGTGAAATAAAAAGGCAAACAATATTAACGGAAAGGCAGAGATGTATATAGATAGCAAAAAATATTTATATATTTAATATATATATATATATATAAATATATATATAATATATATCTATATAGATATAGCCATATGTGAAGCGCAGCAGGCTGTGCATCAAATACATTTTTGTGTAATTTAAAAATAGCCAATAAGGCGAAAGCAAATATTCAATATACAAATTTGCGGTTGATCGTATTGGCCAAGTCATACCTTGTTGTTGTAGACATCTAAATAATTGGGCGCCGAAAAGATTGTAATCAGCGAAGGAAAGCCCGTTACTTGATTTTTACGATACATGCGATAGCTGCAAATAGAAAGAGAATAAAGTTGGGATTACCTTACGGAACGTTGAAAATAGAGAATTTCGTACTTATTTAAAGAATCAATTATTAATGAATTATTAATTAAAAATATTTATATAGTTAAACTGGAAATAAAATCAGAGTTTTTCCCAAGTATATTTTTTGTGGGAAATTTCAAAAACTTACCCTGCATCCTGTGCTTCATGCGCACGGACTATGGATAGGAGATTGTTCTTCTGCAGAAACTCACAGCATGCCGAATAGCTGAAGAAGTAGGAACAGCCACGAACCGAGTTGTGGGAGAAGAACTCGTTGTTTTTCTCACTGCCAAAATCCTCCAGCGGATCGGACCACAACAGATCACACATGGGGCCATAGGCAGGCGGTTCCCTGAAGCGATTCAGCTACCGAATGCAACGAGACCAAAACAAAAATGTTGACGATTGTAAACATTTCAGCAAGACAACCATTCGACTGCCAAATTTATTACCGTCTTGATGTCGTCGAGTGTGAAAATCTCTGGCGATAGTCCGCCGTGAATGCACAAAAACTGCTGGTTGAGCAGGGCGGCGAGGGGCAGGCAGTCGAACGCTTCCATGCACGCATCGTAAATACTTTCCGAATATTTAATAATGCCTGCAATAGCAAAAATGTATATCCAATGAAAACAGGGCGAATGAGAAGCGAAACAAGTGAACAAGTGGCAAAATAAAACCACACAAATCTGGTTAAGATTTATGCACTTGTTGCCGATTATATAACGACATTAAAAATGCATTAAAACTTAAAATACGCTTCTTTTAATAAGTCATCAACACCTTGAGAATTTTAGCTTGCGCATTAAATTGACAAATTTTTAAGTATTTTTTGGTAAGTTTTTATGTGTCTGCAATGCATTAAAATGTCTTTATGAAATATTATAAAACAAGTAGTAATTAATTTTATATATTTTGGCTATGCTGTTCAAAATAGCCATAAATGTGAAATTCTTAATTTATAATTGTAATTAATCATTATTATCGAATTATCAATTTAATGGTTGGCTAATCTTTTATTTTATAATTCTTATGCACTACAAAAACATTAAAATATTTAAAAAATTTAAAATTTTGGTCCTGCATTTTTTTACGGCTTGGAACTGTTTAATTGGAGATAATATCTATTGCTATTAGCTATTGCTCCAAAATCGACTTAAAATTGTGAATAAGAAAGAAATTATAAGAAAAATTTAAATGTTAAATTTAGCCAAATAAAATACTTCAAATCTAATTTTTTCTGTCAATTTTTTAACCCCTTTCGAAAAGTTAACTTACACTCCTGTTTGAAGGTGAAGTATTCCGTTAGATGGCGACATTCATGATTTCCGCGCAGCAGAGAAAGCGTTTCCGGATAGGTGATTTTCAGGGACCATAGATAGAGCACACACTAGAGTAGAAGAAAGAGAGAAAGAAAAAGAGAGAGAGAGAGAGAGAAAGTTGATTAAGTTGTTTATTTTGAATTTCCACACACTCACTTACCTCTATGCTGAAGTAGCCTCTGTCCACGTAGTCACCCAGAAAGAGATAACGAGTGGTCGCCGGCGGTCCACCGACCTCAAATAGCTTGACCAGATCAAAGAATTGTCCGTGGATGTCGCCGCAGACTGTGATGGGTGCCTCCACATCGATCATGTTCTTCTCCTCGCGCAGCAGATCGGCGCCCTCGCTGATGATGCGCAGGGCGACACATTCCTCGACACGACCCTCGAGCAGAAAATGCTGACGCAGTGTATCGAAATTGGGTTTACCCGTCTTGGGATCATCGTATACCTCGGACATGGTCAGTTTGTGTGTGGGCGGTAGCGGCACATCTAAATTGTATACAGCAGCAGTTTGAATGAATTAGTTGCGTATACGCAATGTGCAACGTCAAAATTGTATTTACGTATGCTTTACTTTCTCTGTGTGTGTGTGTGTGTGTGTGTATGGGCATGTGGGTTAACGAGCTGCTGCAACAACTTATCGCCAATACTTATTTGACTTGGCTGCACTGCCAGATCTACGATGCCCCCTTTTCTCATCTGCCCCATCTGTGGCATCATCTGCCAACATCCAATGCACATGAATATTCTACGCTAATTACGCGAATTCTCAATGAGTGAATATAAAAGTCGGCAAAATTGATTGGCACACACAACACCAAGCACATACACGCACACACACAACACACACTCAAACTTGGATTGTCATAATCTCTGTCGAAATGTTCAAATTTCGGCACAATATGCCAATAAAATCGCAATAAATAACTTATAAGACACATGCTCTTTGTAATTGTTTCTTAAATAAAATTGAATTTATCTTGTTCAACAACAAAACAAATTTTGCCTAATGATCGCATATAAAAGATAAAGCCATAATTGGATTCCAATTGGGTAAAGGTCATGAATTTTGACGAACATGAAGAGATTATATGATATTTTGTATAAAGGTTAAAAATGAAACTGAGTTGAGTTTTAGCAATCTAGTAAAACCTATTTAATTTAGCAAAAATTAAAGTAAAAATACCAAGTCTTAAATTGGTCTACATGAATGAAATATATATTAAAGATTATCTGCAGATCTCAAAAACACGAAAGTTTTCATCTTAATCTTAAGTGAAAAATCGCATAAGATTAAATATTATGCAAAGTTAACCCAAGAACATTGTGCCAAAACTTAAAAGTGACAAAGTCCTAAATAAAATTTAATTTATAAAAGTATATTATATTTACTGAAATCAAAGAAATATTGTTGTTGCAGGTTAGGATCAATGAGACATAAATAGAATATGCCGCAAATAGGTTGATTTTAGCCGTTTAATTAGTTCAAGGTCAAAAGTGGCTTAAATACCAAGCGAATTTAGCTCAAAAGACTAATTGTTTTGAGATTATATAGTGAACGATTTTAAATGGCAGCAATTTTTTATATCAAGATAAAAATGTAATAAAGTGCAGGTTTTTAAAAAAATATTTTTTATGATTTTTTTTTTTAAATATTTCTTATAAAGTATATATCAAACTGTACCATCGACCATGCGCTCCCTGGTATTTGCATATTGCATTTTCTGTTTGTGGCAGCTCCCCGTTGCATCTGTTGCTGCTTTTGTTGTAGTTGTTGTTGTTGCAGATGTGCTGGATGCCTTTGTTGTTGATTTCGATGATTTTGTTGTTGCGGATGTTGATGATTTGGTTGTTGCTTTATCCAAGCTACCACTTTTGGATAGCGACGATTTTCTCGTCAGGGAACTTCGCGTCGTTGTCGACATTTTGCTAGCCTATTTATTTATAAGGCTTTTGTTTTTATTAAATATTTTTCTGAGTGTATATTTTAGTTTATTTTCCTAAACATTAACGCACAAATAAATTTGACTTTTTTCACTTTGCTTTTTGTTTTTTATTTGTATTTTTAATAGGAATTTTATGAGATGAAATTTTGTTTGTGTTTTAGTGCTGAAAAAGTTAGTAGCGCTAAAAATTTAAATATTATTTGCTTTTTGACTGAGACATATGTGTTGTGCACACACATACACATAAATATTGCACACACACAGATATACAAACATGTGTGCAAATATGTATATTTTGGGCAATAAATAAAATTTGTTGTTATTTGGTATATGTGCATATATATTTTATATTTATTTATTTATTTATAGCTAGGCACTATACGCGATAATTATAGAGAGAGAGACAGCTCCTCGACAATGTGTATTAAGACAGAATATAAATGTCTGTCAATTAATATATCAATTTTGTGCAATTATTCACACAATTTATTAACTTATCTCTTGGCATAGGGCTGTCTCTGCACTTCAGCATTAAGCCATTTATTCGCACGAGACTTGCTTGCTAATTAAACTAACAGCGAAACACATTCACAAAACACTAAATTTGTCTATTATATTTATAAAATGAATGCTTTTGTCACACTTTTGTCGGATATCCTTGTCGGAATTTATATTTGATAGCCAAAAATACGTAGCAGATAATAAATCGTATTTACACTTTTGCAGCTTATTTTTGGGGAAGTACACTATTCGATAGCCAAACACACATAAAATAAATTAATTATCGGATATAGTATTTATATTACAATGCAATTATAATTCTCTTTGGTCACACTTTGCGTTGATTAATCCTTGTGTACTCGAGACTTGAAGTGTTCACAGACTGGCATTTCCACCGAATGTTGGCGTGTCGTGATTTCCCTCGATACTGAGCGAAAATTTTCGCGAAAAACTAGCAAAGCGATTCGAAGACGACTCGCCAGACAACATCAAAGATACATTAACACAACAACGATCAACGCATCGACAATCGACGAGAATTCACTCGGCTCTGCGGCGCTGCGTCTCTGTCGCAGTCGCCACCTCCGTCGCTGCCCTTGGCTGCGCTGCCTCCTCAAAATAAAAATCTCTCTCAAATCTCTCTTTTTTTTCCTTTTTTTTTTGTCGAATTCTCAACTGTTTATTTATTGGGTTAATGTGACACACGCGATGTTGCTGGCGCTGTTTGTGTGTGTTTCTTTTTATGCTCCCATGCTGGCCTCCATGAACATTAGCATATCCGATCCACATCCAAGAAAAAAAAAAACGTACATCCGTTCCATACTCTCAATGTTTTTCAACTTGACCGTGAGTCTTTGAGAGACGACGACGTCGACATTCTCAGTCCGTCTATTAGTCCATCTGTCCAACTGTCCATGATATTGGATGTGTGTGCGTGTGCTCGGCCAGAAATTGGGCGCCAATAGGTGGGTGTCGCTATAATTATACTAGTAGTCTTGACTTTGTGCGCGCCTCGTGCAAAAAAAATATATATCCCAAATACATACATACAAATAATTCGATTTATTTTTCAGCTCCTGTTGATTTTCTCACTGATCTCTTCGAATATTCTGTTTAATTGATAGTCAGACTAAAAGAAGGCGGGTCAAGATACTCTAATAGTGTTCTCAATTTAATAAAGTCTTAGATCTTAGACGAAATTTTCAAAGAGCACCAATTAAGTGGTTGAAAAGTATATCCTAATATTACATAGATTATTACGAATATAGGTAAAATATTTATTAGGCAAGTGTTGTAGTAAAAAGAAAATGTCAGAAAAAATTCTAATATTTTATAAAATAAACATGTCAAACATTTCATTTATACATTTTCTGAATTTTTCTATTTTTTTATATTATGCATCCCCATATAGACTTATAGAGAATTTCCACGTCGATTTCTAATTTGAGTGGTTTTTTGAACAATCTCAAGCAACTTTTGTGTGTGGCGACAATATAAGCTGAGAAAGCGTGGCGATATTTTAATAACAAATTATTGTTGTCTCAGTTTTTGGTTGTTTTGTTCGTTGTTGGTGTTGACAGTTCTTGATGGTCAATTAATATGTATTTATCTTAAACGAATCTCTCTTCACCAACGAGATGTGTGCTGACAAATACTGAATAGAATCACTGGCACTGTCTCTGGTATCAAAAACAAACTCAACGAATGCGGTTTGACTATTGCATTCCAAGAATTCGAACCCATGACATTTAAATTTGGCAAAGTATACCTTGGTGTCCCGAAACAAAGGCAAGTCGCACGACCATAGAGATATGAATATAAATATATTTATGAGTTGGAAAGACACCGAGCAGATGCTTCTACAAGATTATGATATTTTTGTCACATATTTTTTGGTGAACAATTTTTTTTTTTTTAATTTTTTTGTTTTTTGTTTACTCAGTTGCACTTATTATGACTCGTTATATGGCCAAAAGAGAATGAACTGAGAGGGTGTGTGGTGGTCAAGAGGTACTTGGGCTTTGGCAACGCCTTCTGCTTTTATATATATTTATTTATAAGTATTTATTTTTATATACACAAAAACGCTGCGTGCAATTTCTTTAAACGAAATTAGATGGGGCCCCCAATGCCGTTATTGCTTGGGCATTCTAACCAACTCATTGGCCAACGGCAGCGCAATTGAAGAATCATGTTAAAATCTTTTCATATATGATTAATTTGAACAAGCGCTAAATTGATTAGAAAAATGTTTTGTTTGGTCGGCTGCCATTCTGCCTGTCTGTACATTCGTTGATCGTTTTGTTTACATAGTCCTCGTGGTATGGGTTTTAATATTGTTGCCTAATTTTGTGCAAAAAAAAAAAAAAATATATGCATATTCGAAAATATTATTAAAATATTTGGTCGTCTCGGTCGTCGGGTTGAGTCAAGTCGCTCACATATCAAAGTTGACACTTGTACAATTCTACATTTAGTTGGGCACATGTTTTGCATTTCAATTTAAATTTCAATTTGTATATTTTTGTGTATAGGTATTTTTAAGCGTGTACAATTTGTGTTGCACAGCGCACGCTGTAGTACTAAAATACAATATTTATTTATAATACCATGTTTTTTACGGTTCGGTTCTTTTTACTTCCTGGCCTATAAACAAAACAAACAGAACGCAATGGTTAATACAAAACAGAAAATTTAATACCATAACAAATTGACAAGTAGCTAAAACAATTCATTCAGTGTTTGAATTGAATTCTTTTGTTTTGGTTTTTGTTCTTTATTAAGTCAAAACTTGGCAAAATTTGTTTAGATTCTTGTTGAATTATGCGTTAATATTTACGCAAGAACTACATATAATTGAAGGATAAAAATAACCGAAAACAAAATATACGATTTGAATATATATTAACTGTTAATTACACACAATCTGTAACGATTTGAGCTTTTACATATGCTTAGCACGGACAGCAACCGCTTTCGCGAGCTTCCCGTTAATTGCTTGCGTGGTGGCTCTGTTAGCTTAACACTTGTACATTTGGTGCTCTGTTAGCTTTACACTTGCACATTTAGTGCTCTGTTAAGCTAACATATATTGTCATTTGACTGTGTATTTGTGTTTTTTTCTCGTATTGTTGTTTTGAGCGGCCGCCATTTTACAAATTGATAAACTTTGCAGTTATCATTGTTTATGTATCTTCTGGGCCATGTGTATCAACGTCATGACGGGGCTATCATTGCCTTTTATGCTGCCGTTGGCAAGCATTTTCCAAATATATTTCTACTTGTTTGTTTGGGATTTACCCGAAAACAATAAGAAAACAAAACAACGAAAAAAAATACTTTAGAGGGGAAAAAAAAGAAGAAAATTATGTTGAATTGATTTATTGACTTAGTTATTTAGGCCCTCATAGACAGCCCTTGTAGTAGTTGGCCAACCTAGAGTATGTTGGGCCCAGATCCTTTTTTTCGTTATTCATTTCGTTTTTCTTTTGTTTTTCACTCTTGTCAGTTGATGGCCGTAACAAGGGCCCCAAAAGCCAGTGCAAATATTTAGTTTTCATTTATGCGTTTTTCTTTTGAATGTCGGCTTCACTTGTTTAGTCCACATTGAGTTTAACTCGATTTGCTCTGTAAATAAAAATACAAATACAAAAAAAAAAAAAACACAACGCTACTAATTGAAAAGTATCCGAGTATCCCTAATATACGTACTAGACCCAAAGTAATCTTTTGGATTTTTTGTTTTCATTCATTGTTCTTGCTAAAAAGCATACTAGTCACTTTTTTGTTTGTTAAGGGGATTAAATATGTTTTATTAAGTTGAGAGTGTTGGTTTAATGCACTTGAGGGACTTAATAAGGATTTCATATTTTTATTTAAATTGTAACACTTTTGTTAAATACCAGCAATAAAATGAAATTGTTCAGTATATTTATTTAGTTTAGAATGTTTTTTTTTACGGCAGTTAAGGGATGTAATATTCATGTCTTATATACATTTGTAGATTTTAGATGTTTAAAGTGTTTGTTTGCTACAATAAAGGGATATACTAAAAAAAATTTGTATTTGGATTGTATTTTAACCCTTTTTGTATTTAACCCTTTTGGCCATTGGATTTAATAGTTCAGTTTGAAGTTTAATTAGCTTTTATATATTTTAATTAACCAGAAACGTAAATTGGCAATCAGTCAGTCAAAACAAAATTCTTCATTTGGATGTCTTTTTTGAAATTGTTAATCCTTCAATGTGATTGACCATAATCAGCAATCAGCTAATAGATGCTTTCCAGTTATGATGCATAATCATTAACTGACCAATTCAGATAATAACTGTTGGCAAATGGCTCGATTTTGATTTCCTTTTTTTGCGCAATCATTATGCGCTGCACGTTGCCACATTAATTGACTCATGCACGATTCATTAGGCAGGGCACAACTTATCCCTATCCCCCGTACTAACATACCACCCCCCTTCTGATTATGCAACTGGTTGGCGTATTTTGCTGCTAGATTTGATTTATATGCGCTGAAAATTGACGCACGTAAATGATTTTCATTTTCCAATCATAATATCATGCGTGTCTGCACTGTCAATCACCTCTCCCGCTTATAGGTGCTATACCTGCCTGCTCCTCATCTTCTTCCCCTCCTGCAAATCCATAACAACAGTTGTGGTTCTTTTTTTTTCTTTAATATTCCGTTATTGCAATCAAGCAAATTGAATTAACATATTGGGGCTTGTGGGCCAAATTGTGGGCAGGCAAATACGCTAACAGGATGTGGTGGCAGCTTGGTGATTGTATTCATATTTACTGGTTGTGATTGTTATTGTTGTTGTTGTTGCTGCGCGCTTAAATTTGTGCGGCTGCTGGGCGTGTCCCTATTAAATTATGGCCTTATGCACGACTTGTTTGCCTTTGTTAATGATGAGAGGCGAGAGCAGCAGCAAAAAAAAATAAGCCCAAAGTGCCAACAATTGGCAACTGCAACCGAGAATTGCAACCGTACCAGCAGCAGCAGAAACAGCAGCAACAGCAACAGCAACAGCAACAGCAGCAGCAACAGCCGGCACTAGGAAAAAAAAAAGTTAATTAAAAGTGCAATCAAGCAACGACGAAAAACAGAACCAGAACCAGGACAACGACGTCAACGACGACAACGAAGACATTATGCCAGTAACGGCAAAATTGACATTTTCAAGGGTGAACTTTAAAATGGGGCCTCCCAACTCATGCCACGCCCACATAACATACGTATCAACAATGTGGCTTGCTGTACGACATAAGCCTTTGTGCAAATACGAGCACGACACAAACACCCTACACACTTATAGACACACACTTATGCACACTCATACACACACACTTATAGACATAAATTGCTGCAATTATAGGCGTCATAAATTATAAACGTCGACGGCAATTGGCGGCGCGGCAAGGAGCAATTGCAGTGGGAATAGTGGAAACAGCAGTCGCCTTCCGCAGGCGGGCTAAGATGGGAAATGCATTTAATTGATTTCCTTGACTGCCCTTTTACCCATGGCCATCCGTTTTAGTATCTTTTGTTGCCCTTGCCAATTTTTGTGCATTGATTATGCATTGTCTTTTAATAATTCAAAGTGAAAATTCAACGAGACTCTTTGAAAGCGTTTTAATTTTGCAGCTGGTATAAATTAATTAAAATTCCCATTACTATTTTTTCTATTCGTCGTTCACTTTGATTAAGATAGTTTTCACTGCAATAGCTAAGGGCAAAGATTTCTATTCATGATTATTTGATGTGCTGCCCCTTGAAGATTTTTAATGATTAAGTAATTTTCCTTGCTTGTTCTTTGCTTTTACTCCTACCAAATTTATTTTAAGTTCTAAGTGTTTGGGTCGTTTAAGCAACTTTGTAGTCCATGAGTGTCCTTTTTTTAATTACTTTTTCCATTAAAAATATGTTATATGGCAGAAGCAATTTCTAATTTTAATTAGATTAATTTTAAGGCAAAAATATTTAATTTAATTCTTATCTCTTAAAGACAAGTTTTTATTTACTTTATCTAGATTTATTTACTTTTCTTGCCATAAAAATTTAATTACATATTTTATAATTATGCTGAATTGTTTATTGATTGATGTTATCTAGCACAAAATGGATTTTCATTGACAATCTATTTAAATTGCAATACTTAAATTCCAGCACGACAATTACTTTTTGTTCTGTTCTGTGCAATTCAGCTGTCAGTGGTTTAATTAATTACACATTAAAGTTTTGAACACATTGGATTCATTGAAGTGCTTCTAATTGCGTCTGTTTAAGTCATGACTTGATTGTTACTGAATTAAAGTTTGTGACTATTAAAATTGGAGAGAATACATCACTCAGAATAATACAAATATATATAATAGTGTTTGCAAGAACACATTGTGAACTTCCCACACAATGCTGGGCATAAGCGAAGTTTTGGTGACTCACCCACCAGTTACAATGTCGAGTAATTAGAATCTCTGACCTTAGGCCCCATTTGGCCATTGCTTCGCTGAGTTTTGCTAGTTGCCACATCTGCGGGGTTGGCCTTTGACGCGGCTGTAACAAACAACATTTTGAGTGTGCGTTGAGCGGCTTTCGAAATTTTGATTTAATTTCACCTCCGGCTGGCAACAAGCTGCTTCATACCTCCTGCAGCCAATTAAAAATAACTTAACTGCGCGTTAAATAAATTGAATTTCAAGTTCTTGGCCCGGGTAAATTTAATAGCCACCTCACAACGATAAAATCCGCCTTCAATATCCATTTCGTTTGCTCTGTTCAGTTGGTTTGCCAAATCATATTTATTTATTAATTGTAATTACATTGGACTGGAATAGAATATCTATGGTGTGGCACACACAGCTGGACATCCAGCTCAAGTGTAATATATATATACTTGTAGTACGTTTCCACATTGCAAAATCGCTCGCCTGGCTTGCTTGCACTCTCTTCCCCTTTCGCCTCTTTAACATACTCGAAATGGGTTGAAATGCCAGCGCAGCATAACTGCTGGCTACAGTTTCTAGCCGTACTACAACATGTTTTAGATACTCTTTAGTTTTTATTAGAATGAACGTGTGTTTAGTTTCCATTTAAAGGCTAGCCTAAAAGTATGCTTCAATAAATGTCACTTGTCATTTTTATTTTTATATATATTTTTTTATGTATAAAGTTCTAAGCTACTCTTTATTTTACTTAAGGTCTGTTCACCATTGGTGTAGTTGGTTTTATTATTTGTTATTTTAGTTGCATTTATGGATAATATGTATATTTACAATATTTATATATTTGTTAAACCTATTTTAAGTAAAATTGAATGTACATACAGATTTAAACCAACTCCAATATTTCAGCAATTCAAGGGTAAACTTAAGCATTGTTATTACGTTAAAAATTATATAGATTTTTTAAAATTGACTGATAACATTTATTTAATATGTTCTTTTATATAGACTTAAATTTTAAACATATTCCAACAAGTAAATTTGAGATATTTTCTGTAGTCTGGCTCTCTTTTAAACTGAGAGTTTATTTTTTGTGTGCCCTCACAAATGGGTTTATTGAAATGCCACTAGAAAGTGTATCTCAACTTCGTTCTAATGCAATTAAGAATTCATTATTTTTTCCAATTCCGTTTTGGTGTACTTAGGCATATCTGTGTGAACGAGTTGTGTGCAAGCTGCACAATCCCCTCTCCCTTTTCATGTCACCTATCTCTCTCCCCCACACTTTACCTCTCTCTCTCACACCATCTCCATACATCTCTCTCTCTTTCTCTCTCACACTCGTTGTGTGTGTGTGTTCTGTACACTTGAGTAACAGCTGCAGATGAAAATTGCAAATGAAACTCAACTTGGCTAGTCTTGAAGTGTAGGGCAAGCAGCTGCGGCTGCTGCTGCTGTTTCTGCTGCTGCTGCTGCTCTGCCTCGTCTGCTCTCGTCTAGTTTGGCTTGCTCCTGGTCATGAGGTCTTTTCTGTCCGTTTGTCCAATGCACAAATCAACATTAAGTGCATGTAGCTTGGTAACGGCCTTTGCCTTTGCACCCTTGTGTCCTCGGGGTAGCACTCGCAAGTGTCAAAGTTGCATGTTATTGCATCAACATATTTGCTCTATCTTTATCTATATGCTTATCCGTATGCAGCATTCACTCAGCAAAAGTAGGCAAGTCTTGGCTCAAATGAAATATAAAAGATTTTAAAATTCACACAAGGTATTTGGGTAGACCAAAGACCAATATTATATTTAAGTAAATATGAAATTTCAATGTGGAAGAGTGTTTTGAGGTAAAATATTTAAATACCCAATTTCCTTAATCATGACATACATTTTTGATAAAATTAAAATTTTCTGAACAAAACGTTATCAATATAAATCAAGATATTTGTCTGAGTGTAAACAAAATTGTCAAACTTAAACTGTGTGTTTGTTTTTTTTTGCCGCTCAATCGAGTTTTGTTATCAAGCTGCAAAAACCGTATTCTGCAATTTACACTGATTAATTGCATTTCAAATTCTATGGCCTTGCCACTGGCAGCTGTTATGGGCTGCTTGAGTGCTGGGTGTTTCGATGTATCATTTTGGCATTTGTGGTTGCACCACAGACTGCAAGCGAATTCATTAGCAATGCCAAAAACACAATTATCGCAGCGAGTCAACAATACAAAAATATAGCTGTTGTTTAAGTGTTGGAGCTGCGCTTCTATTTCGAATTCCTGGTAAACTTTTTCAATTTTGTGTGCGTTGGCCACAAAAATAAAGAACTACCAACACATAACCCACATAGCAAGTGGGACAGGTTGGCAGGGGTTTGGGGGGAAGGGGGTGAAGATGGGTCTGACAAGGTGCAACTTTTACCACAGTAGAACCTACACATTGAAACAATTTTATGCGCTATGCGTGCCCTGGCTACATGAAAAGCAAATCGAAGATGAAGTAGACGTAAAAATAGACGTAGAAGTAGAACGCCGTGCCATGGGGCACGTGGATAAGCCGTTGAAACCATGCCACAAGTTAAGCACTGGCCACAATGAGCTCCAATACCAACAACTACAGCAATAACAAAAAAAAAAAAAAAGAAAAGTTCTATGGCACCGTGAAAAGTTCGGCGTGCTATTCACTTTAACTTGCAACTAACACAGAGAAGTCAATTGGGCCAATCTCTGACACCATCAACATCCAAGTAGGGTAGCCAATGAGTGCATAGTCATCGAAACTTGGTTTTTATGTGCATTACAAGTCACATTTCCAGATTAAAAATCAAACTTGGAATGTTAAATAAACATTGGATACAGCTTAAACAAATAACTTCGCCCAATGCGTATTTTGGTGTTAGTTTCTATTTGTACTTTTAAGACTATCGAGCCAAATTATAATGCAATATGATTTTCCTTGAATTCGCTTTACCACTAAAAATTTTATTTAATTTTTTAAGCTATTTAAATAATAAGAGATTTATCTCTTTGCTTTAATGATTACAATTTATTAATACCAAATATATACAAAAATGTATCAAATGTGAAATGAACACCAAAGTCAAAAACTTATTATTGCTAAATTAAAAATATTTTTGAATCGCAAATGTATTAAAAGATTTGCTTCTTTAGTATTTTCTTTGATTTTCTATTACCACACAACTTTTCAATGATTATTTTCAACTGTCTAAATACTAACATTATCATAAATAACTCAATAAATACACAAGTACTTATGATAATTATAAAATGAAATGAGCACCAAAAGTAAACATTTTATTATTGCTAAAACAAGAACTTAAATAAGCTTCACATTTGCAATACGCAAATGCATTAAAAAAAAAAAACAAAAAACACTACTTTGATTTTATTATTCCTTTAACTGTAATTTTTGTTCAGTGTTCTAGATTCATTTCGAATTGCTCTATCGCTGATCAAGATTATTGCAAAATCATCATTGAAGCAGCTTGTCTGTATGAATATATATAGCCTGATAACCTACTCACACTCTGTCTGTCTGTATTTTTTTTCCAAGTGTGTGTGCTTATGTGTATTTGTGTGTGGCAAGTAACCTTAATGCTCTACACCTTTTCCATGGGCCACATCCTGTGCTTTTGATGGGAAAAGTTTAATAGCTTTCGACAATAAAACTTCAACTATTATGTAACAAAGCAGCCACATTTACCCCTCGATCGACAAGGTGCCTACTACGAGTGGGATGGCTATGTACCGAGCGTGGAACAATTGGTGGGTGCTCCTTCTTCCCGCCACCCACTCCTTATGTGGACTTTATTGGCAGTCACAGAGGCTCTGCAGCTAGTTTGCAATAGACAGAAGCAAAAGCAAAAGTAGCAGTAGAAGTAGCAGGTTGTGGCAAGGCACAACGGCTTGAGGCAGTGTCTTCACCCGGTGCCCCTAGTCCTTCTCCAAGTCTGGTTCTATTGCCATTCCTTTGGGGGTTTTGGGGCTTTTATTGCGCCCCGGCTCATTGCCTTCCAATATTAAATTTCAGCTTAGCTGTTGCTGGGTTAAGTTCAACGTTCGAGTATGTGATTTCTATGTGTAAGGTTGTGTGTGTGCGTGTGTGTGTTGCCCCCTGCTTATCTGACTTTGCATCTAGTTATGTTTACTTTTGCGCCTCTTTCGATGGCTCTATTTCCCATAATACTGAATGCCCCCATGCATATAATTAAATTTTTGCGCATGTTTATTAAAATTGTTTGGCCAAACTTCTAAAAACTCCCCAAGCGAAAAGTATACCAAATACTCGCAGACTTTGCACCTTACGCAATTTTAATGAGAAAAATTTTCATATTTAAAAACGCAAATATAACAAAAATAGTCCAAGTAAAACTTTTACTGCACCGTCACTAAACTTATTTTCTTTTAATGTTTTCATTTTTTCACATTCAAATACTTGTGCATTACTTGTTTTTTCTTTCCTTTCATCCTGGCAAACTGCATCAATTTATCATGCAAAGGGAAAGAAGTAAAATTGATTGTAATTGTAAATTGTTGGAAAGTTGTTATTTCCCAGTGTCTTTTCATATTTATTCTGTACGATTCTCACAGTAAATAAGTAATAAGTAAATAAGGGCAAACATTATTTATTCGAATAATTTTATATGAAAAGCAAATTTGCTGTAAGTTCTTTAATAACTTTCAATTGCATTTGACATTCGAATGCTTCAATTATCATGAATTGCTGTACAGCTTTTTTTTACATATGTAATGAAAATCAAATTTTAATTAAAACAAAATCAGCAGACTATCTTTCTCCATTGATATATATTTTCATTTAGATATCGATTCATATTTTGTGTATTTTTTGTATCATTTTAAAATTGGCGAACTCTTAATTTAAATTCCTTCATGAAAAATCAAAGGATCTTAAGGAAATGCAAATTTGTTAAATAATATTCATTTTAAATATTCAAGTAAAAAATATAATTAATACTAATAAAATATGTGCATAAATCATGGTAACAATAATTGGCACTGAATATAGCTGAAAGTTAATTATCTGAATTTAATTATGAAATAACAAGAAAAGAGACTTAGTCGGAAAGCACTTTGCAGTCAATTAATGATTTTTGCTACTAAAATCAAAGTATAAATTTCAATGTAATTAATTTTTGCTACGTTTTGCTAAAAGCCAGGTGAATTGCATTTTGGGAACACGTACTTATGAAAATTGTGTTATGCTGAGGCATTTTGTTTGCTGGGCGCCCTTTTTGGCTTTTGTTTTAGTGCTGGCTGGTGACGGGAGTCGGTGTCATTTCAATTTTGCTGTCACTTTGAGTCGAGCATTGTTGTTGACATCAAATATGCAGTGAGCGTAGCTCGAATCCTCGGCAAGCAGCCAGAAAAAAAAAATAAATCACACAAAAGCACTGCAGCAAAAGAAGCAGCAGCAGCAGCAGCAGGAGCTGAAGAAGCAACAGTGGCAACAACAGAGAGAGTAATCCGGACGTATCCTTTTAACCCATTTAAGTTATCCATGGCTCGCAGCTGTCACAGTCTGGCAATTTGGTGCCTTTGTCTTTGTCATCATTCTCCACGTCACACAGCATCCCACTGTCCCCTTAACCCTGTAAATGTCGAAGGTCATTTTCTGTTGGACGTGCACACACACACACCACACACACACACTACAAACACCCACGCAAATACTTCGGGGTAAAAGGGCTTACACATTGCTGTAAAATTTATTGTTTCCCAATATATGCAAACATTTTTGGCAGCTTCAACAGTGCCCCCAGATGTGAATTTACTGCGGTGGCCGCAATTGAATATGTAAGCGTCTATGTGTGTGTGTGTGTGTGTTTGTCTTGTTGTTGCCACATTCAGTGGGCTGATCGTCTGTCAGTCACTGGGGAAATTTCACTGGTGTGTTACTCACACACAAACAGTCGAAACAGCATCTCCATTCTACGTGTGTGTGCCACTCACGTGTGCTGTTTTCTGTCGAATGCTGATGCCAGTGCCGCACTGTTGCCGCTTCACCAACAATGACAAGCATATTCAAAACGAGCTGTCCTAAAATACACACACACTCACACACACACACACACATAGATATTTGCAGAGCCACAAAATTGCGGAGTGAACTTTACACATTTGCCGCTTTATTTATAGCGTTTGCTTTTGTAAAAGTATCTTCAGGATAATTCTCAGATTTCAGCTACGTTCATGCGTACAGTCGCACAACAAAAATTTTACTTATTGGACGATTTTAAAAAAAGAAAAACAAATAGTAAAAAGCACTTGGAAAAAACTATTCAAAATGATAAGTAAAATATGTTATTTTAAGGTATTTTTTGAAGGTTGACTCTTTATATATATAAATATATAAGAAAATATAAATATATTGAGGGTCGTATAAAATACATCTCATTTAATCTCCTATTAACATGTGTTCTCTTTGAATAAGTTAGCTAAATTATTTCAGTTCATTGCCATACAAAATTTGATTTATTTATGTATTCTCTTAAAATGTCTACGAAATATTTCAAGTGGAATGTGATAAAATAAATTGACTTATTTATGATTTTTGCAGATTTATTATTTTTTGTTGTTGTGTAAAATACGTACACGTGTAATCCACCAAAATATATTAAAGTATTTGTTGCTATATTTTATGCAACCAGTCGAATTTGGTTGTGTGATATTTTTTGTTGGAATTTGAAGAGCAGAAATTGTAGGGCATGGTTTGGATTGATGACGAATGTGATATGATTAGAGACGAATGAAATTACTTCTGCAATATTGTTGCCTGTCATTTTAACTGCTGTGCTGCTGCTGCTCTTGTTGTAAATATCATTTCCAAATACGTTCCATGTTGGCTTGACTTGGGCAAAGTGGCATTCGTTTTATGTATGTAAATGGGAATGATAAAAATGTCAGCGAGTGCTTTAATGGCCATTGACATGGTGCCTGTGTCTCGTATTGGCTTACTAATTGTTGGCTCGAGGCACACTGCCTCCTGACACAGTCTGTCCAAGAGCTTTGCCAGTCACATGCAGATTTGCTAATAGGACGGATAAAGTACAGGACATGCCTGACAGACACTGAAGGGTCAAGATACACACACAATGCAGAGCCTTTTGTCTTGAGTAACTTCTAAAGCATTTTGCCAGAGATTGTCAAAGTCCTGGTAGGAAAATTGAAATCCAATTTATTTGCAGACCATTGAAAGCTGGTCAAAGGGATCCACATGCAAAGAGTGTGTGTGTGTGTGTGGGGTGGGAATTGCAAGCGTATATTTTCCTTTCAATAGTTGGTTTTTGTTTATTTTAAATTTGGCTGCAGTCCTTTGAGACTGCACTTCATTTTACGCTTTTCCGGTTACATATCGGCTCATTCACTCAGCTATTCAATTTGGCCAAGGCTTTCAACCTTTTTGCCCAGATTGTTGTTCAATTTAAGCGCTACTCATTTAAAAGTTAAAATCATTTGCTATTATCCAACCAATTTTATTATTGTTAGCGCACATTTCACTAAGCGGCTTAAATGAATTTTCAAACACTTTGAGCTTTCCCCTTTTAAACCCCCCCCCCCCCCTGCTAAACAAAACAATCATCAAACTATGTATTTACTTATGGCATCAGAGGGCATTGTTATTTGTTAGCCCAGCCATCTGACAAAGAAATAAGTTGACACATTTTCTGATTGTTTACAAATTTGGGCGGTCATGCAGACCAGGCCAGAACCTGATTCTGGCCGAAATGAGTCGGGCCGTGCCGGGCCGGGGCTCAGCCTGCTAACAGCAGTGCAAAACTTAATCCAAACTTTGCATAAAAGGCATGTGTCTGGGATTTATATCCCCAGCATGTAGGTTTTTGTCCTATTTGGGTAAACTTTAGGCCCTGAGTTTTACCCTGAATTTAGTTTATTTCTCTTTTCTATCATTGCTGCAAACAAAAATGACAACATGAAAGCAAAGATTTAGTACTGTGTGCCGGCATGAACTTGGCTTGTGCTCCGGCTTAGCATTGTTGCAACATCTACAGATTTGGGCCATGATATATTTTGGCCGAGACCAAGCAAACGAGCTTACCCAAACAAAGGAACCTATCTTACGGCCATGAATATCGAAGAAAGCGCCAAAAAGTTGTTGGCCAAAGATTGCAATCAACGGCATTATCCAAGTAACAGTTTGTTGAAGGATATTAAGGAGAGCAGGCTAGCACAAATATTACAACACACAATATCTTTTTAACATTTAATTTTATCAAATAAACACCAATAATAAAATCCATCATATTTAAACGTTAATAAACATTTGCTTTAAAGTCTAAACCCAAGCAGTATTAGCCACTGCTAATATTTGGTTTTTATTTGAAAATTATGCTGCCCAACTTTTACAATTACTCTAATTTATTTTAGTTTTAGTTCAACTACCAACGAATATATTTTGCATCACAACTTTTACGGCATTTGCATAAACCACAAAAAGGCTGAAATTGCTAGATTTCAGCGTAGTTTGAAATGTTGACATAGTTCAAATATTCAAACTAAGAAATTATTTAGAGAAATTTAATTATTTTAGCTTAATACTGCTACACATTGTTAATTTAATTTTATATTATTTTAAAATCTTGAGATTTTAAATACCTATGTTTTTAATCGAAAGGTAATAAGAAAGTCATAATTATATTATGTTTTCCTGGCCACACTATATATCTTATCCTTATCTTAGCCTTAATAGTTTTGCACTAAACCATGTTTATTAAATTACAAAAATACTTCGGCGGGTACATACACATTTGGACCTGTCTTAGAAACTCTCAACTGATAATTCATAATACTGCAAACTACTAATAAATTCAGCCAAACTATTATTCCAAGTTTCAAAACAGACAGTTCGAAGAATGGATAAACTAAATGTGAATGGGAGGAACTCAATCAAATATCCATTTTTATTTAATTGCAGTTTGAATACGGCCCCCAAAAAGTAGGCAACCCATTTTCCGAAGCATCAAAAACTCTGAGACACATGCGAAAACGCAATCAACGCAGCCATTTTCACACCTACGTTTATGACTTTGATTGCCAGCACGCACAAAGCACACACACACACATACACACACACACAAAAAGAATAAACTTGTGAGTCAGTGCGTGTGTGTGTCTGAAGTGTGTGCAGCCAATAAACCCAAAAGGGATTAATTAAATAATTTATATGAACTTTTGTTTAGTCGTAAGTTGATTAAGCAGTGTTGCCACACACACACACACACTCACACTCACACTCATACATTCATATTCAGACACACACTCAAAAGCGCATTAAATGTGCGTGTGACACCCTTCTTACCCCTTCTCCCTTCGAACAGGCTCGATGCCTTTTATGGCGTAACTGGCACAAATTGTTTGGCGCTTAATGATTGACAAACGTTGATGCCACAGTTTTTGACAGGGCAGCAAATGTGGTAGGGAGAGGGGTGTAGACTGCTAAGCAACTGTCAGCTGCCTACTTTTTGGTTGCTGTTGACAGACAACAGCTTCGCTTGATTTGTAGAGATAACCCATGCCAATTAGCAGATCAAAACACCTGCTGAAAGCCTTTTTATTTTTGGCCAAATATCGCTTTGCTGTCTGCATTTGGTTAAATGTTTATTTTATTTAGCAGTCATTGGATTTATTTTCAATTTGAAAATGTTTCTGCATTCAGTTGTCTAATTAGTTGGTCTCTAATTTGTGGTCCTCTGACCAACATTCATTAGCCTGGCCTCAAAGATACCCAAATTAACCAAAAATTTTGCCTCTGTTGGTGGTAAATTTATTGAGATTTAGACTGTGTAGACTATTCGATTGGGACAACAGTTTCAGAGCCAAAATTAGTTCGAGAAATCGAACACAATTTTAATAAATTAAATTTTTAAAATGCTTATACAGAAAAACAAATTTTATTTTTATCTGAATTGCACGCAATCTCAGCACAGTTTACCAATCAATTTGAATTTTTCTTTTTATATATATTTTGTGATCTATTGCAATATTTGTAAATATATATTTAAAGTAGATAATATTCAATAAAGAAAGTAATTTTTTCAATTAAATTCTTTTCGTATTTCATTTCAAAACTTAATTTATTTTAATGCAATTATTTTCATGACAGAACAATAAGAGTTGAAGTCAGACAAGTACATTTTAACGAATTTAAATCTTCCACTTTGCACAAAATTTTACAGATTTTCATCAGCAATTTCCTTTTAATAGATTTTTATGTGCCGTAATAAAATCATGTAGCATGAAAAATGTTGTTAAGAATTTCTTTACACAATTTAATTAATTAATAAATACAGTAAAAATAGAACTGAAGATACTTTATAAAGTTAAGCATATTTTATAATTTGTTTATGCATTATTTTAATTTATTAGAAGTTCAAATTCGTTTTGTATAAATTTAGATTCTCGTACAGTGTATTTGCTTTTTGCCTTCAACTTAACTTGTTGAGTTGCTTTTGTTGGGACATTAGTGAAATGTTAGCGTTAATGAAAATTTAATCAGTTGAAATGTAGCGGAATCACAGCTGGAATAGCATTATCAGGGGGTTTGCAGGGGTGTCAACGACCCAATTAAAAGACATTGAAATATTTGAATATAGTCAAAGTGAATTGGAGAAACAATAGCAACAGGAATAAATACAGAAATACATAGCGCCGTTGATAAGTGCGACAAGCGGATATCCGCTTCGCCGTTCAATGAGAATGAAGAGCAAACAATAAAAGAGCAAATCAAATGCGAATAACTGGACCGAGGAGAGAGAGCTGTCTGAGCCGTTGAATGGAAACGACAAAACACGTTTTGATATTTGATGCAGCCTCCACAGCCATCCTGTGCTTTCTGATTACACTCATTCTGCTTTTCCTGACCAAGAAAAATTACACACTGTGGCAACTTTGTTTTTAATATCCGCTAAAATTGTTGTTTATACAATGTCTCCCCAAATGAGCTGCATACTTGCGAATCCACCACTTCACTCCCACTTCAAACCCCAAGCCGCAAACCCTTTGCTTTGTGTTGTTGCCGACTTGCTGTGGCTTTGGGACTTGTGGCAAGTTTGGCTGTTGCTGCTGTGCAGCATTTGCTGTTTGGTTGCTATTTTGTTAGTTTAGTTGCCGTAAAATAAATTGTTGTTTATGGCCTAGCCTAGCTGATTGCAACTTATAACATTCCATTTCTCTCTGTCCGACAAATACAATTTTGCATATGCCATTTACAGGTGCAGCATGCAACATAATTGACATTATTTTATGGTGCATGCTTTACGTTTATATACAATACAATTCACACACAATGTACAAAATGCATAGAAGAGAGCCATGGTTAAGCCAGAATTAAAGTCATTTTGCTTGAATAAAATAATAATTGCAATAATATTGAGAAACTTTTATATCATCTCAATAAATAATCTCAGCAGCTTAGGTTAAAATAACTACATTTATTATTGATATGGATGTTTATAAACAAAAATTTTAGTTAGTGCATAAATTATAATCTTAAAAACATTATCTAATGCATTTTTTAAATAAAAAGACCACATAACTTGGCCGGGTCATTTTTGGGGCTACTTGTGGTCTGACTTTTGGACCGCACTGTACGTTAAGTCTCAGCTCTTTAATCAACCACTGTTGACCCCACTATAAGTTCTTCGAACAGCTTTTAATTAGTAAAACTTTTGAATTTCCGATTTTGCTGCTGAGTGCTTTTGAGTCGAATAGATTTTCTGAGATTTTTATATGCAAGTTGTTCGGTAATTGAGTATAATGTTGTATTAATTATTTACAGTTGTATTCAATTCACAAGCAAAAAGTAACAACTACAAACAAAAGTTGTAAATACTTTGAAGATTAATTAGAAGTTACCGCAGTGTTTGAGGCGGCAGACTGTCAGCCACGTCCCCACTCCCCCATTTCCTGTATCCTTGCTGACGATTCGACAGCTGACTTTGAAAGTTGCCAAAAGTTTTCGTGCTATAGAAGTAATTTTCACAGCTATAGAAATTGTAGAAGTGTAATGAGTGCTTTTCTCGGATGAAATTTACTTTAACTGCTGTAATATAATAATTTATTAAGATTTTCGTGGGCGTTAATGAGTTTAACACAGTTGATTTTTATTAAAAATAAATTTTCACTTTATATCCGTTGGGTCATAAATAATGCTAATGTAGAAAATAGAACTTGGGCAACGAAAATTGAATTTCATTTAAGCCAAACCAATTCAAATTCGAATGAATCTTTTAAACTGATGTTGGATTTAAAAGTTTACTTTTACCCTTCCTCCTCTTGTCCATAATCACATATGCATATTCATGCCTCCATCTCCACGCTGCAAGCTACAATAAAATATGCAACAAAGTCCTTCACCATTAAAACAAACAAGCCCCTAAAATTAAGTAAAATTTATTACATTTATTTACACAGGCTGGACTACAATATAATTTTGTATGGCTTAAGCAAATGATGTTGTATATATTTGAAGTCTTTAAATAAGTCTTTAATTTACATACATCATTTTTTAATGAATACCTTTTCTCGCATCATCATCTGGACAACATTAAATGTTCTACTAAAACAACAGTGTATCTGCCAGTCGAGAGCACACACATCTGATTCTTTGTTTTTTTTGGCATACACTTTTGATGTTTTAGAAAATAAAACTAAGAAGGAAAGAAAAAATAATTCTAAATGTAATTTACATATGCTGGCAAACTCATTGTGGCCATTTCGTTAACTGGTCTTTAGCTAAAAATATTCTATGGCCAAATCGTAAATTAAAGACAAGGCAAAAAGCCAAGACTTGTTGGGGAAATTTATGCAGAGTCAGCAAAAACTAAGCGAAACTACGCAAGCTGGTGTCCAAACGAAATCGGCCTCAATGCGTATACTTAATTAACAGCAAGTCTAACGTGTATACAAAAAAAACCATCTAATTTGCATTCTCTGCAAACAACCACATTTAGCAAATATTTAATTAGTTCGAACTGAGAGTTCGCAGGTATGTTTATATGTTGTGAGCCAGTAAATTTAAACAGAACTTATCGAATATGCAGTCTGGAATTAAGTCAAATATTTAAACAGGACGTTTAAATGCAATCTTTGACTATATGTGATTGTATGGCACATGCTTGCTGACAATAAAAGCGCAATGCATAAGCAAACAAATCCAAAAGAGAGACTTGTAAAATACTTAGACAGAAGATGCCCACAACTGATTCCACCTGTGGTCCTCCCTCTTGTACAAATAATCCCGCTGCCCGCCCATAAAGTAATCAAATTTTACAGCCAGCTAGTGCAAGCAAGTAATAAAATGTGTGTGTTTGTGTGTGTGTGGATTTGTGTGTCCTGCCTGTCACTTGTCAGCCCAAAGGGCTCAACTCCAAGTCGATGTGTTGCTCCTTGGTATACGCAATATTGATTAGATGCAAATATTAACAACATTTATTGCCATTCAATGTGCACAGACTGTGTCTGGCTATGCTCTGTGGCCAAATGCTATTTCAATTTATTTGCTTGCGGATGCAACTTTTAATTACGCCTAGCATCCTGTTTGGTCCTCTAATTAATATTGATTATGAATGCTGTGTTGATTGCTCTCTTTAAAGTTCATTCACATTTTTTATTTTCCTGTTTTGACCTTCCTCATTGGGTATTTAAAATGCATGCTAATGCATTTTATGAAGATTAATTACCAAAAACACGTATTGCCAGATTGCAAAAGCTCGGTGAGAATTTATAGCTGGTAAAAACTTTTGCCTATAAAAAGGATCCCACAAAAGTAATATTTTTCGACTATATATCATTTTTAATTAAATCTGAGAAAAAAATAAATTTTTAACATGTAAGTTTGCAGTTTGAAAGTAGCTTAAAACTTGGGCAAACTTTAAAAACTTTGTAAAAACTGCATTTATTTTGTCCTTGATATAATTTTTCGATTAGTGTTAAGGTTTTGGTTCATATAAAATAGATGATTGTTCTTAATTTTTCTTGTTAAAACATGATTTGTTTTTTATATTTGTAGTGCTATCGATTATTTTCAGCAAATTTCTTATGCAGTTTAAATAATTGTTTTTGTTTTTGGCTTGTGCCTGGATTTCTTGAAAACTTGCAGCTTCTGCTTAGAATTTATATAGCTGGCTAATAAACTAAAGGCTCAGCTTCACTGGGCAAACTATTTTGGCCTGATTGAGCTGGCAAAAAGGCAGTTCAAAAGGTTTGAGAAATTTCGTCCTGTGCAGTTCGCTTGGAATTTATCTGCCGTTGGACACTGATGGACCAGACTTCTAGTATTTTTCAAAAAGCTCGTACTGCACACACACACACAGACACACACACACACACTTGCTTGAAACATTTGTGGGATGGTAATATTTGGCATCATGGAGCCAGCTGTCGAATGACTCATTTTTCATGATTTGCAGCTACGTTTGAATGGCATCCCATTTGGCTCTTGGCTGTATTTTTATTTTTTTGTTCGTTTTTCATTTTTGCGTTTTTTTTTCGGCGCAACTTTCGATTTGTGAAAAGGAAAATCATGTAGCCGCATCGTGTATCCTTAGCCTGTCATTTGCTGAAGCAACGTATTCGACATGCTGGTCTTTGGCCAATTCAATAAAATGCTTGTCTGTTTGCATTTGATTGCCAGTATTTTTCTGGTAGCACGACCAGGCTCGACATAAGAAATTGAACATTGCCGCCTGCTGGCGCTAAGCGAATGGCCCGCAATTTGCCGCAGCGTACAGTTTTCATCGAAGACCAGACCCCAACAAGCAAGAAAATCTGCTGGTTAATTAACCTGCTCATTAAAGCTGTAAATTGGCCACTCAGCATGACGCAACGAAGAGCATCTGAACTTTGACTTTGTGTTATGTCAAAAATATTGCCCCAGACTGTCCGAATCTGGCACAACACCACAGGGCACTTTGAGGCCATAAATGAGACATTTATGCAGGAAATTCGGCAGGTGTTCCTGGTTTTTTTTTTACAAATGTGTTCAGCATGGAGATAAAATAAAGTTGGCTGATTTCTCAATTTTTGTGATCTCAAATTTATTTGCTCTCTTAATTATGTAATGTATAGTGTCATTTATTTGAACATATATTTTATATAATTTTTTCTGATATTATTATTATAATATATAAGTGGGCATTTTCTGTGTAACCACTTATGTGGAGTGTGCGATTGATTATAAGTGATAAGTAACCATGGCAAAACCAATCATTGTTAAATTTATTGCAAATTTTAATTAAAATACTTTGTATTTTAAGCCTACTCCAAACACAAATACAGGATACGTACCAGTCTGACATTCTCAAATTAAAGTAAACTTCGATATACGTTTTGCTGCAAATTTGTTGGCTCATCAAAAACGGCAATAAATCAAAAAGTTGTGCAGCAAAAAAATTAAAACATATTTTTCGGCTGTGTTGGATAAAAAATGTTGCTCTTAAATGCAAACAATTGATGTCATTTTGATTTCGATAGCAAAAACCAAAAGAAATTTCATAATATTTGCTACACTTGTGACTTGTTCGTTTTATGGGCTGTGATTATGATTGTGTTTTTTTTACTATAGTCGTTCTTATTGTTGTTGTTGTTGTTGTTGCTGTTGCTGTTGTTGCTGTAACTATTGATGCGTGAAAATTCAATCACTATGCGGCTTGTTGCTGCTTCTGTTTGGATGGTGGCTGCAATTTGTGTTTTCTTTTGCCATTTAGTTACGGTTTTTTCATAGCTTGAATATTTTGCCCTACACTCTGCCGATAAATTGTTTGACTAGGGACTATTCGCTATGTCAACAATCAGCTTGGATATATATTTACGTTAAAACCATTTTAGCTTAAATTAGTTCAAATTTTAAATATAAATAAAAAATCATTTTCCATCATTATAGTAATGAGGAATATTTAAAATTTTTTAGAGCATTCACTGGATAGTTGGTTTATATAATATTTGCGTCCCTTATACCATATTTATAATAGTGTCGCAATTTTCTAGGTTTGAGCCTAAGGCGATTTGCGGTTGCGACCAAAGTTATGAATGTTTTTTCTTATTCAATTTGCGCATATTTTTTATGTTATGTTTTATTTTTCCGCATTGCTTCTTCTTCTATGCTTATTTTATTTGTCCTTGATGACTGAGTGGGCGTGGGCTGTAAGTATGAACGCCCACAAGTTAGTTGGCTGGAATTTAAGACCGTAAATTAACTTGTGCAGAATTGGAGCAGCGGCTAACTAGATACGCGGCACGCAGCCACGTGCCACATGCCACAGTCGCTGCTTCAACTTTAACTCAACTCGAAAGTTTTTATTGCTATTCGTACACACGACGAGGGTGCTAGAGGTGAATACCATGAAGCGTGGCCTGCAAGCAGAGCATAAAGCGTTTATCCCATAAAAGGCGGTATTCTAATTCAAAGCTATTATAACGTTGAGAGCACTTCACACAGATCCAAACCGATCTCAAAACTGACGCTCTTTTCAAGTGTTGTGAAATGCGCAACGCTTGGGCTACATTGTCGAACCTATCCTCTCCTCCCCTTCCCATTCTCTATCTGACTCTGTTTAGCTGATACCTCCTTTAATTGTTTTACTTTACAGTAAGCTCTTTTATATATGTGTGGGTTTATGTGCGTGTGTGTGTGATAATGCGATTTAACTGTTGGTACTTTAACTGATTATTTATGCATGCTATTTATGCAATTCCCTCATTTTCATTCATCGCCAACCTTTTTGTATGCTAAATTCGCATTTGACATTTGCATTTTGCAGTTCGTGTTTGCGCTGCTTACATTTTAATACGCTCTGTTTATAAAGAGAATTAGAGTATATTGATTAAGTAAAGCTGCCAAGTAAAATCGACTGGCTTAATTCACTTTTATAGTTTGCCTACTGATGCTAAAAAAAAAAAATCGAATCAAGAAATGTGACGATTTTTGTCTCTTCTTTGAGCAGGGTTCAAAGAGTATTGAAAAGTCTGGCTAGTTTTTAACTGGAGTATTTTTTATTTGGTTTTATTTGTTTATTTTTTACAGCCAAACTGTCACGTTTGTTTAGCATACTTTTGGGCACACACGACGTATGCGTTATGTTAAGCATGCGAATGTCGCCGCTGTCAACACATTTGTGATGCCTTCAGCGGCATTTGCTTAATTAAATGAATGTGAGTTGCCACATTTGCACGTAAATCATAATATTCGAGGCTTAAATGTATTTTGAAGTGAGAATCAAATGCTTTGATCTTTCACAGGTTGCGCTCTCACACAACTGACCCCTCTGTGCATTTGTAGTTGCTGTCGGCTGGCTGGTTTTCATATCAATTTGCAGCAATCAAGGCTGTAAAAAAATTCAACATTTCACCATTTCAAACATTTCAAACATTTCAAGCGAAGGGAGAAGGGTATAAAAGTCGCAGCTCGTTGCGTGAAATTTAATCAAATAAATTAGCTATAAAGTTTTATTTTGGCGCTGTCAACAGAATGTTGCGCCACACGGCGTATACGCAACGTTCGTATTTTCTTTTTATTGCTGTCAGTCCTTTGGGCCGGTTTTTTTTTTAGGAGTTTACGGCACTTATTTTGCTACTCTGTCGAGCATCAATTAACATTGACAGCGTGACTAAACGAAAGAAATAGAATTGATTTAAAAAGGGAAAGAATTAAAACAAAATACCCGTGGGCATGTTTCAATCAAATTAGGCTTTTTTGTAGGTATCCGGGTCTATTGCAGTTCGGATTAGGTTTTGAAAAACTTGATATGTTTTCATGTGTTTATTTTGGACTAATTTTCCGGGTGCTTCACAAAAAGGTCTGCCTTTTGACCCTGCTGCTGCTAATGCAGGATGTCAACGAAGCCAACAGCTAAAGTTAATTAAAATTTTGCTTTTAGCTTACTTTTGGGCTTAGACTGCGGGCTGTGCTACTCAATGAACTTCTGTTTGATTAGTCTCTGCAGCCAGAATTTAATCTTTATTGAAGTTATTATAATTTTTGCCTCGGGATAATTAAGAGATTATCAGCTCTATTGAAAATAAATCATAAATCACAGCCAACCAATTGACAAGACACTTAATAGGCCATAGAGATTGACAAATTTTAAGTTTCCTTTTTGTAAAAACAATATGTCTATTAAATTGCATCGATGTTGCTTACAATTGTGCTACTCAACTGTAAAGAGTTGGGTTGAACTAACACAAACAAACAGCAGATTTGGGTATTTTAAGAACTGTAAAACTAACAAGTGAAAACAATTCAAGCAAAAGGCTTATCACATGCATATTAAAACAACACCCAAATCATAACAAAACCGAAACCGAAACAGAAACAGAAATGAACAAACGCCAAATGCGGCTCACAAAAGTAGGCAACAGTTTTTATACTCCTGACGCAAGCACTTTTCATTGCATGAAAGAATAAAAGGAGAAAAAATCAAAACGAATCGACATCAAATTGAATACACCCCGCCAGCAACAACAACAACAATATCAGCATCGTCTGGAGAAAAAAAATTGAATTATGCGAAAATGCTATTTTTTTTCTTTTTTTTTTGCGGTTGGCCTGGTCGGCTTAGGCTGTGGGTGCCGTGAAAAAATGTGCGCTCAAAGGGCATAAATCATTCTGAATTTATCATAAATCAAATCCAATTTTGTGTATGGCTGCCGATGCCACGCCCACGCCAACGCCCAACGTTTGCGGTTGAGAATGCTGCTAATATTTGCTTATCGTATACACACGGATGCATGTGTCTTTATATATATATTTGTATACAGTCATTTAATATAATTTTGATTGTTTCCTGTTGACTTTGGCAACAGTTCTGTCTTCGCTACGCATTCCCTCATCGGTTCTCCTACGCCGAAAAAAAGAAGTTGTCAAATTACGTATACTTTTAATCAAAAACTTGCATTAGCAGTGAAAAACTGAAAACTGATAAAAGAGTTGAGAAATTTAGATATGCTAAAATTTGACTTGTGTATATTACATTGACGTAGGTCAAAAGGTTATTGTTAAATCTGCGCAGTGCCTTAATTTTAAAATTTTTTTATGGCACTGATTATAATATTCAAAAGTTTGACTAAACAACACAAGAAACTTACTTAGCACAAGGATTGCTGAATGAAAAATCAGCCTCAAATTGACTCGAGCCGTAACCTTTGGATCTATGCTTAAGACAAACAACTTTTTCAAACAAATAATATAATAAGATTTACTTTCGATCAAAAATTCGTATTTAAGTGCAAATGAATGTCGAACTCAAATAAAAGTCTGTGACAATTATTGGCAAATGTAATTTCTACTTTGTTAACATCAGATCCATCAACTTACCGTTACTTATTCTTGATTGACTGCCTGCAATTCACAGCTCGTAAATTTGGGAATTGTCAGTGCACATTTGCAATATCCACTGTACACGAATACTTAATCGCTAATCTTGAATTGAGTGCCAACAGAAGCTACGTGCAAATTACCGATTTGAGTGGTATGTTTGACGCCGGAGGCGGGGAATCGAGGATGATGCATGATGTGGATGCTTTTGACACTTTGATCACTTTTCGCAAATCCACAATATGTCATTTTGGTTATTGGCCATATCCATTTCTATTACCAGTGCCCCAAAATCCACTGACAGGCGTCTGACATTCCATAAAAATGTTTTATGAGCTGTTTCACGTTTGCTTTTTCGTTCGTTTTGTGCATTTTAGTTTGGCATATCTGCTAATTGAATCGCCTCTCTCGCAACATCGCCTCTGTATACAACATACATATTTCTCTAGTCACCAAAGAAGGACATAAATAAGTTGATGTTATTGACCATTCGCATATCGATATATTCGTCTATATATACATATATATATATAAATATCAACACTTATGCAGCCCACATATTTCACATAGTTTGTTCACACTTCCGCCTATAGTTTTGCTCTATTTCCTTTGATATTCTTTATCGAATAAGTCTAAAGAGCATATTCGCTGTTTAGCAGCATTTTATATAAATTAAATCAACATAGTTGTTCATCATGTTAAACTATTAATTAAAAACCAATATTTTCATAAAGTGCTTTTTCGCAATTGATATAGATAATCACCAATATTTTCAAGTGCTTCTTCTTGTGAACTGAAAAGGAAGCTATTAATTTTGGGCAGTGTCTGTCGTCTTTTCGTATGTCTACCATTATTTTAAAGCTACTCTATTCATATTTGGCTATCGATGTTCCTTAAAAATCGACACACATTTTTCTATCTCCATCACCCGATTTGTACACTGCTGGTGGCCTCCCTCAAAGATCACGGACCACGCCCACTTTCGGCACTTTGCCTAAGCTGTAAAGATCGAATCATCTACAATTTATAAGTCAGTGCTATGAAAGTGTGTTACGGGAACAAGAAATTCTAATTTATCCATCCATTAAAAAAATAAATTTTAAAATTATGTTGTTACTATAATAAAGAAAAAATTCGGAGGAGAACTATCTCAATTTAAGAATTTCAGTTTCCAAACTTTGGTTTATATGAAGCCCTCCCAAAATTGGTAAGAGAACACTGTCTTTCAAAGATAGCTGTTAATTGTCACCTTTTATTAGATTATGATACAACAGAGTATTTCACAGTCCGTTATACCCAACAATAATGCTCTCACTTGTTCCATATATGTTTACTTGTGGCACTTTCATTGAACATGAAGCTGCATTCAAAAAAAAAACACATATTTTATCGCAGCAAGTGTGCTTGTTTCCAGTCGCCGTCGATGTTGTCGTTTATTATTTTGTGAAAATAAACTTGTTCGATATATATGTGTATATATATTTGTATATATTGTATACAGACACATGAGAATTGCATACTGTCTGACCATCCGGTTTGTTCTTTAAATTTACATTGATGTGTTCATGTATTCAATGAAAATTTTCTTTTTAATGAATGAACAACATTTTTCCCGTTGGCTCCTCTATTATCTTTTACTATTGCTGGTCATTGAGAAGGGGGGGGCCAGCGGTGTGTTTGTGGGAGCTGTGTTCCCGATGTTCTCATACGTGTTTTTATTAGTTTTTGTTTGCCAATTGATTGGAAATATTTCTTTTCATGTTTTTTGTTCTCTTCTCCCCCTTGATCTCTTGTTCAAAAGGCCGCAAATAAAACAATGAAATATGTTTAAAAAATATAGGGGTACACCTTGCCTTACTCTATACCCCTTTACCTATATGCGGTGCCAGCACTTGAAGTGTTCTCGAGCGATGGCAAATGAAATATTCTCTGTTTAAATAATAATAATTTTAGTCAATTTATTCGACTACAGAGCGTGTGTGTGTATTTTTGCCAGAAGATTTATGTACGAGCTTTTTGCTACAATAAATCTTTAATTTATTTTGTTTTGATTATTGGTTATTATTATGCGCAAATCCATATGGGAAACAAGCTCAGACATTAGACATTTTCAAAGCACACAAATATGTCGGCTATTCATTAATAATAAAACTTACTGCAAACAATGTGCTATGCATAGTTTGTGTGGAAATTCTTTAAACAAGTTAAGTTAATGGCTTATTTGATTGGATAACAAATTATTTACTAAGTTTATGCGTGGGAAAACTTTATTAAAGTAGTGATTTTTGTGGCTAAATATATTTAAGATATTTACTTCGTTGGTGTTCTCGATTCAATTAAGATTCAAACAAATTTAAAAACTTTTATAGTTGATTGTTAGACTTTTTCAAGTCGATAATTGTACAGCTTTTAGTACGATGCATATTTAATTTTATGGTTTATTTGAATTTCTGCAGTCTGTTAACTGTAATGCTAACGATTG
Organism: Drosophila longiperda; assembly: GCA_035042125.1. Classification (NCBI taxonomy): domain Eukaryota; kingdom Metazoa; phylum Arthropoda; class Insecta; order Diptera; family Drosophilidae; genus Drosophila; species Drosophila longiperda. Next base: position 1,045,602 of record JAWNLV010000010.1, read on the forward strand.
GCTCTCCCTTTGCTTGGCACTGTTAACTATGTTCACTTAACGTAGTAAAGAATACTCTCAGCGTATTGCTGGCAAAATGGGCGCCATTTTTAAATTGCCTAAATGTAATTCTTGTAAAACTCATTTTTTGCATGAAATTCAATAAAAGCAAATGTTATTACTAATAAAAAAATTATTATAACATAGTTCTTTAGTAAACCATGTAAGATATTCTTATTTCTTATTTTAATCACTATGTTCGCAAGATTTTCTCGCATGCGATAAATGAGATGCTAACGCTGAATAGCAAACAGAACGGGTGAGATAAAGAGAGCTTAGACGAGCGTAAGTTAACAGCACGAAGCTTGCGCTCTCTCTTTATTTAACAGTGTGGCTGCCCGAACGACCCACTGACACACTGATACATTACACTCCCACACACACACAGACGATATTGTTGTGCCTTCGGTAGCTGATAACAGCGCGTCAATGTGTAAGTGAGTGAAAGAGAGCAAGCCGTTGCTACTGCTGTTAATATGTTTGTGTCTGTTACTGGAGCTGTGCTGTTTTCAGTGCCACTGCTGTTACGCCGACACAGGTACGAGGCGTGTTGGCGCCTCTGCTGCTGCTACTGCTTCTAGTACTGCTCCCCATCTTCATCGGTTCTTAGCTGCTGGCGCTGCTCGCCTGCTGTTGGCTACCGACGTCGTCGTTGTCGCCTGCTATCTGCTGCTCGGTGCTCGCTGTTCGCTGTTCGCTCTGTCGTTGCCAGTGTATTCCGAATTTACAGTTAAACTTTCAACGTGCGCGCATCAGGCAGCGACAAGTGAATAGGCGGACGGGAAACAACGACTGCGACGCGTCCGCAATTTCCATGCGCGTTCTGTTTTGAAATCACTTTTTTGGGGCTGCGCGTAACGGTCAGCAAAAAATCAAACGAGCCAAATTAAAAAAAAAAATACAAAACAAATTAAGAAAAACAACAACAACAGCAAAACAGCAACTAAGTGCGTGAGAAATTCAAATTGCCGTTTTAAATAAGTAAATAGAAGTGTAGAAAATAAAGTAAAACAAAACACAAATATAACGGAAATTATTGAAACCAAAACTATTGTTGCTGTGTGCCGATTAAAAAAATATTAAAAAAAATATTCAATTGTTGTTGTTGGTGCGCGTAACAATTTCCAAAAAAAAAAACCAAAATATTAAAAATATTAAAAAATGTTTAATGAAAAAGTGCTCTTAAGAAATTGAACAAAAAACAGACAAAGAAAATATTTTTCGTGGTGTTGATTGAATTTTAATTGAAAACATTAAAGTGAGAAAGCTTAAACAAATATACACAAATTTTAAATAAAATGCAATAATAAAAAAGTTTAAACAGATTGTGAACATCAAGAGAATTTACATAAATAGTTTGAAATTTATATATTATTTAAATTTTTCTTTTGTTTTTTTAAATACTAAGCTTATTATTTGTGCGTTAAGCGAATGGCGACATTTGGCACCTGTTCGGTCAGTTTTTGAGAAGCGTTTAAAAAACAATTTTACGCAATTTATGCAAGCGACTTGGACAAAGAGAGTGCGAACGGGAGCGAGCGAGACGGTGCCACAAGATTTATACAAGCAGCAAGTTGACCTAATGTAAGTTTTTTCCCACCCCACCGCCTGTTGTTAGATAAAGATTTGGTTATTTAACACTTAAGCGTTGACACTTTTTCTGTTTTTTTGTTTTTCTTTTATTGTTACTTAATTTATTTTAAGAACTGCCTACATTCGTTATCGCTGCCTTAAGCACATAAGCAAATGACAAGTTGAGATCAGCAAACTGATGTGAGAATACGTGCACAATTGTCACCACCCCCTCCAGCTTATCGCATAGAAATATACCATTAATTATAGAATATGAATGACACTCGTAGTACTCAGTATTTTTCGCAGTATATCTGCTATACTTATATACAGTTAAAGTAAAATCCGGAAATTGAACTTGAATGATTTCGCAGATTTTACTTGAATATTTACTAGAACTCTAACCTGAGGAGTAGATAAATGTTGTGCAATGTTCAACTGTATTGAAAAAAAATATATAATATATATTTATAACAACTGTGCTTATTTTCATCAGCAAATCTACAACTAAAATTTAAATTAATAAGTGCTGAAATATTTAAGCACTTACTGAAAAATATCATCTGAACTGATTTATTAGAAATACAAATAATAGAAACAACATTAAATTTTGTTTAAAGTGTGAAATGTCAAATGTCAAAAATGTAGATAAAATAAAAAGCACGTGAAATGAAGTCCTGTTCACTGTATTTGTTTCTATTTTTATAGCCATTATCAAAATCATTGCTACAACAGCTTCAAAATTTTTTTTGTTTTAGACATAAAAGTAATGAAAATATATTTTTGTTACGCCCTCCTCCGCCTCCGACACAATCGTCATGCTCTTGTCGAGCACTTTAAAAATATTATTGCGCAGCCGGTAGTCTATCGAGTGCCACTTGAGGCACGTTCTATAGACAGGTGTCAGTCTTTTGTAGCTTGCAACTGCTAAAGTCTAAAGATTTCCGGTGTAATTTGAAAAGATTTTAAATAGTTTCTTTGATGCATGCGTTAAGTTCCAGGCAATTGCAAAATGTTTTGCAATGGTTTGCTGGCGCTAACATGTATCTTATGTATCTTGAAGTAAGCCCAAATTAGACACACAAACACACACATACACACACTCGCACACACATTTAAATGACATGTGTAAATATAACTGCGAAACAACAAACCTAATTGTACATAAAAAGAAAGAAAATTACAAATAAAACCAAGGATGGCGGCATGACTGAAGCACGCCAGTCAGGCAGACTGACTAAATGTGTCTCAGCAACTGACAGTGTGACAGACTATGCATATATTGTCGTGTTTAACTGACAACAACAAGAGCCGGCCTTGAACATGAAAAGTGAAAAGAATAAAGAAAGAATGCAGCACTTACACTAATTGCAGCTCATGTGCAGATAATTATAGCCAGGAGTGGCTGACAACTGCATAAATGAAACTCTTCCTTTTGTACTGTCTTTCTGTGGGAGCGTTGTACGGATCTTCTGTGGCACGACATGTGTGTTCAAGTGGTGACAATACTCCTTGAAAAGCACTTAAGTGACAATTTTTCGGCCCGCTTTGTATTGCTTTTCATTTCTTTACATATTTAATAACATAAAGATTGCTTTTATTAAGTTTTTTTTTTGGATGTCGAGCAAATGGCCCGCAGCTGTGAGCAAGACAAATGTTGTTTTCAAGCCAAAAACCATGAGATAACTTGGCACATGTTCTGCGGCTTCGAGACATATGTATTTAATGAAATTCCACTTGAGGAAAACATTTTTAAGTATGGGCAACAATAAGTTTGGGATAAATCTGCATTAAGAGAAGAAAACTTGTATTTTCATCAGTGGCCCATACAAACTCTGCGGCCTCTTACAAAAATTTGCCAGTAATATTTTCTGAATAAACAATATCAGAATTATGTGAAATATGAATTTAGCTTTTGGCATTTTTCATTGTTCGATTGGTAATCAACTGCAATTGATTTGCGATATCATCTAACATTGGAAAATCAATTCATTTAAGAAACCACATTGGAAGAGGTGTAGCCTGCCCTGGGGCAATTGTAAATTGAATGCGTCGAGAGAGTCGAAAGGACAACAAGGCGTATGCGTAATAAAGTTGACAGACACCGACACATACACAATATAAAGTGCAAATAAAAACCAAATGTAACGGATTGTTTTGACTTACTTCTAACTGCGCCAAACCTTTAACAATCTCTTTTTTATCACACTTGGCAACTTGATTTGGTGTTCAAAACAGAACACAAAAAAGTCGACATTGTTGCAACTAATATGCTTACTGCAAAATACTGTTATCTTTAGCATTGTGTATTTGAAAAAAGGCTTAACTCATATATTGATTGAATTTTTAGACTTTTGATGGTAGTACCTTAAACTGAGACTAAACAAATATTGATTTAGAAATATGTATCGAAAAAATTAGCCATAGTCATGCTTGTTCAGAGGTAAAGAATGTAATCGATAAAAGGAATTTTAATTTATATTTGAACCCACCAATCACACTATATGAAATACTGTGGCTTATGTAGATTATCAAAATATGCAAGGCGTGTCTAAAAATCGTATTCAATCATTAGTTATAATTTTTACCCCCCACCAGCAATAGAAAATGTACGGAAAGTGACGGAAATGGATATTCATGTGAGGGGAATGGGGGCCTGTCTCGGTATTTGCCAACTAGTCTGCCTGTTTTTTATATTTTTTGTTTGTTGGGCAAATATACCGAGCAATGAAATGGTTAGCCTTAGCTTAACGTTTTGGCAAATAAACGAAGGAAAAACTAAGCTCCCCAAAAAAAGCTTTTAATTAATTAATAATTAATCACCCAAAAGCCGCCGCACCAAAACAAAAAGATATCGAAAATCGTTACAAAATTCTCCAGTTGAAAGCGCTACTACTACCCACTCATACATGTGTATATGTGAAAGGTCAGAGAACTGAGTGTACTCGCCTGTGTATGAGTGTACTCACACACATTCACATAGTCGCTCGCCCACCCATTGTCCGGAGACTCTAGCTGGCTAGCTGCCTACGCTTATCATAATGACCGAAACGCTCTAATCGGGGGCAATTAACGTGGCCAAATTTAATTTCCGCCCAGGTCGCTATCACTGCCAGCATCGTCTCGCCTCGTTTCCCTCTACTATTTACAAAATATCATTTGCTGGCAAAGTCTTCTAATGCCATTGGAAATCCATCATGTAAGCCATGCGACGTTTCTTTGTTTGTTCCTTCTTTCCAACTTGCCATCTTTTTGTTGTCTGCTTTTGTCACTTGCAGCTTGCTTTTTGTCTGTTTATCCGCGCGCAAAGATAAATGAGCACTCCGCCCAACGACTTCAGATACACCCACTCGACCACCCACTCGACTGTGATTAGCTGTCAGCCAGACAGGTATTTGTGGTAGCTGCTTCCTCAAGTTTCAAGTCTTTAAACTTGCGGCATCTGGGACCGCCTGCCTCCGGCTTGTCCGTGTCACGCCTCCGTAAAATGTGCGCCTTGGGCGCAGTTTTACTGTGGCCCTAAGCATGTATTTAAAGAGGAGAATAGGAGGGTTTTTGCTCCAGCTAATTACTTATGTTAATTAGTTAGTCACTGCTAATGAGATATCGCACACTGAAGTTCCTGGGACCTCAATAAAATAATTGTTTGCAGTCATAACCCCTCTTTCAACTCCAGGAGTAATCCTTGGCTGCATATTTCCCATTTAGCCTCTTCTCTTTTGTAATGTGGCCAAAGTTCTTGTTTGCAGCCTAAGCAACTAATAAACTATTTGCCGGTCAGTCATAAATGCAAATAAAATTCGATTATTGAAATTGAAATAGAGCCAAATGTTCTGTGTATTTAGCTAATTGGAATGGTAAACGGCAAATGTTATTAATTAATACAAATTGTAATGTGTACTGTCTGAAATGAATTTCATAGGCTTATTGAATATCTCATTAACATAAACTATAATTAAGGATGACGTCGAAATAATTAATTTTTCTCAGAACAATTGATTTTGATATAATGAACTATGACTTTAAAACAGCGAAAAGTTGAATGGATTTTTGGTAATCAACATTTGCATTATTCAAATCATATTATGGCAATAATTTATGTATGATGAGCTTAACAGAACTAAAACTAACAAAATATAATTGCTTAGTCACTATGAATTTGGCATCCCCTTGCAAGCAATCATTAACTCTTTAACTTGGGTTAAGATATCGAAAAAAAACTCAATATGCGATTTACATTACTTAAATTCAACAAAATAATAGTATAATATAATATACATTTGTTGTTATAGTTCAAATAAGGCGTAATTGCTTTTCTAATGAGTTGATAATTATTTGGTATTTGGGACAGTCAGCTACAAATTTCAAAGCAGCCTTAATTATAACTTAATTATAGGGCACCAAATTTCAGGTAGAGCGACAAAAGACCATATAACTGAAGGATTTCTTAGAAAAAAAAAACAAGAATTTGATGGCTTGCAACTGCTTATTTTGTACTTGTATTTTATAGTAAAATATTTAGTATGCAAATTTAATATAATCAAATTAAAGTTAGCTCAAGATTATAGTTAAGCCGATATACTGATGAGCTTGACTTATCCGTGTCAAAAGTATGCAATTTTCATAAAACACACGCTCGATATTTATGTATACATATATATATATATATATACATACTGCCAGAAGGCAGGTCGAAACAATTTCAATAAAATAAATTTAATCAGACTGAATTAAGTAGCAATTGTGAATAGCCAACGGGAGGTGGCTGGATTTAAGTGTCGCCCCCCAACACGATGACCAGATTAAGAATTAATTTGTAGCCATGACAGCAGAAAACTGGTAACTGTATTATAATTACTTTATTTAATTTTTAATTTAATATTGACATAATGAGAAGTGCAAAAAAATTCCCCTTTTACATTTTATGCAAACCTAATTAAGCGTTCACTGTCAACTTTTATATTTATTTACGTGCAACATTTTTAATTGATTCATTCAAATTGCATTACAACACACTGAGGCACTTTGGCGCAGGCACAAAATAAACTGCGGCCTGCACAATTTATCTTAATTTTGTGCATAATTAATTCCTGCCATTAAGCTTAATTTCGCACGCCTATCTAAGAAGGCTCCTTAGCTAACTTTTTGGCATGTCGACAGAGGGCCCAAATGGGCATAATTAAAACGACACACGCGCACACACATGTGTGTGTTCACACTCAGAAAAACGGAGATTCTACTAAATCTTATTTTAGCTAAATAAATAAATCATATAAAAACCTGAAAATACATAAACTGTTTTAAAATAAACTATATTCGATTGATATTATTTTAAAACACATAAAAAAATAAGAGCAGTATAAGTTTATGCAATCATCACATTAATAAAATTAAATGTTATTTTATCAGATAAAAAGCGTGATTTATATCTGAATACGAAATGCGGGCGCCTATTAATAAATCAAGCATCTTTTGCGGTTGTTCTTACATATTCACAGCGTAATTTTTCTCAGTGCACATAATAAAGCAACAACACGTAAACATTCCACTTAACATGCTGCGATATACCATTTTATCCAGCTATCAATCTTAAAGCCCGAGCCGTGAGCTCCGTCAGCTCACATTGTGTATACGCAACGTGTGAGTCCTTTTCTCACATTGAGTATACGCAAAGTGCACTCACACCGATAAAAAAAGCACACACACTCGTGCACATTATTGATAGCTTACCACAATTTTGAATACACTCGTGGAAACTCTGACTCTACTCGGACAGCAGATTCAGAATTGCCAATTACGCCTCATCAGTGTATTAAAATGCCATAATTGCGAATTTAAGCTTGTCCTCTGTGGCTGCCCTGACAAGGACTGCCGCCTGCCGACTGTCGGCTGCTGTTGCTGCTCATCATCAGTCTCGGTATGTTGGCAGCTGACAAAGTTTATCATATCCGGCTGTCGTTGACAGCAATCCCCAAGCGATTGCCGCTGCCGCCTCTTCCGCCCCCAGCCAACTCTCGCTCGGCAAAGAGTTAAGTGTTTTGCAAAAGGTTTATTTAAAGCCATTTTACAAAAGCAGCTTTCAAACTTTGTCATTTGTAGGAGCCATCTATTTGGCTATTTAAACAGCTGTTTTGTTCAAGGTTGACGGTCAAAACTTTAATAAATTTACGCTTAGCGTAGAAATCGCAAACAAATATGTTTAGCTAATTAAATTTAAATTGCGACTGTTTTCAAAGGTGTTAAATTCAAGCACTTGAAATCTGAATAGTTGAATGTAATTAATAAGCTTGCTATGTCGACACACACTTTGTACTCGGCTTATCAAAATTATTAATTTTTGTGCACGAATTGTAATCATTTATTTATAAATTTATTATATGATTGTAATCTGTGCGACAGCAATCTCATTTTCAATGTGAATTTTTTTATATAATACATTTATTACATAAGATTACCAAATCTGAGTCTTAAATTTTGAATTAGCTTATTTAAGGCAAAATTAATATTTTCATAAGAGTTCATTTTGAGTTCAAATTGTAATTTGTACTCAGTAAATAAACATGCTCTAAATGCTCTAATCTAAAGTAAATTTATATTCGAATTGAGTGGGTCTATTTTGTAGCTTACTTATTTTCAGACATTAGACACATTATGTGGCTGACAAATTAAACAGGTGATTTAATCTATATGTTTAAATAGATATGTTGTGTTATTTGAAATGCCGTTAATTGGAATGTTAGTAGAGATCGTTTGTTAGGCGGACTGGTCAAATACTTGTGGCTTTTCATTAGTTAAATTGGTAGAACATCAGCTACTCTTGTTGTGGGCAAGCTGCTGTTGTTTATGTTTTGATTAGACATTAACACAGAGACCAAAACCGAGTCAAAACATGCTGGAACTAAGTGCCTGGCTGCACTTATCTGTCCTTACACCCAACCACAACGACCAACACCAATCAGGCAGCTCGCAGATGCCTTAAATGGAATGACTTAGTCAAAGTCTCAAGGGTGCATTATATATGTAAAATGTTCCTTGATATATATATATATATATATATATATATATGTATGTGGCTTTTAATGTACGCCAGACGGATTGAGTGGCCATATATTCAGCATGTTCTCAGGTGTGTGTTTCTGTGTTAAAGTGTGGGCTTGTGTGTGTGTGTATGTATGTGTGTGGGGGTGTATATTGTTCGACTCCTCTTTGCCATTAATCAAAGCTAGTGTCTAGCCAGACAGCCGCGAGTGGCGCTACTTCAATTTCCTCGCTAATTGCATATATGGCCCGGGGTGGAGAGGCGTTGGTGCCAACTAATTGTAGACATCTTTCAACTGATTGTATAATTGCTGGCCTACTGCTTAAGTTGCCAACATTGTGCGCTAATTGAAATGTAATAAGTTTAACTTGTAATTAAATTGGTTGCACGACTACCTGTCAAAGGCACATCATAAATATTTTCTTAAGCCCAGCAAACCCAATTAATGTGTGACTCATATGTGAGAGTTGAACAAATTCAACTCAATTTTATAATTCACAAAGTACTTTAAAATTTGTGCTGTTGTCATTAAAAGTTTCTTAAAGTCATCCGATCGTTGAATCGATTCCCAGTTGAATACATTAATGCATGTTATGATTGATGCAATTCCATTTCCTATATGTTTCTCGATTGCAGCTTTGCAAATACTCATTAATCGTATTTATTGATATGTATATATATACACATATATATATATATATAAACAAGGCGGTAATAAAACACAGCTATTAATTAAAAGCACTACCGTTATTATAATGACTAGAAATTATTGTTATTGTTATATCGCTTACCACCTGTGCATACAGAATGAGCCCAACGGGTATTGGAGCTCATAACAATTTATTTCGTGCAAACAATTGTTGCATGAAAACTATTCTGGCTAATAATTTTGCCCGCTGCTGTTCGCCAATGCAATTTGAATATTAACTCGAATTTCGCATATCACACGGGACGTATATTTGCCACAGCAACACTATTTATGTGGCACGATTAAATACCATTAGAGAGCAACAGTGTGTGACATTTTCCACAGGGAAAATGCTTTGAGCATAAATTCGTCTCGGGAACTGTGAGAAACAGAGAAACATTCTAATTAACAAGGCTTATGTGTGCTTATAGTTAATCAACAGTGCAGCGCACTTAATTAGGGGCAGCTATACAAATGCTGGCAGCAACATGCAAATTGGCCAAGTCCCATTGTTGGCCAATGGATTGAATATACCAATGTCGACAACATTATTGAGCTGACCATTGTTTGCCTGCGTTTGGCATTTAATCGATTTGTTGCACCTCAATTTACACAGCAAGAAAGTTTCCGCTTCAGTTTCAGCTACTTAGCTACTCAATGGAGAAAAGTTGAGCTTTTAAAATGATATTTTTATAATCTTTTCAGCTTTTGTCAACTAGTTTGCTGTTTCATTCAACTTTTCCTTCTTCATTTCTTTTACTTTTCGTTTTTGTGAGTTTTTCCTATCCCTTCTGTATTCTCAGTTGCTTGGAAATGGATTTATATATACTTTCGTAAAAAAGAAAAACATTTTCAGAATGCATTTGACAGTCAATGTCTCTGAGAAGTTCCAAACTACCGGACACCTGCTGGGTACATTTTTATTGTCAGAGCATATATTGCCAATTATAATTATAATTTCATATTATGATCTTTAAGTTAAAATTTAGAGTGTGTCCAAGAAATTGGGAACACAATGAATAAACACTACCAACTTCATTCAAGGTTGACTTCTAACAATTGAGGATCATAATTTTTAGCATCTCTGTTTATTTATTAAACATTTTATACTCGAATTAAAAACAAATTTTCCGCATTGGGGAAATGCTTTTCCTCCGGAAATATAACATAATCTACGTCCAAAACACACTTATTATTTCATTGTATAATTTGGTTTTTATGATAGTTTTGCAATGCACAAACCATTTTTAACACAAATATTTTCATCAAATTGCTTAACTTTCTTGTAAAGTACCTACCAATCTACCATTTTATTATATTATCAGTAGTTCTTGGCATTTGTATAGTAGAAAATAGTGTTAAATTCAACAGCTGTTTGTTTGGTCACCTTCTGAATGACTGATTCATTTATCAGTTATTCATTGAGTCGCCGCTTTAAATAAATATTTGTTCGCCTCATTTATTTGGCAGTGTAAATAAATTAAATTCAAATCTAAATTGATATTAACTACGCTATCATACTACTTGCATACATATATAAATATATAGAATAGGTTTGGGGCTTATCAGTTGAATCGGCGCCATTTGGCGGTCAACAGTGTGCTGGGTGGGTGGTGCGGCAAGTTGTCTAGGGGGGTGCGAGGGGTGTGTCTGTGACTTTTATCACTGCTTAATTACGTTACTGATAAGCTGATTTCACTTTTGCTTTCCTTACGCTGGCCGTTTGCTTCATATTAGAAGTAAATGGTTTCTTTTCACTCATTTTATTTTTATATTTTATTTATTTTTTTGGGTTTTTTTGTTCGTCAGGCTCTCTTTAAGTGCACAAGTCAGATTTAGTTAATAAAAATTAATAGTCATGTGAATTGTTTGGCCTTTAGTGAGAAAGTAAAACACATATTCTATAAGCAGTTGATATTGTTTATTGTTTATTTATGCAGCTTAACTGCAAATGGATGTGTTATTCTACTCTGATCGCGAATGTATATGCATATATCCCGCGGGTGCTAAAGTCCATTTGGAATACCATTTTGTTTGTTTGCCCACTTATTTATTTGACGCTTTAATTACGCATTTATTGCCAGCGGCCAGCATTGCGTATACGCAACTTGAAATGCCTGCCAAACGACCGCAATTCATAAAAGTCATTGACACGGCAAACGATATGATATAAACGGCAAATGGCATAAATATTTATAAGTCTAATTCAAATATTGTTACTAAATAAATTTTGTGCATGGTTTTCAGTATCCGGAAACATGCATAATAAATGAATGTGTGATTCTGTTTTACTGACCTATTCATAGTTAATTTCACCTGACCTGTAATCTCATAGTTTTTAAATTTAATTTTTTTTTTTTCGTTTTTTGATATTTTTGACTATCGCTTGTCGCTGCTGATAAAAAGGTGTTGGTTGTTCCTAAATATTTGTTTGCTCAAGGACGCCCTTGTTTTTTTTTTTATAGATAGATAGAACAGTTTTATATCAATCAAATAATTTTTATGAATTCCAAGTATTTTAGTCAAATCATTACATATTATTTGAACCCAACAATCGAGAATTATTTAAAAACTAAATTTTCCCATTTATAAAATTGAGTTATATTTAATTAAAAATAACATTTGTGTAATATACAATTTCTGATATATAATTTTTAATTACCAAAGTAGACTTCGGCCGGTTCATTCATTTATTATTCCCTTTAATATAAAGTTATCATTAAATGGGTGTAATAAAGTTTTGGAAACTTTGTTATAAATGAAAAAAACCAATACATTTACAATCAAGATTGTGGTTAATTTTTGTTAGTTTGATTTTATTTACATACACACATTTTTTGATTTAAGCCCATTTATTTATTGTATCTTTTACTAAAAGTTTGAGTGCAAAGAAAAGAGATTTTATATTTTTTTCGTTTGCTTCTGATTTTCCACCTCAGCAGTTGATAAGGAGTATCATCTAGTCGAGCAAACTCAAATAACATTATTATTGAAAATGTACATTAGAAATTTTGTGGTATTTGTGGTTCGTTGGCGAAAATTGATTGGTGGTCAGTGTTGCTTGATTTTCCATTACAATTCTCATTCATTTATGAAAATTACGGTCTTGGGCAAATTCATAAATTTAGCTTAACCCATTTCTATTATAAATTGCACATGTGTGTCTGTGCTATCGAAAAGATACTTGGACGAGGCATGTGACTTAAATTTAGTGTTGTTGTTTACCGAATACCTAATTGTTATTAATTGTGTACCAACATCAAATATACCTAGCCATAGTTTTAACTTAATAAAAATGCTAAAAGATTGTTATAATTAAAATTCATGGGATTATTCTTTAGTTAATTTAACTCTTTTGTCCAAAATGCGGAAATTTGTTGAGTGTACCATTTTATGTTTTTCATAGAGTTTCTTTAAAAATAGGTAGTAAAAGTAATGTCAAAGTATTACTCATTTTATGATGAATGATACCCAACATATGGGTTTTTGTAAGTACTTTGGTTTTTTGAGCAATGTAAAGACGCACACCAATATTGTTTTATTTTACTTTCCATTTGTATATTTTACATATAAATTTCGCAAGATATTCTAAAAAAAAAAATTGAAACGATTTTCTTGGCCTCGTTTTGCGACAGCTTTCTAATTTAAAAGTGTCTTAATTGGATTTTGCAATGTTGTGGTACAAGCTGAGAATGTTGCATGCAGTGTGACACCTCCAGCGACGAGTCGCAGCTGGAGATGTTCTTGTGTTCACCGCAAACGCCACGCCCACCAACTAAACACCCACACACACTCGCACACACACACACACGCACACGTACAGGGGTGAGTGGAAATGTTTTTGGCGCTGCCAGCGCCTGTCACATAAATCTCATAGCGAATATTGTTTCAGATTTGCATTTGACTAAGTGTGTGTGTGTGTGTGTGTGGCTTTGTTGTGCAGCACGGGCACCCCCATAGCACCGCTGCTATTGTCGGCTTGTGGCATACCATAAATTCGCCTTTTTTTCAGCACCATTTGTCCTCGACCTTGTTAAAGTGGCACGCGCTACGTTTTGGCATCGATTAGAAAACCAAACAACGATTTACTGTTAGTTCCAATTCTGCCTTGAAGTCTATTTATGGCTGCACAGAGGGGCACATTATTGCAGCGCCTAAACATAATGAAGCACTGCACGCAACGAAAAAGTCTTTTTCAGTAGTTGGTCCTCGACAACCTTGCCGCTTGAACTTAACATTACTTGCCACCAACGCAGCCTTCGGTGCAAGCACCGTGTACCACCGCGTTTAGTACCAGAATTATTTTCTTTATTTTTACTTGTTGTTTTCATTGTGCTTTGGCTTGCTTGCATTTTAATGGTCTGTATTGATTTTAAGTTTTTGTCCCACGCGGCACAGCAGTTCTGACCACGTTAAACCGCGCACACCATTTGGGCCATTACCTAACATGTTGGCTATTCTGGCTGGCTGGCTGACTGGCAGCGCTTGTTATGAGCAGTTGTGCAAATGACTTTAGACCAAGGCCCTTCCACCTGGTTTAGGCATCGAACGCGTGACATCTTCCAGCTGCTCCACATCCTCCACTTTACATTCTATTTCAAAACGTTCGCACTTTTGCTGCTGTCTTTAATTTAATGCTTTTGGATGTATTAAAAGTCGAATTACTATATAATTTGAAAAGTGAAGTAGTTTAAGCTTAACTGCAGCCATTTGACTCAGCTGAAATTCATGTTTATTCGCATTTGTTGAGAAAACTTGCTCGACTTTCCAACATAAAGAGGGTAATAAATCTAATAGCTCTTAGTGTTTAACTACCATATCACATTGCTGTTTTCTAAAAGCTTGAATATAATAAAAATAAACAACTATATTATATGGTAAAAAAAACTTTATTATTATTGGCAAGACTTGGTTAGCATAAATTGCGCATATGATAGCTTTAATTTACAGTCAGTATTTTGTATGAAATTGTAATAATACTGAATAATTTTTTGTCTTTAACAACAGCTGCCACCAACTCTAAGCTGCTTTTTCATATGGGTTTTGCTTGTTGGCTTGCCACATTTTCTTACTGGCTTGGGTTGGGTTTTTCTCTTCCGGTGGGCACGCCTCGCTTATCAGCGAATTTTCAGTTTTGTTGTGCTGTGTGTATGTGTGTGTGTGTGTGGACTGCTCAACATGTCTCACACTGTTTGACTAAGTCTGAGACTCAAATGCAGACAGAGTCTTGGCTCTGTGTTGTTTGCCTGTGTTTTGCATGTCATGCGCTTGTTTGCTTTGTGTTTCCTTCCGTTTTCAATTTCTTGTTACTCGCTGACTACAACTGCGCTCTGTATTTTATATATTTTTTTGCTTAAGAGTTGTATTTTATTTTTTTTACTTTTTGCATGCTTCCACATTATATGCATATGGTTCATGTGACATCTAAGCACTTGCCACATGCAACAGCGGCAGAGAGATGAACGTGTGGACGCCGTTGCAGCCTGAATAGTCAGCTGGCTGCTAGATGGCAGAGATGGCATCAGTTTCTAGTCGGTTTTTGCCGACTTCTGATGTCTTGCAAAGCTTTCGTCCTCGTAATTTCTCTGCTTTCAATTAATTTTCACCAGCACACGAAATTAATTTTCTTTAGTGCAGCTATTTGTCAAATTTGAAGAGCAACTGCAGAAAGCTTAAGTGTTTTCTTGAAAATTCAAGAGATATATTTAACAGCTCGACTTACCAAAATGTTTCTTGATTCAATGCCATTGTTTACTTGAAATGCTTTTGTTATGCCACGACTTAATTGAAATCAAATTTAATTTATGCTTCTAAGATAAACACAAGCACACACACACACATTCCAATTGTGGTGCCTTACCTCAATGTCCAAATACAATACAAATATTTGCACATTTTCTATACGTTTTGTTTATATATCATATACATATATCATATATGTTTATATTTGGCATTTTAATTGAAATACCAAGGCACAATTTGCAGAGGGTCGAATCAAGTTAGCACAAGTCACGCGGAATTAACATGCAATCATTAAGTCGTGCACATTATATACATTAATTTATTGATTTTCCAAATACAAACATCTATTAATAAGAGCATATATATAACACACACACACACGCAATCGAAATTCAACTGCTACTCATCTTCCATATAAATGTCTTAGTGGCTTCCGCTTTGTTGGCGCTGTTTGCCTGCCCAGATCATATCAATAAAAGATATGAATGGGACCTGCTCGTCTGGTGCCCAAACATGTGGATGGACCCCAAACAGGCCGGCACCAGAACATTTCACCGCACAAATTCATAATAATTGAAACGTACATCATAAACAGAGAGGGAGAGAGAGGGGGAGAGAGAGAGGGAGAGCGAGAGAGAGAGAGAGAGATAGAGAGAGAGAAGGAGAAAGCCAGCCGACAGCAGGAAATAGAAATGAATTCGTGATTTGGAAAGATAAATCAACAAAATATCGACATATATAGATATATATATATTTGTATAAACAGCAGCAGCTTTGTATTATTTCTTTATATTTTTTAAAAGGGGGAAAAAAACAGTTCTACGAAATATATAGGCCTCAATTGAGTTATATTTTATTTTTAACGATATAAATAAATCTTTACAAAATAAGAACATACAAAATGAAAATCCCCGGAGGGCACTTACACTTCAAATTTCTGGAGTTACATTAATTCTGAAAATACATTATAAATTTATTTATTTAGCTATTGAATATGTTTATTTAAGAAGCTTTTTTTATACTTCATGTGCCTAGATTTTTCTATTTTTATTACTATTTTGTTACTATTATTAGCTCTGACAATCTTTCGAATAATTGTATGTTCGTGTTTTCACGTTATCATCTCAGGAGCCACAGCTGCTGTGGGTCAACTAAAGTGATTGACATAACCACAGGCGACATTTCGTATTAGAATTCTGGGCAAAGGACATTAGAGTGATGCCCTAATGGACCATTGACAATTATAAGGCTACTAAATCTTGTCAGCAGGACATTAAAAAAGGGAAGAGCAAACAAACACGAAAATGTCATGTACACAATATGAATACCTTCTACACAGCACAAGTGCATGCGTGTCTGTGCGAGGGGGAGGAGGGGGAAGAGTGGCATATGCCGACAATTTGGGCATATCACGATTTCATATTATTCAATTAAAATCACACTATTACGAGTATAAAAGTCATTGAAAGAACTGTCAGACACACGCACACGCAATCAATGTCAACATAGACACACACACACACACACACACACACCGTAATCGGCCTGCAGCTTTAGCCAAGAGAATTTGCACATTTATTCAGTGTGTGGATCTCTGAGGGTGGATGAAGTGGATAGCATACCCTGTTGGGTCCTTGTCCTTGGCTAGCACATTATTACTTGGCAACCATAGTCAGAGCGGTAGCTGTAGTAAGACACACATAAATGTCAGCTACAAGATTTCATATCCTTGGGCTAAGACCAAGCACTAAGCGTATGCGCGTCAAAGCTCTTGGCGAGCGGGGGTAGACTGTGTGTGTGTGTGTGTGTGTGTGTGCTAGTCTCTAGGCGTGTTTATGCAGTTAAGTGTTTGAACAGTTAGCTGACTGGCATCTGCAACTCTTTACGAGACTCCTAAGACCATGCGACAAAATGTGCATTTAACCATCTTTGGGAATTGGTTTTCAATTACGCAATGTGAAACTGCAAATTTATTGTGATAGAGGCACCATTATAATCCATTATTAAAATATAAATATTTATAGGTCAGACTTATGCGTTTACAATATTTTTCTTGTACCCACATAAATGTTGGTTGGATAGAAGAATTTTATATATAAAGTAATCTAAAGTTGTTAATTCTTTTATTGTTGAATAATAAACAGAGCTCAGCTCTGATTTGTAGCTTGATATGACACAAATGTTGTACACAAACTAAAAAATTTTATTTAATTAAATTTAAATAGCAGCACAGCTAAAAAGAAAAATCTCATTATTACATAATGTACTGAATTAGAGGGAATATCTGTGTTCAACCTTCCTAGCTGAAACATTTTCGCTGGCTTTAAAAACAGTTTGTACTCCATACATTTTTGACAGCGACAACTGAGACAGATTTGCAAATTAGGCAACTGTGCAGCGCGAGCACGAAATATAAATGCCACAGACTGTACTCTAATAGCAGTTACCCCATGTAGCTGCCACATCTGTGAGGCGCCCTAAGAGGTTCACATGTGCTGCCACAAGTTTCAGGAAAACTTAAAAAAAAAAAAAAAAAATTCTGCTGCCCCCAAAGTGAAATTTTGCCCCAGAACTTGAAGCTGTTTCGGCTGCTGCTGTCGTTGCTGTTGCAGCTGTGGGCCGTTGGTGCTAAGTGGCACCCAGCCAAGGGGCAGCATCAGGCGAAGACGCCTCGCCCTCCTGCCGGGCTAGCATGTCGTATCTGGGCTGCCTGCTGAGTGCTGATACAATATGTGTGTGGGACCCTCATGCCTATCCCAAGTTTGCCATATTTTTTACGACAATCGCTTCAAATTTTATGGCTCAAGTTGTTGGAAATTTTGGTTTGCAGCAGGAACAGGAACTGCCGCTGCTGGTGTAGCTGCTGGTGTCTCCTTGTATTCTACTGCTGCTTGTGTCGCGTGTCCTGCCAATCGATATTTTGTATGGTGCTGCTGGGGAGATGCGTGATTGTATGCTATTTATTTATTGACCAGGTCTACCGGTAAATTCATTATCTTTTATTTGTAAAATTTTCCAGTTGGCTGCCGTGAACTGCTTTTCCTGCCAACGACTCACTGCTAACTTTGCACTAAGTTCATATTAAAGTTTTTTTTTAATAGTTGTAGACAGGAATACCCATCCACTATCCCCATAGCCATTTTCAACCTCTTTGATGCTTTTGTCTATGCAGCGTTTTAAGCCGCAGGCCGAAATTCCATTCACACTTTGTCTCTGGGTGGTATAAAAAATACGACTTAACAGTACATTTACTCAAGAATTTATGTGTTTATAAAAAGAATGGGTGTGTGTGTGTGAGAGAGAGAGAGTGTGCTCTAGGCAGTAAGCATCTGAATGGTTTCCAAGTGTTGAATGTGTTCCTGGAATGCGTACAATGCGATTAGGACTTCCATACATTATTCAATTTGCGCTGCAAATAACACAAATAACTGGGCAATAACGCAACAAAGTCAGAGTAATAAACTCAAATACCATGTAATTTTAACACACACAATGGCTGTTAAACATATATATATATATACTGTAGAATGTTCCATTTAATGATAGAATAGAATATCTTAAAAGAGATTTATATCTTCATACTCAAATGTACTTTAAAATCAATAATATAGGCATAGGCATTTGGCACAAAATGTTAGAGCTCTAGTGTATAAAAATGAACTTTATATATATATAGGATTTTCATACATAAGCATAAGCATATATATATATATATATATATATATATATACAAATTAAATAATTGAATTCTTGTATTACATTTATGATTAAAAATATTTCAAATGTATTATTTTATTGTTTAAGATTGAAGTAAAAACTTTTGTTAAATATTGAAAAAAAATACTCGTATACGAAACTATTATATTTCGAGGGCATATGTGTAATGGAAAGTCAAGTGAACACCATGTTCCCATAAAATTCGATTCATTATAATTTGAGCTTGTACTTTTACTATTTTTCTACTGCTTCTTTAATCCGTTTATTTTTCTTTCAATATATGCATATATCAATTTATCTTAACTCTATGGCTTATCCTGTCTGCTCGTAAAAACATAGGTTCCCTAATTTACTTTATCTGTTTTCGTGTTAACAACAAATCGAAGCATTTGTTCAAGCGATTTTATCTGATGGTATTTTGCTATCGCATCAATTATTGAAAATCGACGTTGCGTTGATAGCTGAATCCCCTGCGTCGCACTTTACCCAGAAACTCAATTATTTGTCGTAAACTACACGCAAGGCGGAAAGATGCGATGGAATTGAGAGAGGGGGAGGTGTATCCACGATTGTATGCGCCAAGCAACTTATGCAAAATCACGTATGCAGTGACATAAAAAAAACTATAAATAATTCAACAGCCAAAAAACATTTGGGGTCGTAAGTGGGTGTGTGGATGAGTGTGCGACAGAAATGCATTGCAGATTGCACATCGCAAGTGCTAGGAAAATTTGCTGATGCGATTGGATGCCAGTGAGTTAAGTTCTTGAAGACCATGAGTATCTATATATATATATATACATATCTTTATATAAAAATCCATATACAAGTATATGTACATGTGTGGTGGCATTTGCCGCAAATGGACTGTGGCTCAGTATCACTGACAGCTGTCACTCTGGGCACACTCTGCATATAGACACAAAAACATACATAGACGCCCACACTTTGACCCACTATTGAGGCCTTTGCTAATCTTTTTTATGCAGTGCTCCCCCCCTTCTTTGCCTCAAGCCCCTAGCAGCTACAGTCCTGAATTACTTGCTGCGCGTTGCTTTTGGGTTACCGAGATTCAATAAAAAGATATTTTTAAATTGCTGGCGGCGTCAACGGCAATGGCAATGGCAACGGCTGTGGGCTACAAATGTCTGTTTGGTGCTTAAATTTTATTTAACATTTTTTGGCTGCCGAGAAGCGAGCTGAGAGTGACACTTCACGCAGACTTTATTAGGTTCATCAAATGCTGTCAGCAGCCAGCATATGCGACTTTATTGGAGTCGTTCTCTTGGTAGCCAAGTGGTTAACGCCCCTAAAAGCCCATAATTTGCCCCAGATAAATATCCCGGATGAAATCATCGGAACTTTAGCTTTGACCTTGCCACAACGCTTTAACGGCTAGTTTAGGTTTTATAGGTTTAGATTTTATAGTTCCTACATAACCTAAAGTGCAGTCATTAAGGGCTTCACATAATTCTGTTTTTTTTTTATTTTCTGTGGCTGTTTAAAGCAGAATTTAATTTTTAAAATAAAAAAAAAACATGAATATTTTGACTTATCGCTTTTTCAGATGCAACTGTGATATTGAAGCCACACAAATGCAAAAAATACAATTACGCAAAATTAAACGATGAAATTAATTTTAATGAATGAACATGCGATTTTCAAATATGATAAAATTCATTTTATTTATTTTCATTATTATTTATGACTTATGTATTCAATTGCAAAAATTTAATTGTACTTAAAACAATGCTTAAAATACAATTTTGATATTTAAAACCTTCCAAAAATTTAAAAACAATATTAATATACATTTTTTTGAAGTTGTTAAGAAAAGGTGTTTAATGAAAATTTGCTTAATTATTTAATATTAGTTTACATTTAGGAAGAATATTCAAAAATGAGAAACTTTCTTTATTATTTTATTTATATATCAATTCAAAATGAATTTTTATATTATTGTCATTCCGAAAATATGTTATTGAATAAATGTATAAATTAAATGTTTAAACTCATATTAATAATTCTTTTTTACATTTTTTGCAGTCTGCTATAATCCACCCAAGTTGAAAGCTACTTCAGTGACTGGTAAGTAATCGGTTATAATTTTTTTTTTATCTATAGCTATAGTTGTGTGAACCTATTGAGGAAATTTGCAGGAATTCAACATGGTTGGGATTAGACTCTAGGATAGGACATGAAAGTGCACGTTAAGCTGTCTGGAAGAGATAAGTTCATATGGATTTATTGACATTTGTGCGCTGACTGCTAGCCAGTCGCTCTCTGGGGTTCCATTTTTGCTCCTCATATTATTTCATTTGCCTGTTGGCCAACTGAGCGTGCAGTCAGCCATAAAAAGGCCAACATCCGCATCGGCTAATGTGCTGTCATTTGTAAATGCATGGGTGGCGAGGAGGAGGTTTCGGTTGTTGGGTGTGGCAACTAGATTTGGCAACCTTTGTGGCATGAAAAAATACATAAATAATGAGCTACGTGCAAGGGATTTAAAATCGTTAGCCGGCATTTTCATTCTTTGTCATAATCAATCCTCGGCCAATGATTTATGCAAACAACATTTTTTGTCTTTCACCAGGCAGAATTCAAATCAAAGTCAGAGCGGAATTGGAGAGTGCTTAAACCCATGTGATTGTGCTACATAAATTTGTTTATTCATTTGTTAGCACACTCCTCAAAAAATTCCGAATTTTATAGCAAAATTCATTAATAGACTTTAACTGACGAGCGGATCTGCACAATTCGATATATACAATTTTATTTATAAAAATTATAAAATCAAGCAAATTCAATTTTATTTTTATAATTTAAAGGTTGTTATTCTATATATATATATATATTTTTTTAATTTGAATTTATTTAAAAATGAGGTGTGAGTTTAATATTTCAATAAATACAGGATACTTGTCAGTCGCTCAATCTCTCAAGTCGACAACTGCCACGTAGAGTGGATTTTGCTTTGTTGCCTTTTAGCTGCTGTTGCTTTGCTGTGGTCAGTCGTCAGTTTTTGGTCAATTATTTAAACCGAAGCGAGTGTTGCCGATTTTCAAGCGGTTGTGGTAAGTGCAACACAAATAGACGACAGTCGCACCGACTGGGTAGAATGAAGATAGACCGGAACTGGGACCGCATTTAAGTGGCTTATAGTATGTGGCACAACTGCATAAAACTGAATGTGAAAGTTTAAAATGTTGTGCTTGGTGTGGTTGGCAAAACGGCGTTTCAACAAGTCCAACGAGCAACCTTGGCTTCCAGCTGGATTTTCTGCAAGGCTTCGTAAGTTCATTATACGTTTGAGGTTTGTTTACACTTTACCATCATTCCTTATGTATATATATATATATATATTTGTGAGTGTGTGTGTGTGTGCGTCCTGTGGCTGTTTACAAAGGTGTCTGTCAGTCAGACGATTGTTGCTGGTCAGTCGACTGCAGCAGCAGCGGCGTAGACAAGCCATTCACATCCTGTGACCGCATCCTGTCGCCGGCAGCCCGCATGTTTGACCGTCACCAGCCCCCTTTTGCCAGCATAAGGTGCTTTGGCAGCCTTAGCCCAGTCTGCCTCTTCAGCCACATTTCCTGGCCTCTTTTCTTCCATTGTTCGCTGAGGTATTCATATGACTGCTTGGGCTTCCAGATGAGGCATTTTGACGCCAGAACGAGTCCTTGTCCATCGCCCAAGCTGACTAACGAAGCATAAACTAAGCGGTCTTTTAATGTAACTTCTAACTGTGCGTGTGTGTGTGTCTGTGTGTGTGTGTTTGTGTGTGTCAGTTCACAAGAAATCAAGCGTAACGAAGCCCACCAGCACAAAAATTACAAAACTGGCACAAGTTCATGTTTATGTTCTCATTCTTCCATTCATAGCGACTAAGCCTCCTATTCATTCATGTTATGTGCATGAATGATAATGGATATGCATCTACTCGTCCGACAGAAATCGGGTTTAGGCACTCACTGCTCTCTGTTCGAGATTTTGCCAATTGGTCCTTCAGAATGGGTAAGAAGCTATGCTAAGTAATCCACTCGATGTCCAATTAGCGCCAGAGCATCCACCCAAGCCTCTTTTTGCTCTTTATTAGCTTGGTTAAATGAGATTCGAGTGCGATTAAATTCATGTTCCGCTCCTAATTGATTTTTGAACTGCCTACCAAAATGGCAGTGGAGAATTGCGTGTTTCGCTTAAGTGTTAGGTTAATCTGAATTCAAGGAAAAATATAAGCGAATCGGGGAAATAAAGACAACGCTAATTAAATACAATTTCGTTAGGAGCTCGGACAAAATAAGATACAATTTAATAAATTCACATTTAATTGGGATAAATGCTAAGAAATGCAAACAAAATAAGTTTAGTTAAAGGTTGGTTGAGGCACAGAATTTAATTACTATATAATATATTTGTTAAGTTCGCAGTTTTAAGAAAAGTTACTATTTAAATACCATAGATAAAATACACGTAGAAATTAGTAAGTTTTATTTTTAATGAGGACAAATTGTAGCTTAGTTAAATATATTACTCAAAATTTAATAAGCTTTTGTTGAAATTTAACCACATTTTAAATAATACTTAAATGCGACGTGATACCCTGAATTTGGATATTAACAATGTTTACATTGTTGCCATAAATGAGTTGCACACGTTTGCCATTAAATACCACAGGGCGTATGTGTGTTATTTTTATTTTTATTTGCATTATTGCGTTTCAGCAACAATTATAACAACTAAAGCAACAATGACATTAAAAATCAACATATAATTGCCATTAAAAGTAAAAACAACAAATATTTGAAGAATTTTTACCTTTAATTTTTTTTGGAGAGCAACATAATCAGAACCCAAATAAGAAGCAGCAAAGCAAAGCAGAACAAAAGAGAAGTAAAACAAGAAAATTAAGCAAAATCAAAGCAAAGACATAAAATGGCTGCAGGAAATGATGTGACTTGACGCGCTTCTTTTGTTTATTTAGATGATTTTCTGGCTGTGTGTGTGTGTGTGTGTGGGATGGGCTGTCCACAACAGGGACAACCGCACTAATAACAACAATGCGAACAACCCTAATGGCAATAACAACATAACTTGTACAACAAATATCAACAAAAGGTGGGGGGGGGGATGGGTTGCAGAGCATTGAAATTGTCTTCATTATTATTTTATAACCTTCAGAAGTTGCTTCAACTTGAGTCGCTTTACTTCGCTCTGCCTTTAGTTTCTGACTGCCTTTGGATTTTTTACTACGGTTTTTTTTTTGTTTTTTGTGTGTGTTTTCAAATCTTACAATGTGGTGCTTCTGGCACGTTTTCAAATGTTTTACCCTCCGACCCACTGCTCCACTTACCGCATATACGTTACAGGGTTACACAGGACTGTGACTGACTGCTTATTAAAAGCAAGCCCGAGGCATTTTATATATCTATATGACTGACTGCATTCTGAAGTATGCTCTTGTATTGTAAATATATTTATAAATTTATAGTATATGTATTTGTGATGACATGCAATTTCAGTTACTTTTAAGATGCACTCTAAAACGGGGGGTGTGCGCAATATGAACTTACCGGCTTGAATGAACAGCAGAAAATCAAATAAAACGGCTTATTCAATGTCCGTTTAAATTTTATTGCAATACATTTTTTTTTTTTTTTTTATGCATTATGTCTTAATGCAATTTGATTTGCAATAAAGGCATAAAGCGATTATTCCATTTGATAAGATTTACAGAGTTTTATTTTGTAATGTCCAGTTTGAAGTAGTTTAGAAGTCAAAATCAGACATAAGCTAACATTTAATTTAAGCTCTTCAATCGAATGATTTATTTCAGAATATAACTGCTTTGATTTTAACTTTATAATCTGAATTATTGGTCTTATCTTAATAAGAATTGTTATCAACTGGTTACTCATTTTGACCTTAGTCGAATGGCTAACATAATATTATCAATTCTTTGATTTCTCAATGAAACTTTGTTTTAATTTTGCGATGAGCTCACTTTACTTAACACAAAAACAAAACCATAAATATTTATGCACTTTCTTTTCTTTGCTAGGATTTCCATTGACTTCTCAAATATTAAGTGGATGGAAAATTGGCACACATTTGATTTCCTTTGGGGGCATTACTTTTGTGAGTTACTTTATCGTCATTTTGCTTGTCGGCATTATGATTACAAGTAGACAGCTTAAATTTAATACTTTTTGCACCACTTACTCAACCACCTATAAACACACACACACACACACATTTGTTGTTTTGGTCATTTTAAAGTATTTGACAATTTCGAGTGATAATTTTTGTTTTGGTCATTTTAAAGTATTTGACAATTTCAAGTGATAATTTTTCAAATTCTTGACACTTCTTGTGTGTTATCCAAGCGATCGAAAAACAATTACACTTCTGAAATTAATGGCACATGAAATTGATGTTGGGAATAACTAGTGTTTAATCAGTTAGTAAAGATATAAATCTTAAATAAAATGTAATGTGTATTATTCGATAATTCAAATAATGCCGTGCAAAAAATATGCAAGTGTGTTATGAGTCGATATTTTTTCTCTTTGGTAAATGCGTCAACATTTATTACCCAATTATTTGTAACTTTGCGGATTGGTATGGGGCACACAAAAAAACAAAATTAAGTCCATATACCATCGTTTTAATGAAAAAATGCTTTGCGCTTTTGAACACATAAAAAACATAAAGGTAAAATATTCGCATCTGCTGTTGGCAGCCACGAAAAAACTTTCATTTGTTTACACACCACTGCTGCCTGTTGCCTGGCTAACCACATCAAAAATAAAGACGATCAACATCGACCGAAAAAAAAAATGGTAAATTGATTTTCAAAAAATGTTAAATAAACAAAATGCTGCACAACGCGTATTTACTTGGCCATAAAATAAATGTTTCTTTTATTATTTTTCAATAAAAAACTTGCTTTAAGGGCTGTCTTAAAGCTAAATAGCAAGTCGTAAAGTGGTGAGGGGAGGGGTTTGAAATGAGAAAGGGAATTGGATTGAGTAGACAACGCTCATGGCTAATGGTCGGCTTTATTAACATGATTGCTACGCCAATGCAGCAGCAGCAGCAGCAGAGGGGAGGGCGGAGAGAACAGCTTATCAATGAATCACTAAAGCATGTGATTGATGATTGGATGTGATGAGTGCGTTTGTGTGTGTTTTGATGTAAGTAAGCCTATAGTTAACTGGGTATCTGCATGTCTGATTATGTGTGTGGCACACTCGAAATGTGGCTTCCCTAGCAGGGATTAGGCGCCAGGCGCCCTGCATAGCAGGCTGACAGCAGCCATATGTGTGTGTGTGTGTGTTTGTGTGCGTTGGTGTTCCCTTATCAGTTGGCAGAAGACAGATTAAAAGTGAGGAGCCTGCAAAAACGTTGCCAGCTAAAGAAGTCTCAAGTTTTGAAGCACAAATACGCTCTACACTAACTTCTAAAAATTGTCTGCATTGTTGTTTTGGCATTTAATAAGGTATATATAATATGATATTTATCGATATATATATATCTCTATAAAAGCATCATATAAAATTTGAATTTTATAGCGGCTTAGCTGTCTTATGCTGTTATCCCTCAAAAGCGAATTTGTTCTATTTAAATTTATTGTTATTATTTGCTAGATGACAGACGAATGCGATATGAGCCTCTCATCGCAATCGCTTAAAATATCAAAACATTAAATGGATTGTAATTTCAGTTAACAAGAGAATTTACACTTCGTTGGCTTCTACTCTTCTTCTTATGTTTGCTTTTGTTGTAGTGTTGTTATTTTTTCGACTTGTTGTTGTACCTGTTTGCTCATACAGGCATAAGGCATCAGTCAGGCAGGCATCAGGCAGTCATCAACAAGAGCAGCTGACTCACATACCCCTCCCCCTCTCACATGTCCCTGTTCATCTTTAGGTTGTGCCATCCATTTCCCTGTGCTGGGAGGCATAGACCAAAATGTTTACACATACGCGCGATTTTCTTTTAACAATTCATCAAATGCGCTAAGCAGGCACAAAAAACTTTGACACTCGACGTTTGTGTTTGCATATGTGCGGTTGTGCTTCTGTGTGTGTGGGTGTGTGGGTGTGGATGTGGGTGTTGAAATCATGTGCAAAGTTTGACAATGCTGGCAGTGCTTCAACACCTCCGACCACCGTCACCGTCACCGTGACCAGCCAATGCCATATCAATCATCGACTAAACTGTGCCAGTCTTTCTTTGTGTGTGTGTGTGTAGGTGTGTGTATATATTGCCTTAAAATATTTATTTTTCTTTACGCTTTTGGTTGAGGCATATTGAACGCAAAATACAATCACTCAAATTGATTTTGCAGGGTCTAAAAAAACAGAATATATATATTATATACATTCGTGTATATGGATATTATTTGCATGCCCTGACAAACATTAATTATGTGCTTGGCTTGGGGAGAATGGCAATTAGTTAAAGTTGTAGAGTATGTGGGGAGAGAGGCAACACAATATATTCAACCTCGCAAATGCCTTTATATATACATTTCGCTCATTGAAATTTTGCTTAAAAATATGTGACTGAAAAAAGGAAAATCAAAGAGAAAAAATTATATTTATTTTTATAACAAACACGTAAATAAAGCTTGAAAATACATTTATATCGATTACTTTTTGTACCAGGCATTTTGCTGAATTAAAAATTCCCATTCTATTTCCACCTTTTGTTGATATATATGTGCATTTTGCAATTAATTTGAAATAATACTAAGTTTGTTTGTTTCACATTGCGTATACGCAATGTGGTTCACACTGATAAGGTTCATTTATCAAAACTAACCACAGCGCATGTAACTTAATTATTACTATATGCACAACATTATGTATGGACATAATTACACAAAAACCATTCATTTAATTATGGAAGTCGAAACCAGTTTGTACGCTTCTGTGTGGCTGCATATTCATTTTCGATCCAATAAGCTGATTACAAATTCAATGAATATATATGCAAGTGAAAAGCGGAATTATGCATTTGGATTTGCTTTTACAAATTAATTGAGCGCGCACATGCGGTCTTTTAATCTTTTGAATTAGGCGTGAAGCCGGGGGCAAAGTTCAATTTCAGAAACGTGGCGCTAATTTCAGCTCAAGTGTCAGGTGGCACTGATTTATATAGTACAGTATGGCTGAACCATAAATTTTGCACTGGTTGAGTGGGCAATCTAAATGCGAGATGCGAGTTGCGAGTTGCGAGCTGCGAGTAAAATGTTAGTCTAGTCCATGGAGAATTCTTGTCAGTTACCATAGACGAGTCAAGAGAGTGAGAGTATTCATGATTTATTTTTTATTCGAAACTTCTTCTTAAACACACACAATTTGTGCACGCCGATAAACTTTCGAGCGCTCTTTGCAAAGGCAGCTGAAGAAGCTAAAAAAAAAATAGAATAAAATAAAATAAAAGGCGAAGCAGCAAGTAGCAAACTCAGCGAAAATTTTAATCTCAGCATTACAAAGTTTCGTAAAATGAGAAAGTGAACAATGAGGATGTTATTGCCATGCCAGCCGGTTGCCTACTATGCTGAGGTTGAGCCTGCATTCGTCCTTTTGGCGCCTCACTCGAAAATGCAGTCATTAATTTGCAGCTTACAGCAGTAGTAAGAACAGTAGCAAAAGTTGCCAGCCTCGACTCTGGCCTGGACTATCTAGCTTGTAATTTGCAAAAAATGTAAATATAATTAAGACGCCGTCTTAATGGCCAGCGGTAAGCTTAAAAAATGACTCGGCTTGAAGAGTGTCCTGGCGAATCATTTTTTATGCCAACCTCCAACTAAAAAATTTAACCAATTTCATTCGTTTGCTTTGCCCGGTGACAGTTACTTTGCCGCTTTGGCAATCGCTGCTGTTCCTGGCCAGTTGTCCAAATACCAGTTTGGCATTACATTGGCACGCGATCATTAGTCAAGAGCTCTACGATATAATAGTAACATCAGCTGCAATCACAGTAAGAGAATGAAAATGGTTAGAAACAGGAAAAGTTGCTGTTGCAGCAATGCTCTGCTTGTCACTTGTTGAAAGCTCGACGTGGCAAATGAAATCACCACCTGCCCCAATCTCCAATGAGGCATTCAGTAACTGATTTATTTCTTTCTTTCCATTCACTTTTCGAATACACTTTACTTAAATTTCAATTTCAAAATTATTACGACAATTTGTATAGTAGTACATAAATTTCCAAATCAATGTGTAACAATTCATTTTCATTCAAAATAAGAATTGTTAAGTAAGAAGTTGCTTCTCAGAAATCAACTTATTTTTATACAAAAAAATATTATAAATATTAGGAAATTAAAAGTTGAATTTTATTTTTCAAATTCTTTGGAATAATATTTACCTAATTAATACCTTATTGTATAAATAAATAAATTATATTAAAAGTCTCAGACTGTTTGGAATATTAAACACAATTAAAACATTTAGACAAATAACTATAAAAAAAATTACCGAATTTAATTAAGAAGTTCATTAAAACACTTCAAACTAATTTCAAGTGTATTTGAGTGCTAAAATACGCTTATTTTTTGCTGTTGATTTTAGTTTGTTGGCTGAGTTTTTTTTGTCATGGCGTAAGCAAATTAAAAGTTTTTCCTTTTCTACTTTATTCTCACGATAAAGTGAATTTCATATTAATTATTTGTTCAAGCTGCAGTTTGCGTATTTGACAGGTGCGAGTTAGCAAACTGACAACTTCTGGCCAGATTAAAACAAAGCAAACCAATGGAAGGACCAAATCTAAGTGAAAAGTTTACTTTTCCAAAGAAAAAAAAAAATTGAAATGTTTGCTTTTAGCAGTAACACAGTGTTATTGTAATGCCGCTCGCTCGTTTTCTATTCCATTATTCTCGTATTGTACTCGAAGTCGTGCCAGCGACATAATTATGTGCCGCCAATTTGCATTGCGCCCACAACACAATCGCCATAAAAGGCCATAACAATTGAGGCACACGCCAACGCAACGCTAAAGGCAAAGTCAGAGGCAACGGCAACGGCAACGGCAACAGCAACAGCAACAATAATGACATAGGAGAGACCCCTTAAAGGCACTTTCTAATGACGAATACATAATACCCTTGTAGATATGGAGATATCATGTTGGCTTAACAGCTACTTAATATGCCATTTTGGTTTGTAAGACTCAATCTTATAGCCAATTTAGCACACAAATTGCTTAATGTTCATTAAGTTAACAACTTCGCTGAAGCTGAAATGACTATTAGGATATATTCCAAGTACGCAGCCTGCCTCCATATGTTGCATTATACTTGACGGAATCGAAATACCCAAGGCTTTTTGTAAGTCATATGAAAAAAAAAGAATTGAGCAGCAGTTATTTCAACACCTTTATAGTGCTGCAACATTTGTGAGCCAACTGAACACGGGCTAACACAAACACTCACACACATCTACAGGCTGATGTGGCTGACCACAATGGCGTTGGCCAATGACCAAAGGCTAACTTGCGGCATGACTGTTGGCTCGTAGCCCAGAAGTTTGCACGGAGGTGCAAGTGTGGCATGCAAAACAAACCGACGAAAACGCCGACGCCACACATTTACAAAAGCAATAGATAGAAATCTAAAGATAAAGCAAATTGCTGTGCTACAAAATCGTTAACTGTAATTTACCGCATCTGAAACGTGGCCCATTCTTCTTCTTCATTGCAGTCTACATACGATTATGAATGCGGCAGCAATTGGAGACTTTGCTGTGGCACAATGGGGCCACAATGTATATTTAATTGCGTTTCTATGCCACAATCCGATTCGTTTCGTTTGCTTTCACCGCCAGTTAAACATATTTACAATTGTGCCTCAAATTGCACATACATTCAATAATTGAGGCATTGAATTATGCAGCATGGTTGCGCCACGAAGGTGTTTAGATATTGACCAATTGCTGAATACCCATTGCCTGGATTTACAGGGTATACGTTTCGCGCTTATTTAGTCGAGATTTGTGCATTATTAGATATGTAAATGATTCAAGAAATCACAGCGCAAAGCTGCACTTGAGCAAAGCCATTAACATAATAATATGCCAAGTACAAGTACCAATTTTGATCTGAGTTTATGTCAGTTTCTAGCAAACAAGCAAAATTCAAAAACACTGCTAAAGTGGCTGTCAAAATTATGCAGCAATTCTGTCATGGATACAAAAAGCAAGCCACTTAAATTATTTTTATTGTACGACTGCGAAATGTCGTCTATACAAACTAAACTTGTGGTTTTACAAGCTTATATTAAAATTAAATTTTATTCAAAATTATTAATATTTATAATCATAAACAAAAATTCAATAAATTATTTTTGATAATTTTTAAGAGATATAAACTGTAAACTAAAATAGTTAACTAATCAGGAACTAATTTAAGCGAAAAGGAATCGTTTCGCAAATATATTTATATGCTTACTTGGGGGATAAACAGAACAGATACAACCAAAGTGCCATATCAATAACTAATGATCGTTTTTCTTATACACTGCCAGTTATATGTTTATGTTTATGCTTATGCCTGTGGTGTTTTTCGCTATTTGCCATTTTGTATCACATCAATTGTCTATGCAAAATAGCAAAGCATTCTTTGCCGCGTTAATACATATTCATCATACGCAGCGTGCGCCCGGGGAAAAGCACCGTTAATTTGGCGCCTATGCGAGTTTATTTTAGAAAATTGCCTTGATTCGAGCACTTAAGGAATCTACTCGAGTTGAAGCCTATCCATCTTAGGGTCGGCATGGGGATTGGGTCTGTTTTTCAAAAGTTTTTCCGCCGCGGTTATTGATGTTGATTGATTTATAAACATTTCATCGCCGCAGACAGGCAAATTAAGTTGTAGCCAAAACAATAAACAAAATGAAATTAGCATTTGAGTCCCAGTTTCAATGCTTTAGCTGGTAGAACCCAATAGCAGCATCAGCTGCTGTTTGTTGTTGTTATTGTTGCTGTTGTTGTTGTTGTTGTTGTTGTTGTTGTTGCTGTCACAACCATTCGCATGGCAGCTGCCGATAGCAGCGACAGCAGCAGCTGGCAGTAGTAGCAGCCAAATAATATTTACTTAACTATTCATAACACAGTGTGTGCAAATTGTGTTCGCATAACAAGTGTACATTCACTGACAGACTGGGCGTGGTTTGGGAGCTTTCTTTTTGGGGTGCGTGTCGCACAGCTTCATTCATTCCCAGTTTCCACTTGGTGGTTGTTATAAATTAATAGAATGTCCTCTTTGCCACATTGAGTCGTATATTAAAACTCCTCGAGTAGCTGCTGCGTGTGGCAGCCACATAAGCAGTGCATGCATTTCAAATTTACTTTTGACTTACATTTTGGCTTTTCATTTCCCGTAGAATTGCACAATAAAGGAAACAAATTAGAAGACTTTGAGTTTTGCATGTGGCGTAGTAATTAAAGCATTTCTACTGCAATTCAACTTTTTGCTAAAATTTCCGAGAATTAATTTAGTAGCATTTTAGTAGAAGATATACATCAAGTGGAAATGCTTTGCAGTTGCTAAAGGCAATTAGAAAATAAAACAAAACTAATTTTGCAAACTGAACTATTATTAAAATGAATTGTATCAATTATGAAGTGTGTTTTACTAACTATTTATACAACAGCGAGTCTTATGGTATAATTGAACTTTAACATAAATAAATTTCATCAGTATTTTTTAGTTTTGCAACTGTTCACAAATATTTTGTTTTTTGAACACTTTGATTGACCTTATATGACTTGGAGGCACAAATCGCACTCGTGTTCAAATAACTAATATGTAATTTCACACAAACACGAACTGGGAATATTTCATGTTTTTTTCCTAATTCATTTGACTTTTTGCCGGCATATTTATTATTGCATCTGTGTTAGTGTGTGCCCATAATTAGCGTGGAAAATGAATTAAAATGAAAATGGAGGGGCAGAAGAATAAAAAGAATACCAACAACAAAGCTGGTGGCGCCACGGGGCGTGCACGGTGGTAATTAACTGGCCTTGAGCTTTTGGCCCCACTTTATGCTCTTTGCCAATGTTTTATAAATTATTTGACTGCAAAAAAAAAAAAATGCTAACAAAGGCCAAAAGTCAAAAGTCCTTGGGGAAGTTAAAAAAAATTTCGTGTGTGTTTGTAAATATTTCTGTATTTGAATTGAATAAGATGGCTTTGTCAATAATTTCACTTCATCAGGTAGAAAACACTCGAAATTTCGAACAAAACAAATATTCAAAATTGTCTCTCGATCCGATTGGAACAAACAAATCAATATTTGAATTATTTTTTATAAAATATTCATATGCGATGCCTCGTCAACGCTCGGGCAGCGCTTCACCCAAGCCAGCAGCATCTGGACGATATGCCGGCAGCACCAGAACCAGCAGTCGCAGTGTCTTCTCTCAAGGTTCCGTCGCCCGAAATGTGCCTGTTGTGCAACCCAAAAGAGTGGAAACCAAACCAGCTACAGTTCCGCCACCCTCCACGACACCACAACCAGCTGGTCGTTCCACTGGCGATATGATGAAGGACATGGCAACCACTGCAGCTGGTGTAGCCGTTGGCTCCGCTGTGGGTCATGCCGTGGGCGCTGGTATAACGGGGGCATTTAGTGGCGGCGGAGGTGGATCTCAAACAGCAGCAATTGCACAGCAACCGGTGTCAGACCAGCGGCCGCGGCGAGAACTTGTCGAAGAGGGTCCTTGCGTCTTTGAAATGAAGCAGTTCCTCAAATGCAGCGAGGAGAACAGTGATCTCAACATTTGTCACGACTTCAATGAGGCCATGAAAAGATGCCGTCAGCACTATAATCTATAATTTCAGTAGATGAATACACATTTCGCATTTCGGATCCAATGAAATTTAAATTTCTATTTAAATTATTTAAACATAGCTTAATTTAATCCGATAAGTCAAGACATATTTTTTCCTTTGGTTTATATAATAAATTTAATCAAATTAATTTTCTGAAATTTTGACACTTCAGCTTAAAGTATTATCCAAATTGTATTATACAGCAGAATGTGGCAAGCAGTCAAAATCGTTTATGTAACGCATACGCGAAATATCCTTTTCAAAGCCCTCAGCCCCGTTTCTGCTCTCCCCGTCAGCCAAATTTATTTATAACACTCTCAAAGTGACAGCATCACAATCCTTGATTATTTTCATATGCGCATCCGGTTTTTGTGTTCATCTTTTCTAAGAACTTTTAGCAAAGAGTATTATGATTGCTGCGGAGCTTAATATTTAATTATAAAATTTATAATTTATAATTTTAACCAACGAGATTGGAGTAATTTGTTAAGTTATGCAAAAGTATTTTATTTTTGTTCTGTCGACTTTTAGCTAGGGTATTTTGTCTTTCAACATGCGTAATATTTATTCATTTCTCCACCATTTTACTTTTTTTTTTTTGTCATTTCCAGTTAATTGTGATTTTGTTTACTGCCACCCTTGTCGTGCACTCCTCACCCGTGGTAGGGATTTTTTTTTTTTTTTGTTTGTGTTGTTACTTGTCTGCGCTTTGGCGCATATTTACTTAAATTTTGTTGTTGTTTAGCTTTTCCAACAATTTTCGCGCTCAACGCGCTTTTCAGACGACGCTTCTATGTTTTCGTTCTTTGGCGAATCAAAACTTTTTCATTAGGCTTCATTTTTTTGGGAGCGTTTTTTTTTTGTATCTGCTTGGCTTGCGCGCAATTAAGCCAGTGAAATGTTTTGACAGCGGCTTCAGACGACTCATACCCCAGTGTCAACGGTTCCCCCCGAGGCGATACCCTTAATAATTTAAGCACAATTTCGCATACGCTTAAGGAACAGCAAAAGGGGTAGATTGGTTGAGCATATAAATGCCTGTTGTCCCTAATCGCATTTGGTGCCCTAATGAAAACAAATTTAATTTTTGGCCAGCGACAGCTCAGCTAATAAATATTTATTATGTTCTGTACAAATCCCAAGCTTGTTCGGCCGCTGGTTAGATTAACCAGGGACTGGCAATGCACCTGCCAGTGGCAGCAAATAGTAGCAGCAGCAGCTGCCGCAACGCATTGCGGTTGCCCCAAATGCCCAACTGTTGGGCGTGTATGTTATGGTCGTGTGTATTGAATGTGTGTGCTGGTTGTGTGTGCTGTTTGTGTGTGGATTAAGCAGTCAGACGGCAGCTGATGTGGCCAGAACACCGCCTAGGTATATACTATATTTACAAGGGATTAATTTATTAATTAGGGCAATTTATTGAAAATAAATTCATCCAAATTTTGTGCATATTAAATATATGTTTTTTTGTAACACATATTACCTTTAATTTAAGGAGTAAAAGTAGAAGTGAAAGAAATTGAAGTTATTGAAAAGAGTTTTGTTAAATTCCTAATATTCGACTTGTGGGTGGATTATTTTATATTCATATTTCATGAAAAAAAAAAAACAGTTTTGTCAATACAATTAACATTCAAAATCACTTTCCATATTATTTAATTTTATTCAAAATAAAATTCCTGCAAAGCCCTGCGAATCCCACATGAAACTTCTCTTATTCAATATAGCATATATAATTTACATTTAAATACAAATGTATTGCAGTCAAATTCAAAAACCCTATAAACATGACATAAATACATAAGCTATCAATGATTGAATTTATAATTAGATTTTAAATAAATAAAAGAAACTAAAATTAAATTTAAATCCTGTTAAATAAATCAAGCGATTAATAGTAAATCAATGGAAACTGAAGCCTTTGATAAGTATTGTATATTTTGTATTACTAAGATTAAAGGATGTTGTACATGACTGCAAATCCATTGGGAGAACTCCCAGCACCAAATCGAGCCTCATCGCATAGGTTTTGAGTGTGGCTCCACAGAAATATCAGGAGTAATATATATGCACTGTGGAGCCTCACTGTCAACGTGCTGAAAATGACACCAAAAAAAGGAGAGAGAGAAATATACCGAAAAGACAAAAAAAAACAGAGGCATAATATAAAAGGCAATCATACGCGAATTTTTTTGTTGGTCTGAGTCTGAAATATGATGTGATAAAAACAGGACGCAACAAAAGGACGACGCGGCTCCATTTATTTTTAAATTATTTTTTACGGAGCTGCATGTTGGCGTGGCATTAAGTAAACAACAACAAAAAATGCCATGGAGTCCTGTGGACAGTTTAATTGTCAGACTTTAAAGCGAATTGGTTGGTTTTTTTTTTGCGTTTAATTGAATTTTTTGTGCCACTTGATGATGGGTTTTAAACGCATTTTATATAATGCATTGTGGTCTGACATGCATTTGATAATCAATCAGTCATGAATATGCTAATAAAATGCTCATCAAATCCAATAAATTTTCGAAGTTGGCAAGCCAATTGAGAAGTGCAATGCAATAAATTGTATCAAAATCGTGTAACCAAATTGGTTGAATGGCCAATAAGTGAATTTGTCGTGCAGATAGAAGTGTGCATGTTTACGGTGTGTGTGTGTTGTGTGTGTGTTGTTTGTATGTGAGTTTGTGTGGGCGTGTCAGTTTGGCATTTTAGTCAAGCTGGAAATTGATGTGCGGCAAAAGTTTGCTGTTGCACAACTTTGTGAGAGCGCTGACAGCGGAAACGGAAATGCATTTCCGTAAACCGGAAATGTGCTTGCATTTTGAATTGCATTTGGTCATGCCATGCCTGCCTACCCACTACCAAAAATCTAAAATACCAACAACAACAACAAAAAAAAAACAACTTGACCACCTTATATAGTAATGGGCGTTCCACTTCTGATATGTCCAAACTATATAACAGACATATGTCACCAGGCAAGAGAGGGAGGCAAGCAGAGATGGAAAGAGACAGAGAGAGAGTGAGAGAGACAGATAGTATGAGACTGCTGGCACTTAATAAATATGCGCAGACATTTGCAAAAGTGCTGAAGTGCAAGCAAACAGGACAAGACTGGACATGAGTGCTTCTGTCTGTTGCCATTTCATAACTTCTTCAATTTTCCGTCAACCAGTTCAGCTACAAAAATGAAAAGTTTTTCAACTGAAAATGAATATGAAAAAATATTTCGCATTTCTATACACACAGCATTTGTTGCGGCCTCTAAGACGACAAAGTGAAAAGTTTTGTATTCGGTAAATATTTTATAAATCCTCTCGTATTTTTTTTTTTTTTTTTTTTGTTGGCCAACCTTTCAGCAATGTCTGGTATTTTAAATTGGCTTGCTGCACGCATACTCGCAGTTGGCTGAACTACTAGTTAATTTGAATTTCACTATGAAGCGTCTTAATTAAACAAGTGTAAGCTAAATTAAACTAACCATTCCAAAGAGCCAAAACCCTTCAATCCACTTGCCGTGCTCAAAATCATTTACATATTAATTAAACCTTTTGGTGAACGAGCAAAAGGGGGTACAAAGTGGCAAGCCCTAAGGCCAAAAGGTCAAATTCCAGACACCCATCAACATGAGCATTAGCTGACCGCATTTATACACTCGAACACACACATACACACACACACACGGATACACATTAATAGAGGGACACCTCATTAGGTACTCTTAGGAGCGGTCAAAAAAATTCCAACTTCATCTGACCACGTGGCTAAGCCAAACAAAAAAAAACTTTCTTGTCGCCTCATAAAGCAGCCATTGAACTCATAAAATTTTCAATAGAAATTTTGTGGCTAAACATTTTGCCGTGGTGGCCTGATATTTATCCGTGTCACTTAAATATCAATTTAATTTCCATAATAGGACCCTAAACTCACCCAAACACACACACACAATAAAGGAGAACCAATTTATTGTTATCGGCCAAGTGACAGGGCCTTCTCCAGGGATTTGGCTTGTGATTGACACTTGCCCAAAGAATGACATAAACCCATTTGGTGTACCACCACGCTAACAGTTGCTTTGAGAAGAAGGTTTATCGCTTTAGATCAAATATTGTAATAATAGCTGAATAAATATAGCCCTGAGGCCTC
Source organism: Drosophila longiperda (assembly GCA_035042125.1). Classification (NCBI taxonomy): domain Eukaryota; kingdom Metazoa; phylum Arthropoda; class Insecta; order Diptera; family Drosophilidae; genus Drosophila; species Drosophila longiperda. The sequence goes on from JAWNLV010000010.1 coordinate 1,083,395, forward strand.
AGAACTGGAAGAATAATCAAATCCAAGAGGACTCGTGCTAAGTGCAACTATTGTTAATTTTATTTATCCAGCACTTGTCCCAAGAAAGTTCGAAACAAAAGTGCTGCTAAAACAAACCAAATATTAAACAAAGATTGTCGAGCAAATCACTTTTGGCAAGCACCGAAATTAAAGTACCCTTTATCAGCTTAATATGTCTCAAGATTGTAAGTAACTATATGGATTAAATATCATATATATAATAAGTCTGTAGCTAATGTGGGTTTGCAGTAAGCAATAGTTCCATTTGACTAATAAAAATATATATAATTCGTAAAAAATTCACAGTTATCTAAGTAGATTATATATAATTCTGTCATTTCAATTTTTGTAGTGCTAAAAAGTAAATTTGATATTTATTCATAGATATACTTGGCAAGTGCATGAATATAAATAGCGAGAACATTTGCATTACATTTATATGGATGGAAAATAGCGAGGCAACAACAACTAATCCTAAGCTTCTCACATGCACTATATATAAATGTGTGTGTGTGTGTGAATATAAAATATATATATGTATATACGTATATGTGGACTGTATTCCAGAGTATGCAAACAAATAACAATGAAAACAAACTTAAAAGTCCATTAAAAATGCTTGAGCGTCATTGTGAAATTGGCGGAGTGCGTCGATTTAGTTAGTAACCTACCCCCACCACGACCACGACCACGACCAGGACCCAAACCACGCCAACTTGCACTAACCCCAACAAAACTGTCAGATATTTGAGCCAGAGATGGGCAATTGTTCCATGCCGCACTGTCGCTGGCATCATCAAAGTGCCTAACAATAAATAGAAATCTCAATTTACGACCCGTTAGTTGCCCGCCGATGGCAGCAGGCAATGCGGCAGGACATAGTCATAGTAAAATAGTTATTGGTGGGTGTGGCAGATCCCAAGGGCTGCTGTTGTCACTGTCCCGACTTGACTGCCTCTCTAATGGCATTTGTGATGGCTGCGGTTATAGTCGCCATTGCCATTGACGTCGCGTTTGACGATGATGTTGATGTTGATTGGCGATTCGCTGCCGCTTGCATGAATATCTTTCTCCCTCTCTCCCTACTCACCCCTTTCGACCTCTTTACCCGCTGTTACAGCTAGCCATAAGTGCTTTGTTGGCATAGAGAGAGTGTTTCTGTATGTGTATTGACAAAGACAACTTTTCTTTTTTTTTTTTTTCTTTGCTATGGACTCAACTAAGCAAAACTGAGACTAAAATGAATGGAGCGATCGGCAACGGAATGAAAATAACATGAGGTGAAAAGGTTTTAGTAGTGCGAGGCAAAATAGCGCGTTATAAGTTAAGCAGTTTCAAAACTTTCTAACCAACTTGCCACGTGACATAATTTGTGCTAATGCGAAATGAGTGACACTCAACTCGAGTGTGTCTATCTGCCACACTCTCTCTCTCTCTCTGCGTGTGTTGGGGCAAAACTGCAGAGTTTTGACAGATCAGAAAATTAATATGGATACGTGTATTTTTGTCTGCATTTGCATAAAAGCAAAAGCGTGTAAGCATCTAGTGATTTAAATTTTTTTAAGTTTAAGGTTATTATAAATTTAGAGATGTCATTTTGATAAATTTGTAAAAAAAATGTCTTATTTCATTACTTTTCTTATATATTTTTAAATTAGAACTGTTTACATTCAAATCTTCTTTGTAGTGGGAATCTTCTTTAACACAAAAACTTAAACTTTTTGGTTTGATTTGCAATGGCTTTAATTGCTTACAATTATTATTTTTGAAGAGATTCAAGAGCAGATTTACTAAGAAAGATTAAACAAACATATGGCAAACATTGGCAATATAGTTAACCAGCCAGAAAATAAATACATTTCGATAAATTTTCTTTGCCAATGGCAGAACAAAACCTCTTTACTTGGAAAATCCGAACACATGTAAATGTAATCCCAGTTCAGGAGTAGTAACAAAACTGCACAGAAGTTAGTTAAAATCTACGACCGGAAAGCTAAAAACCTTCTGCTCGTTACGCAGAGCTCAGCAGGTAAGGTCACAAGGGAAGCTTGTGCAACTGGATAACAAAGGGGGTTTCGGAATGGGTATGGTTATGGGTATGGGTATGGCACTTTACACAAATCGAATTGCAGGTGTTTCAATTAGACAGCTTTGCCACCCACTTTCCTCACTTCCGCACAGACAGCTGAACAAATTAGCCTGGCAAACGTACAGATACATTTGCAGCCAGAGATACAGATAAATTTGCATTTTGCGGGCTGCCTGCTGCGGTTTGTGTTATGAGCAGCGGAAATTGCGTGAGTAGACGAGAAGTGGAAAGTACAAAAAAAAAAAAAATAACTGCATGGATTGCACTTTTGGACTTTGTATCCCCATAATGGGGCTGCAACAATTGGGATTAACTGAACTGAATTCATACTGGCATTGTTGGCCATGATGAGTGCTTTGTGCATTGCGTAGCCAGAGATGAAATCCACCAAGTGGAGTTGGTGGGTCACTTTGATGATGATATACAAATAACGAGAACAAAACGCGATTGCACTCAGCCAAAGAGCCAAATAAAACCTCAGCTAATTGGCACTTGAATTGCAACTTCTAACTGAATTGGTTGTGGCCAACTGACCGAGTGTTCCCCTCCAGCGGCTTCAACCACAACTCAAATAGCGATTTAATTTGTCTTGCAACCATTGTAATTTCAGAAGCACTCGGCGACTGCTTCTGTGACCATTTCAAGTGCTATTTGATGTACACTGAGAAAAAATAAAAAATGGGAAAACCAAGACTTAAATTAAAATATAATAAGTAAATTAAATTGGATTCAACTAAATCTATTTTTGCCGCTTCTTTAAGTACACTTGAATCCAGCTTTCAATATACTTGTTTTAAAGTATTTTTTATGTCATCACTTTAAGTTTGTTTTGTATTCAGTCTTTGGCAAATACTAAACTTGAAAGCATTTAAAAACTGACTTAGTAGTTGAAATAAAGTTTAAAACAAAAAATTTAAAATTTTTTTTTAATTTGATATAAAAATCAAATTATAGAAAATTTTTTTAATGATATACGTAATTTTTCCGCTCCGTGTGGTTCCTGAAATCTGCTTTTTAGCGTTTACCTTTATTGTGTTTTGTGCTGACTTTTGCAGCATCTTTTCTTATTGCAGCCAACTAACGCATTTCATTCCAAATTTGTCGTTAACATAGTATTTGATGAGGATCTTGACGAACACAATTCCTTGATGCCAACAATCTGCATTAGTAGTTACCCAATTGACTTGGCTGACAACTTTTATAAATTGCAAGGAAATTGTGTTAGCTTGGTAAAAGCTACAAAATTTACATGCCAAATGCATTAAAAAAAATTAAATTTAACTAGAAGCATTCTACTTGCAACACGTTTATGCTGCAACACACAACAAGGACAAAACGATACAAGTAGGTGCACATATCGCTGTTGTTGTTGTTGTTTGTTGCCATTTGGTGGAAGGCAAAAAAAAACTTTTTAATTAAATTCCCGCACTAGAAAAAGTAACAAACCAAACTGTTGTCTTGTTATCAACTCCCTTTTGTGGAAGTCGATCGAAAATTCCTGAGCTGACAAGTTTGGAGTAATAAAAGGCAATTTTTAAACGTTTTGTGTTGTTGCCAAAATACCCGCAGAGCGCCGCACTTGCAACACTTTGAGCTTTAATTAAATAGACCGAAAAATGTGCAAAAAAAAACATATAAAAACATGATTATCAGATAACGTTAACTTAAGGTTCATTTAAATATTTATATTGCTTAACACTTGTGTGAAAATAAAATTGTAATTTGTCACCATAGATGATTTATTCTAATGTGGTTTCCATTTGACTTAGACAGTGTTTTGTTTCAATTTATCAGCATTTGTATATCAGCTATGGGGTATGGTTTTTTTTTTCATCTTAAATTATTATCGACTTTTTCTGTTGACTGCAAAACGAAAATGAAATTGCTTACCTCAGTGGTAAAATCCGTTTAGCATATTTTTTGCTGCTGTGCAAGAAGAAATCAACTGTTGCTCCTTCAATTGATGCTTGTTTGACGTAAATGCAAATTTCATACGACCTCAATCTCTACTCCAACGGATGCAGCAACAGGCAGTCAACAGGTAAATATTTGCACCTTAGCCCTTTGGCTGTGTGCCGTCAACCCAGCTGTAGCTGCAGTTCCGTTCCCACGACCAGGCAACTGGTCTCCGCCGTGCCAGTTCCGGCATCCCTTGCGCCACAACATTTTTCCATGCTATTTGCATTTCTGTTCTCCATACATATGTATTTTGCCTCTTGGTTGCTTGGCAACGGCTGTGAGCGGCATTTCAAATGACGTAGATGAAAAAGTGAAATATTAACTTTAACTAGTTAAACTCTAATATCTAAAACATAAGTTTTTGGTTGTTTACATTCTCTGTGTATATTGCGCTACTAAATAATTAATCACAGACCAGCTGCTGGCAAAGTGATTTCTTGTCGTGTATATTTATACCGCCGACAACCACATGACTTGTCCAAAAGTTTTGTTTCTCATAAGCTCATAAACCCCAACCACAAGCATAGATGGCCAAAAGACCCAAACATTTCAACAAAATTGCGTGAACAAAAAACGACATTTGCACCTGTCCCTAATTGTTCTCCATTCAATTTTCTTATGGTAAGGTGCCAAAGCCATGTCAGCTTTACGTTAACCAGCTGAACACGCATTTTGTCTTGCCAAATATTTATTCAGAGAGAAAAGTCGAAAATAGTATTTCATGGTTATTTGCTTTTACTTTAACTTTGTTAGACTGTGTTAGAATTGTTAGAACTGGCCTAACAAAATGTTTGATTTTATAATTTTATTATTTCTTTAAAAAAAAAACAAATTTTTGTGAATACTAAAAATATGTTATTATTCAGTGTTTCAAACCAAGAACGGAATCTTTTTTATACATTAATCTGCCTATGCATAAGTCATTGCAAAATCCAATCTTAAATCTAATAAGAAAAAATTCGTATACTGAGAGTGTTTTTGTTTTATATTTATTTAAAGAATTGACTTTTTATATTTTTTTTTCGCACTACAAAGTTGAATTTTGGAGCATTAATTTCGAGAAACGGAAACGTCAAACCTGAAATAAACATGCAACAAATCCAAATTCAATTTACACGTCACATTTGAGCGTCATAAAAAAATCATATTTTTTATACAAGTCTCATTTCCAGTAGATTTGCTTGTATATGTTTGGGAGGGCTGATGTGTGCGTATGTGTTAGTGTGTATGTGTGTGTCTCTGTGTCGGTACGTCTTCTGTTGTCTGATATTCAATGGAAGAATCGTGTATTTTAGCATTGGAGAAATTTGGCAAATGTCAGACAGCTTGTCAGAGTGCCAACGTGAGCTATTGTGAATCTTATGAATGAATGACAAGCAACTCAGCAATTTATAACACCTCGAAGAAGAAAACCAAAATGCATTCAACTTTGCCATTTGGCATTTGGCAGCTGCTATTTACCTTTACCTTTACGGTTGCAGCCAAATTGTCACGTTCTTATAGAGTTAACTTTGGGTCAATTCAAGCATACTTTTGGTGCACTTTGCTAGAAAATGTCAGATTGCTGATTGATTTATTGCTCAATTTGGCGATTTTTCAACTGATTAGAGTAATACAATTTCTTTATGATTTCCTTTTGCACACAAGAAATAGAAGTCGCAACACATTTAGTTTTCCTTATTTATTACAAATTTCTTTACTTTATTTTACGCATTTCTTAACCAATTGACCATATTTCTATCTCCTTGCTCAAACTATATATCTTCAATTTCTATCAAAAATAATAATTTACATTTTCCCACTTCGCAATGCAAGCCAAGCGGAATTTTCCCAGAATAGTGAAGCCAATTTAATTCCCTTGCTGCCAAAGCAATAAAGCAAATCGCAATGCAATAAAAACCTGTCATATAAGAAGTTTCTAGTGAAAAACACTCTCTGCGATTGTAAAAATCAATTTGTGTTGATTGGGAAATATTTTGATGATGATATGTCCTGACTTTAACTCACAATCAACATAATTATGCACAGGTACGATTCGGTTTATATATATATTATATGTAAATTCTAAAAAAAAACTTTAAAAAATTATATAAATTTTTATAAATAGATTTAATTTAAGGGCATCAATATCGATTAGGTTTGTGCACGTGTTTGAGAGAAATAAGAAAACTAATCCATATTTAATTTAGCTTTTTCACATGTTCTCAAGTTTTTTATTCTAGCAAGTTTGATTAAATATTAAGCTATATCCGAATAAATTTTAAATCATCAATATATTTATATACCTAATATATATTTTACATACAGAACTATAGTGTGCACATTTAAAAGTTTAAATGGTTACAGGGTATACACAGAAAAAAAATTTAGACCAATTACAAACGTAATATTAGACGTGGACAGAGTGGGTTGGCTTACAAACGTCCTTGGGAGTGCTCTTTCGAGCACTGGCAGATAGCTGAGAAGAATTAAACCAATATTTATCAAAGAGATGAGCCAGACGTGCTTCAGCTGAACAAAAGCATTGCCAGCATGGCCGGCGCCAAAGCAAAGTGGCCGGAAAGCATGAAGAGCAAAGCCCGAAATATGAGACAACTGTTGGGATTAAAAAAACAAAAGAATAACCACGAATAAGATGACAGGCGGAGCACACAACCAAACTGCAGCGTCATGAAACCAGCACCAAAGAACTGAGAAGACTCAAACTGTAAAGTTTACCAAAGCCAGGATGCCAAAATGTATGGACACATCTTTGCCCTCATCGCTGCCAGCAGCCGAAAATTCTCCGGTGTATTAATGTTTAATGCGTGGCTAACCAAAAAGTTTGAAGCCAACTTTATGCTAATTAGCAGCTGCTAACAAGTGCGAGATATGAAATTATTTTCCCAGCAAGTCAGGTCCACTGTCCTAATGCCTTCGCACCTGCAAACTGCTGTATCAGCAATATTCACGCAGCTGCTTTTTTTAGGTGACTTGGCACAAGTGGGTGGCTCTTCAACAAGTCTGGGGCAGCAATAAATGCCATTACCAGGGGCACTATTATTTTTTTTTTTAATTCGCTATTCATTCATCGCCATTTTTCTGTGCAGCTGTCAAATTTTGTGATGCCTGATTTTAAATGCCTGCGTCGAGTGCATTTCGCATTTTCGCTTTTCAGATTTTGCATTCGGCATTTGGAGCTGGGGCAGCTGTTTATTTGGTTCAGCAATAGCAGAAGTGCATAATACACGTCTGAATTTGATTACATATAAACCGCTTTGCAGTGCACTATACAATGAGTCTCCCACTCTTCCTCTCTCTATATATCTATCTTTTTCTCTCTTTTATCGCTGCTGAATTACGTTGAAATCGCTAAATAATGCGACAATAAATATGCGCTATTGTGTGGCTCGGTCCACTTGCAGCTTCAGTGCCGAACAATGCTCGTCCATAAATTACCCAAATTGAAAACCATTTTGCCTGTGCCCCATTTGGATGCTGCCATTTGGATTCCGCTGTCCCCTCTTCCCCGACTAGCAAACAATTCTGCCAACATGCGCCACACTTTTATATTCATTACATTCCATACAGAATCAGTTTAATAATACACTGCACTAATGAAATTCAAAAATTCGAGTCGCTTCAATATATGAACAAACCAGAACTAAAATAGAGAAGAGAGATGCACCTCAGTTATTGGTATAAATTGGAATTTCATTATGATTTACTATCGCGAGTTTAACTTTTAAGTAACAAATAATTCAAAATGATTTCGCTTAAATTAGTAAGTCGATTTTAGGCAAATAATTCTTATGGGAAGCAGAAATTTAGCCTTAGAACTTAGAACTTAATACTAGCAACAATATACTATTAAAAATATTTCTAGCCAATTGTAGTGAATTTTATATTCGATGAATGTGGCATATTACTTTGCTTACATTGTTTGCTACTTCAACAGTATTTTTTAGCATTCGTTTGGTGCGCGCATAAATATGCAATAGAAACTTTTCTCACGATTTTCATTGCTTTCTTTGTTTTTTTTTGCTTTTGTGCAGCGTCATAAATATTTTAGGTTTACTTTAGCCAGCAGCAAATGTAACCAAAACTGAAATGAAAGCGCCAAAAGCAGTCGAGTGCCTCTTTGGCGGACAGCGAAGATTTCTGCTCATTCATCTGTGTAATATTTTTGCGAAAAAGTCCCTTTTATTGCTTTTCCATTTAGCTGCAAACAAAAATGACACAGCAACAGCTGCTCTCTTGAAATAGGGCAGGCAGACAGAATCAGACAGGCAAAGTACAAACTCAACTCAATGTCAATCGATTCAATTGAAATGAACATCTATCAGACTGGTCCTGGTCTCACTAAAGTGTGATTGCAATTTTCAATAGTCCTCAGCTGTGCGAGGTTTCATCAAATTGATGTCATCGAGAAGAAAGTGATTGCCAGCTGCTACACAAAAAAAACCACAGGATGCACTTCATTAACTTAATTAAAAATCTTTGGGTGTTGCAACAGCTTGCCGTCAAATATATAACCGTCGTCATCATCATCATCATCATCATCATCATCATTATCATCATTATGAACATAAATAAATTGCAGCATCGTCGCGGTCGCAACTCACAATTTCTCGGGAATGTGAATTGTAAATGGCAAGCGCAACCGCAAAGCGACTCACATCCAACGCGTTATAAGCGAATCCTGCCACACGTTAATAACGCTCGTGTTGCATGCTACACAGTCAGTGCTGGTGGTGCTACTAGTGCCACTACAGTTGCTGTCTCACACGAAGCGTAAACTCAATTAAATTATGTCGAGCTCACCGCATACAAACACACAGGTTCTCATTCGTGTCATGAGGTAGCTTGATTATCCTCATCCAATGTTTGGGTCTGTTACACATCCTGCCACAAATTCGCTGTCGCCGTTGCGTGGAATATGCATTTATTTCTTACACTTTTCTATCCCATTTTCATTTCTTTGCACCCGCATATCAAACGATTCATTTCATCAACTGCGGCTGTGTTTGTGCTAAGCTCATACAGGGAAAGAGATAGAGAGAAACAGAGAGAGAGAGAGAAAGAGAGAGAGAGAGCATATCCATTATAATTAAAATTTAAACATTTCTTTTCAGTTGGTTGCAGCTCATAAGCATTTGAGAGGCAATTTTGTGAAAATGGCTGCATAAATACTTCAACGTTAATAAGAATTTTATTATGCATTTCCAAGTGGCTCTTAACTTTTTCAAGACCAATTTGGTTGGGTATTAACAAACATAAGCGTTATATGAATATTAATTAAAGTCTCTTAGGCAAATATCAACTTATTTTTATTTATTTATTTTATTTCTTTATTTAAAGTCAGTCGGTAAAAATACAAAATGTTAGAAATATAATTTATGACTAAGAGCAAAATTGCTAATTGGTACAATTGTGTGTAGAGGATTGGCTAAGCTCAAAATATAATCCAGACATTACTTATTGAGCCGTTTCTGTATGGCAAAGCAAAGTTGTTGCAAACAGTTGTTGTTGCTGCCAATGTGCCAGTTGTTGTTGACAGTGCGATAGTCATTTTGTTGCAAGTGCTTGGGTGTGGTGGAACGAGCGGAAAGACTTGCACTCTTCATCTACACCCACGTTTCGAGTTGGCTGTTGCCTGTTTCGATGCTTACACACATCCTGTGCCTACCATGTCTCAAATGCGGCTAAGCGTGACGTTGACGAAGCGCATGCAACAGCTCAACTTATGAGGTGGAACAAGTGTGGGTGGGGTGGTATGTGGCACAGTGGGCGATTACATGGTGGCTTGACGTTGTTGCATTTGTAGCAGTTGTTCTTGCTGTTGTTTGAAGCAAATTTGTTGCTGACAATTTCTTGTTAGCGCTGCTCAAGTTGTGGTTGCGCTCTAAATGTACCACGTATGTGTGTATGTGTGTGTGTGTTGTGTATGTGTGTCTGTGTGTGTCTGTCAGTGTGGACGTTCTAGTCGATAAATTTTCAATTTTGCAACGTACAAAAGTTATGCACCAGCATTTGTGTGCATCTGTGTGTGTTAGCTTTAACGTTTCCGCATTTTAACCACACTTCAGCACAGCACAACACGACGTATGATTGATGCCGTCTACAGAACCTCTGCCACACACTCACACCAGTGGGTGTTTTAAAACATCAGCAGACAACTTATTATGTTTACATAACAAAAACAAAATCCTTTCTGGTTACCATATACACATAAGTGTGTGAGAGCATGAAGAGCGTGGGGGGGGGGAAGTGGGTACAGGGATTCAGGTAAACATTGGGTGCGAGAGTTTACACTAAATTATACTCATATAAGCAATCACGAATGTTTATCCTTGATGGAATGTGTGCTGTGTGGCTTTATTTACATTATTTACCCTCTTCTTTCAGCTGTCTCAACAAACCAAACCAACGAAGCAAAAGAAAAGCCAAGCAAAAAATATAACAGGTATGATTTTTCAAGGTGTATACTAAAAAATATTTAATTTTAAAAGTTACACATTCATTACAATTCATTTATTAATATTCATACAAACATTAAAATATTATAATATAATATTTAGTGGCATTCATTTTTCCTCTTCGTAATTGACTTTTAAATTATGAATGACCAACTACAAAATATAAAATTATAAAGTGCTCTAAGTTTGACTGAGCTTGAATAAAATCTAAAACAATGCAATTAGTAAATGATACGTAATATAATTATATTTTATGGCTTACTCTTGAATAATGAAAGACGTCCCGCTGGCAAACTAGGTCTTATTCTCCGTCTCTCTCCGCAAAGACATAAACTTTGTATGAGTTGCTGGTGACATTGTGACATTGACAAATCAGTTATGTACATAAGGATTTATTTATTATTTCCTATATCTTATTAAAGATATATTTATAATAAAAACACACTCACTTTCTCTCAGTAAATGGATAAATGCCAACATACTTAAAATGTTACAATATTGTAAGCTTAAAGCAATGACATGGGAGCCCTCGACCCATCAAAGATTCTGGCACTCGTGCAGGAACTGGGGTTGATGGAGGAGCTATAAGCTCAGAAGGGGGCGCACTAGATCTAATAGTCCGCAGTGCAAAAGATCCCAATTTTAATAATAAACATAAAGCACTCATATTAAACCATATCGGAAGATGATGTCACAGCGTGCCAAACAAATAAATTAAAATCACATAAATATGTCCGGTGGCCATACACAAATATATATATGCATATATGGATACAAGATATATGTAAATATATGTAAACATTTTTGCGGAGGAGCAAAACATAAATTTGCTATAAAACCAAGACAAGTTAAAAGAAAAAAAAAATAATCAACATAGTACCAATTTTTTTAAGACTTTTCCATAAGTCGCCATCATAAATAATCACATAAAACAACAACAAAGATAACATGTTGCTGAACTGTTCCTCCGCCTAATATTGTCATGACAAAGGGAAACCCAAATGCGAATTCATAAATAGCATTTTTTTTTTTTGTAAACAGGAAGCTGCCAAACTGTACCCGCAAATTTATGTAAAATTTAATGCTTTATGACGACACACACACACACACACATACATGTTTGCATACATATGCAAATCATATCACTCATACACGCCTACCCGATGAGGCGGTTGACGGTAGGAATTGACTTGACTGTATGCAAACCATTATCAAACATGAAACATGAAACACCAATGAAAACGACAGGCAACAAACCAACACAGCAACAAAGATAACACTAAAGATAAGCAATTTTCCTCGTTTTCAAATGTGTTCACCGTTAGGCGTTCACCCTACACATGTTTTGTGCACACATTTTATTATGCACACAAAACTCAACACACACAAATACACACACACACACACACGTACACATAAAATGCTCACATATGTCACTGTGTAGGCTTTTTATGCCGGAAGTCGTGTTACACTGCACAGCAAAAGTGAGTTTTCGTCATTGAAAATTAAATGGTTGAATAATAAAATCAATAAATAAAATTAATTTCTATTAGCATTTGTTGTATGTCAGAATATTATCATAAATTAAAGAATATGATTGATTACAAACATAAATTAATCTCAAATAATAAAAATGAATGTCGCAAATAAACATTTAATATTTTTGTTGAATATTTTGAATTTGAGCCTGCAATCGCAGGAAGTTAGGGTATTTATATAAAAGTCTTCCTCTTCCAGTAGATGATTTATTTAGGCACCCCTCATCCAAAGTCGACTTCCTTTCATTAACTTAGTAGATATGAATAATTTGTATGGCACTCAAGACTGTTTAAGACATTAACTCATTTCATAGTGAGTCACTGGTTGCTCGGTGTAAGTGCGCTCGCATTAATATATGATTCAAAAGAAACGCATTTATTATTTACGAGGATGTTGGAAAAGTGAAAATATAAACCACCAGCTGCTTGACACATAAACATCAAGTGCACAACACGCCCTCAACCAAAAATAAAAGGGAAATGTATAAAAAAAAATATCAGAACATTTGACTTCTGTTCAACCAGAAAGAAGAGTCGTGGCAGAAGATCCATGTGAAAGGGCACCAGCGTCAACAGCGTCAATTTAAAATTGCTGGCTTTTTAACTCGCATCCATTTACAGCAATTTTGTGTGTACCCGCCCTTATGGCGCCACACCACTTCTCCCCTAACCATACCTTTCTGACAGCCTGCATAAGCGTGTGAGTGTGTCAGATTGAAATTACATCACTTGGCGAATGGTGAATGTTAGAAATGCCTCACAAGGATATAAAAAAAAAAGATTACATAAATAAGCAATATGCCAAAAATTGAAAAAGGTTGCCAACATCTTAAAGAAATCAAACTTGATGACTCAATAATTGAAAAGCGTGCACAGGCATACGAAATGAGAAATACTCCGCACATTGCGTACACGCAGCATTGGCCATTAGAACAGATATTTCTGAGATTTGGGCTCAAAGCATGTGATGTTGGTCATCACTGCTCTTGGCAGACAAGTCTTGACCCAAGTACCCAACAGCTTAGATGTGTGCACTTTATCTGTTTATTTCCTTCGTGCTGCTCACCTCTCCTAAGTCCAAGTCAGTTATTTTATGCATTTCGCACTGCGGCCACAAAGCTGTGCGGATTTAAAAAGCTTTTTGCAACAACAATACAGCAAAAAGTATTCTGAGTAAGGGATGAGAATGGTTTAGTAGAATGCCTGAAAATAAGCGGAGCTGCAATCCGCATCCGACCATGAAGCAAAACCCATATAAATCCACCAAACCAACTGCAGTGCAATTCCCTCTTATTTACCGAATGCCTTACTCCAGCTTAATCTTCTCCCTTTTGTTGGGTTTAGTTACTGTTGGTGGTGAAACAATTGCTTCGCATATCGTGAAAAATTAAATTTACGCTTACTGATTTTAAATGCAGCTGATGGACACTAAGCTCATTTACCCAGCTTAAAGTAAAGTGCACCCTGGCAATGATATGGCACAAATTATCAGCATCAGCAGAGACAATGAAAAAATGTTATTTGCGAATAAGGACAAAGTTTACAATAGACTGAATAGCTTTTGGCGTGCCAACGAACTTGTATTTACTTATATAATTAGCAGTTTAAGTGGATCAGTAAAGTTTATTAGTTGAGTATTAAGGATATTTATGCATTACTTTTCTCTATTTTACTTAGATTTTTGTCATTTAATATGGTTTGCGTTTCTTAAAACAAGCGATTTATATATATTTCTGGCATTCATCTTAAAGATATACAGACAACAATTATTTTGCATTTGCATCTTATGTCTTAAACAATTACGAGAAATCGTGTAAAGGAAACTAACTTAAAATTTTAAAATTAACTATATTTTAGAAAACTGAAATATATGCCTCCTACTTATTTCTCATTCCATATTTTTTTCAACAAGTCCTCAAACCACTAGTTGTATTTGTAAATTTGGGCTACGAAAACAAAACAATTCAAAAATAAGTCTGAAAACGAAAGTTTGCTATGGTAATAATAAAACAGTAATAAAACAAAAGTTTTCGGGGTCAGATCGTCCTTGAGTGCAATGCACATTGCTTAATCAAACTTTAAGCTACACTTTGCACTTAGTTGCGACAAGCCAATAAGACAACTCGTGAATATTTTGCCTACCAGGCCCAGTCGCATTGACAAATCTTCGCTAGAACCAATCTTATCCACTCACGTTGTTGCCCCCTATCCTGTCCTCGTATCCGCCTGACTACGTGTTTGTTAACCGTAAAGCATGCAGACTGACACAAAAACACACAAACTTTCGAGAAGCGACTGCGGCAAGCCCCAAGACGCTGCCTCGCCTTTGGTTTCGAAGCAAAACCATGGAAATTGCTAAATATTTGAAAAGTTGTGCAGTGCCGCGCCGAGAGTTCCCTACAAAAAATGTCAACTAGTATTGCGGTAAATTGTTCAGGGCGTGGTCACCAAGCCAAATTGGCAAACAGCAGACGAAATAAGTACAAAAAAAAAAAAATAAAAATGTTGTTCATACACACAGAATTGTGAAAGCCAAATTATTTATGACTCGCAATTGGCTTAGGAGCTTTTTAAGTAAGAGCTTTAGTGCCCGAGGGAAAATAATGATATAATCATTCGAAGCCATAATTTTGGTTATTTGGATTTTTGGCAACTTGCTGAGACGCATAATTTAATTCAATTATTTGTGTTCCATTGTCAGCCGGAGCAGATACCCAAATTGAAACTAGGCATCCAGGGACAGGGTTTTATGAGCTGTCCACAAATACTTAAAGCAGCTTACAATTTATTTGTTTGTTGAACAAATAATTGTGACATTTTCTGCCTTGCCACTGACTGTCACATCCCTTGTCCCGCTGCTCTCCTTGCCCGCCTATCTGATAGTTGATTAGCATAATCAACAAGCAAAATAACAATTTTATTTTTAGGTATATATGCTCAAATACAAAATAGTTTCATGCGTCTATTTTGGAATTTTGCTTTAGGCTCATGGTAAACTAAAATTTAAATTTTTAAATGCAGCACACTGAGCAGTGCAAACAAATTGTTGAATATTTCTCGAATTTTATCATCGACAACTGATTAAAACAAACAACACAATATTGCATTTAAAACACAAATATATATTTGTGTACACTTGTGTTATTAAACTAAAATACAGGCAAAATTCTCTTTTAGTGGCAACTTTCTTGCATATTATTTTTATGATTATTTCCTACTTGATTCGATTTCAACAATTTGAAAAATATATTTTTATATTATTTAAGCCAAATGAAGATTCCACAATACGTAGTTTAAATTAAAATATTTTTTAAATTATTATATTTATTTCATAAAAAGAAAGAAGTTTTTCGACGATGATTGGAATCGATCGAAATAAAAACGAAAATGCATAGTTGCAATTCAATTTCTTCATTTTGAAAAAAAGTGTTTTTTTCCAATATAAAACAAAATTGTGCAACTACTTTCCATTTATCTGTTCAAGTTGTGGAATTTAAAGTATTTTTAATTAAATTCTATTAAAGAATATTCAATTGTCGACTAATTAAAATTGAATTAAATTGGCAGCATGCGGTTATTTTTAGTTAGTCAAAAATTGGCGTAGCATTTCAAACAAATATTTATACAAAATAATTGAAATTTTTACTTAGCACGCTTACCCCTAGTTTTTCCTCAATGTTTAAATTAGATTCGTTTGGAATTTAAATTTCCTCAATATTTCCATTAGATATGAATTGAATTTGAACATTTAATTGGCTCTCGGATTAAATAAGAATTCCAGTTTCAAAGTACTCAGGTAGTTGAATGCTTGTGGGCAAAATGGATTGGTGGGGGTGGTAGTGAGGCGAGGGGAGATTTCCGATTTCTCGGGCCGCTGTAGCGGTGACAACGACTGGCCGTCTAGACGTGATTTGGTGTATCGTCATATGGCTCACCTTGGCTTCAATACGTAATGGAAAATATTTTTTGACACAATTGGTGGTAACATTGGTGGCCACATTTTGCACAATGTTTAATGGAATTTTATTAAAAAAAAAATGTATTCATTTTATTTTGGCTCTTATATTTGACCACAACATGGCCATGGAAAATGTAAAAAAAAATTCCAAACGGAAGAAAAAGAAAAAGGGAAAAAAAAAATCTGCCATTTTAACTGTCTTTTGTTTATTTGTTACGCGTTTTTTAAACAAGGCGTGGTCGTGGGCGTAACTGTAGGCATTTGTAACAGGGGCAGCGCGAATGATTCAATAATGAGGAGAAGTATGAAAATTAATACAAAAGGACGCAACGAAAACTGCGGTCATCTCCTGCCTGGCTTGTTTTTTATATGACTCACATCAAGAAGATGAAAACTTGGAATGATGATGATGTTCATTATGATGATTCCGTTGTTGCTGCGAAGAAATACTTTTGTGATTGGCCGGCAGGGTCATACTCATGCTACTTTTAAAATTCGTTTTATTGTTTGAAAATTTCTGGGAAAATTGAAAGAACTTCGGCCACCAGCACAATCGCATCAGTAAAGCTGCGGTCAGAGAGAAGAGTAGGGAAATGTGTGATGAAGTGAAAGTGAGTGACAAAGAAGTCTCTAAAGACCTTTAAATTGCACCCATGTCAAATATAAAAGAGAATCCATCTTATGGATACTATTTCAAGAATCATTTGAGAAATAAATAAATAATTAATGGATTGAGTTTTACATACAATAAAACATTACACTTGATCAAATATTAATTTATAAGAACTAGATTTTTATTTGGAGCAATACGAAAAACAATTATATCATAAATATTTTATTTAATTTGTTTTTTAAAACCAATAAGACAAATTTAAATATTATTTGATTCTTTTTGTAGAAAAATTAAGAAGAATTAATTTAATTAACTATCGTAACATATATAAATATTATTCTTATCAAATAACAAACTTCATTTACAAGTTAAAGTACAATTTGCAAAAGCGTCTAATTTTCTGTCTCACTTTCTCTCTCTCTTTGTAGCAGCGCGACAATCAGAAAAAGGCGGTTTCAATCTGTAGCCCAACGGACTCAACCGACCAGCTATCATTACATTTCCAAAGCTATACAATACACAAAAAAAAAAATAATAAATAGAATACAAAAATATAAATCTTGAAGCGACAAATAGCAAAAGCAACAATCAGTAACAGCCGCCGTGAGCACAAGCACATTTATTAGGCACACCGCAAATATCGCTTTATTAAGCATACGCCACGTTAGCCAGCAGAAGCAGCGGACTGACTGAGCTGACGGACAGTCGGTCGTACATTAAATTAGTAATCAAGCTTGACAAAGGCAGCACCGAGGGGCACAGCGAACAGTTCGCGCCAAAAGCTGAAGCCGTGTCGACGTCTGAATTGTGTGGACCCCAAACAGAAACTAATAAGACGACTTTATTTTTATTGAAATTATGATTAATGACAGGAATATTGGACGGCGGCGAATGAGGAATCAGCGCGCTTAAAGCATTGCAGCGAATTAAGGGCAAAGCCCATGACAATGATAATGCTGAAAATGCTGACGATGATGATGATGATGATGAAATTAATAATGTTAATGCGAACAAGACGTAATTTCAACAGCGAGGGTCATCGGTCCATGTAAACCAGCACCATGGAACTGATGGAGGAAATAATAAACATTGTAATGATGATGAAATTAAACACTGGCAGGTCAGTGGGTGCCAAAGCTGTCGCCGCTGTTGATTGCCGGTGTGGATGCAACATCGATTGAAAATAAGTTAACCTTTCGACGCGTTTTTCAATAAATTAAATTGCAAACTGAAGAAAAGTGTAAAGAGCAAACACAAGTGTAAGTAATCTGTGCAGGCATTACAAATTAGTAATTTGATGGCTTCGTTCGGGCAGCATGGCGCAGCAGCCGCACACCGTAGACGACGCCATCAGCAACAGCAGCCAACAGTTAATAGCAGCAGCTGGAGCAGCGGCAATAACTACAACAAATTGATCTCGACGGCAACACTGACGCTGCTAATACTCTGCCTGAGCAGTTGCATAGCAGCAAAGACCACAACAGCCACATCAACAACAAACACCACAACAACAGCAAACACAACAGCAACAACAACAACAACGGAGCAGCCAGCAGCTAGCGAGGATTTCAACAGCAGCAGCGCCTTTTTGGGTGCCATTGCTGCAGCTGCTGCTGCTGCTGATGCTGCTGGTGGTGGTGTCGGTGGTGGCTCAGTTAATAGTAGTCCCATTGCAATTGTGAACATTCAGGGATTTACGAGCAGCACACCAAATGGCAGCAGCAGCAGCACCCTCATCTCCATGTCAGATTCACCTTTGCTGCTTGAGGAGCTTGCCTTGGGCGAGGAGGAATTTGAGTTGCCAGCGCTGCAATCAGTCATTGTGAGCATTATCCTGCTGATTGTCATTCTGGGCACTGTGGTTGGCAATGTCCTGGTGTGCATTGCCGTTTGCATGGTGCGCAAATTGCGAAGACCCTGCAATTACCTGCTGGTCTCGCTTGCATTATCCGATCTCTGTGTGGCGCTGCTTGTGATGCCAATGGCCCTGCTCTATGAGGTGCTGGAGCGTTGGAGTTTTGGCACACTGCTCTGCGACATTTGGGTGTCGTTCGATGTGCTCTGCTGCACTGCCTCCATACTGAATCTGTGCGCCATCTCAGTGGACCGCTATTTGGCCATCACCAAGCCCCTGGAGTATGGAGTGAAGCGGACTCCTCGACGAATGATGCTTTGTGTGGGCGTTGTTTGGTTGGCAGCCGCCTGCATCTCATTGCCGCCACTACTAATCCTGGGCAATGAGCATGAGGATGAGGATGGACAGCCCATATGCACAGTGTGCCAGAACTTTGCATATCAGATATATGCCACTCTTGGGTCCTTCTACATCCCGCTGTCCGTGATGCTGTTCGTCTATTATCAAATCTTCAAAGCGGCCCGTCGCATTGTCCTCGAGGAGAAGCGTGCTCAGACGCATCTGCAGCAGGCAATGAACGGTGGCGCCGGCTCACCACAGACAGCTACAGCTCCGCCGCTCGGCCACACGGACCTGGGCAGCGGCAATGGCGCCGGCCATGGACATCGTCACAGCAGTGTGGGCAACACCTCCTTGACCTACTCCACCTGCGGCGGATTGAGCACCAGCGGTGGAGTCTGCGGTGGCGGCGGTGGCGTTAGCATACCCCACGGTCATCATGGCAGCGGTGGTGGAGTGAGTGGCTCGACGGGTCTGCTAGGGTCGCCGCATCACAAGAAGCTGCGCTTTCAGCTGGCCAAGGAGAAGAAAGCGTCCACAACGCTGGGCATCATTATGTCCGCCTTCACCGTTTGCTGGCTGCCCTTCTTCATTCTGGCATTGATTCGACCCTTCGAGACGACGCACGTGCCGCCATCGCTATCCTCGCTCTTCCTCTGGCTGGGCTATGCCAATTCTCTGCTGAATCCGATTATATACGCAACGTTAAATCGGGATTTTCGCAAGCCCTTCCAGGAGATACTCTACTTTCGTTGCTCCAGCCTCAATACTATGATGCGAGAGAACTACTACCAGGATCAGTATGGTGAGCCACCATCGCAGCGTGTCATGTTGGGCGATGAGCGCCATGGCGCTCGGGAGAGCTTCCTATGAAGTCAAGGTTGCATCGGATGCTTGGCACCTTGAATTTCTATATATGTGTTATGAATATAAAAAAAAAACTAATTAGTCTCCGCTGCTTGGCAAACAAATGGTCTATCGAAAGGCCAACACACACACACACAGAAATCTACAATATACATATATGTATGCTATGTTCGAGTATATGTAACTATTTACCTATGAGTATTTTTTGTATGTAGTAGTGTTGCATACTGCAAACCCATAAGTACATTACAATATACGATAGAGGATAAACCATAAATGATAACGATAACGATAACGATAATGATGTAGATGACAACTCTTTAACTGTAACTGTAACTGAACGTTGTAATTTTAAAATGTAACGCTAAGCAATGAAGTGGGCTAAAAGCTACAATCACACACATACACACACACACACACACACACACTATACACACACACATATACCCACGTACTACAACCAAACAAACACATACACAGAGAAATACGGTTGTACAACTGTAAACTCAAATCAGGTTTTAATAAACGGTTCCTTTTTCAATAGCCTTGCAGAAGGTAAAATTTAATTTTAAAACGTAAAAAAAAATATGTATACAATATCTGATAAAAAAAATAAACTTAATATGTCCGTCAGTCTGTCTATTTAGACGTGAACTTCTAAGTAATTATTGCAGCTATCGTCTTGAAAATTGTATTTCCTTATTTTAGATATTTTCAACACACTTAAAAACTACATTTTATAAAAAATGTTGATCCATCTTAAATGTTAAAATAATTACAAAAATAAGTTCTATCCGTCTGTAAGGCTAATTAAGTTTCGGCAGCGCCGACTGCAGCTAATTTTTCCTGATTGTTTTTAACGAAAAATGAAAAACCGATCAGAATCACAATCGATATCGAATCTATTGAGCCCACAGCGAGCGTTATTCATTTGCGATACTCAAAACTGAGCCAAAAATTATATTAAAAACACTCTGAAGATAGTTAGATAGTGTGCCAGCTAATCATATTTAAGATACGTCACATTAGACATACTATATAGTATATATAGATCATAAAGCATGACAAAGCAAAATGGGCTCGATGAACTGTCGAACTGTAAATAGTTAAGCACGATACCAAAAAAATCAAAAAGATTAATAAATTGCTAATAGTAAATACGTTGATATATTTGCAGCTGCAAACTGTCTCAGAATGTATCTTTGTTATACTCGTACAGCTACAGCTCAATACTAAATGCAACTTAAATGTGTGTAAATGTATTTATCAAAGCAAAAAGAAACTTTCTGCATTACTTATTTTGTATTGTTTATTATTATTTTTTTTTTTTGTGTATTTGTATAAAAGTCACGCCTCTCTGTGATACCAAACATTAAGCATTAACATTTATGTTCAGATCAACAAACTGCATTATAAAGTAAAACTAACTCTAATATAATACTAATAGCTTATACAAATACTAACTACATATAATGATAATGATACTTTATATGTAATATATATGTATACATATGTATATCTAGTCTGGTTAAGTCTATTAAGTGTGCGTGTTTTTATTGTACGTATTGTCTACGTTAAGCACATGATATTCAATGGAAATGCTGAGTTACATATGTATGTAATGTATGTGTAATTAATTGTTGAACAAACGGAAGATAAATACAAATATATTTAATCGCCACACAAAACACATTCTACATAATAAACGCAAATAAATACAAAAACAATTGAAAAAAGCATGACAAACTAAGTGCATCTAATGCTATGCATCATAGAACTAAAGTTCACTAAACTAAAAAAAATATTAAAAATAACAAAATAAACATAAATTTAAATGAAACTCGTCCGAGTGACGCTTACAAAACTGTAAAAGTGCATTTGGATTCTGTTTTCCACAGCTGCAAATGAAAAATATACACAAAATACAAAAACCAAAAATTAAAAACGAAAAACGAAAAAAAAAAAAAAAAGGAGAGCAAAAATTAAAGCATCAAATAAAAGGCAAACCACATAAATGTAACTCTAACAGATTTTGTTGTTTATTTACTTGGCATACACACATTTTCCCTCCCCCTCTACAGCCATCCCCCACAACTCAAAATGTGCATCAAACTATCACAGCATCGAATTAAGTGTAACTTTTCGAAAAACTTTTCGCAACTTGATTGCAAATTATGCTTTTAGTTTTGAATATGTCAGCGCAGGTCAAGCTAATGGAATATTTTTGGGATATATAAAATGTCACTTGACTTTGAGTTAAAATTTTTAAACTCATTTTAACTGCAGAAAAGCGGAAAATTATTTTATCATTGACCAACTAACAGTCAAGCTTTAATTATGCCGGAAAGACTTAAATTGTCGTTTCGACTTACAATTCCCACAACAGAAATAATCTCATTCAATACATATTAAATAATCTTATTTAATGCGTGTCATTAATGCTCAGCTCCTGTTGCAACACAACGGTTACTATATTCCACAAAATATTGACAGTTGCCACAGCAAAAAAAGTCGATAATTATAAAAATATATATGCTAAATATTGGCCATCGGTTTTATGCAACTTAAAGTAGTTGTTTTAACAAGTCCAGCCGATTGTTTATATAAATATTTTCATGTGCATCAATAATCAGAGGCAAAATAAAATATATAAATATAAAGCTGATAGAAGACATTTCGATTGTTCGACAATATACTTAAATTTGTGCTGAGAAATTGCGTTCCCTATTTGTCAAACAGCGTAAACTTAAATTTAATTATTTCCCTTCAGTGTTAAGCAAAGCATGAAATGCAGCAGCTGCCAAATGTTGCAAAGTCTGCTGCCAAATGTCAACTTAATGCATAGTGTAACAGACTGTGAAAATTAAAAAGAAACATTTGCATATGTTAGTTGATTATATAGAGGATATAGACATATATCCACATAGGCCATTTGTTGCCTATTTGTTGGACTGATGGACAAGTTGTGTAAACGTGCAAAAATGCACGGAAACGGATGAAAAACCAAGTGAAACATGGTGAAAGATATCAAATAGCAAACGGCAAACCAGCAAACCGACAAAACGACAATTCCAAATAGTAAATGGCAAAAAGTAGCAGCAGCAAAAACACGAAGGCATTTGGGAAGCAAATACATATATATATATATATACATATTTATTTTCCCGTGTAAATAAGCTTTGTATCTGTGCAAGTTTTTGAGTCATAGTTTTTCGGTAGCCAAAAAAACACACACACGAAGGCGGAGCAGCAGCAACATAAGCCACTTGACAGAGTATCGATTGTGTGTATGTGTGTGTACGTGTGTGTGCGTGTGTGTTTGGGGCGTGTATTGCACTGTAAGGGTTTTGACAATGACAAAGTGATCTTCCCGGCGCCAGCTAGTAACTCCTGGCTGCTATTGCTCCTGGCTGCTGCTCCTTGCTGCTACTGACTGCCGCTTGCTGATAAATGATGATTTTACGCTCTCACTCGTAGCTTGCTGCTCGTTGCCAGTTACAATGCCACTTTATGAGCTATGCTGCTGTTGCAGACTGAATGGCGGCGATACCAAGGACAAGCCGCACACTACATCGCTTCAACAGCGCTCATCACCCGACACCCGACAGTCGTCATGCCACACAGAATACACGGCAACCACGGCGTATATGTGTTATGTATTTTGCGTTTGTGCTGTTTTTCAGCTATTTTACCCTGCACCTCAGCGGATTTTATATTCAAATAGCTATTCCCGAACAGAGACAAACAGTCCCCGGGAAATGAGCTAGCGATTGCAACGAAATTACTGTTTGCTGCTGTTTCTCTCGCTTCGTATCGTCAGCAGTAAAGTCTGCAGATTTATTAGCACTTTGGAGAATTTTCTTTTATTATTTTTTCCATCCTTTTTTTGTGACACTAATGCGACGTTTATGAAACATTGGCAATAGCGATTTGTTTCCAAATGATTGTAAAAAAAAAGCAACGAGCAACAGACAAAAAGTAGCTATCCAGTTTGAAAAAATTCGCTTATGAAAATGTCTGCAATTGTCAGTGACAAATTTCTAATAAAGAAATATTGAATCATAAATCAGGAGAAACAAACGATTGGCATCTAAAAAATACCTTCGATTTCCGAGAAATAAGTATAGACCGTTTGGCAGTACAGTTAAGAAGGATAATAAAAATAATGAGAAAAAATAAAATTGTGAAATTGTCAATGATGCTATTAAATTTTAGCAGCAGAATTGAAAATATTGGTGCAAAATATCTGTATCTAGGTACCCTGCAATAAATTCAATGAAAAACTATAGTACAGCATGTAAAAGCTGTAATTGTAATTAGTATGTACACAATGCAATCCAAATTGACTATCTTCAACTTTACTATAGCTGGGATTGATGAGATCATGCATACAAATAAAATCAGAAATGCAGAGATGCCTCCGTTTTTATTGAAGTTCAGTGTCACGTAACCAAAATCCAATTTTGCTAAATGCTAAACCAGTTCCATTTTAGTTATGTAGTCTCTTTGAAGGCCATGTGTGTGTCAAGTGGACTTCAGGCTGTTGCAGGGCAAGGAAACCACTTAAATGATAGATAGCACAGTCGATAATCAATAGAGTGTTGAGTGCAGAATGTGGGCAATGTGTTGAGCAATATAAGAAACAAATTGGCGGTTCTTTGATGTGAAAATGACTCAAATTTCTATCATTTGGGCTCACAGCTCACGTTTCTTTTTTCCCAACTTCATCCTATTTACTTAAGAACCAAGCTCTCAACTTACATCTTAAATTCAATAAATATAAAAGCAGCAATTTACTTAACTGAACCCCAATTTGATATTTTTCTGAAATTTAATAACGCAGTGGCAAAGTGTCATTCGGTATTTGAGAAATAACATAAAGATATTAAATGAAATCAATTACGAATTTTATTATTGTTGATATTTGTCAGCAGCCCGTTTTATAGGTATATTAAAATAGTAGTATACATAAGAGAATTTTTTTTATATTGATTATCTTACTTCACATATTTATTTTAGAATTCTTTCTTTTAAAATTTTCGTTGGTCAATAAATACCTAAAATGGAAAACTAAAATCAAATCAAAATTGAATACGGCGAGTCTTAACTGATTCAGCCAGTTGACAATCTCGTAAATAAAATGTATTTTTTTTGCTCTATACAATTATTACTATTTGCAAATGGATTTGGTGAATTGCCAACAGTTATTCAACAAATTTGTGAGTAAACACAATACTGGAAAATTTTCAAATGTTCTATTTAAAAATATAACTAAATAAAGCGAATACGCATTCAAATGGTAAACCGAGTAAACGAAATCAACACCCATACACACACACTCACACAGACCGCACACACGCACCTATCAAAATATATTTGAAAGCACTGAGAATCTTATTTCAAAAGCAGCTACCTGGTCGCTCTCTTGGTGTCTACATTTTATTGTAAAAATATTTTATTAAATGTGCATTCAGACCACGAAGCTTGCGTCATTCAAAAAATACCAAAAAAAAAAAAAAAAATTAATGTAATATCTGCGAATTTGTAAGAAATTAAATTGATTAAATGGACTTAGCAGGGCGATTACACGCAAGGCCGCATGAGACCAGCTTTAAGGGATCTGGAAGCGGGGCTGGGTGGCTGTTTGGGTCTAAAAAGCTATGCGTGTTGTCTGCAAAGCAAGTGTTCTTTTCATGGGCAAACACACCATAACAAAATGAAAAAAAAAAATTAAAAGAAAAAACATATTTTTCATTTCATTCCTTTCACATCGCTTTGTGTCCATTGACATGCTGGTTTTGGAGACGGCCAAGTGAACAGCAACGAGCCCAAAACTTTGAACAGTGAAATCTCAGTCTCGTGGGAGCCACTGGTGCCTTAGAGCCATCAAATGGCGCATGATTAACGCTTTGCTCCACAAGACAATTGATAAAGAAAATAACATCAGCAGCTGCCAGAAGTCCCAAATGAAACAGAGCCTCCTTTAATCCCGTCCGCTGACAACAAAAGTCAGTGCAGCTCTCAAAGTGCTAAAGCGTTGAGCAAAAGTAATTTCTTAATGAAGTTTGTAACAGTTAGTGAGATTAATGTTGGCCATAAGTCTATTTGAACTACCAATTTGTTATTCAAGCGAAACTATTCATATCAAAACAATACTTTGTTACAAAATCGAAACAACAAACATGACAAGAACATGAAAGAGAATACGTTGACGTAGTTAACAGCTTAATTGATTGACCTAATAATTAGTAATAATATCGGAATATATATTATCTGAAACAACAGCTCTCAAAATCGAACTCCATCAGCGCCTGCTTCTCACAGGATCAGTAAACTTTTGCTCTGTTCAAAATCATTAAAAGTATAAAAACAAATATTTAATTGCATTTATTATTATTTATTTTTATTATATTTCCGTAAGGATAGGTTTCAATTAAATTTATATAAACTTTCTCACAAAAACTTGCAGTAATAGTTATTATAAACCCCAGAAGGGCATTTAAATTCAGTCAGCGAATAAATTTTTCGCTTTTACTTTTGTTTGTCAATTAAGCAGTAACGGAAATTAAATCTTTTGAGCGGCCAGAGAAAAAAAGATTATTCAACGCAGCGTTAACATTGCTTTTGCGTTTTTTTGGTTATTGTTGTTATTTTTGTAGGTTGACAGGTTTGGCATTCTTTTTAGCCAGCTCACAAAATTTGCTGCGGCATTTTACTCTCTGCCATTTTCTTCGCTGCAGGCGTGCAGAATGATTAATGTGAAGCTGGAGCAAAACACAGGCATTAATGGGCGGTCAGTGGAATTCGCCCTACTGGGTGCCAGTGGAGTCCCCGTCGTCCTCTTGCCCGGATTCAGCTACATTTTTTACGTGCTGACATTGTGTAGAACCGAGCGACGTTTAAAAACTCCTGCAAATTGCGGCACTTAACGCATACGCTAAAAAAGCATATATATATTTATATATATATATATATATACATGAGATGTCTGCACGTTCAGTGCAACAATCAGCGAGCGACAGAGACACATAAATTAATAGAGAGTATGAAAGGGAGGCGGCGGCGGCGGGTGTGTGTATGTGTGTACAACACGGCGTATGATTAATCTGTTGTATTACAAAATCTAATGGGCAGCTCGTGCCGCGGCACTCGAAGTGAGCTGTCAGTGACTGAATCTGAATCTGTAGTTGGAGCTTAATTTGAAGGCAATTCGGCTCCTTGCTTAAATCTTTATTAATATGCATTGGTGGCACAGCCTTGTACTGTTCGTCAGCGTGCCCCATGAAAAATGGACGCCATTAGGGCCAGCAAATTTGTTGCGATGTGCCACAGAAGCATACATAAACCACAGTAACAACAACAACAACAACAACAACAACATCAGCAGCAGCAGCAGCTGTGGCAGCAACAACTGCATTGATTTTGCAGCACGCGGTCTGAGCGAGAGTGAATTTTGGTGTTCGGTGGACTTGAATTCCCTGTCCACATTCCATTTATGTTAATGATCTCGGTATTGCGAGCCTCATTAGAATTTCATGTTGCCCAGCAAATTGTGGAGCATCAAGTGAATGGGAAACCATAAATTCTGCCCGGATTGACACGACTCGATTTGCCAGCGCCAGCAACGAGGCTAATTGCTTAAACCGATTGTTATGATAAGTGACTCTGCCAGGACTGAAACATGCAATTGATGCATACTACTTGAATAGGTTCGGTTACATGCCAAATTTTGTTGGTCCCGCACAATCCTAAATGCTAAAGTGACACACTTTTCAATTTGTATGCATGACATGAAATATGACTTCTTTAATCCTTGGAATATATTCCCATATAAATAAATAAAAAAAAAGAAGTCACTTTCAGTGTAAGCACAGCTGTATTTAAATTTTGAAAATATTATATTATTATTTTCTCTATTTGCCATTATATTAAAATTCAACTACTCGTTTCTAAAATTCATTTAAGATCACGCAAACGAATTTGCAATACGATATCCAATTAAAAAGAAACAGATTTTAGTAGGCAAAGCCATTTTGATCATAGTTAAGCCAGTAATTTATTATGATAATAGTTATATTTAAGATAATATCTATGATAGTTCAGGAATATCAGAAGAGTGACGAGTGAAGCAAAACAATTGCAAATCGCTTTCAAATAAAACCAAATCGTGAAAGTAAGTTTTAAACTTCAAAATACTAACACAAAAAATACGTATTGTTAATAAAATAAACCCTAAAACCTTTACTTATATATGGCTTATATGTCATTTACATGATAGCCAGGCCTTCTGACGTGATGGATATGGGTTACGATAATGTCCATGATCATCATCACCATGGTGAACACCAGGAGCCAGGGAGTTCAGGTGGCGGATTACCAATCACAGATAACACAAAAGTCGAGACAATGAGTGGACACTGTGGTCACGGTGGTCACAGTGGATCAATCTTTCATCTTGGCACTATGGAATTGATTCTTTTTGAGTTTTGGCAAACAAACTCAACGAACAGCATGATCCTTTCCTGCCTAATCGTCTTCATTTTGGCCGTATTCTATGAGGCGCTCAAATTCTTCCGGGAGTGGCTTAAGAAGTGCGATAAGGAACGCTTGGAGGGAGGCGCTAATCCGCCACGCAATTTTCGCTCAGCTGTCCGCAAACCACAGCGAATCACGGCACCGCCACTTTCAGCTCAGCAGCTCCTTGTACCACTGATGATCACAGCAGAATCAGTTCCACAATCACCAATGGCTGTGCCACCGACTGGCGAACTCACTTTGGGCGAGCGTTACCCTTGGCTTGATTGTAGGCATTGGCTTCAGACCTTACTGCACATGCTCCAGGTGACCATGTCGCTTATGATGATGCTCATCTTTATGACCTTCAATGTGTATCTTTGCATAGCTGTTGTGGCCGGTGCCGGCGTCGGTTATTTCATCTTTTTTGCGCTCCAGGAAAACATTTCCGACCATTGCAATTGAGGTGGGGGGCCTCCCCTTTCGTACTGTACCCAACCTGGTGTGCCCTGTGCTAATGTATTTTTCTAATTAAACCAAGTTATAAAAATATCATAACAAATACATATTACCAGCCAGCAGGCCTAATTGTTCATGTTTATGGCTCATAAAACAATAACTGCAGCTACCGACTACAAAAACAGAATCCAAACAAAGAAAATAAAAACATCTGCGAAGTGGCCAAAATGGATGCTTCCATTGTGCCCAAATAGGCGTATAAAAATATAAAAATAGCCACTTGCTGTTATCCTTCTAATTACATAAGTGCAAACGCGAGTCGGCATATGTTTCCCTCTATGAGGAGAGGGTATGCAGAATTCGTTCAATACGCATCTCATTTCTGTGTTCCTTTCTCTTTCTGCAACTCAGTGGCTTTATGGCCGGTTTACGAGCAGACCCACATATAAAATATACTGGATACACAGGTGGTAACTGAGCAACTGAGCAACGGAGCGTTCATCTCTGTGCTTGTGTCTGGCATTTTCATAATGCCATAATTATGAGGGTGATAAACCTTGGACGAAGATTTTACTTCAGGTTCTTTTCCACTTTGGTCCGAGCCACTATCATCGTTGGCCAACATTCAATTAATATTTCAATAAGCTTCCTTTATGCCATTTGGCAAGCGGATAACGCAATTTGGCTTTAATACGCCACGTTGCACATGAAAACATGAAAGCGCATTCTCAGTCGCAGTCGACGTCGCAGTCGCAGTCAACGTCAGCGTCAGCGTAACATTTCAAACTGAAGCAGAACTCAGCTTTAATAATTCACACACATGTGAATATACATACTATATAAGTAAACGTGTGTGTGTGTGTTGCGTGTGTGTGAGTGAGTCGTAAAACTTGACCCACGGGTTCGTCATCATGCAGTGGCCCGAAGCCAAAGCGGAAGCGGAAATGCGTTCATGCATAGTAATTTCACTCGTCATCGAAAGCAGGCATGAAATCAGGCAGGAAGGCAGCAGCAAGGCAGGCAGTCGGACTCGATAAGGTCTGACTAATGAGCTCCTACATTAACAACTATATAAAACTATTATGATGAACCACGGCGATAATAAATTATGAGTGCTTAATGAATATAAGACATGTCTCGTATTCAGTAAGCTGCTAATTGAAAGTGTATCTGCAGCATCTATGGATATTCAAGAGTGTATTCATATTAATATTTTCCAGACTGAATTTATATTTCAAAGATAAATAGATAAAATGCTTAAACAATAAATGTTTGCGATAAAATTTAAGAGTGAAAATTCCATTTCAGGTTCTTAATAAAAATATGTATAATGAATATCTAGCTCACTTAGATATATATTTATTATTCCATTTTATTATTATGAATAAAGTGTATTTACATAAGAGATATCTGATGAGATAAATTTATGTTTATGATAATTAGCAATAAGTAAATGGTATTCACACATAACACTCTGTTCATATTCAATTGCACAAAAACATATTTGTATTTAGAATTAATTAAAATTATCCTTTTGATAGTCGATGTTTAGCTTCTGCGCTATTAATTTATGTTGTTGAATTAAATATCCTTTAAGTGGGCGTGAATAAAGGCGTAATATGTGGCATTCGCTTGAACACTCTGATTGACTTTCATAGCATCATGAAAAATGAGATCCAGCTTTAGAATGGACACCATAAAGTTTTCCATATATTGATTTCAGTGGAGCTGATAGCTCAAAGTTATGTGGTAATATGAAAAACAGATGATTCATCAGAAAAGCCGATTCCACAAAACTCCTCTTGCGCTCTTAGTCTGAGTAACGACAAAAAAATCTTTTTTTTACAAATTTCGGCATGCACTCAAAACCTGTCAAATTCACCAGGAAATAACGTTTCAGGCCAACGCGTTGCATTTCCTTCATCAAATCCAGATCATCTGCATCGCATTCCCCTCTTCTACCTTTTCCTTTTCTGTATAGCCTCCTCAAAGTTTTCTGATGAAATATGCTTTTTGATGTCCTACCAGAACGCATTCAACTTGCCAACCTTTTGTTAATTTAAATTATTTATAAAATTATTTTAAATATCTAGAAAAATGTTTTCAAATAGTCTGCCTTAAATAATAAATATCTCTGCAAAATGTGTTTACAACTAGTAAATTACTTAGAGAATTGTTTTCCCTTTAAGCACATAAATTATGTTTATCTTCATTTTTATCGAATATCAAGCGAAAGATCTTATGTTGTAGCAGTAACCACAAAATCCAACGATTTGGGACGTTGAGTTGACATTTAGAGTTCATTTGTTAGCCAAGACCAATTGACACTCGGCCAACAAATGCCCCGACTTGCTTTTAATGGCCATCCTCCTCAACAAAACTATCTGCCGAACACATGTATGGGGTAGGTTGCATGTTTGTTGTGTGTGGGTGTGTGTGTTAGGGGTAAAAATGCCCGTTTGGTTGCGAGTGTTTGTGACAATTTGCTGGTCCTTTGCAGCCCGCAGAAGTACATCATTAATTTATTAGCAAGCCAAATAGGCGACAACAATCACGGCTCGGACGCAGAGACTCAGCAGTTTTCTTTTGGAGCACACACGTGTCTCTCGTAATATATGCCTTCTCTTTGGGTGTGCTTGTGTGTGAATGTGTGTGTGTGTGTGTTGTTTTATTTTGTCAGCAACTGCCTGAGGCTATTTGTGGGCCCGGCTGTTTGAATTTACAGTTAACGTAACTTTAATCTTAGCCCCACTTTTTTATTGCCAATAATTTATTACTTTATATATTCGGCTGTCAATTAAATTCTTTAGAAAACTGACAGCATTTTACCATTCGCTGACAACATGTGGAGCATCCTCCAAATGATTTATGCGCCCGCCCGGATGACAGTTTTTGGCCAAGAACATTCATACATTTGTCTCCTATACACTTAGAAAAATCTAGTTTTTCTGTACTAGATTTAAATTACTAAAAGTTTGACTCTGAATTGTTTTAGGATTTTGTTGATTTTATTAAATATTATTTGTGACTCAGTAATATTGCAAATAATTGATTTTAGTATTTCCGATTATATATCCACTTTTACTTACTTTTATTTATTTGTAAGTCTGATTTTGTGTGAAGTGCTTTTGCTAGTTTCCTTTTTTGTGTCACTTTTAGCGAGAGACACGTGCCTATCGCCTGCAGAGCTGCTTATGTTAATGACCTTGAACCCGAGCCGGTGCCCACACTTGTAGCCCGATTAACCGATCCCCAACTCTGTATCCACTTCCATCTTATCCAGAGCAGAATTTAGCTTGCTCCTTCTATTGGACAATTGGCATCTGTTTTTTGGCCATTTTCGAGCATTTTGCCGGCTGTTAGATCTTAATATTGGATACGCTCGGCTCGCATTGTCAGGTAAAAGTTTATCACAGCTGCCATATATCAAGGAAATTCACGTGTAAAACCCATTTGTGGTTGTTCCGCCTGAGGCGTTTTTAATTTGTTTGGCTACTGCTGCTCTCGGTTTTTATTAGAGAAACTTTTTTACAGCTTATTCGCATGATATGTGGCTGAGGGCATCAGTTCAGTATCCAACATAAATATAAAAGTTTTTACATCAGTTTATCGGTTATTAATGTCGGTTGCATGAATTAAAAATGAGCAGACTGTTTTTATTTGTATATAATTTTAACGGAGATATTCAGCAAATGGAGCTCTTCATAAAACGGAACTTAAAAGCTGGTTGAAAATTGATTAAAATTTTTATATTCCTTCATTTTTTAATTATTAATTTTTAAATATAATTTAAATCTGTTACTTGCACTCATAAAATGTTTGAACGACTTTGCTGCAAAGTTGCACAGATTTTAAATTATGTACATGTTAATTAATACCACAAGTTAATTATAAATATAAATAATAATGTTTTTTTTATCAAAATGTAATATTTCAGTCGAGTAGCTCAAATTTGTAGTAATTAAATATAATTTAATTAGAATTAAAATAAAACGACTCTGCATTATTGGTTTGGGAGCAATGGAAGATAGAAAACATAATTAAAGGGTGTCCTATCCAAATATATATATATATAAATTTGTCTTTTAATGGGACCTGGCAAAGTAAGGAAAATTAATATAAAAATTAAAAATTGGAGTGAGCCCAGCTCGCGACTTGCTCACTGCCTGACTGACTGTCAGTTCCGGATACTGATCTGGCCACCAACTGCTCAGTTTGGGCTCTTTGGGTGTTGTTGTTGTTTTTTGGTGCTGCTGTTTTCCGCCGGTTTCAGTTTTCCTTCTTGTCGATTGCGCCTGAACGCCTCCGTTTGTGTTCCTTGTTTGTTGGCCCTTAACGATTCGCGCTCCACTGATTCAGCAACATTGAAGCACACCCAATCCACAATCAATGTGCACAGGATATGTTTTGTTGATATACCAAATAGGCGCTGCCTGGATTTGCATTTGACTTTCCTTCAAATGGTAATGGGAATTGCCGCAAGCCGGGCTTATGCCAAGGCTCTGCAATCGACGATTTACGAAGTTACGTGCAAGCACCCAGTTGAGTAGAGATTATAAATTATATAATCCATATGTACATGTATATATGTATATAGAAACACTTAAAATGAAAAGTCGACGTCTAGCCAAAACCGAAGGCTTAGTCAGAAACTGTTGCGTGACAATTTTGAAAGATATTTTAAAGAAGCACACTAAAAAGATGCACAGGCTAAAAGTAAAAGCGTGTTTCCATATCGAGAAGCTATTCATATTATATAGCTCCATCCTTTGACTTAGCTTTTACCCTTTTGCGAAATTTAACGAGCTCCAAACTTTATGTTTGCTTGTCATGTACACATTTTGTTTTTATTGGAGACTCAGCAAAGTCTGCAAAAACCAACCAAACCCAACCCTTCCTGCTTAAGTGAAACATTTTTTAAAGTCGTCGTAGGCGTGCGTGGAGCGTAAACACATAACATACACACACATACGTACACACACACATGTACACACACACATGTACACACACACATGTACAAACACACATGTACAAATACACGCACATACGCACACGAGCGCCATTCAACAGTTTTCGGTGAATGTTTATAAGTCTAAACAAAAATGCACATGTTCTTTTTCGAGCATAACGAATATAAAATGCCCTATCCAAAATATTTTTTCTTTAATAAATGTTATATAAGCTTAGTTCAACCCTTTAAGTATTTTATTTTTGGAGAGTAAACATTCAATTATAAATAAAAATACTAGAATAAAAATTATACGCTTAAGCTATATACAAAAAAAAGGAAGCTTAATAAATCATTGGATGTATAAAGAATTAGATGATTTATTAGATAATAAATAAAAAAAGTTTTGCGATTAAAAAATATATCACAAATTATGTGCTCAAAATATATTGTTAAACCTGCTGGTGCAAGTCTCTTGTGGGAATTATCATCCCTTAGAAAGGGTACTAAATATAACCCCAAATACAAATGTGAAAAGAACTGACAACTTTGGGGTTGCCATTTGTCGTTGTTGTTGTTGCTCTGAGTTGGCTGCTTGTTGATAAGTACAACGCCCAGGGGGGTCACCGGCAAATGCAAAAGCCAAGGCGAAAGTAAACTTTGCTGCTTGACTTCTTCTGTTGGCTGAACGCCATTTGTTTATAAATTTAATTTGTCTTAGACGAAAAGTCCTTCGACTTGCACAACTTTTATTCTACATATTTCTCGCTAAGTATATTCAACAAATTTAATTGAATTTAAGCTGAAAAAAATAAGTCTAAAGGCCAATTATAGGCAAAAAAAAAAAATAAAATTACTGTCAGAAGGTAATCAAGGTTAAATGGTAACCAAATATTCCTGAGAAAATGTCAACAATCTGAGAACACTTACGAACTAAACAATTGTTGCCAAACTATAAATTTGATATTTGTATGTATGTAGATATTAAAATGCTTATATACTTAGAAGCCCTTGTATGCATGAGACTCATGTACTTATAGATATGTATGTATATATATGAGAATATGAGAGTACAATGTATGAGTATATGAAGCTTACTTACTGTAGTCTCCCTTCTTTTGTACTATGGCATGAGTCTTGTGACTTGCTATTTTATGCGTTATTGAATTTCACTTAACAGGAACTGAGCCAAACTACGTATCTGTGTGAGTATGTATGTGAATATATGTGTGTGTATGTGTATTGCCCCACACTTGAGTGGCCACAACTGTAAAATGCCACTTAAGTTAAGCTCGGAGCTTTTCATCTTTTGTGGCTTGGTTTTTTTTTTAGACTGATGCTCATTTTTGTCATTGTATACCCTGCAAAAAAAAAAAGAAGATAATAATATAAACACATGCGTAATGAAAAATGAACATTTCACTCTCATCGATAAAATCTATCTATAGCTTTAAATTTTGAGATTGCATATACAGTACACTTTTTTTGGTATTCAGTGTAGATTTTAACACAATCATTTCTACAGCATACTTTTTGGCTGATGCTGACTTCAAAAAGTTATTTGAAATTTGAGACTGCTGCAAATTTTCTGATTGAGTTCTTGCGCGAAAATATTATAAACAAATATTTTTGCAAGTGTTTCGCTTATTAGGGGTGAGAAACAAATTCCATGGATGAAAAGTTGTCAAGCAAAAATCATTCGGAGCGCGAAGATAAGCTGAGCGAAAGTGTATAGAAGAAATATAGCTCCACACTCCACACATGAACAAGTTCTTTCAGTGGTCACAAAAAAGTAAGGATGAAAATGTATATTATATTACCATAAATTATAAAAAAAAAACCGCATATGAGATAGCAAAAGACACAAAAAAAAGAAAGAAGACGTGAAAGCAAATTGCGCCTTAAGAAAGATTTGTAAGTAAGTCTCAACGAAACTTAACAATTTTTAATTTAATTTTTTGTTTATTTTATTTTTAATTTAATAGGAAGTATTAATGTATTTAATACAATTTCTCTTATATTTTCTTATTTTTTATATATATATATTTTTTTTTTTTGAAAATATATATGGAATCTGGCAAAAAATCATGGCAAATTCGCAAAAGTTGTTTACAAAAATACATTTAAATAAAGTTAATCGAATAAAAATATCTATGCCACTTTAACCGCAGCGACTTCCAAAACAGTTTTTGTTTTTGATTGCATATTATGCAACTAATTAGTTTTTAGGGCGTCATAGTTTTGTTTTGTATATATAAACCCAATTTACTAGCTGCATCGGCAAAGCCCAAAAGTTTGTTTGCTTTGATATTGCGAAACACTTTATAAAGTTATGAGAGTTGTGAGTTGACAGACAAGTTTGGCATGGGAGCTGCGAAACTAACAGATGCAACAGCAACTTGTCTCTCTGGCGATATCAGTGAGAGCGCACCTTTTTTTGGGCACTGTACACAACTTGAAAAACACTAAAACACAAGTAACAACAAGTTCCAACTGCAAAGAGCAACGAGCTGCAACAACAACAACCACAAAAAGTTGTGTTCAAAAAGCATACGCAATGTTGTCCCGCATTGACAACAGCTACTGACTGACACTGTCAAGGGACAAGGGTGGCAAGAGACAAGAATTGCCAAACTAACCGCCTCTCACCTGAACACCAAGGATAACACGCTGACAGTGGGCGCGAAAAGTTATACAACGCTTGTTGGCGCCAACGATTCGAGTTGCGCACTAACTGAAATTAAACATGAAAAATGCAGCACCTGACAGCAGTTGCTGTTGGCTCTTCCTATTGTTGTTGTTCTTTTTGTTGTTGTTGTTGATGTTGTTTTTTGCAGTTGTTGCATTCCCAATTGGCAACGAAAACTGGCCAACAACTAAACATGCGAAAAGTGAACAGAAAGCATGAGCCAGTTGGCTCAGCAGGTGAAATTCTAAAATATGCAACGAGCCAAATTTGAAATGCAAACAAAGCTAAAAGATTCAACTTGCTCCGTTGGCCTTTGCAGTCCACGAGGAGGCATCGCATCTGGCCGTATATCCTTTCCATGTGTTCCCGGAAGCTGCAGCCAGTCTAATTTACAAATCGGAGATTACCTAAACATTTGTTTGTTAAATTATTAATGGACTAGACTAGATTCGGAAAAGGATTCAGTTAAAAATTAAATAAGTTTTTACTTGAAATAGATTTTATTAACTCTCTATATTTATTAAGAAGTTAGAAATAGACTGCCATGAATTAAAATTATGCTTAAAGTTGATAATACTTAAATTTTCTAATTTATTAAAGAATTAGTTGTCGAACTATTTTCGATTTAATATTTATGAATAAATTTATAATATGAAGCAAAAAAAATATCTTAAAAAATTGCATTAGTTTTTATATGGTCATATTAAAATTAGTTTAAATAATCCTCATTAAATATATTTGATTTAAATTATGAATTCGCATTGAAATCCGAATCTGGAATGTGGCGCTTAAAAGGAAATGGAAAACAAGGGTCGTTAACCATAAAGCAGAAGGGTTGTGAAAGATAAAATTTAGAGGGTTAAGCGCTTAAGTATTCGGACACAATGGATGCGGTGAACTACCTACTACGTTAACACCTGGACAGCAGGTGTATGAGTACCAGATAGGAGTAACTCCTCCATTTCAATTTCTGTGCGCTGAAGTGCGCATAATTGCCAGCCAAACTGCGCGTTAATGTGTTGCTCCCACTTCCACCCCCCCGCATAACTATCTACAGTTGATTGCGAAAACTTTCACTGTCACACACAAGCACTTCTTGTATGTGTGTGTGTGTGTGTGTGTGTGGGTGTGTAGTTTTGCTGCTTTTGTTGTAATTCCGCTGGTCACACTCTGTGGCTGTATTTGACTTATATTATCCAACAAGTTGGACGTTCGCAAATGTGGCATTAGCATTATAAATTGACAAAAGTTAGACAAGCGTCGTTTGGCGTCATCCAAGTGGCTCATTAGTGGCAAGTGGTCCACTCAATTATCCCCATGGGATTATTATCGTTCTCGTTGCAGCCATAGAAATGTAATGCAATTCACAGAATTACGTGCCATCAATTTGATGATGCTTACCAATGCTATATGATATATGAGGGGAACGGAAAATGCTATCCTTAGTTGGTAGCCAGCAAAATACACAGAATAAACATCTAGCATTTGTGTTGATTAGTTTTTGCTTAACAAACCTTGTACTACTATTTTTCAAATTAAAGTTTAACACATTTTCCAGCAGACTACGGAAAATAAGTAGAAGCTGCGAACAAATTGAGGGAAGCAGGAAAGAAGTGCAGCTGCTGCTTCAGTTGGAGGCCAAAAAAAGAAAATCAGCAACTTCAACGGAAACTGTTCAACAATGTGAGGCGGAAATTGCCACAAAGCATTACAAAACAAACTTTAGACAACTCGTAGCATATAGAGAGAGTCAGATTGTAAGCTTGAAAGCAAATATGATAACTATTATGTAACGAAAAGCAAATGGTAGGCAGCTGAAAAAACTCATGCCAAAGGTGTCAACATAAAAAGGAGCTAAATGAAATTGTGGCAAGCAGACAAGAAGCTTAAAAGGTAAAGGTTAAAAAAGTTAAGAACGTAACTAACATTAGCACACCGAGTATTTTATACCCTGTTAAATGTCAACATGTTCTTATCTCACATTCAATATTAATTAAAAAAAAAAACCTGTTAAATCTTTTTTAATGTTTAAGCTGATTAGGGTCAAAACACAAAATGAGAAAACTCATCTTCGCTCTGCAAGAATAGCAAAAGGCCAGAAATATACTAAGATAACACACACACACACTCGCACACACACAGAAAAATGCACACACATGAAAGCTCTACTGTGTTGCAATACTCAGTGGCTCTTGGCTGAAACTTAAATTGAGTTGGGGATTGGCATTGAGAATTAAGAGTAGAAGTCAACAGGCAGTGATGCAAGTGGAGACCTGCCCAGGAAGGTGTTTGGTTAGTTTGTTAACGATGATTGGCAACAGCTGGCTCCACTTGAGTGTACACTACGTATACGCAATGTGTAAATCTTTGTAAGACCTTAAAGTCTATTAAAGATAAGCTTAATTTTAATTACAATTGCTGTAGTTGAATATTAATTTTTTTTTATTTTTTAATAGTTTATTATTATTGTTGGGATTGGAATTTACACGCTGTGGTCTACCAGATCTATTCTGCCCCCTTTTAACCTTTTTTAATAGTTATATTAATCGATCTCTGCTAAAATTATTTTATTATTTGTTATGCTGATTTAGGTACTGGTATATACATATATAATAAAGTGTCTACAATTTACTGTTTAACAGCTGAAAAAAAAAAGTTGCTTAATGCATTTCATTTCAAGTTATTTCGGGCTGTTGCAAAAATATTCAACACATCCACAAAACTTTTGTGGCAGTCTGTTGTCAAAGTGGCAGGCAACAAAAGTGTCCTGGCCAACAATAAAAACAACAATGTTGCTCACAATGCACACACACACACACAGAGGGACTGCTGTTACGTGAGTGAAGCACAACAAAAGTGAACAACTTGAGAGTATGTTGACCGCCTGCACCGTTGTCCGAGTGTAAACAACTTTTTGTGGCACGGTCGTTTTGTCTTCCTCATCCTGCTTTACATCCCCAACTTCCACTTAAATTTGCAGTTTCTTCATTCCTTCAGCTTCTTGATTGAGTTTGCTTTGTCGGCGCTTCTTGAAATCCCAGCTAAATCGAAAGTAGCTGTTTCAACCCATAAAAGGACACATGTCCTTTGGCGAAATGCTACGCTTTGAAAGAATTTGTCTTGCAACTCAAACAGTAAAAAAGCACAACTCAAGTTAATTTAAAAAAAGGAAAATAAAATTGTTGTTGTACTTTTATTACAGTCACTCAACTGATTAAATTACTTGAAAGTGTTGCCAGGTAAATAATATTTTGTATAAACGAACTTCATAGATACTTTTAATTGTTCACATTTAATTGTTTCCAATACAGATGAATATCTATAGATATAATTTTGCAAAATACGATATGTGTACAAATAGTCACTTGTCACCTTATCCTTGTCTTAAGTTTCTTAGTTTTATTGACAATTTGAAATCAGAATCTGTAATTGATGCAATTTACATGCCAGACAATTTGTGATAATTGTGAAACCAAATCTGTACCTGTAAATTCAAACATGTTGAAACAGTCTCTGAAGCTGAAACAAAGTTTTCCAGGATTTGTGACAAATTGAACATATTTATAAGGCAATTATCTTGTTAATGGTCCAACGAAAACAGGACAAAGTTTTAACTTATCTTGAATGCTTGACTTGTAAATACCCTGCACTGAATCCTTAGTTAAGCCAGTAATTAAAGTTATAATAAAAATTAAATTAAATAAAAAGAAACTTATTATTATTATACAAAATGTCAATTATGAATAACCATTTTCAATACATATCGCAAATTATAAATTGATATTTACTGCTAGTGCAAAAGCCACTTAATAATAATAAACTTAAACCGTTTAAGTGGTTTATTGATTAATAAGTGGATTATTTCATTTTGCAATACAAAACTTCACAATTTGATTTGCTTGCTAAGTGGAATTAATCGCAAAGTCAATATATTAAATATTGCGGAAGGCAGCAGATTTGCAGTTGTGTCAAGAATCACTGGCCAGGACTCCTGAGCCAAGTTAAGTTAAGTTAAATAGTTGAGTTCACTGCCAGCTGCAGCCAAAAGAAAGTCCAAAATAAACAAAAGCAAAAAATCACCTTTTGCGAACTGAATACAAAATAAGGCCAATTGCAGGCTAGAGAAGAATTTTTTTGAGGGGTGTAGATGAGGAGTGCTTGTGTGTGTGTGTGTGTTAGTGTTGAACCTGTGATGCTATCAATTCAGTGGATCTACGTCAAGTGCTGCTGTCTTCTTCCACGCCTTGCTGCGCCCTTTTTTGTTGCTTAATGCGTTCAGATGGCCCAGCAAGAATATAAAAGTCGAAGCGCTTAAATTTGCTATAAATGCGGAAGTGCGCTCGCTGCTTCAAACTTCAGCCACATGCCAACACATCGAGACACACACACACACACACATACCAACACACACACACACACACACACACACACACACACACACACACACACACACACACACACACACACACACACACACACACACACACACACACTCACACAACACACACACACACACACACACACACACACACACACACACACTCACACAAACACACACACACACACACCTACACTGCATTCTCGCACTCTTGTTTGCTGTTTTGTTACAAAAGTTTTGGCTTTTAAATGGCTTTTACTTTTTTGCCGTATGGCTCCCAGTGGCATCATAAAACACAAAGGTAAATCGAAGTTGAAACATCCACAACAGTGACAACAACAACAAAAATAGCAGTTACTGCCACACTTATAAAGCATTAAATTTCATGGCTTGACGAGAAGGCGCCGGCATCGTAAGGATCTTTGACTCAGCTGTGCACATAATGATGCCAACATTGGTGCAGCTCTTAGGAATCCTTATATTGGCAGTAAGTAGAACAAACTTTTCTTGCCAAATTGTTATTAATTGAGCTTTATAGTTTTTCAAACTGTTCATTAAGCAATGTGTCCCTCGATGATATTCTAAACAATGCATCTGCAGAGAAACAAAAAAAAAAGAGAAATTGAAATTTTGACATAAATTCAAACTCTGCCCCAAATAAATGATAAATGAATGGAAAGAAAATATAATACTAAATTAGGCCAGACTGGTCGTGCTGTGTTGGAATTCATCATTAGTTCTTGTGCCGAAAAACTCATTAAAAAACGCTTTGAGTTGGTGGAGAGATTTGCGTGTTTTTTTTTGGTCGGTTTCACTTTGGGATTGCGGCTTTCTTTCGGTGGGCTTTGTGATGTTTAACAATGGACGTCGTTCACAAAAGCCG
This sequence comes from Drosophila longiperda, assembly GCA_035042125.1. Taxonomy (NCBI): domain Eukaryota; kingdom Metazoa; phylum Arthropoda; class Insecta; order Diptera; family Drosophilidae; genus Drosophila; species Drosophila longiperda. Next base: position 1,124,963 of record JAWNLV010000010.1, read on the forward strand.
AAAGCTCTCTATATTAACCAGATAAAGGTAAGTTATTTCATTTGGTTTCAATTTAGCTGGGATACAGGCCAAAGCAGCAACCAGGCAGACAAACAAGCAATCACGCAATGCTACTGAGATCCTTTTGTGGTGGGTGCTGGGTATGGAATGGTTTTTGGGACGACCTGTTGCTGCAACCTGTGTGTTTGGCTTACGACATAATCCTTTTTGATTTCTTAAGACCCACCTACACACAGACACAAACTAATTTTTTAATACGATAACACACACATGCTTACAATGAGGACACAAATTGTATTTCATTTATAGGAATCCTTCTGGCACTGCCAACTAACCCCAAATGGATTTTGTGGCTATACCAAATTGTGCACAACTCATTAGTTGAAAACGAACACAATGGACTCAAAGTTGTCCAAGCTTCAACTGCTTACAAGTGGCACAATGGATAAACACTGCTCAGAGACCTTTTGTGGAGTGACCTCTAATTAGGCGCATCAATGCAACATCATCTAGGATATCCGGACACATTGTGCTCAGAAATTAACGTATTGTGCACAACACAATTCTGAAAGGAGTTGGCTATTTGCTTACTGAAATAACTTTAATCTGCCAGTAAATTTTAGCCATTTGGGTTTTCCCCAATTGCTTTGTGATTTACCCCAAAATTATTCACAATTTATAGACATAATCCTTTTTTGCATAAATAATTAAATTTAAAATTTAAATTTAATTTAAAAAATTGATCTAAATATTTTGATAATCTCTACAAGTTGATAATCACAAAACAATCAACTTGTCTGTCAACCTTCAAATCAATCAACAACTCATCTATTTAGGCCAAGGAATTAATCCGGCTTAAGCAACTTGTCCAAGAGCACAGCTTAAAGCCATAATATGCCATTGATTCTGTATTCCGTAGTTTGTATTCCTTGGCTGTATTTATTTTACTGCTCGCAGAAATTTGGATTCGTTGAAGCATTTGGGTAACCGGTTGACTAGCCAACTGGGCCGACATCATTCAAAGCTCAAGACGCATTAAGGCATTTGGAGTGCAAAACAGTGTCGATAATCAATCAGTGGCCATGTTCCCATTTGCAGAATCGCACACTCACACCCACACACACACACACACCAACTTTTTCTTGCCAATCCTTCCTCTGAGCACAATCATTTTAAATTGGCTCGTGAACCAGATTACGACTTCTCGTTAAACGTCTTCGACACTTTTATTACCACTTTATAAGCCTGTTTATAGAAAGCCTGTTTCTTTACCTTTGCTAGATGTACATTAGAATGGGATATTAAAGGTTTTGGCCATGTTTTATTTTTAATATTACTCAACACAAAAGCTTATATTAAATTAAATGCTTAGTTAATGGTTCATTTTCGGTTAGCATTTCCATTAAAAAATTAACATGAATTGATGAAGATTTTAAAATATTTTATTTTGAAATAAAATATTCTGGAAAATGACAAAATGTCCTTATTTTAAAAAAAAAAAGTAATTTGTTTGCATATATCGTTGCACAATTTAATTTCTACTAATTTGCCAAAATTAAAAAAAAAATCTTTTATGAATTAGAATTATTCAACAAAATTTCGATTTATTTAAGAATGTTTTTTTTTATATAATATATATATGAGTTCAATTTTAAATATTTTTCCTTAGTCTTAAATTTGTTCTTAATTTTCCCATATTGCTTTAAGTATTTCATAAAACATTAATTTGATGTCATCCAAAGTCAAAAGCTGAATGCAACAAAATTTGTAAATTGAGATTAAATGCATATTCTTTCCTTCTCCATAAACAGACGAAACACAAAGTTGCAGCCACAAACACAAACACACACACACACACACACGTGTGTACTCAAACAGGACACAAAGTTGCAGAAAACAAACAATCTCGCAACTTTCCACTTGAGATTATAACTTGGCTGCCTGTGTTTTTGTATGCAACCAGCAAACTGCAAACTGTGAACTGCGAACTGCGACTCTCGGCAGCCGGAGTGCAATCAATGGCCAAACACTGTTGCATTTCTGTTCTGGGTATAACGTGGCTCATAAACCACTTCAACGGAATGTGCACACGGCCAAGTGGACAATGGAATTGGCTAGCAAAATGTAGGCGGCCAAAGGTCAACTTTTTGCCCCATTTTTAAATTGATAGCGTGTTGAGCAAACATTTCGTCTGTTGACAGCCAAAAATTTATGATGATCATTACAACTAATTTATGGAATCTGATAAAATAGCTACCTGCAACTGAAACTGTTACTTTAGTTGTGACTGCGACTGTGTATTAGCTGAGCTGAGTGAACTGAGATGTAAAAAGGATTCGCTTTTGTTGTCCTCCCTTGTCGGGAGAACATTCCCCTGACATGTTGAGCCACCAGGGACCAATATCACTTTGCCAGCAAATCCAAAAGCAGAAGTGAAAGGAAATACTGTGCAGAAAAACAAAAAAAATATTGCAACAAAAAGTGTAACTAAATTTTGTGCCAAGCCAACATAGTTCATAAATGTGTTTAGATATTTTTGTGTCTGTGTATTTGCGGTTATATATATACTCTTATATACCCCGTAGTCGGCACACAAAGAGTGGTATTTAAGCAGCCATCAAATATTTATAAATTGTAATGGGTTTCTTCTTCTTTTTTTCACCTCTGTCTCTGTCCGTTAGTTAATCCCATCGGATCTCGGGTGCGCACCTCAAGTTTAGAACAAAGTTTCTTATATACTAAATACAATTCCAGTTTATATATAAATATATTTATAATTAGTGTTCCCAAATACCCTGTACAGTTTTTTATTATTAGCAGTATATAAATAATTCTTAACGATAATTTAATCAGACTTTAAATATTTTTTAAGTTTTTACAAATACATTCCATATCTATAATTAAACACCAACAATTTTATAGTTTCAAACAGTCATCGGTTTTTGTATAAAAAAATTAAATAATTAAAAAATAAAATAAAAATAAAATCAAATAAAATATAAAAGTGATTTACGACATTGTAATACATTTTATTAAATTACTTTAAAAATAAATATTATAATCTCATTTTCTTATTAAAAAAAAACGAATTCTAAAGATCTGAACAATAATAATCCACAAAAAATTATACATTTTATTTAAGCTAAATTATATTAAATATATTTTTTAAATCAGTTAAGTTTTTCGACTTGTTAATTTACAAGTTTTTATATATTTATGCAAATTCTATTTATTTTGTATACAAATCATTCATTATTTTTGCTCAAAGACAGGGTATCTGCTAATCGAACTGATGAATTTTTCGCTTAAGATGCTTTTAAAAAACTTTAACTGGGATGCGCTGCATTGGATTTCATTGGTTGTGCTGTGGGTCTGGCGATGTCACCTTGGATTTGGATTTGGGACATGGCTTTACTTGTCTCTCTTTTTCAGCTCTGTTCTTTATTTGCCATTTTTTTTAGTAGGAGCCACAAAACCCCTGCGCTGGAATCTAATTAGTTGCTAAAGTTAGTAACTGGCTGCTATCTGGAACAGGAGCACAGGAAACTACTGCAGTTTCCGGGCTGTGCCAAGAAGCACGAAAGTCACAATGGATTTTTGAGGACCATTTGTGGCCAGGACGAACCCAAAACTGAGGCTAAAGCTGTAGTTGGAGTTGGAGCTGACTGCAAATACAAAAGCAAAAATAGCATCAACAGACACATGCCCAAAACCCTACGCTTAACTCCCTTTCCCCTTCCCTCCCCTCCCTGAAGGCTCTTCATGCGCTGGCAGTTTTATGGAACGTTGCCTCTGTCGAAGTTGATTGTGCAACAGCTGTTGTTGTTGTTGTTTTAGTTGTCCAAGTTGTTGTTATTGTTGTTGTTGTTGTTGTTATTGTTGCTGATGGTGTTCTTGGTTTTCTGGCAAGCGGATTATGACCCTGATCTGGTCAGGTGCCACACACGCGTGCAACTGCGAGTTTGTCTCTGTGTGTGTGTGGCTTTGTGTGTGTGTCTGTGTGTGTGTATCAGAGTCGAAGTGTAGCTTAAGTTTCACTTTGCCAACTGCATGTCAATGCATCCTGCATAGCGATGGAAACGTGTCGCAATTTTAAAAAACAGCAACAAGAATTGGAAATTCTACTTAGTTGTTTTTGATGCATTGGCTTAGTTTCAATCCGAAAGTAAATATAAAGACACAAATATTTTATATCTTTTCTCTGCTTTTTCTTTATCAAAATGCCAGCTGCATAATAATACTCATGGAACTCAAGTTTGGTCATTTTTTTAACCTTATTATTATAAAATATTACTGGAATTTTGAGGCGCCTATAAACACAATATTTTTAATATAAAAACTATATAGCATATTCTATTTATCGTTCCTATATGAGCTATAAGGTTTAGTCTTTCGATCCGCATGGCATTTGTAAAAAATGTTGGGAGTACAACAAAAGAAATAGTTATTCTTTTGAGTTTGATTGGGTTGTTTTTACATGAATTCGTCTTTAAGCCAAACGTTCTTATGCGATATAGTGTTCTGGTCCTATGGCAGCTGTGTGATATAGTGTTTTAATTTGGTTAATCTGGCTGATCCGACCGGACTCTAACAATAAACGCACATAAAGATTGAAAACTGAGCTACAAGTTTGAATAAAAAAGGACGGAGCATCTTGTGGTGCTGATCAAGAATATATATGCTTTATAGAGTCGGAGTCGTCTCATTCAAAGTGTTACGAACATAAATACCCTTGAAAGGTAGGTTCAAACTACTCTCCTAAATTGTATCATCAAAATCTTTGCAGCTCTAGCAATAATTCAAAATATTTCATCATCAAAACTATTAAACTTGTTTTTAATTTATTTCCGTGTCACGACACGCTTTGATCTCTAACACCTGGCAATCACATACCCCTCTCCCCCTTCCAGATGATGCTTGTGTGTTTGTTAACTTTTTGGTCTTGTTATTGGTTTTTGGGTCAGGTCAGTTCAATTTGCATGAGTAGGTTACCCATTTGAGAGTTTTATTAATTTTTGGGCTATTTTTTTTATGTGCAGCATTTTTAATCTGTCCAAATTTATTTTCCTCAATGAATAGGTTTCTTTGCAAAGCTTTTAGCTCAGTCTATGAAAGTATTTTATATTCAGTGACATTAATTAAAACTCTCAATCGATAAGCATAATGAGATTTTTAATATGTAAATATAGATCATAGAATCTTGATTCCATTAGCGAAAAGTGATGGCTTTGACAAACTGATTACTTTTAAATTACTTTTATCGAGCAGATAACATAACACTGAGCACAAATATAGAGTAACTAAAAAAACATATTATTTTCGAATAAACTACAATATTTTATAAATCTCAACCTTATGATAAATGAAAAACGAACTACAAATTAAATAACTATTATAATAATAATCATTAAAATAATAATAATAATAAAAGTCTATGAATATAAATGTAATCTCATCATTTATAGCTAAACTGCATTAATTTCAAAGCTTTATGTGATATGGACAATAATTATTGCTGAGATTAAAATTTTATTATTTATTTGACTAATCTAATTAAAATATTATTAACACATGAAATCTGTTATTTTGCATATTTTTTTTTTTAAGCATCAAACAAGCTAATGTTTGGAGAGAGATTGCAATTTTTTTACACTTTTGAAAAATTAGTTTATAATTTAGAATAGAAAAATCATAATTTCTTGAAGGAAACCTTTCTCTTAATTATTTCTGAGTGTGCAATAATAAAATAAATTTTTAATAATAAATAAAAAGGAAAAAATGAGTTATCGTTCAAATATAAATAAATAGTTTAAGAAATAAGAGTTTTTTTTGCTCTTAAGTGTAATTTCTTCGAGTTTTCATGCGGAACAAGAATATTATTCTGCTTTCTTTTATTCAATATAAATTCATTGTCGTTTTTTTTTCATGTGTTTAGAGTGTTTCAAAGCTTTGATTTATCAGTCATATATTTCAAGTGCTTTTTGTTGATTTTTATGTGATTATTTTGTGCTATCTGCTGACTGCTTCTTCTTTCTTGTTTTGTGCATTTTCCTCTTTCGAATGATTAAGCCAAGTGTAAAAATCGCACACACATGGACTGTGTGTGTGTGTGGTTGGGGGGTGTGGCAAGCCTCTCAGCAACTTCAGTTGTTATCTGATTAAATCAGCTCAGCAAAGGCCAGACAAGGCATGGCAATGGCAAAGGCAACGGCAAAGAAAAGGCGAGAGGAAAAGGCGAGATGGCAGTGAAGGAGGAAGCGAGACAGCGATGTGTATGCAAAAAATAATAATGCTTTGCCGTGTTTCGTATTATAATTGTGCTCAGAAACTTTGCTTGCATGCTCACAAATGTGTGTGTGTGGGTAGAGTGTTGTGTAATTACATAAGAAGTTGCGTTGTTGTGTAAGCTAATTAAAAATACATAAGAAAACAGTGTTGGGAAGTGTGTAAGCTTTAATTTGGAATAATAAAGTGAAACTGAAATAAAACAACAGCAAAGAAGAAGATGAAAAGGGGGGGAAACACAAAAGATACTTAATTTTAAGCTCTTCCGTTTATTAGCTTAACTTCTTCTTTATCTCGCTTGTCCTTTGTGTCTTCGGCAATATGCAGAGCATCCATCGGCCATCTACATTGAAATTCGTAATTTCGTTCTAATAGTCACTCATAGATGGTGCTGCTATGAAACTTCAACACTGTATAGAACAGCTGGCGCTACTACGTGTTCATTTTTAGCAATAAAACTCTACACTTGCTCCTTACTTAACGAAAGGCTGCCATTTCAGCAACTACTTATAACTGCTCTAAGCACATTGATCGCTGTGCGCATTATATGTTAGTAAGTCAGTATTATCAATTAATAATTATTTATTTTAATTAAAAAAAAAAGCCATTTCTCAATTGTACATGTATTTACAAATAGAGCCATTGTCGATTACAGTGTCATTTGAGCTTAACAGCGCTTGGGCAGTTCACTTGAGCACAAACTGTAAACTTAACATGATACTGTTAGTGTACATGCTGCAAAAGTGTTCCCATGCACATTGTTTAGCAACATGGCTTTTGTTATTGTAGAATTTGATGTCGAAGCGTGCGTTCGGCTGTGCGGTTGATTAAAACCAATAAGATCACCTCAAATGCAAGAAAATAATCGTAAAAAAAATAATTGCATTCGCTAAAAAATAATTGCAAGAAACATAATTTGTTATACATACACACCGATCGCTGAATAAATATCGGTTAACCAAATGCTGATTATTTTTTAATTAGTTTCAATTAAACACAAAAATATTTCAATTGCACTCGATTTTTTCTGTGACTTGTGAGTGGAAGAAGAAGAAGAAGCAGCAACAGCAGCAGCAGCGACAACTAAAACATCCCAGCCTGGGTCTGTGTGTGTGTGTGTGTGTTACTTGTGCGCGCGCGTATCTGTGTGTTTGTGTGTGCTGGAATGGAATGCAGTTATGGAAAAAAAAATAAATAAATAATTGAGAGCGCGCGCCCGCGCCTTGGAAGCTGCCCATCTTTTCGTCTCTCTCTCTCTCTCGCTCACTCTCTCTCGCACGCGTGTTAATATGTTGTTGTATTTAGTACATTGCACAAGGCAAAACAAATCAAAGTAACAAAAAAAGGAAACCAAAAAATAAAATTGAAAAAAAAAATCGCGCGCCAAGTTTTTTTTTCGCTCGTAGCCAAAATGTCGAATCAACAGCAACAACAGCAGCCACTTCCACAACATCATCATCATCACCAACATCCAATACATCATCATCACAGCGAATTCCCGTTACCCGATGGCTGGGACATTGCCAGGGATTTTGATGGCAAAACTTATTACATTGATCATATCAACAAAAAGACCACATGGCTTGATCCTCGAGATCGGTAAGTCTACAAAAGAACTAAGAATAAAAGGATATATGATAACAAATATGTATATAAGCTAGTTTATAGAGATGTTTGCTCAAGGAAGAGAAGCAGATACTGAAAAAAACCATATAAATTCCAATTCCAACCGGAAAGAAAAGGTGCGTCGCATTTGTGTGTGTGTGTGTTTGTGTGAGTGCGTGTGACTGGCTCTGCTTGTGTGTGTGTGCATTGGAATGCGGGAATAAGAAGCAGCAGTCAGAGAGCGGCAGCTGCAAAAAGCAAAATAAATTACAGCCACATATTTTCAACAGGGCAACAACATAAAACAGAATACAACAAAAAAAACCACACTTTTGAGCATGTAAACATTCCAATGCGATGATTAAGACTCCAAGTATAACTGAACTCAACGGCAACAGCAACAAACAAAAAAATGTACAGCAAAGCGAACGACAGACAACAAGGCGTTGGTATGAACAGGAGGTTGGGGGGCAAATATAGTAGGGGCCAAGCAGAGAGAGAGAGCAAAAGTTAAATAAAGCTCAGCGAATGATCTGCAAAAAAAAACAAAACTAAATAAAAGGCGAGCAAAACTAAAAATCCCTCATACGTAATGTGTAGAGTTGTGTGCGTGTGTACGTGTAGAGAGAGGCGCAGACAAGCGAGAGAGAGATAGAGAGAGCACTGCTGCAATAGGCACATTTGTGTATGATCAACAGATGAAGGGGTGAGAGGACGGTGAGTTTCACATCAGGCCATCGCATAGATATATTTTTTTTTAGTTGGGCCCCACGAACATTTTTTTGCCGTTCGCTCACATTTTTCTTGTCTTGCGTGCGACAGAGCGAGAAGGAGAGCGAGCGAGCGAACGATGACTCTCCAGCACAGTGTGTCGCTCTCTCACTCACTCGCTCGCTCACTCGTCTTTTTACCATAAACAATTGCAAATGTTGTTGGAATTTTTGCAGTTTCGAAATAATTGATTTCTGTGTGTGTGTGTTTGAGTGTTCACTTTACGCTTTCAATTAACACAAACATTCGCTTTGTTTGTTTCAAATTGCAATTGGACATTGTTGAAAATGTTTCACTCAATTTTATAACACAAGCCAAAAGAGGTGAGGAATTTTCTCGCTGCAAAAATGAAATAAAACATCTGCGCAGGTGTGTATGTGTGTCCATGACTGGAATATGTGAAATATATATGCAGAATATTTAGCTTTTAAGTCTCCACAAATGCAACAAATCTCTACAGGATCTTTCGCGATTCTACAATTTCCCAAACTTTAGTGCATCTCCATTATCTCCTGTTAAATTACCACAAAAATACAAAAACCCCCACTGCCTCCCCACACACACAAATTGTTGTATATGTGTGTGTAATGCCATCTAGTATTTATTGTGTGCGCTCCTCTTCATTTTTTCCTTCAATTTATTGGCACTTTGCACGTTTCGCATATTTTTGCCACAATTATTTCGCCCCATCTTTCGCTATACATATCTCTGTCGCTCTCTCTCTTTCTCCGTCTCGCAAATAGCAATAGCGCATCTATCTCGCTCTGCCGGCATGCGAGCTGTTATTGAATTTTAAAAATTGCTGCCGGTAGCGCGCAAAAATTCCAATAAGCCATAAATAAATTTATACCATGAGGCGAAGCGAGCCAAGCCTCGGGCCACTTCGGGGCTCTCTTTTGGCTCTTCAGAGATGGGGAGGGGTAGGAGGAGGAGCAACAAATCTCGGCGATGAGCGATAATCAAGGCCGAAAATTACATACCCTTGTGGAGTCTCGGCAGTTTTGTAGATTAACGATAAACACACACAACAAAATTTATGGATGAAAATGGAAAAAAAGAAAAGTGAATTCATTTAATCAATATTAAATTAAATAATTTACTGTCGATTAAAAATTGAAAATATGATTTTTTAAATTGTTTGTAAAATTAAAAATGGTATTAAAAACTAATGAATATATATATATATAAAATATATAATTTAATTAAGCTAATTCAATTATTATTTGTAGGTAACAAACTGCTTTGAAATTTAAAATGACTCTCATGTATAGTATTTGAAATACTCTTGTATTTCACTTGTCTGTACAACTTTTTGGACGGGCGTTTTTTTGTTTTCGTTTTTGTTTTCTTTAATTCGTTTTTTCTCGTGTTTTTTTGTTTTGTATAAACAAAAAGTCAAAGACGACTGCGTCAGCTTCGCTGTTGGCCATGCTAATAACGCTTTTGCCCAGTTTTGGCCAATTGTTTGCCATAACCTAGCGACACAGTGGAATTTTTTCTTACACAAATGGCAAAAACAAAAATAAAAGAAAAAAAACTGTAAAGCCAAAAGTTGAGGCGCTTTTTGTGTGTTTGGTGACAGTTTCTCGATTCATCGATCATTGTGAAAACTTCAGACAGACTCGAAAAGAAAAAAAATACTTAGCGTTGATCTGGTCATAACTCATTTTGTAGTGGATAAGCTGAAAATCTGATGATTGAGGGCTCTAATATTATCAGCAGATCCATTGTAATATCAGCCAAAAACATACAACAACAACAGCTACCGGTTACGATACTAACTCGAACTCGAATACGTAGTCAAAACTCGCAGCCAAACTCGAACTCTAACTCGTTTGTTTTACATAAAAATCGTTTGCTGCCAAAATGGGCCTAAGCGAAAGCTGGCCATTATTATATTTGAGATGGAATCGAGCAAGAAAAAAAAACATTTCTAAGTCACTAACATAATTAATATACCCCAAATCCCATTTCTTTTATGACCTAACAATTATAAATGATATTGAGAACAGCAGCATCGATCTAAATTATCAATTAGTTGTCAGATATGCGTATCTGTATCGCAGAATAAGATACACTGAAAGTCGAGTGGAGCGTTCTAAATCTTTTCATTTTTTTTCCAATTGCATAAAATCCGATAAATATATATATATATATATATGTTTGTGTGTGTGGTGTGTATGCGTGTCATCTTATATTAGATATGTCGATTTTGTTTTCCTTTTTGTTTTTTCTTTTGCTAGAGCAGAAACAGTAAAATTTGCATAAAATTCAATTAGGCTGCTGCAAAAGATGCCGGAGCCAATCCACAAACGGAGAGTGAGAGAGAGAGAGATAGGAAGGGAAGCAGAGAGGAAAACTGCAAGTTGGAAAGCTGCAAAACGGCATTTTTCATTTAATAAATTGCACAAGACATCAGCAAGTTGAGAAAAAAATAAAACTATCATTTTACATCAACGAAACCGAAATACAACCAAATAATTATTAAATTTCTAAGAAATTTTTTAAAATTAAAAATTAATATGCAGAAACTAAAAACCAAAAATATTAAGGTTTAAAAAAACCATATTTAATTATAACTAAAGCATAAATTCAAGTTAAAATTATCTTAGATAATTTTAATTATTGTACTGATAAAAATATGTTTATTATGATATGGCCAAATAAATTATTGCTGAATGTTTGATACACTAATAAATAAATAAATGTTTGCTAAAGAATTGCAGAAATGCAAGTTGCACTAAACAAGGCTTCACTGTACAGATGCAGATACAAAGCAGCAGCAGCAGCAGCAGCAGCAACAGCAGCCCGCATTGCATTTGTGCAACAAGTATTTCCACTTAACAACAACGCAACAACAACAACTGCTGTTGCAGTTGCAGTTGCTGTGTTTGCTGCCTTCGTCTCCAGGCTGTGATTACAATTTGATTACGCGCATGAATGCAAGGCGCGACGTTGCTTGCAACAGCCACAAGCAGCAGCTACATCGGCAGCAACATTTTCTAGTTTGCAGCAGCAGGCCCAAAGCGTCAAAAAATATTTTCTTTGCACTTGCAACGTTCAGCGGCAGCAACGACACTGCCTCCAGCCTCCGCTTGCCACATACTGCATACAAGCGATACATACATTATGTATGTGGCAGATACATAAGCACTGCCGTTGCTGCTGCTGGTCGCGCTGCATGTTTTGCCCATTTTAGCGGCTGTTTTTCCACATCTACAATAACAGCCAGTTGCAAGTTGCAAGTTTGCCAACAACTGCAGCAGCAGCGATCTCGGCTTGGCGATCTCTCAGTTTTTCCTGTCAACTCTCTCGCACTTGTTGCCACTTACCCCCTCTCCCTATCAAACCACTTACCCCTCTCTCTCTCTTAATGGCTCTGTCTTTTTTTCTTTTTTCAGTTGCAGCAATCAACACTTGTGATTTTTATCAGGCATAATGATTTCCTTTTCAACATGTGCTAATTAAGCTTTGCAGTTGCAGCCTCGTTTTTGTTGCATTACCCTTGAAAAATGCCTAAAGCCAAATAAAGTTATTTACCCATTGATTGTCTGACATATTTGATTTGAAATAATTCAGACGTTATTCTCACAGCTCTAAACTCTGTCCATTCTAGCCCTAGCTTCAACTAAGAAACTCGTGTTTTTTCACTCTGCGTTTTTATGCAATGTTTTTTTGTTTCCTTAGTTCATTCAAATATAAAAAAGGCTAATATTTAGTTACGCTAAAGTATGTAACAGTTAGAAGAAAGCATCTCTGATACCATGATGTATGTATATATATATTTTTTCGTGATCAGCAAATGGAGAATCGAAAAATTTACTTTGATAGTTAAGTTATTGTTTTAAATCAAAGGTCAGACATAACAACACAAGAGATTTATCATTAAACAGTCACACAAACACCAGTATTTTTTTTATGTAAGAATAAATAAAAGATTCAGGGGGTCTCCTACTCGAGCTCTCGCGACTAGAGCATTCTTACTTCTTTATTTATGCCTCTGCAGGGGATATTGTAAATTTATCAGGAAATGAGCAGGAGAAACACGCAATAGAAGCATCTTTATATCTTTTTTTGCCAAGGGTAATTCATCTTCGTCAGCTTAAAGATAACGGCTCCTTTTTGTATACTGGCTTATTATGCCCTTAACACATTGAAAATGGGTAAAAAGGGTATAATAGTTTTTGAAAGTGTATGTAGCAGGCAGATTGAAGCATCAGGATCAACCGCAGAGTTGATATGTCCGTTTATTTGTCCGTCTGTCTGTATGAACACGCGAATCTCAGGGAATATAAGAGCTAGCCGACGCTGATCAAGTTAGCTTTAGTTGATCGATAACTGTCTCCGTTTCTCATTTCTAGATTATCGACCAATTCCGGTAGCAATAAAAGACACAATTTCTAAGGCATAATCTAATACTTAACAACATAACATTAAGATCGGATAAGAAACACACATGTTTTTATGTGTATTCTAAAGAACCCAGTTACATACGTTTCCGTGTAAGTATGTATATATGATATGTATGTACATGCATCTAATTAGGGATCAGTTCGAGCTCGTGACTAAAAATATTCGAAGCACTCGTTTTCTTTTTATTGTTAAGGGACTGTGCTTGCTGTGTGAAACATTTTTTAAAGGGAAAATGTACAATAAATTAATAATATTATTAACAATTGGGTTCAGGGTAAATCATAGTCGAGATCACTCGACTACAGAATTCTTACTTGTTTTTGTTTTGCATTCGTCAACGTTTAGGGGCTGCGCCATGTGCTGATCTGAGCTGAGTTGGGGCTGAGTTGAGTCTCTGAGTGATCGTGATATATGCGTCTGTGTGTGTGTGTGTGTGTGTGTGTGTGTGTGTGTGTGTGTGCCCGCAGCTTGGCCTGCTGCAAAGGTAGCAATTTTCCATGCATGCAATGAGAAATAATAAAGCAAAAGAGAGACAACCGAAAGAAAACAAAAAATAAAAAGAAAGAAATACAAAATTGAAAAAAAAAAAATTGAAGTGAAATGAAACGAAACAAGCGCAGGAATGTGCATACTCAAGATAAATTGCTGTGAGATACTTTTGGTATTGTTGTTTATGTGCCTCTCCTCAGTTGCTGCTATGGTGTAATTTGTTTCTTCTTTTCGTTTCTGTTTCAAGCGGAAGGAGCCGACAGACAAACCCAACAAAAAGAAGAAGAAAATGTAACCAAAGACTTTGAGTTGCACAAATATGAATACTTTATATGCTATATGTATATATATGTGCAGAAAAATATGTTTAGGCATTTCCTGATATCGCTGACAGAGTATTGCATAATGCTAACTTTAGCTGACTGATGGAAAAATATCACATCTGCTAATATATATTACAGTAACAATATAATTACTCGTGCATCATTCCCCAAACTATTTGGTTTTTAATTCAGCTAAAGGCACTTTCCTTGACTCGCAGCAGAGCCTGAAGCTCATTTTGCGTGCCATCCCATAAAACCATGATACCAACTATGCTGCCACAATTGGCATGTGTGCCATGTGTTTGCAGTCTTGCTATATGGTAAATGGAGAGGGGGGGGGGGGGGCTAACTACATTCCAATCTCCTGGCAATTAATTGCCCTAATCAGGCGCTGTGGTTTGCTGTAATCAGCTGTTCCAAGAGTCCAGGCCCAAAAACACCTTACGAGAGTTGCGATACCCAAAGGGGGAGATGTCGAATGAAGGAGGATTAGCCGGAGAAGGAGGAAGTGCAGGCATCAGCTTAAAGACATTCCAAAAGATTTCAGTCTGCTTGCCTGCCTGCCTGCCTGCCTGCCTGCCTGCGTGCGTCTTTGCGTCTTTGCGTCTCTTCTTTCACTCTTGCTGTGTTTCTTTTGTTGGGCGCACGAATTCTTTTGTATTATTTTCCAGTAGCACTTTCCGAATGCCATTTGAGTGCGCCTAACATATTCTTAAGCTGAAGACCAAAAGAGTGAAGACTGCGTATTCGTATTCGTATTCGTATTCGTATGTGTATCTGTATCTTTTGGATGCATGCAGCGCATGCTGCATAATTAACGTGACTGTGGCGAAGGCGAAGGCGGAGCTGCTTCAGGCTGAGTCTGTTTCTGTGGCTGAGAACTCTCTGTGCCACGAAGTAGCCGCATCTGCATCTGAATCAGAAGAAACAAATAAAAAAAAGTTAAGCAAAACTTGCGCTGTGGAATTTTTTTGTGTTGGCTTTCTGTGCTTATGTTTTTTGTTGTCGAATTTATGGCCTAATGAAGTGATAAGGCAGAACACAGACCCAAGTCAGACGGACGGACAGACGTCGTCTCTCGGCTGCATTCCACGCATGCCCCAAACAACAACAACAACAACAACAAATATGTAGCTGTTTTGTACTCTGTATAAGTATCTGTATCTTTTTTAGCTGCTGCTGCTTCTGCGTGCGCTGTCAAAATGTTTAGCACAGTTCGCTGCATAATTCATTCTTCTTCTTCTAATTCTTCGTTCCGCTTCTCGGTTGCATTCCACAGATGCTTGAGCTGGAATTTATTGGTTTGTGGGTCAGCAACGAACGCGCAACACTTTCAGCCTAAAAACAACAATAACAACAACAACAACTGATCATTGTATTTTTTGTTGCTTTGTTTTTTTTTTTTTTTTTTTTTGTTGGTTTTGCTTGGTGCAAAGTTGAGAAAAGTGCAATCACATTTGAACGTTGCATAGAATTCGCAACGTACCGCAAACGACGATGCCACATATAGATGCATATATGTAGAAATACAAATACATATACAGATACATATAGCTATAGCTGCAGATACAGATACAGATGCATGCACTCAAGTGCAGCACATAGAATGCTACTATATATATATATATATATATATGAGTGAAGGAAGGAGTGATTAAGGGGAGGAGTGGGCATGTAGTTGCATGCATGAAATGGCCAACAAACCGGCTCCGATTCTCTTCTCTGCCAGTCTTAGAAGACAACAACAGCAGCAACAACAAGCATAAAAAGGAATAAGTAAAAAAAAAAAAATATAAGAAAAAAATGTTGATTAAACTGCTTAAATGCGCAAAGCTGACATTCATGTCAAAGCAACTTCACTGCCTATCCCCTCCCCTTGTGCCCCTCCTTGAACCCCTTTTGCTCCACACTGCCTGCCATTGCAATTGCCCCTTCTCTTCTCACTCACAATTCGCTATTTCTCAGCAGTCAGCAGCAGCAGAAGCAGAATCGTGTGCAGCTTGCTAATAATACAAACAGACTAGCTGCACTCACACATAAACACATACATACATAGATACATACATACATAAATAAGAACATTTTATGGCCGTTTGGAATGTTTGCCAAATACAAAAGGCAACAACAACAACAGCAGCAACAACAAAAAGCTGGGCGTAGTTTGGTTGCCAGCAGAAATAGTAGTAAGTTGGCATTTAAGGCAATGCGCGCACTGCTTCAATAAATGCATACACACACTGAGACACACACACATGCACACAAATTGCATTCAATTGGTGCCGCGTTTGCTGCTGCGAGTTCACTGCAACTTTGAAATATTTTCCAACAACAACAACAACATCAGCAACAGCAGCAACATTTTAGTTGCTGTTGTTGGGCTTGCCTCAAGCAGCGTACTCTGTGCCCCCACCTTCCCCAATCTCCTACATTCCATGCTGCTGGCAGCCATTCCCGCTGCCTTAGCTACCCTGTAAAAAAGTTAGACAGCAAATAGAGCATGATGTTTATAGAAATGCCCAATTTTAGCATCTGCCAACAAGTCCTGTTAATGTGTTAATGTACATTTTTAAGACCTCCAAATAATATTTATATTTATATATATTGTTTTACGTCATTGTCTTCGACTTGAACAGGGTATTTTTGATATACAGGTACGCCTCGCCGCCTGCTGCATTCTTGCTTGTTCTGTTTTCCGCACTCCTTCGCACACTCGCTCGCTTGCTCTCTGCTCTGCACTCTCCTCGCTCTTCTCGCTCTCTCGTCGTTGTCGTCGTTGCTGTTGCTGTTGTCGTCGTTTCATAGCGTAAATAGCAAAGTTGCTCGTACAATTTTAGAAGAACTTGTCAAAACCGCATTCCTGAGTCGCTGCCACTGAGCCGTCCACTTCGTTGCTGCTGCTGCTGCTGCTTGTAAGTGTGTATACATATGTGTGTGTGTGTGTGACTTGCTTTGCTGGAGGCAATAGCAGCAACAGCATCAGCAGCGATTGTTGCTGTTGCATTTTTGTTGCTGCAACTGCAACTGCTACGAGTTATAGTTATTTATGCATGTTTGTGCGTTTGTTTATTTGTTTGCTTTGGAGTAAATGATCGCGTACACACGCACGTACATACCCAAACACACACGTACACACACACATGTATAATTACATACATATGTATCTTAAGCGAGTACATCTGCTGCGGGCTGCTGCTTAGAAATATTTTGCCTCATTTGTCGTGCATTTTTGCTCGTTGAACCACTACAAAAATGTATATATATATCAAAAAAGTGCAGCAGCATGAATAGATCAATTGACTTTTATAATGTAAAACGAAGTTTAACTACTGAACATGTTCACTTATATATATATATAATATATCTTTTTAATGGATACTTATATAGAGACCTAGCCTCCTAAATTTAATTATATATCCCATACATATAGTTCTTAAACTGTGACTAAATTACAGATTATGGCCAACTATAAATGTTTCGGACAGATAACTAACTATATACTTATTCCCATTTAAAAACATATAAAATTTAAACCTGAAGCCCAATAAGACTTTCTTATTTTTATGAGTATTTAAAGTATCTGTTAGGTAGTCATATAAATTACAATTGATCTCTTTGCGGTTGAAGATTTGAATTTTTTCTTGTATACTAGTCCGTTTAACTTTAAGTACATATTTTAATGTGTAGCCATAGACAGCAAAAAAAAAAAAACCCAGAGAATTTTAATCAATTGGTTCTATCCACAAACAAGATTGTGTAAATTCCTGAGAACGCCACGAGCGTTGACCATAAAATTAAAAATATTTCAAGTTCTTTGCTCCTGTCTATGTGTGTGTAGAAAGGGTGTTTTTGCGTGTGTGTATTGGAATAGATAAACAAACGCCAACAGATATTAAATACAACAATCTGGGAATTATTGTTTGGGGAATTTTTTTCCGGCCAGATTTATATAAAAATGTTTTGAGAGAATAGCTCTGAAGCAGAGGAGACGTCTGCTGGGACAGCAGCAAAATAGAGACGAGGGCTAAGAAAATATATGCATAATTTATTTATGATCGGGCGTTAAAAATAACAGCGCACAAATATTTTTGCAACTACAACAACAGCAGCCGCATCGAAACTTAAACAAAACATTTTTCGTTATTTATAAACAAAAGACACACGAAAGAAATGAAAAAAAAAAAAAATTAAAGACAAAAGCAACAAGCAAATAACAGAAATGTTAATTGGCCCATTTGACATGCGGCATTTTTGTATTTTTTTTTCTGGTCAACAGCTTTCATTCTTTTTTGCTGTTTTGTGTTGTAGTTGTCGAAAAGTATTTTCATGCTTGTTGGCATGTAAAGCAAATATTAAAAAAAAAAATTGTATATACTGCGGGCCGAAATTAATGAATACATTTTTAAAATAATTTTCGCCGTGATTCGAATTGCCAAACTGTCTACAAAGTGCGCGAAAAGAAAATCAAAAAATATATATGTATATGTAGATATATATATATTTGTGAAATGTTGCTTGTTGTGTATTTTAAATTGGATTTTTTGTTTTCTGGGTCGTGCTGAGCATTTCCAAAAAACTAAATCGTGTCTGCAAACAGATCAACGTCTATTAATAAATATTCAATATTCTATGCACATGCTGCTGAGGCGACCAAATGATTTCGAATACGCTCTAAATGAGTTATTTTCTAAAATACATATAATATTATGCACTTTCAGCACATTCGAATCAATTATTAAATATTGAAATTTGTTTATTTTCTTTTTGTTATGTGTTATTGGCAGCTGTAAATTATGAAATCGGAATTTCTAAATAAACGAAACACAAAATTATGTGTGTATATCATTCAGCATTCAGCTGTTTAAAATATGATTCCACAGAAGTTTTCACTCGTTTCCTTTTTGGCGTTTTGCTTTGTGTGAAATTGCTAAGAAATTATTATTATTTTTCTGTCTCTGTGATTTTTTTTTTGTCAGACGTTACCCATGGCCGGATTCCCAGCAAAAAATATATAAAGTAACGCTTGCTTCCAGCTAACTCACAGTGCTTACAGTGTGTGTGTGCTAGTGCGTGTGTGTGCTTGTTTGTAAGTACATAGTGTGTTCTCTCTTCCCCCACCCATCACAAGTTCTACTAAGCTCGACCTTATGCGAGGAATGCGCCCCCAGCTCAACTTAAAGCGTTCGTCATATTTACAATGCAACTTCCCCTTTTTGCTGCAGCGCACTCGCATTCGCATTATTACGAGCATGTTCTATCAGATACAACAGCAGCAGCAGCACCAGCCACAGATACAGATACAAAAAGTCTTTATAGTATATAACAAATTTCTGCTGTCGAGTGCTGTCTGAGACTTTGACGTCGTCGTCGTCGTCGTCGTCATTTCGCGTTTCGCATTCACGTTTCTCAGTTGGATTTTTCGCCTTATTATTATTTCAATATGCGATATATATACATATTTTATATATATATATATATAAATAAGTATCTGCGTATGTGCACATGCGCGTTGCTTTTGCTTCTCGCTGCTTGCTTCTCACTTCTCCGTTGCTCGAATGCTCGGCTGCTCACTTGGCTCACAGTCGCTTGGCTGCTCTGGTATGTGAAGGTCGCAACAGTTGTTTTATTAATGACAGAGTACAACAACGACAACAACGACGACTACGATGACGATAGTCATAACTATGGCTATGATAATGTTAATGCTGGTAATGCTAATGGCAACTATAGCCAACTAGGAATAGGCTCACAAGGCTGGGCAGCATATAATTTGATCAAAATTATCCATTGTCTTAAAAATGCAGCTACAGCCCCAAGCTAGAGAAACTATATACTCTGGCTTCCATATGTAAATGTTAATATTTTTTTTTAGAAAACTGCATGTTTTGTTTATATGTTTTAATACGATTTTAAGAGAGAGCTGCTAAAACGCTGATCGTAATATCGATTTAATCGATGGATTTGAATGTTATTTTTATTCACCCCATTGACCTCTTCGAAGAAGAACTAGTCTTCTAGCAATGAGAGAATATCATAACTTGGCTAAAATCTATATACTGGAAATATTTTGTTACATTTAGCTTATTGTTATATAATTACATTCGCTGTGACTCCTCGAGGAATTCCAGGAATCGGTTATAACAAACTGCACAGGTGGACAATTTAATTAACTAGAAGAAGTTCCAAGCAAACTTTGCACTTGTTCATTTTTCTACATTACTTTTCGTGTGTTTTTATTTGGTCTTGACGTTTCTTCAAGGTTTCTTAATAGAGCACCATCTACAAATACATATATATATATATATATATATATGCATACTTAGTATTTAGCAGGAATTTTGTGTGAAATATTTGGTTATGTATCTGTATCTGTATCTTTGTATTTGTGTGTGTGTGTATCTTTGTGCCTTGGCGTGTTCCATGTGGGCGTTGTGAACGACACGAAAATGTTTCCGAGTTGTCGTGTCGAATTTAAAGCTTTATAATGCGCATACCTCGAATTTTTGTTGACGTACCGAATACCGTTTGCATATTTTCCCCGAAAGCGAACAGCAAACAACAACAATATGTCAATGAAGAAAAATTTCAAAACCAATTTCGTATGATTGTTACAGAGAAATATTGGCATATCTTTATATATATATATATATATATAAACATTCTCCTCTAAGAAATGGTCGCTCATATGTATGGGGGCATCCACATCTGTATACACACAAAATTAAATGTATATATACAAATATAAATCCAAAGACGTCAAAGCGCTCATCGATCAATGGCACAACGAATGATGGCCAGAAAGTTCACCTTGCCTATTTGGCCCGCATCACTAAGGTTGCAATACCCTGGAAAGTATCAAAAAGGGTCACTAACTTTTAGACTTTTGTTTAATTGAAGATCGACTTTGATATTTTTTTTTTATCATCTACTTAAATTGAAGTCTGAATTTATTCGAATCTTTTGCCCTATTTGTCAAGAGATAAAACTTTTATTATGTTTATATTTATATTAAGATTATTTTTTTTTTTGAGAAGAACAGACTTCAAAGCAAATTAAAATATTATTATGAACAATCATCGTGTTTGTCTTACAGTTTTTATCAAGCAGCTTATATTGCTCAGGAGATTACGATATATCCCACACGGGCAACTATTTTTATTATTTTTTTTGTATAACGCACATATATCTTAGTTTTGCTATTTTGCCATTTGGTTCAGAAAGCTATTTGGTTGAAATTCCAAATTAAAGTAAACAAACGCTTTTCCGAATCTATGCCCCAAAATAAAAGAAGAAAAAAATGCCCGTCAACAAGTCATAAAATTCATAAATTTCAATTTAAGTTTATTTGGATTTTGCTTTGTTGGGTGTGGGGACGGGGGATGGGTGATCGGGTATGCCAAGTGGGCGCTTTTGTTGTATGTTAGCATGTGTGTGTGTGTGTATAAATTCTATGAATTTTTTAATAGTTAATTTGTATGCAGTTGGCATTGCGCATGGCGCAAAAATTTATTTCAATTGTTCACATTGGAATTTATTGTAGACATTGTGTGATTTCGAAATGAGCGCTAAAAGCGCCAACTTGGCTATTACGAATAGGCCCTTGTCTGCCTCTCTCTAGCTCTCTCTCCCTCTCTTTCACTCCGGCTCTGTAAGTGGGTCTACCATTTAGTAGTTCCCATCGTCTTTGTGTGACTAATGTCTTCGGCCCACGCCATTTAAATGAGTCCCCAATACTGGCCCGATGCTATGCCCCAGGTCGAAATCGACTTACACATATGTATTTTACAGTGTAATTGACACCCACTTACGAAACTATCCAATATTGAGGCTCTGAAAGAAAGGCACACATATATCAGAGACTATCTCCTTCTAACTTTTTAACTCTGAAGATTGTGAAATACCTTCGTAGATAAAGAACAGCTAGAATATGCTTTGGGCTTATCTTGAATAACGTCTGCCGTCATGAAAATAAAAAATATTTTACAAAAAGGCTAAAGAAAAATAGAAAAAGAAAATAACTTGAACGCATGCGCAGTTCATTGACTTTGGCCTGTGTAAAATTATTATTGAAAGTATATAATATATACATGGGAGGAGCCGGCTCGTAAAATGCTTTCGATAAAGCTCCCCACAACAAGTTGCAGCGTTTCCGTTTTTATCAGCTAGGCATTATGAAAAGTGCGCCGGAAGGAAGTCAAAGTGTGAGAGACACTCATGTAGGAAATGCAGTTAATATCTTTTTAATTTGCCACAGCTCAGAGGCAAGAAAAATATACAAAAAAAAAAAAAACAAATTGCTCATAGCGAGAAATATTTCAATGTGAACGACACTTGAAACAATCTGAAAATCATAGCGCAAGACTCGTTATATTTTTGTATTTTTCTTTATTTTTTTTTTACTCAACAACACGCAACACACAACCGTCGACAACAGCGATAAGATAAAAACGACGTACGACCTTTATAGCTTAATTTGATTAAGCTCTTAAATATTTCTGAACGCCTGTCTGATAAGCAAGGCAACACAACGCAACCAAACCAAACCGAACCCAACCCAACCCAAAGCAGACACATTCTACGACAAAAAACATGTGATAATAATACCAAAACATTTATTTTTGTTCTAGATTCCAATTCATTTTGATTTTTTTTTTTTTTTTACAATTTATGTGTGTCACGACGTCACTTGTTATTATTTTTGTTTATGTTGCTATTTTTTCAGTATGTATCTAGTATATTCATATGTAACTCATAACTGAAACCTATGACCAAATTTCAACATTTCAATATGTGGCAATCTTGTAAAATATTTGGTTCATGCGGAAATTTTTAATATGATTTTTATCATTAGCTATGTACTTTTAACTAAAGAAAAAACCTGTTTTTTGCTATAATCAGATTTATGCAGATTAAATTGTCAACATGAAATGTATATAAAAAAAAGTAGATCTTTAGGCAATATCAGTTAATTTTTAAGCATATATCGAATAATTGGACACAAAAACTTTATCTACTAATTTTTGAAGATTATATGAACATTTTGTACACGCTTAGAAGGCTTGAAATTTCTATTTTATTTATATTCGTTACTGCGAACCTGAGTTTCCTTAACAGTTTCCTGTTAACGTAAACGATCATTAGCGCATTTCTAATCATCATCAAAGTAATACACAAAATAAAAGTCACATACTGCTCTATCTTCATTGCTGATCTATACCCCTATTAGCTATCTAAAATACCCACCATTATAAGTTTTCTGAGCAAGTGACGATCATACGATCTTATATAGATATATGCATATATGTGTGTGTATATGTATGGCAATTATAACGTAATATTTAATGCAGTAAACTCAGACAATTGCGTCAACTGTGCTTGTTTGTGTATACCTATAAATACATTTAGGTATGTCAAGGTGATGTTCGATTCACTGCCAGATAAATTGGCTCTAATGCTTTTGGTGATGTGTGTGTGTGTCTCTCTCTAAGTTTTGCATAAAAATCTGATGTTGTTGCTGCCGTTGCGATCTTTAAGCTGAGCCGATCTGGGGGCCAAGTGGGCCATTGGATCACAATATATATATTTATATATATATATATATATATATATATATGATATTAACCGGAAATGGTAGTCTCTTTGTCGTGCCGTGTTCTAAGTGTTTGTTTCTGTACCATAACAATATCGTAGAAGAGCGCGTGCTTTTTTATCTCGCAGTTCCGTTAAACAAGACAAAAGTGTAAAAATAGAGTAAACAATTAGAGCAGAACTTGACAGTGGTGACTACGTGATTTGGTTAAGCCCAAGCACAAGTCCAAGCGAAAACATTTGGCCTACTGCATATAGATTATAGATCATATTCAACTCCTCCCCGGTTTGCTTATGCTGTGGCCAAGATTTATGGAATTCGTTGAAAACCGGCTTAAACTGTTTCTGTCGCTGATGAGATGCTTGATTGAATTTGAATTGCTAAATGATGTTTGGTCCAAGACGGGCTCTCGAGCCCGAGCCGAATCGAATTGAAATTCTTTAACTGAATTAATGATCGTCTATTAAAATTGCAGATGAAAGAGAACAAAACTTTTGACGCGTCTTTAATTTGTTTTCTGTCGCAAGGCTGCTGTCGAAAACAAAAGTTTTCAAGCGCTGTAACGCAGGCTTCCACAATCAACTTGAATAACACATTCACATTTGTCCAAAAATATACCCGAAAGTCACTTGAATACAAATTCATATATATATATATGTATATATACGTATATATGCAAAGAATGCCCAGGGGAAATACGATTTTTTTATGAGGGGTCCAATTAGCATAAAACGCGCCGTAAACAGTTAAATAATATTGTTTATACCAATGTATCTACGCTGCTTATATATATATATATCCATCTATCTATCTGCAGATACGTTAGTTTGTTTGTATTTGTATATGTATGTGTGTGTGTGCATTTCATTTCGTTGTCAATGGACAGCCATGCCTAGGTATCACTGTAGTTGTTGTTCGTCGTTTTGCTATTGTGACAACAAAATTCATGCTGAAATATTTTGTTAACTCGAAACTCGTTTTTTTCCGAGCCTTCCCTCTTATTATTATTATTATTTTTTTCTTTTTGTTTTGTATTTTATTTTAAAGCGCGAATTTATTACAGCGACGCTCAGCGTCATAAATATTTTGTTTACAATTATTTAATTTATGCAGTTGTTATAAAGCGCGCTCTTACTAGCTACAAACGCCACATTTTATGTGGGCTGTGCGGCGATTTAACCATTTAGCCAGTTAGCCAGTTGACCAGTTACCGAGTTAGTTAAGCCAACAACAAGCATAACAAGCTAAAAGGCCAACAACGCCAACGATTCGCTTTTTAGTTGTTGCATCTGCCTTTGCCGCCGTTTCATTGCAAAAGGAAGCCCTATTACTTTTGACGTTGCCACGCCTGTCGACGCCCCCTTTGTACACCCACTCTACCGAGACAGTCGACAGTCAGACAGACAGACAGACAGACTCTTCATTGATTTTTGATTTTACTGGTCTCTCGTGCTTGAGGTCAAAGTGAGTCAAATTTAACAAGCGCTAATGGAAAACCATAAAAATTTGCATTGCATTGCGCTTTTACCATTTCAGCTGATTAAATTCAACGTTTTATTTTCTTGCTGCTCTTTTTTACGCTATTTTTATTTAATTGCCAGCTGCGATTGCCACACGCTTTTAACACCTGTGTAAACTTGCAACTCAATTGATATTATTTTACAGGAACTTGATTAAATTTCACATATGTTTAAGAAAAGCAGAAAACTAGACTCAGTAAGTGGAGTCTGAGTAGAAAATTGTGTATAATTTGAATTTAGTTTGAAGCTAAGTCAAATTATGTTTGCAATTGTGAATTTGCTAACTTTAACATTTACGTATAAGTACCAAGACAGATCATTGTTAATCTATTTATCTATCTATCTATTTACCATAATTTAAAACTCTTAATTCGACTGGTTGTCGCAATGGCAGCTATATGATATTGTAGTCAGATTCATTTAGTACAGAGTAATTGATGCAAAAAAGACGCATATATAATATTTGATAGAATAAATTTATAGAATAACTGCTTCTTCAGTTATTTATTATATAAATTATTATATTGGAGAACAAATGTAAATCGGTTAATTGTATTTATTTTAATATTAAGATAAGTACGTTGGAAACTTTGCTTATATAAGCAAATAATAAAGAATATGAACACTTTGTGGATTCGACGTTTCAAACTTCATTACGAAATGATAACACCCTTTTGATATAAGCATATTGCTGTTTCAGTTGGTCGATCCGATCGTCGATTGATCGTTATGTTTATTTACACGGTAGGTTCGCATGCAAATAAACAAATGCCGCATTCGTAACTCAATGCAGATATATCAACTTGGTGTTGTTGCCTAACGTTGAAAAGCCAATGAAATAAATAAATACAAAGCTCGGCGATTTCATATTATTAATACCCACCGCTGTCCCCCCACTCACCACTCTCCCCACTCTTTTCTCTCTATTCTCTGTATTTTTGCTTTGTTGTCAACGTTCTTGTCATGTTCTGCCTGCTGGTCAATTTGCTCTGTATGTGTGTCAGTTTGTCAGAGTTGGACTGTGCTCGGAGATTGGGACATGTCTTTAGCTACATTTTGTGTGTAACATTTATGTTTATTTATTTGCGCTGTTTTTGTTTTATTTTCTTTCTATATAAACTGATAATCCCTTGTGCCATTTTCCCAACAACTGAGCTGAGTTTATTTTTTTTATCTTAACACAGCACTTTTAATGTGATACACCATTTATATGCACTTTGTCTTGTAGATATATATACACATCTATATATATATATATATATACGCCAAATCCAACATTAGTTAAAGCACATTTTAATGATTGCTTATCTCTGGAAACAACGTCTCGCAATCATTTGTTTTTTATATCTGTTTTCGATCCCTGACCAACGGCACGTCGTCCCCTCTTGTCTGCGTCATAAGCAGCTACTAATGATCAGCTGATCATAAATTAGGCAAAAAAAAAAAAAGAGAGACAGAACTGGATTAAGCTTAGTCATTGTATTATTCTTTCTAATATCCAATTTTAATTCGTGCTGCATGCGATCTATATTTGATCAGTTGGTGAATCAGCGTCAAAATATCTTTATTTGTGTGTTATACATTTGTTTAAACACATACACTTCTTCATAAACTACAATTGCTTTTAGACAATATTCTAGCTAAATTTGTTAATTAAAACGATTAAATACTTGTGTAAACTGAAAGATACTCTTGGAAGTGATGATATCTTTTGGCTTTCGTTGCAACTGCTGCGGCAACAAGTTTATTCTTGGAAAAATCATATTGTATGCGCAACTATTGGTCAGTTGAGACACGCCACATTTATATATATGTATACTATATGTAGATGTATATATATTTATCTGCTTATATCAGGCGCATATGGCGCACATTTTATTATCGTGTCGGGGCGCTTTTTGCGCTTCTCTTTTTTAATGGTTGCACGAATTCCACAGCAATGATTAATTAACAAATCATATAAATATTCCAGCCTTAAAGAAGAACAACAACAATACATATTTATTATTCAATTGAGTAGCACACACACACACACACACGCACACTATCAGTATGTGCATACAAGTGTGTGTACCTATTCGACCAATTAATTTATGAAGATTAGTAATTATCATTGGAATGCGAAAATGTTGTTGTATGCGCTGATATTAAAATTGAATTTCACAAACAAATATATGTATAAAATTAAGGAGAAACGAATCTAATTTCTAAGAAACTCAACTTTACGATACTCTGTTTACAAAAAAAAAAACCTAATTAATTATGGGATTCAATTTACGGGTTTTTAAGCCTACGTTTGATTTTCAAAATTAAGTATAATTCATATTGTTTTAAATAATATTATACATTAAATGCTTAAAGCATAGATTGCATTTATCTCAGCATATTTAAGATTAATTTGTACTTGAAAGCATTGTTCTCTAAAAGCAACTAATTTAGCTTAACAAGGAGATAACTGAAAATGAATAAATACCCTTCATATCTCCCTTGGAATGGAGTTTATTCTGCAGAGCATCGAAAGGAAATTGCAAAAAAGTTAATAAACTCATTTTCACTCTGAAAAATAGAGTATAGAAAAAGCTTAGCCGCAGTGACGACAATGTTGACAACAACAACAAAAACAACAACAACAACGACGACGATCACAACAACGTCATTGTCATTAGCTCTTTTGCCGCAGCGGGAAAATTGCGACCTCGATAAGATTAGACATATGGCAAATATCATTTGTTATCGGTTGTGGTGAGGGGAATGGGGTATGCTTTTTGTGTGGCAACAACAAGACGACAAAAGAGGAGACAACATTCCATTAGGCAAGTGCTAATGCTGCATGGTAAATATTTGAGAGTCAAAGAAATATGTGTGTTGAGTTTTTTTTTTTTAGTTTTTTTTGCCGACAATTTCCAAAAAGCAGAAAAAAAATGCACACAGGAAATACCAGACGAAGCTTTGTCGCTAATCTTATCGAATGAGCCCAGAGAAACGCTTCCAATTAGCTGGCGTGGGAACACTTGGCCGCAGACGGTAAACTGGTTACGATACATCTTAGATAGGGCACAAAAACTAGAAACCAAAAATAAAAACTAGAAAACAACAAAATATTTATATTTATCTGCTGAACGGAAATTCATTAGCGATTTTGTTGTCTCTATGCAAACAAGCTGATAAGCTAAATACCCGTCTAAACAAGATCCAAAAAGAATTCTAACCCTGCATCCATTTGTGTCTAATTTGGTTTCCTACTTTCTTTGTCAATTGCAGCTACACAAAACCGCATTCTTTCGAGGATTGTGTGGGCGATGAGCTGCCCGTGGGCTGGGAGGAGGCGTATGACTCGAATATCGGCCGCTACTACATCAATCACATTGCGCAGAGCACACAGCTCGAGGATCCGCGTCAGGAGTGGAAGAGCGTTCAGGAGCAAATGCTTAGCGATTACTTGTCCGCCGCCCAAGATCAGCTGGAGAACAAACGCGAGATGTACGATGTGAAACAGCAGCGTCTCCATCTCGCCCAAGAGGAATACAATCATCATCTGAACAAATTGGCCGCCAGTCGCAGCAGCTGTAAGTTGTTCAATTCAATCACCATAAAAATATCACGCGACTTCTGTCCATTTCTGTGGAACAACTTCGATAAGCGATTTCACAAATATATTGCTTTATGATAACCGAAAACTGGTAACTGGTCAATCGGATGATTTACATAGAAAACAGGCAGGCAATCGACATGAATTTTTGAATTTGAATTGTATTATCCAGAAAATACACTTCTAAAAATCAGGCTGTTTATTTTTTTAATTTCATGATATTTTCAAAAATGTTCATGTATTTAATAAATATGAGAAAGAAAGATATATTAGCTTTTTGTTGTTTACATGATTAGTATACATTAATATCTTGTGATTTCATAACACAACATTTTTTAGATAGTTTAAAAATGTATTTAATTTTCTCAAATTCCGACTAATGGAATCACACGCACTATTTTTGGGCCCTGACACATTCAGTTAATCAGCTGCAGAGATATCAGAAACTATCCAAGTGTTAAACTTACAGATGATCAATACTAACCTGTTCTCTCTCTGCTCTCTTTGCAGTATGCTCGTCGTCCAGTTCGATGAGCCGGCACGATCCGGATTTGTTGCGTGCCGACCTGATGACAGCGCGTGAGCGTGTGCGTCAATTGAAGCAGGAGCTGAATCACATTACCAACGACATAACCTACACGCAGCGGGGCATGAACACCCTGTATTCGGTTGGTGAGAAGATCAACGCACGCCAGAATGGCTGCTATGATATTGCCGAGGTGCAGGCGATACGCGAGGAGATGCTCAAGGTGCACAAATCGCTCGTCTCCGGCGAGAAGGTGCGCGAGGAGCTGATGCGCAGCCTCGTGCAAATCAAGAATGAACTGAGTCGCCAGCAGATCAGCGAGGAGAATGCCGATCTATTAAATGCTGCCTCGCCCTTTGACCGGGTTTGCGTTGCCAGCCAGACAGATCTGTGCGGCGGTGCCGGGGAGCATTTGAATGGTGGGGCACGTTTCGCTGAAATGGCCAAGACGAAGCTACAGTATGCGGAGTGGCGCAAGCACATCAAGAAGCTGCAACAACAGCTCGCCGATCATGTGGAACGCATTGAGCCCGGCCAGCTGGAATCGGACAAGGATCGCATTCTGCTCATCCAGGAGAAGGAGAAGCTGCTCAACGATTTGAACAGCATATCCCTAAAATCCCGCACACCCGAAGAGAAAAAGGTCATACAACAGACGCGCCACAAGCTCGAGGAGGACCTCAACGAGGCATATGAGGCAACAAACACTTGCATTGCGAATCGATTGCGTTTCCACGAGGAGAAACAACTGCTGCTGGACAAACTGCAAGAGGCGCTGAAGTCAACCAAATTGCTCGAGGAGCGTCTGAAGTCATTCTCCTCGGAGAGCACATTCTCGATAAGCAGCGGCAGCAGTCTCGGCTCCCTGTCCACCGCGAGCAGCAAGAGCGCGCTCAGCTTTACGGATATTTACATTGATCCCTTTGCCGTCGATGCACACATCGATGTCGTCGATCTGAAGCGACACTCGCATCGACTATTCCAGCAGCAGCCGCAGCGTCTGCCACCTCCACATCCAGCCCTGCAACAACAACAACAGCAGCAGCAACAGCAACCACCACCTGTATCGGAGATATCGTTGTCACCGCGCAGCAGTCTCTCAATGGAAACGCCGCCCGCCTCACCACTGAAATACAATGCCAATGGTGACCAGCAGCAGGCACAGCAACCAGCAGCAGCTGCCCCTGCGGCACTCAAGGAAGAACCCACCTATGCCAATGCGCCGCTGGCGACAATCCCAGCGCCGCCCGCCTACACAGCACCACCGGCTGCACCACTGGGTGTGCGTCCGCATCCGTATGATCTGGACTCTACAGTCCTGGATTGCATGATGCTCGAGGCGAAGCTGCAGAAACTGAACCTTGGCTCACCGCTCAATCTGAATGGGCCGTTGTCGCCCATTTCGGAGAAGCCATCGCTACTCGATCTGCCGCAAGAGATGCTGTCGCGCTCCTCCTCCACCTCGAATACACGCTCCGTGTCCGCAGCCGTCAGCAATGAGTCTGTGGCCGGTGACTCTGGCGTCTTTGAGGCATCGCGTGCCCATTTGCCACGTAAAGAATTGGCCCAGGTGCAGATCGGCCTGAAGTATCTGAAGCAGGAGGGCGTCCTCGTCGTCTCCCTGGAGCGTGCCAATAACCTATCCGCACTTTGGACAGCCTCCACTGATAACTCGCAAGTGTAAGTCTTATTTGACTGATTAAAATGATTGTTGCTTATTTTAAATTATTTTGTTTTTTTGCTTGCAGCTATTTGCGTGCTGCTTTGCTGCCCAATTCGCTGACCTCCATACGCACCAAGGCGCTGGGCAATTTCCAGAAGCCAGTCTTTAATGACACCTTTGCGGTGCCCATTTCGCTCGATAAGCTGCTCACCAAGAGCCTGCAGGTGACCGTCGTCAGCATGACCGGACAAAAGGAGGAGATTATTGTAAGTCTTTCAACGGTTTGAATTACGATCCTTTCTCGATTCGAATTCCCATGAAACACATGAGCTACAATTGTCTTTTTAATTTTTAGGGCACTGTTCAAATCAGCATGGCCGAGTTCAATCCGGAGGATTCCACGCTCAAGTGGTACAATGTGCTGAGTTCCAAGTTTATGCCCAGCTTCGAGTCACTCGATTTGCCCTCCACAAGTGCAGCAGCCGCCGCAGCAGCTGTGGCCGCTAGCAGCAGTAGCAACAGTAGCGGCAACAACAACC
Organism: Drosophila longiperda; assembly: GCA_035042125.1. Taxonomy (NCBI): domain Eukaryota; kingdom Metazoa; phylum Arthropoda; class Insecta; order Diptera; family Drosophilidae; genus Drosophila; species Drosophila longiperda. The sequence goes on from JAWNLV010000010.1 coordinate 1,156,272, forward strand.
GAGAGGAATCTTCGGATGAGTCAACGATTACATCGTCGCAGACGTCGACGCTGACGCGCAATCAGGCTCCTCCTTTGGAGCTGCAGGAGCAAATAGCCGAAGAGGTACCCGAGCATGTTGGCGGCGTTAGTGAGCCGCAATGCAGCGACGACGACGATGATGATGATGACGATGACGAGGAGGAAGAGGAGGAGGAAGACGAGCAGCAACTGGTCGGCACAATTGGTCTAACGCACAGTGAGTAGCGAAAAATTCCCTAAACACTTGAATTCCACAACTAATTTAAATCTTTACACAGCTGGTTGCATGCTGGACCTGGCCTATTTGGAGAACATGAAGCAGGAGTATGCCGATAAGGAGACAAACACCGATTGCGCCTTTCCGCCGGAGAAGCTGCGCAGCCAGTCCCAGCTGCTGGACGACAGGCCTGTGAAGCGATCGCAGACTTTTACACCATCGGCGGCGGTTAGCAAGAACCGTTACAATTGCCGTCTCAATCGCAGTGATTCGGATTCGGCGATGCACTTTGGCGTTGCGCCTAACAGTTTCCATCGCGGTGCCGTGGAGCGGCGCTCGCTGCGCTTCCATCCCAAGGCGACCAAGTCATCAAGTAGGTTCAAATGCCTCACATGCTAATTAAATTTGTATTTAACTTGAGTTCTTATTTAATCAATTGTAGAGCTGCATCATACTCACATACCACGCACTAGTTTGGACCTGGAGCTGGATCTACAGGCGCAGCACAGCAAGCTCTTCTTTCTCAACGATCAAATCTCCAAGCTGCAAAACCTTAAGGAAGTGTAAGTTGACAGTAATCTCCATCTCCATCTGCACACATACTCATTTTTTTTCTTTGTTCCTTTTATAGACTTCAGAAGGCCTGCGATAACAAGGATCCGCTAATTGCGGCCTGGGCCATTGAGAACGAGGAATTCCAGCGTCTGGTGGCGCGTGCCGATCCCACCAAGTGCCCCGAGGAGCGACTGCTGCACAAGCTCCTCATGAAGACCACCAAAGAAATACACAAGCTGCGCAAGACCAAGGTCCCCAAAGGCTGCCCAGATTTGGTTTCATTCAAGTGAGTTCCACAATCTCCAACCTTATTCAGTTGCTAATCTTTCCTTGCTTGCATTGCAGAGAGAAGATCACGTTCTTTACGCGCAAGGGAATGCCTGTGCCCGAGCTGCCCAGCGACTTTATGCTGCCCGATGCTAATGCCATCGAAGAGGAGGAAGAGGAGGAGGAGGCGGAGGAAGACGAAGCGGATGAGAATGATGATGATGATGATGATGATGATGACGATGACGATGATGAGAAAATTGTCATTAATTCGGCTCTGGTCGCAAGTAGCAATAGGAATAAGAATCTCAGTGAGCATCATCATCGAGCACAAGCTAATAAGCTGCCTGCCACGCCCGTCGTCCCTGTTGCACAACGTAATGAGACCAGTGAGGAGAAGTCGGAGCAGCCACGCTACGACTATGTCGTCGACCGCAACTATGGTGTCGAGGTGTAGTTCCCACCACCAGCAACACCACCACCACACCCCCTCTACCCACCACCTATGTTGTACATTTTTGTAATTATATTTTCGGTATTTATTTGCATTAAGCGAAAAGTATTTATGTGTATAAAAGAAGATGAAGATGAAGATGAAGAGAAACTAGATGAAACTGATGTAACAAATATCTGTGCCTTATAGAGAAAGAGTTGGAGCAGCCAACAGAACCAGCAACAACAACAAAAAAATCAACAAATACAACAACAGCAGCAACATGAAACATGCAACATGCAAGAAATGATATAATTAGCTGTAATTGCATAGAACTAATTAGCCGTATACAGTAATAGCGTAGACCCTTAGTCAGTTTGTACTAATTGACCCCACACAACCCCCCCCCCCCCCCCACCCCACCCCTTACACACTTAGACCCAACACAGCTCCACAAATGACCCTGTATAAAACGAGCAAAGAATTCCCTGAAATTACCCAAAAACTCTCCCGCCTCCCCCCAAAAATATAAACGCGCACATTGCGCGTTTCGAAACTGTCAAATTCATATTGAAAACCAACTGTATTCTTAAGACTTGAGCAAATTATACGAATGTAGAGGAATATTTTTTATATATATACATAAATACGTATAGCAACTAGTGATACATTTTACATTAGATTAGTGCAAACACACCAACAAAACATACAACAAAAAAAAAACTGAAATGAAAAAATATTTATTATATACATACACATTAAATATATATGAGTAGATTGCAGATGACTCCAATCAATCTGTTTAGTTTAGTTAAATTAGCTTGCGTTTTTGTTAAGCTCAAAACGAATTCTACTACTTTTTTTTATAAAAAAAAAAACATAATAAAAAATAAACAAAAAAAGTCCATGTACCATATTAGTTAAACGCCATATGCCGCATATCGTCCATATGGTCTATCTAAGAACGCTCCATAACACAAAAAACAAAAGAGAATGAAAACTATGAAAATGAAAAAAAAAAAAGAAACTAAATAACAATACTTTGTTATGTTTTATTGAGCGAGCCTGTTAAAATTGTTAAGCTATTGCCCTGGAGCTATGAATTTGAAGAAATCAAAACAAAACAAATGGAAAAAAACTAAATCATTAAGTTATAATTTAAGCATAGTTTTAGTTTCTGCTTTCTCAGCTCTTTGTAAGCAATCGCCGTTGTTTTGATAACACTAATTGCACCCCGACCCTCCCCGCCCTGACAACTCAGTAATAGTAATAATAATGGAAAGCGAGCCCCACATATTTTTTATATATATAAATTTACGGTAGTAATTTAGCTGTAATAAATTATATGAATGAGAACATGTATATTGTAATTGTGCAATAAACAAAAAAAAAAAATTCTACTGACATAACTGAATAAAATGATATTTTATTTGATTGGAAAATATATACTTAATGAATATTCTAATTCGAAAAATATTACTTACTCATCAAAATCCTCGCTGAATTTTATGCACTGGAATCAATACAAATATTTACAAATTTACGTTCCACATTTAGTTGGTCACTAAGCAATCACAATTTAAATATAATTTCACTCAGACGGCTGATAAAAATGAAAATAACATAGCTGTGTGCATTTCTGTGCGCCTGGTTGTTTGGGGGACAAAAAAGCGAATTTCTTCAAATTAATGTGGCACAATTAACCTTTGGAAAACAATATTTCTTCTGAATTTAATTCAACTGCCTAAAAGTAGGCAATGATTTTGCTGCAACGATTAAGTGAGACCAGCGCCATCTGGTGTCAAACACAACAACTACGTTAAAACAAGCAGCACAAAAGTATGCATCAATATTTCAGCAATAATTATTCCGAAATTGACAATTTGTACAAAAGTATTTTTTATAATAGAAACCAATAAATAGAAGGAGTATTTAAATATTTGTAAGTATCCAGACGGCCATTTATTTTTTTTTTTTACAAAAAATCATGGATAATCTATAACATATTTTAAATTTCTAACGACCCATTGAAAAGTAACTTAAATAAATCAAAAGAAATATATGTAAAAAAAATACATCATGTTAAATTATTGGAAAACTATATAGTATAACATCAGTTTGAGTATGTTTTGTTGTACTTTATCATAAACTTTATTCACATAAAAAATAAATAATTATTACATTTCGATATTTAGTTTTGCTTTTGCTTTTTTTTTCTTGTTTGTCTGCCAAGTAGAGCATTAAAATCGGCACGACACAATCTGTTCAGATTCTCCCACTGCTTCGGTAGTCCTCGTAGCGTATTCATTATTATAGTAATGCTTATGCTTTAGAGTGCGTATTTACAAAGATGTTGCAAGAAGAGGAGCTTAATTAAATGGTGGTAAGTATGGGTTAACGGCAGTCATAATGGATTGGTTGTGCTGGTGGGTGCTGCGGGAAATTTTAGGATGTGCGATTTGCAGGAGTGATATTGATTGGCTGGTTGGATGGTTGATTGGTTGGTACTCAGTTTGTGCTGGTGCTGGTGCTGGTGCAGTTGCCCTCAGTGGGTGCTCAAAAGGGGCCATTGAAGTGCAGGTTTTGTGATGCAAATTGCGGTATGCCATGGTTGAGAGCTAAAACTTTACTAATTACTTTCAATTCTTCAAGATTTCTTAAATTGCTAAACTGACTTAAGAATTTTCTATTAAATCTATCATTTGGATTACCTGAGCTGGATGCTGCTCCAGTCGCTGATTTTGTCTGTTGCAACAGTTGCTGCTGCTGTTGCTGCTGCTGTTGCTGTTGCTGCTGCTGTTGCTGCTGCTGCAGATATTGCTCCGCATTTTGCTGCAACTGGCTGCTCAACTGCGGCGTCAAATGCTGCCGATAAAAATTTTGACTATCCAGATTATTGTGCTGGTTAACAATGGTCGTGGCAAAGGAACTGCTCGGCTGTATCTCCACATTGTCATTATTATTCAGCCCAAAATTACCCACGCCCGATTCCTGGCGAAAATGGCGTGCCCGATGCTGTTGCTGTTGCTGCTGCTGTTGTTGTTGCTGCTGCTGTTGTTGTTGCTGCTGCTGTTGTTGTTGCTGCTGTTGTTGTTGCTGCTGTTGTTGCTGCTGATAGAGCGCATTGCTTACATAGCTGGGTACCAGCAATTGTTGCTGCTGCTGCTGCTGAGGTTGCTGAAACTGTTGATAATTATTCTGGGACGGTGCTTGCAACAGAGACGCCTCCGCGGCCGCAAAGTTGAACTGATTTGAGGCTTGCAGCTGTAAATGATTGTTGTTGTTGATGTTGTTTTGATTACTATTGCTGTTGCTGTTGCTGCTGCTGCTGGCAATGCCATTGGGATTTTGGTTATTGCTGACAGCATTTTCCGCTGTTTTTTGCAAATTCTGTTGCAAATTTTGGAAAATTTGTTGTACTGCACTCGTTGCTGTTGAAAATTTCGGATAGTTATTGTTGTTGTTATTGTTATTGCTGTTGCTACTGCTGCTGCTGCTGCTGCTGCTGCCGCTGTGCAGGGCAAATTTATGAGCCGCAACGGAATCGCGCAGCGGCAATTGCTGCTCAATTGGATATGTGGGATAGATAATGGTCTTTGTATGTGTACTGGGTATAAATTCAACCGAAGGTCTGATGGAGTAACCAGGCGATGGCGGCTGCAGCGTTTGTATTGCCTCCAGTGATGTATGTTGTTGTTGCAATTGTTGTTGTTGTTGTTGTTGCTGATGTGGCTGCAGCTGTTGTTGTTGCTGCTGCTGCTGTTGCTGCAGTGGCTGCAATGTATTCGCCTGGTAGCGACTTTGACTCTGCTCCTCCAGCAGCCGCAACTGTCGCAATATTAACGCCTGTTGCTGCTGTGCCTGCAACTTGAGTTGATAGATTTGTTGCTCCAGCGCCCGCTGCCGCTCAATGATGTAGTTGTTTATGATGGGTGGTGCCACACTAGGATTGACCAATGGTTCCTAGTGCAAACAATAAGATCGGGATTAAAGCACACTCAAATCAAAGCTATGTTTTAATTTTACAACAAGAATTCTTCTTGAATTAAAAAGAATAAAAATTCTAAATTTAACAGCAAAAATTTTTGCTCACGCTTATTGAGATAATTTTTAAGAATTTACTTAAAAAAAAGTTATAAAAATTAATTTTTATCATTGGCATTTATGAATTAAATTTTTACAAAAGACTTTCTCAAAAAGACTTTGTTGCATAAGATTTTGAACCCTGATTTGATTTTCAATTTGTAGTTTTTTTTAAGTGTTCGAAAATTGATAAAATTTTAAACATACCTTGACGAAGTTGTTGTTGGAACTGCTGCTGCTTTGGAATGCTGGAGTAGTGGACAAACCCAACAGGTTAAAGTTGGACTGGGTGGTGCTCGTGCTGCTGGTGCTGGTTGGACTCTGTGTGGTCAGTGCTGCTGCTGCTGCAGACAGCTCCGATTCGAGCACACTCAATTTAGTGATGGTGGGTCCCAGTGGCAGCTGCTGTGGCTGGTGGGTGAAACTTGGGCGCTGCTGTTGCTGCTGTCCCTGCAGCAATGGTCGAAACTTTTGCGCTGTGCCGCGTTCATCCAAGTCAACGGTAAATGCTGTTACCAATGGTGCCTCCTGTATGCGTATGTCCTGCTTGTCCACCAGCTCAATGTTCTCGCCATCCTCATTGTGGGTGGGTCGTGGCGTAGTTGTTGTTGTCGTCGTTGTAGTACGTGGAATTCGACGCCTGGTGGTGCGTGGTCTTGGTGTTGTCGTTGTCGTCGTTGTTGTTCTTGGCGTTGTTGTCGTTGTGGTTGTGCTTTTCTTCACGTTGCGTATCTCGAACTTGATCTCATGGCTGCCATCGTGTGCGATCTCATTGGTGCCCAGAGAGCTGTCCACACTTCTTGTGAGCTGACGTGAATCTGGACCCACATCCGTATCGACATCCTGTTCGAGGGGTGTGTCTTCGGGCTGCAGCGTTGTCTTCTTCCACAGCTGGGAGCGATCGATGAAGGAGGAGAGCAACTGCTCCTGGGCATTGCGTTCGTCAAAGGTGGCCGTGTAGAATTGAACAGTGGGCACAACCACAGCATCCGATGAGCTAGTGCTCTCCTCAAGTATCTCATCACGTTCCCGCGTTGCTGGCACTGTGGTGACCTCATTTTTTTTCGAAGGCAACATCGTGGCAGCTTCTATCTCACTCTCCGATATGCTTGAAGCTGTTGCCTCCTCCCGCTCCAGCTTGTCTATTGCGCGAAGAAGTGCCTGTCGTACCGAAAAGTCCAGCTTTTGTATGGCCTCTCGTGGAATAATCTCATTGCTCTCAGTACTGACATTCTCCACTGCCTCCGCCTCATCCTCGGCACCAACAATTGCCAATTGGAGCAATAACGTGGTCAGGAATAGCGCCAGCAGCAATTTCCATGGCAGCGTGTTGAGATGTCTCTGAAAATGGGCAGATGTACAAAGAGTTCGGATTAGTTGTGGGGGGGATCACCTACATCCATCTGCCTTACAATTATGCTAATTAGCTTTACAACGTGTAATTGTGGCATTTTTTTGATGACCTAACTAACTTGGTTGAGCCAAAACTAAGCACAAAACGTCTTTTATCATATTTGTGAATTAGCATGGAAGAGTGCACAGTTTAAGCCTCATTTGGAAGAGTGCACAGTTTAAGCCTCATTTGAGTTAATGGCAATACATTTATATACAGACTTGGGCAACCGTAAATAGAGCGAAGATTATAATAATCTTGGAATATTTTAGATGACAAAAGGAAATGTTGCTTGCAAATATAATTATTGCATAATGCGATGAATTACAATTATTAACACCATTAAGTCAACACCTTAAAAAATATTAAGGTTACTCGGATAAAGTATTTATACTTCGACTATTTTAATGTATAATATTCCCGTCTTAATTCCATATAAAATGCTGCGATAAAGATATGAGGGAAAAACTTATAAGTTAAACATATTAAAGAAAGATATGTAATACTTCTTTCAAGGGCATTAAAGCATTTGTGACTGTTTCAAAACATTATATAGTTTAGCTTAAATTAAATGAAATAATTTAATTTAAAATATCTAACCTAAGGGCAAACATATTTATTTGAAATTCATTCACTTTTTTGCTTCCCAATGTTTACATATGATTTGCATGCACAAACTAAACAGTGCTTCAGTTTTGGCAACACGCTGTTGGCTAAAACCACCCAAAAATATGAAATACCCGTACTGAGTACTCGAACTCGTACTCGAACTCAAACTCGAATCTGGCAATAGCTATGGCTCAGCTATCTAATCTGTGCATGTTCATCTTTCCGGCATTTGTAAAGACGGCAAATCATAACGCATTATGGTACGTAACCTGCCATAGAGATTTGCCAGTCAGCATGGTTGTAGTTGGGAGGGGGTGGGGTTGGGGCATTCGGCATGCAACAATGTTGAATGCTGCGTTGCTTTTACACAATTTGCGATTTTCAACAGCTTGACGATTGATTCCTGGCCCTGGCTTTTGATTGTGGCTCGGAAACGTTTTTGCATTGCAAATTGCCTTGCAATGCTTGTTTGGACGCTTGCTGAAAGTTTAGCCTAATTGTTGCATCAACAAGCGGTGCGCCAATGCGCCACAGTTAATCCTCAGTCAGCCACAGTCGATCCAGCCAAAGCAAACTTATCTGACCACCTGTTGCTCTCTAAGTGGGTCTGGTCTTTGCGCCCAACCTTTGTTTTCGGTTTTCTGCACAGGATTTTGGTAGTCACGTTTCTGCCACTTGCCACTTGACTTTTTTTTTTTAGTGTTGCCCCCAAATGTTACAGTTGATGCTCGATTTGGTAGAGCATTGAGTTCGATTTGTCTGCACTTAAATAATTTGATGCAATGCAATGCGAAATTAGACTTATTAGAAAAGCAGAACTAATTCAAAAATTTGTCTTATTTAATGCAATTTTCTATGTGCACTCTATAATAAATGTTACCAAATCAGTCAAATTACTAAAAAATGGAAATGTGTTTGGTCTTAACACATCTAATTTTACACAACATGAACAACAAGTCCATGAAATAAATATTCAAGGAAATATTGACAAGTCTTCTTTGTGCAAAAATATTATAATAATAATTCGCTCTTTCTCACACTCCATAATAAATAGCGAAACTGAGATCCTCATTATTACATAAAAAGTCTAAGACAACATTTTAAATAAATCATCTAATGGTTAGTGGAAAAATAATAATTAATCTTTGTAATTTATTACACTCTCATCAACAAGTTGTACGCTTATTGCTTGATTTGGATTTCATTGGTTTGCCACTTTCTATCCTCTTTGTGTTTTGGCCTTTTAAATCGCGGATCGCATTTCTTTTGACGAGATCAATCAAATTTCATCATGACTTTTGCTTTTTTTTTACACAAAGCATTACAATAACCACAATCATTTAGCTCACAATGTTTTTTTCTTTCTATTTTTTGGGACAACTCCCCAGCGCAAGTTTAAGGGTCAAGTTCTGCAAATCGCAAAGAAAAAGGTGAAACTCCTTGTTGAAAATTGCACTTTGACTGCCAATAAAAAGAAGAAAAAATATTCAACATTTGATGGGAAATAAATTGCAGTCCAAGAAATATTTGACGTTGCTTTTATTACATTTTTGTTTGTTGTATTGCCACAAAATTTATTGCTAACTGTCTGCCTCGTAAGTCTGTCTCTTGACTGATTTGCTTATTTTTTTCTGACCAAGTCTTTGTGTATTTTTCTCCCCAAATAAAAAGCAACAAAATCAATAGCGTTGTTGCCTGTCAAGCTCCTCATTTGCGTCAATTTCAATATGGAAATCATCGTTGGCTTCAAGTCCAACGTTCATCAAGTCGTCAAGTTCCCCAATTGATTGCTTTGCGGTCGTCTTTCTCGCTAATCAAGTTGCCAACCTTATGTACATGCCTTTAAAAGTGGTAATCATCGAAAATTGTAAAGTCCATGCCAAGACACTGGGAAATCAAATGGCTATATTACAACTCTAACTCGAAACTCCAACTAAAAACTTACCAAATGTAAATAAATAAGCATTTCTTCTATTTGTTTATTTATTGCAAATAATTATTTATTTGTTGGTTTTTCAACAAGAAAACACAACATGAATAGTAATAAAAACTTGCAACGCTTTGCGGAAACATAAAATTTATGAATATTTCCTCCCCATTCAAACAAATCATCATCATTGGGAGTTTCCTTTTTTAGTTGAAATTAGAAAAAAGCGCATCAAAGATAAAAAACGATAATAAGCCAAATATTTTGTTTTTCTTAAAGGCATTAAGATTTCTTAAAATTATCTCATGTTTCCCATACTTTCTCCGCTAATATTTAAAAAAAAAAAAACAATAAAATCCGTGGATTATCTTAAAATTATTGGCATACAGCAATTAAATTTCTTCGCGTGCGGCACTTACATTAAACAAATGAATAAACTGCCTAATAAATATTTTTAATTACATTTTATCCATCGCCAGAGTTCCGTAATAGGCTCCGCACCCCCCCACTCATATGCGGTAAGGTGCAATAATGATTTAACAATCAAGCCAACTTAATGAATTAGCAATAAGTCAATTCACAAAAGCCTCAGCTCCCTCTATATTTATTGTTCACTTTATTTCTTAAAGCGTGGGCTGAAATTGTTTTTACTGTGATTAATCATTATTTTACTTTTCGAATGAAACCAGACTTCGGGCGAAAAGTACCAAAACTTACATAATCATCTTCGAGCAAAGACGACGCTTGACTTTCGTTGTGTGTAAGGCTGCAAGACCAGTAGTAGAAAGACATGAAGACATGAAGAAAGAGTGGGTAACCCAGTTTCATTGAAAAATGGAACCCCATATCTCTCTTATTGTCCAGTAATTTAAGCTGACAGCCGCCGCTTGGGCGAATCTTGTGTCCCGCTTTGTGATTAATTTCACGCCCGCTGATCGCCGGTCGACCATCTCGCATTTTTGCATATTAACAGCTGCATTTTTGGATTCTTCGTGTTGCAATTGCTTAAGCACTCTGGACACCGTCCAGTGGCATCTGCAATCCACGCACTATTAAGCAGCTGCCACCAAGTCACTTTGTAAATATGCAAGCACTCCATATGAAAACCTGCTCCAAAAGTTGCGAGTGGTTTATCTGACTGTCTGACTGTCTGACAGTCTGTCTGTCAGTCTGACTGGGTATGGGTAACGCAATCCTCCGATTGCTGCGCAAATTTTATGTTTGTTTGTTTATGCTTTATGTAGGCCAGCATTAATATTAATATTATTTTGTAAGCATCCAATCACAGCGTCGTCATAAAATGCAGTAATATCATAAATTGCAGTAAAATGTTAAAATAACTTAAAATGGCAATAACACCTATTTCATGTGGCAGTCGGTTAACGCCCAATCGTTTAATTAATGGCTATACAAAAATTTAGGAGTGGCTAAAACCTTTTTAGCATAATCAAAGCAAAATAATTCGATAATCATCTACAAGCAGTAAAATTTATATATAAATAAATAATCACCGCAAGAAATGGGATTTTTTTTATTTGATTTTACTCAACATTTTTCAACATTTCTACAATTTTTTTTTTTATTGTTTTTGACTGCACATTATTTAAAATAGTAGAATGAAATAAAAATGCCAACAGATTTTCACTATTAAGTTGCTATTTAATTGTTAGATTAATTTACGCACTGATTTTTAAGAATACATTTATTATTATATAGTTAAGAAATCTTGTGCAGGTTTGAATCTTATTTAAACTAAATGGTTGACCATGTTCGACATATATACAAAGAAGTTTACAATGTATTTTCTTAAGCTTTTATGTTTTTCTCAGCTTATTTAGGTTTCCACTTAAATGTTTTGGCTTAAATTGTGTATGATTGAGATTACCCAATAAATTTGTTATAGTATTTTACGAGTTTTTAACTGCCTTTGTTGCTACCATGTTTTGTTGTCCAACCAATGACCAGTCCCATAAAATATCATTTAATTGTTGTTGTGTGTGTGTGTGTGTGTGTGTGTTAGTGTGTTTACCTGTCCACCCGTATCTATAATACGCCGGAAACATTTGCATAATTTCACACTAAAAAATCAAATCAGAGACGAGTCGCCCATTTGCAAGTGGATTCCTCCGTTGGTTTGTCAAGAGATTTCCAATATTTGTGTTTTCTTTTAGCCCAATGATGATGGCAGTGTTTTGACATGCCAACGATCTCTTGATTGGCATGTGTGTCTGCATGTGTGTATGCATGTGAGTGTGTTGGGTAATAAGCTTAAACATATTGAATTTATTCATGCGATTTTCATTGCTTGTTACAATTCATTTAAGATCCATTTAGATATTTATGTGCATTTAATTGTGTTTTGGTTTCGTTTTGCTCGTTTAGCTGTGGCCACGGATACATAAATATGTATATCAGCGATACGCAGATCATTTTGCCACTTTACTCCTCATTGTTTTTATGCTAAGCATTTTTGGGGAACTATGAACAGCAGAAACAAAAGTTTCGGCTTTTGTTAATTGGACAGAGGTCAAGTTTGCCGATGGTGCCGATAACAAACCGAAGTTCAAGTTAATATCAAATCGAACTTGAATGCCATTGATGGACCTTTGATTAAATTCAATACGAATGATAACAACAGTTTAGATAATGGCTTAAAACCAATTTGCTCATCGATCTGAAGTAGGCCTTAGGCGAAAAGCTAACATTTTAATCTTAGGTGATTGCCCAAGCTAAAATGCATGCTATTTCATAATAAAAATAAAAAATAAAAAAATAATACAAAATTACCACTGGGCGCGAATTATAATAAATTTACCAAGGGTGAACAAAGTTGTTTAGTTGTTGTGCTGTGTTTTTTTTTTTTTTTTTTGGCTGTTATTTATTTTTTTTTCTGGTTGGCGCATTCGCGTAATGTTTGCCCATTGTTTGCGCGTCTTCGAGGAGCAATTCGATGGGCGAATGAGAAGCAGAAGGTGAAGGCAAATCTTTTCTTTTTCTTTACTTTTTGTTGTTACTGTTGCCGATGTTGGTTTGTTTTTTTTTTTTGTTTTGCTGTTTGCATCTAATGGCACGTTGAGGTAAAAATGCAATGTCAATGGCACTCGGCGCTTGGCACAGCACAGTTCGCAGTCGGTACATGGGCAATTTTGGTTTCACTTTTATCGACGCCAGAGTATCTGGCTTTTAGGAAGATGAAGACGATCGAGTCGGCCTCGTCGTCATTAGCCCACCTCAAGTGGTAAATGTGTTTTTTTTTTTTGTATATTGTTGCTGTTGCTGCTGTCGCTTTGTTTTGCTCATATTGTTGCATTATTATTATTATTATGTATTATGTAAAATCGCTTATATTGTGTACAGCATCGTGTGCCACTTACATTTTACGTATTTTACGGTACACCCTTGAAGAAGAGAGGGGAACTGCTGGAACTGCTGTTGACCTTTCAGCACAATAGTAATAACAACAATAATAACTCCTCGTCAAGTCATCAAAACGCTTAACATAATATGGAGAGGGTCATAGAAAAATAACAAAAGACTTAGGCAACAAACTTGCCACCCGCCACAATTTGAAAATTTTGTTGTGTGTGCTCACAATTATTCAAAGCGTACTTATTTTAAATTTATTAACGTGCACTGTCAAATATATTATCAACAAGTAAGTTTGATGAGAAGACGAAGCTGTCGCCGAATATGTTTATGGATATGCATAGGAATATTTTGTGTGTGCATGCGATGCAACTTAAAGTCAGGTGTCGGTTTCAGTGTCTCTTTGATTTACGTGATGGTGGGTAAAGCAAACACATTTGGCATGGTAAATTGTTATTTTGACAGTTGCACAATTTCGTGCAGGGCCCGTTGGATGGATACAGATCTATAGACACGATACTTGCATTTACCTCAGCAGGCGAACTAACTCTGGCTGTGTGTCTGTCTGTGTGTGTGCAGTCGTTTTTGAACTCATGAATTGAATATCTTGTGAATGAACCGAACGTGAGTGAGTGTGCGAGTGTGTGTTTCGCTTTTACTTTTAATTTAATTATAATAAACAACACTTTTTTGAATGCCTTGCAACCGCAAAATTGCGAAAAGGTTGCGCAAACATATAACATGACCGATGGTAGTACAGTATATATATATATATATATGTACATATACTTCTTAATAGATTTTAAGAACCAGATTTCAGAAAAATCATGTGGCTGTAAAAGATATATAATATTTTAAATACTTTTTGCAGTTGAATATTATTTGCAATATTTAATAAATTTTCTTGTTAAATGATTTAAAACAACCGGTTAAAGAAGAGCAAGAAAACAAAAGCAAAGCAGATTGAATGTATGTACAGGGTATCTATTAGTATAGTCTCTTTCTAGTGCATTCCTAATTATTGACTATGTGCTGAAGAAGGAGTTATTACATCTGATAACATCACACTTTTCCATATATTGTTTCCCTAGTTGATTGAAATCTGATATTATGTATTGCATTGTCTGCCATATGTGAGAGTATTTTTTGCTTAAATTATTTTGGTGTTTGAATGGTTTTCGCGTTGTTTTACTTATTATTGTAAAGGTCATGTTTTTGTCGCAAGCACGACGAACAGTCTCTGGACAGTGTTGGGTTCATCGATGATTTATGTGGCCGTTTTGCAGCTTATTTTGGTTGCTTGGTGAAATCAGCAATTTGGCAAGGAAGAGAGCATAAGACACATAATCACACATAAGTTTTAAACATTGTCAAGCTGCAATTATGCAATGGAGAGAAAAGTGAAATTTTATTGCATATCAACACCAACAGCCCAAAAGACGACACACTGCAGATGCGTTTTTATTTTGCGTTTTGGGATGTCTTCTCTGATGACTTGCCACCTGAATAGCTGGCTGGATGGTTGGACTGCCAGACTGCTGGACTGGCTGCTTTTGGTCAGCATCCAGTTGGCAACTCTCAACTTTGCAACAGGTCGCCAACAGCAGTGGCAGAGGCAACAACATACCTATTGTGTTTTTTTTTTTTTTTTTTTTTGTTTATATTATATAAGCCGTAATGGGATAAGCCAGGGTGTTTTTTTTTTATGTATTGGTTGGCAATGGTTTCGTAGCATTGCGATGTTAATAAAAGTGCCAAATTAAAGAACTCGAAAAACCTTAAAAACTTAATTACAATTCGATAAAAACTAGTTTGAAGTGTAAGCCACTTTATTTAGATTAAACTGCGGTTAACCAACAAAATCGTAAAAATTATCTCCTTTTATTTGTGATCAACGTTTATTTTTCTGTTTACCCAATTAGCTCTAAAATAAAGTGGTATCTAAAATGTTTTCTGTGATTAATCTACAAACCAAATGAGCTCCACATATCTCTAATTAAATTGTTTTATTGGCCCGTGGGGCATCATCGCTCAAAATGGAATCGCCAAATGGCATTAAAAAGCCATTACACAAATGACTTGGCATGCAAATCAAATGACTTATCATAATTTGATTCGGCAAAAAAGGAAATGCAACAAGTGCAAAAAAGTCAAATGTCTTTGCATTATGTAAATAACCATCCATTGATGGATTTGCTTTACCCAACATAACTCCCACAATCTGAAGCCTGCCATGACTTTCAAAGTGCCAAAACTGGGCGTAGTTGACTGGTGGATTTTTTGATTTATGACCATAAGAGTACGCATGTGCATATATATATATGTATATATATATATGTATAATTTAATTAACACATATCATGTAAATACGCCCACAACTTTCCACTTATATTTTGAGGCTCATCGTAAAACTTTCTATAATTTTTGTTCGGAGAACAATTATGTTTTTAAGTTCTTAATTCGCATGTGAATATCTTAATTCCATTTAGTAAATGGAAAAGAAAGGAAAGGTCATTGTGAAACCGTCATGTTAATTAATTAAAGATAAGAATAGTTGAACATTTGAACAGACAACAAGTTAAAAGCAATTTTAATGCGAGAATCAATATTTATTTGACTTAAAATAATATTGGAAAAAGCAATGATTGATCAGCATTTAATCAAGTGTTGAGTGTTTACTTAATTTAGCACCGATTGTTGAGATCGGATAAGTTGGCGATTAGTTGAATTCCTTCCTTAAGATAATTCTGATCGAACAGCGTAAAACTAACAATCATTGGCCAAAATTTTCAAGACAACAAATTTTATTAAATAATCATGTAATTTATTCACCGTACTTATCTAATAGTAAATATTTCTAGTCACAAGTGTCACTCACCACAAACATATTTTGCCTACTTTGGTGTAAACAAGTAATCCAATTTTTTGGCAGACGTTTCGTATTTCCACGGAAATTATTTAAACGCGAATTAGAATTTAAACTTGGGTTATTGTTAGATGCACAGTATCTAATATAAATTTATTAATAGTATTTTGGTCAGAGGTATTATTTCATTTCAGTTGCTCAATTCTTGCATCGAGTCTTTTCCGTTGCACTTAATTTTATGGCTGGTTAATTTCGTTAAGTTTCAGAAATTTCGAATCGTTATTATCAAATTAGCAAACGGTTCACACCAAGAGGAGCAACCACATTTGGTCAATTGAACGATTTTTAGCTGTTTCTTATCTCCCGCGTTTGTTTTTGTTTTTCTGTTATTATTAATATTATAATTTTTTTTTTTTGTGTTTTTCTGGGTGGAGAAGCTGAGTGCGGCTGGCCGCTAACAAACAACAACTGAACCGACTGAACGCTCGCTGCAGACTGAACCCGAAGCGCAAGCGTTCAATTTTTGAGGTTTCCATTGCCTGCCTCAACGGACCAAGCTTGAAGATGCTGCCGCAATGTTGCCAGTGATGGCGACAGCGACGGCGACTGCGACTGCGACTGCGAGTGCGACGTCAACGTTGGCATCAATGTTGCCAACTGTTGATCAAGTCTAAGACTGTGGCTGCCAGCCTAATGAATGAAAGCTACATTTTGCTTGCAGACCTATTGTCTTTTGCCTACTTATAATAAAAATGGCCCTTATGGGCTTTTTGAACTTGGGTCTGTAGTGCAATTGGAATTGCAAATTAAATCAGCGCACCGCCTCACATGATGCAATCTCATAATCGAGCCATTCTACCAGTGTTAAGCAACTGTTATTTAATTAAGCTTTTCGTTTGGGCCTTATGCGTGTCTCATTTTGACAACTTGGCAGATGTCGCGTCATTGGCCACTTTCCAATTCGACTTGCTGTGGCTCTGTTTTTATAACTCTTGGAAGTTATTTAACCACAGACGGCCTCATCTTCAGTTTTGGGCTTTAGCTTCGCGTGGCAAATACAACTGGTTTTGGCAATGCCAAAATCCTTGCCTGCAGCGTTGGCCAAACCATTAATGATCCAACCAGACAGCAAAATAAAAGGCCAGCGGGAACACGAGCCACAGTTCAAACTGGCCAAGGCTTCAACTGCGGCTTCAATTGGCTCTGGCTTCCGCCTGTCTACAACAATTTCGGGCACTTCGTTGAAAAAAATTTCTCTCAAATTAGCGCCATTTGTGTACGCAAATTAGCTCAACTCTCGACTACGCACTGTGGCCACACACATTTCCGTTTTTCTTTGCCATTTCCTCTTAACTCTCAGTTTTGTGCCACCATTTGTACAACAAAGTGTTAACAAAGTCTGCAATTGCTTATTTCGCATTTTTGCATGCGTTTCTTATTTGCTTTGCTGAACTGTTGACCAGTTCAACTGTTGGCCAAGACATTTCGTTTAGCTGATTAATGCGCATTGATGCACTCTTCATGTCAGATCAGTCGACGGCACCTCAAAGCCCCACAATGCTTGACCATGAATTAGGCACACAATGTGAAAAAAATATAAAATATCAGGGATACATTAACTTTTATGGATATTGTATAATAATTATAATTAAACAATATATAATGAAATAATAAATACCATATCACTATATGATTTAATAATAGAAATTAAAAAAATAAAATGTTAAATTATAGAAATAACATAATTCGGATTATCCATAATTAAATATAATTTAATAATAATAAAAATATTACAACATTTCAATTATAGCATGTTACATAAATATTTAAACTTTTAAAATCCATTAGATTGAGATATTTTAATCGATTCTCAAAAGCAATGACTTTCTGATCCACTAGATTAATATTGTAATTATATTTGGAAACACGATGGTTTTTCGTAACTTATGTTAAAATTTCCACTGTTGGATCATTACTTTAAGCAAACGTTAATTGAAGCTGTCTCTGGTTAAGGAGGGGAATTTAATTATTTACGATTTTATGCATGGGATCAATATTATTATTGTGAAATTATATAGTAATAATAAGAGATAATACTTTTGCGTTGCAAAGTTCGTAATAAAGTGCGAATACTTCACCAACAGCTTGGAGTTGGTTGTGAAACGTTTTGTTGGCATTGCTGAGATGTTCGCAGCTCTTCCGCTGTCGAACCCCACGACAGAGGCAGAGCCAGTGAAAAGCACTGCTGCCACAAGGAAATTTGCCACATGACCAGTACAGTCAATAGCTGAAGCCAGCACAGACACAAACATAAACACAAACACATCATTTACCACACATTATTATTCGTAGTATTTGCAAAGCGAATTTTAAGGCGCAGCCAGCACCCCAAAAACTAAACATCCAAGTTGAGGCAGCCAAAAAAAAAATAAGAAATCCATTCCATATACCACTGGAAACCTGCTTTCTTCGTCGTGACTCTTGATATTTGAACGGAGCCGCATCGCTTTGTGCGCTTCTGAACCCGTTTGCACCCTTTTCCGTTTACCACCTTATCGCACATGTATCGCATATGCGTTTCTCTGTTGGGATTTGAACAAATTTTCAATTTGACTCTTGGCCAGGTAGCCAACTATGCTTTTTGGCATTTTGTGCAGTGAACAAATTTTGATTGTGACCCATGTGCTGCAAGTGGCAATGTCTGTCCAGAATCACCATCACCTGGCATCAGCAGCAACTCCAGCAGCTCCAGCAGCTCCAGCAGCTGCACATGATTCCCATTCAACTCCAACTCTGCAGGCTGAACGTGATCTGCGTTTTTAGCTACTTGTTTGTCATTACTGTAAAATTGAAAATGCCAACCAACATTCGGATCTATTTGGCTATGGATAATTTCTTAATGAAGTTTTGCGGTTGGCGTGTTGATACATTTTGAAAGAGATCCGTATACCCTTGCAACAGGTATCTTAACTTTGCAACCAGATGTGCAACATGACTAATTAAGTTCTGTTGCTTTTTTGGCCATATTTGTAAATAACAAATATTTCTTATTCTGTATAGTGTCAGTCAGAATATATTAATAATATATACTAACTCAAATGAAACATATTTCATGCTAGTAAATTTTAAAAATGTTTATAATATTTAATACCACCTGCGGCTGTCAGGTTTGCATTAATAAATTACCACTTATATTTTAGTAATTATACAACATATACATAATTTTATTAATATTTTACACACCAATAACTATCTAAAAATAGCTACCATTTTAGGTGTGGTCTTTAGCGGTGTGTATATCTTCGACCACGTGTCTGCATAATCAACACATCAATGTGATTTTGAGATTGGACATGGACGTCTCTATTAAGACATGCGCCTGTCAAAATGCCACTTCAAGTCCCTCCGTCAGAAAAGCAGCCAATCGCAACCAACTAAAATTTATATCTAATAGTGGCAAATTAAAGAGGCAATCGAGTCTTTTGGAATTCGACTTGGCTACATAAAATAATTGAGAAACTTGTTAAAAATTATGATATGCTGGTTCATATTCGGTTGGTATAAGAAAACAAAAAAATATAATCGTAGATAAGACAAAGGCCTTTGTGTATTAAATAAACATGTCAATAAGAGCAGCATACAATAAGTTGAAATGCAAATAGAGAAATGAAATAGCAATGAATCCATTGATCCACTCGTTTAAGGTGTGAAATATATATATATAGCTTACTGCAGACGAGGGGGGAACACAACCAATACACAAACAACACACTAACATACACACACACACACACACACACAACATGTGCCAACGCATTTGCATTTGCGTTTTGATTTGGGATTTGAATTTAAGTTTAATTTTGAATTTGGAGGTCATCATCATCATCTTCGCATATACGCATTTAATACGGATCTTTAGCTTCAGATACGGGTTCGCTTTCAGTTGCCATATGGTTATGTCCATTCCAGATTATACGAAATGGGTTTTTAAGTAAGCTAAATCAATCATTTGACAGTTGGTTAATTGTGTGCCATGCTGTGGTCACACCCCAGGCGAGAGCAGCTGCAACTTGACTCTTGATACGACGTGATACTGCCTATATTGTCTTGTTGGGCTACTGACAAGCTACGCATTTATAGGCAGCATTCCATTGTTCGATCATCCAAACTCCCGAACCATCAACTGCCATTGGCCATTGATTGTCTGCAGCTTATTGTCATACGAGACATTTGTCTTCAGTTCACTATCATTTCCCAAAATGGGCCTCGGCAAGCTTTGATAAATTTGAATAGAAATTATTAAAATGCTCAAAGTGATACCAGATACATGATTGAATGGCTTGGATTGACATACATATTCGCTGTATCATTTATGGTAAGATAAAACAAACACACACCCAATACAGGAGTAAAAGATTTCCTAATTTGTTTCTCAATTATTGTTTAGAAATATGAAACCTTTGGAGACACATAAAAAGCATTATATTTTACACCTGTTCATTTATAGGATGTAATTTTATATAAAATGCGCTTTCTAGTTCAACTGAGATATTTTTTTTACTGAAAATTAAATTCAATTGTTAACGTTTTTTCGATCTTAATTTTTTTAAATTTAAAATTTATAGCAAACAATATAAAACTAATATTGTATATATATATAAAATGATTACGCATAAGAATTTTGATTTTGCTGCAAAAAATTTAATAAATAACAGAAAGCTGCTAAAAACTTGTATTAAAATCTCCTTAGGAATATAAATGTGAACTTGGTTTGAACCTTTCTTCTGGAAAAGAGAAACATATATTTTATAAGTATTCAGATAAACAGACATATTTCACAAAACCAACATACACTTTTTTCTTGTTGATATTGAAATTGACTAAGATTATTATTTGCAATTAAAATAGGTGAAAATTAAATTATAGAACAATTTGTCATTGTTATATAAGTTAATTTCGTACAAATCCAATTAATTAAAATTAGTTATATTTCCATTAATTTCACACCAGGGAAAAAAGCAATCAATAATGATGTGAATTTAAAGCCAATCCTAATAAACAAAAAAAAAGGCAAGTTGTGATAATTTATTATAAAGGTGCTTGGGGCCACTAAATTTAGCCCAGCCCATCCCAGCTATGCCTTGAAATTGACCTGTTTGGTTTTTATATAACAAAGTGTCGATTCGACTAATAATATCATCAATCTTTTTTCAATAATTTCTGCGCTTCTTTTTATTTTTGGTTTGTTTTGTTGCAACAGCTTTGCGCACTTTACTTTACATATTTGAGAGCTTTGCTGTTCCTTAGGTGATTACCATTTCGGAGCTCGACGACCCCCCGCTAACCCACGAAACGTTAATGGTTTTTGCCTGAAGCGCCACACAGAACGCCCACCTGTGCTGACTGCGTGTGAAAATGTTAAGCCAAAAACAAAAGATTTCTGTTTGGGGTTTCCTCTGTGCCATTTGCCATTTATGTTAAGCTGATCTATTGTCATTTTTGGCCTCTTCTTTTGTCATAGAAGACTCAGTGGAGTGATGAACAAGGTTGCATAGATGACAGTTTGTTTTCAACACATCTAAATATATGGTTTGGCTTTATTTGCTTTTGAAAATAGTATTAGTACAATATGAAAACTCTCTACGCATACACACACATATAAAAATTCATAAATTACATTATTTAAAATATTTCATAAGAATATAATATATATTATTTGGCTGTAGAACTAAAAACACATTGATTCGACTGTAGCATTTCAATTTCAATTTGGTAGCTTCTTAACATGGCTTATAGCTGACTGTTTGCCAGATGATTATCGATGACCACCTGAATAATCCGCATGCAATCGCGCTGTCTGGCAATGGTATTATCTATCAGTTGTTCTATAAACTGGCTAGCTTTGATGTTCGTATTAGGTGGTATATCCTGAGTGCAGCTGATGTACTTGTTAAATATCTCCGTATTCAAGGATGTGGCCAAATATTTTTCGCTCTCATCTTGCTGGAGCAGCTTGTTCAGCACCTGGGCGGCAGTCAGCAGTTGGTCTCTGTTCTTTTGATAAGCGCGCATCTCCTGCAAGTTGCCATAATCCACGCTATTCAGCTGCACATACCTGTTCCCATTCCCATCCACATCACCGACGCCATTCCCGCTTCCATCTCCGTGCTTGATTGCCTTTTTTGTAAGCAGCTGGCGTATGTGATATTTGCGTTCCGTTACAAAATTGCCCAGCAAGTAGCCTGTGAAGTAAACAAACAAGACTCATTAGCATATCCCCCAGTACTTGGCAACCCTGGGCCAGCCCACTCATCACCCACCTGCGATGAGCATAAAGAAGCCAATGGTGAGGAGAAGTGAGGCGCAGGTCCGCTTTGAAATATATTCGCGGTATTCACGCGAGCTGCTGTTGGCCCTCACAGCCGTCTCATAGCTGAGCACCTGATGCATTCTGAGTTTACTTAGCTTCTGTGGTTCTTATATCGTATTTAGTATATATATACTGCTTGGAACATTTTGTTATATCGATTGTACTTTGTATCAAGTCGAATTTCAGTTAAGCAACCTTTGATCCTTTGAAGCAACTGCAAATGTAAGCAACGAAAATGTTGTTAAATTAAAATATTATTCTTTAAATGGAGTTCAATAACCCTGGTCCATTTATACCCACACTAAATATATGACATTCATTTATGCGCCATTAATCAGAAACGTTAAATTTTAAAAGCTTTTATCGTAATTAAAAACTAATTTGTGTTTGCTAATTATGGCTCTCGGCCCAATTTATATGAATATGCATTATATTTATTATTCATGTCCATTTTATATTTCTACTCAAGTTAGGGGACTCTATCCCACAAGCAATAAATTTAATGTGAACGTTAAAATTAAATACAAATTCGAGCAATATAAAAATATTTTCGCAAAATATTTCATTATCACCATCAATTGCAGACCCTTCGATAGGAATTTAGTTTGTTATGTGAAGGAAAATTGTCTTTGCGTTGTGCTAGGGACACACATACCGCATCTACAAAAATAACCAAAAAACTTGAATTAAGCCTGGAGCTGGTGGCATGTGGGAAGCAATGAGCGATAAAGAGCAGACCATAAATAATAACACGTATTTTCCTATTCGTATAGAAAAAAGGTAATTTAAGGAAAATATATAAAATTGCTGAGAGCAATGTGTCTTTAAGCATTACTTTTTAATTTTCCAAAAAATACTGTCTCAATGGTTAATGATATATTTATTTATATTTGTCAAAGTTAATTGTATCAAGTAACAAGAGATATCATACAGAAAATCTTTTTCAATTCCAATGGAATTTATTACCCTCCTCATCCACATAAGCACAGTCAATGAACTCTGTCAGCTAGCAAAACAAACAAATTCACAGGATAATAATGCACAATAGCACATCCTGTGGCTGCAATCCTTTGAGTTCTTCACGCAGCCAAAGGCACTTTCACTTACCCAACTGTGGCAACAAACAAGAACCGTTGCCTGTTCGGCTCCTACAGATATCCTGCAAGCAATTCTATGTAATTGTTTTTGCCACTGAAACTTTTCTATTATTCTGTTTTGTACTTTATAGCTCGATGCTCCCCATACATATAAGAATATATGTACGTTTATATACAGAGTATAATGTTGTTTACACTTGAATGGTTTTTTTTTTTTTTTTTTGTTAAGTTTTTTTTCTTGTTTGGTAAATAACAAAAAAAAATATATAAAACTAGATTTATACAAATGTCCCGCAACAGTGTTCACCGTGCGCGTTTTATCCTTTCGGTTTGCTAGGTGCGTTCGCCTGGCCACCAAGTTGTGCACTGAGCGCCTGCCATGAAATGACATCGGCTTTAATAGCCGGCAACGAAAGGTGGTGAATTTCCCCTGTTGAACTCCTGCACAGAGCGCTGCTTACGCCTGCTTGTTCCTTTCCCTCGTTTGGGTCAAGTTGAGATGCGGCTATTTTCAAGTAGTGCTTTGTATAAAAATAGAACAGCCGCAATAAATTCATGATTAACGGCCATTTTAACTTTAACGCTTGCATCTTTGAAGTCGTATCGATTTTCAAACAGCTGGACAGTGTATAGTGTAGTGTATATAATGGCAGTTGCTATTTTCAAATACTTCCACTATGTTAATCTCATCGTTTGTTCCCCTCAACCTAAGTGTTCGCTTTCTTTTGTTTCCTGCAACTCGCCTACTTCAAGAATATCACATGCAACTCGTTCGCTTCTGTCTTCACCTGACACTTAAAATGCAAACGGGGAGCTGTGCTTAGATAGGTTTACATTTTTGCTTTGAAGTTGTCACTAACCGATTATTCCAGGTATTTAAAGTACTTGATTGAATTGGAAGAGACACACAAATTTATTGCAGATATATTTCAATACACATTTCAAGGATGTGACTTCGCTATTTGCTTATATAATCTATTATCAAACATGTTTCTGGTTTATTACTTAAGCTTATGTTATTTAAATTTATGTTTAAAGTGTGTCGCATATTTTTATAATCAATGTCAGATGAATTTGTAAGGAAAATCTTACCAGTCTTGTTGTTTTCATTGATAATATATCTTACAAATAATTCCTTAAATAAATTTGCTATTTTTTATTTTTGCAGTACAACAATGTTTTGTATTTTGGGTTTACTTAGTTCTTATATTTTAACCCTGCTATTTTTCTGCCTTTGAAGTATGATTACAAAAGCTTTTATTTATTTTCATTTTATTTTAATGTCTCTAGTATCTGCCTGGTAAAAATAAATCAAGTCATTGTTATGAAAAAAATATTAAATCTTGGCAAGCAAAAGTTTACTCTGCCCCTTAAGTTGTTACCATATAATAATTGTTGTTGTAGCTGTTGCTGGCTGTTGCTAAAGTCAGTGAAAGTGCAACTTGTGCTAACAAGCAGCAAAACGACTTCTGCCGCTCAAGGGCTGAAAGATATATTTCGCTTTACAAGGGCTCGTTTACAAGGGCCTGCTGAAGCGAAAGCCTAGCTGACACGAACGCGGATGCGGGGGGGACTATGTTCTTCTGGAGGCCAATGTTTCATTAAGTGTAACGGATTTTGCCACGCTTTGTGGGCCCTGCGCACGCAAATGCCCACCTATGGGGAACGGGGTGAGGAAGTGAGGACTACTTGCATGCGATTCGTGTGAGCTTTACTTAGTGCATCTGGAACTAGTTCATATTTAAATTACTTTTATACACTATGTAAAAAATTAATGTCTTTTAACTTAGATTATTTAAATGAGCGTACATTAACATATCTATATATTTTCACCAAAACTTTAAAGTATTATTATTATTATATTATATTATATTTATAAGTATAAGCAGAAAAAATAATAATAAAATTATATATTAACTTTTATAAGCTGTGGAAAAGTATGGTATTTATTACCATCAATGCCTTTGCATCAATTCAATTAAAAATATGTTCAGTGCACATTACTTGTACATATAAATTCTCATTTAATTAAAACCGACCCATCAGCAACTGCAACCACGACCCACTCATTCGCAATCGTAACTTTAATTTCGAAATTCCATTTCGAACTGAACACACGGAGAAATGTCAGCGAAGTGCATTGCACTCTGCACCCTTGCACCCTGCACTCTGCACCCTTGCAGCTCTTGCAACCCTTTCACCCAGCTCGATGTATTCCACAACTTGAACACGTACAACGTCATTTTTGCTGTCAATCCGGTGAGGCAAACTGACAGTTGCACAGGTATCAAAGGATCTGTATCCTCCTGTGCATTTGCGAATCCCACTGCCAGGCAGCACATTAATATCCAAGTGCATTGACATAGAAACACGCACTGCGAACGCACAAAAGTAGGCAACCTGCAACATGGGCCATACAAAATGCAGTCAAGCAGCGACAGTTGTTGCATTTGTTTACCTATCATCGATATGGCCCTCACTTGAGGCAATTATTAATTTGCCTTTTCAATAATATGCAATTAAGCACCTGCTCAGCTTATCAAAGTTAATCAGTTCTGAGTACTATTAAAGCTACTTGTTGCTATCCATAATTAAAGTCGACAACCTTAATTGCTACTCTTTCAATGGCGCTCTTGAAATTTGTTTTGTCTCTTTTCGAAGAGCATTTTGAAGCTTTAAGTTGCGTGCTTTGAAGTTATTTTCGGAGCTTTGAAGCTTTTGCATATTTAACTGTTATACGTAATAGTAGCAAAGGTTGAAAGTTAACTATATGTATAAATGAAAATGTTAACTGCTAATGTTAACTGTGTACAAAATTTGATAAGATTTTAGAAAGCTTATTTTGTTCAAACTATGATATAATTTTAGAATGCTAAATAGAAGTCGAAGAGAATCTTTATTCTTCGAGCTTTTCTATATCAAACTTATTAAAAGCATTATAACTCTTGAGCTTGCAATTCAACATTTTAAATAAATTTAATAAATGCTGTGGTACCTTGAATAATTAATCAAGCTTTTAAGCTTAAAATTATACTTGGTTTTATGATTGGATGCGTTTTTAAAATAAGCATGAAAACATGCTCCAATCTGAATAAAACAGTAAAATCGAATTATTAAACACAAAAACTATAATAACAATTACATAAAATTGTAAAATATAATAATCAATTAATATTTCATATTTTTTTTTGGCTTACCATCGATTCCCGAACTGCATTCTTGGGTCATATCCAATTTTAGTGAACGAGTGTTGTTTCATTTTTAGGGCTTCTCAAATCGAAAATCGAATATAATTTGTCTCGCATTGTGCATTGTGCATTGTTTCCCTGCATTTCTCACGTGCGTTGCTTGAGCAATCAGAGAGACAGAACCGAAGTCAATTGACGATTAGCATATAGGGCCCTGACGTCGCCCATTGACTTGTTTTGCGCTGCATACACATTGACCGAGTTTTAGACAAGCGCTAATGTAATTAGCGGCATATACCACGGCGTACTTGCCAATTGTGGACAGTTCATCGCGGCTAATTGGAGACTCAACATCGTGTGAAATACCAAAAAGGATACAGTGGGGCAAACAAAAACAAAAAAGAAAAGGATTAGCAAGGATAACCTGTGTCGTGAAGTGTGAATTACAAGAAATGTGAAAATCTGACCATTTTTGATTGTTTTGATATTGTGTGAGCAAAGCAAATGGCAGCAATGGAGACCGATGCCGAAAAGGCGGCCGGCTCCCGCCTGGATTACGATCTAATGATGGCCGAGGAGTATGTACTCAGTGAGGTGGAGAAGAACTTTATCTTAGCATGCGAGCGTGGTGATTTGGCCGGTGTCAAGAAGTCAGTATTTTGTAATCAATGTCCTCGCAATCTAAAGACAACTTTATGTTTGCAGACTTCTGGATGACTATGCAAACGCACCAACCGAAAAGTTCAATATCAACTGCACGGATCCCATGAACCGCTCGGCGCTAATCTCGGCGATTGAGAATGAGAACTTTGATTTGATGGTTTTACTGCTGGAGAACAATATTGAAGTGGGCGATGCTCTGTTGCATGCCATATCCGAAGAGTATGTGGAGGCTGTCGAGGAGTTGCTGCAGTGGGAGGAGACCAACCACAAGGAGGGAGAGCCCTATGTGAGTTCTTGAGATAATGCTGCCATATGTCTTATGCAAGTGCTTTACTTTGTTTAGAGCTGGGAGTCCGTGGATCGCTCGAAATCAACCTTTACCACGGATATAACGCCGCTGATTCTCGCTGCACATCGCAACAATTATGAGATACTCAAGATTCTCCTGGATCGTGGAGCAACGCTGCCCATGCCCCATGACGTTAAGTGAGTGAAACTGCAAATCTCTGTGGGAGCATAATTTCCTGAGTTCCATAATATTTCAGGTGCGGCTGCGATGAGTGTGTAAATTCGCAGACCTCCGACTCACTGCGCCACTCGCAGTCCCGTATCAATGCCTATCGGGCACTCTCGGCTAGCTCGCTGATAGCTCTAAGTTCACGTGATCCTGTCCTCACCGCCTTTCAATTGTCCTGGGAACTGAAACGCTTACAGGCCATGGAGTCCGAATTTCGCGCTGAATACACGGTATGAGTTTTAAACTAATAATAATTAAATACAGTTTTGTTGATGAAAAAATATATAAAAATTCATTTAACAAAGATTTGTTAATTAAAGAAATATTAATTTCTTAAATTTAGTTTATTAATTCATTAATTTAATCTAGGAAATGCGTCAAGCAGTGCAGGATTTTGTGACGGCGCTGTTGGACCATGCCCGCACCTCCATGGAACTGGAGGTGATGCTGAACTTTAATCACGAGCCATCGCATGAGATTTGGTGTCCCGGCCATCGGCAGACACTGGATCGCCTTAAGCTTGCCATACGCTACAAACAGAAGACGGTAGGACTAGAATTTCCTTCATTCCCAAAACTATCTTAGCTTAATTCAGTTAATTATTGTGCCTAGTTTGTGGCACATCCGAATGTGCAACAATTGCTGGCTGCCATTTGGTATGAGGGTCTACCCGGTTTCCGGCGCAAGCAGGGCAGCCAGCAGCTCATAGAAGTCATCAAGCTGGGCTGCAGCTTCCCCATCTATAGTATGAAGTATATTCTGGCACCAGAGTCCGAAGGTGCCAAGTTTATGCGCAAGCCTTTCGTCAAGTTCATAACACATTCCTGCTCCTACATGTTCTTCTTAAGTGAGTCCTGCGGTTCTTCTTATGTTATATATCCTTAAGCTCCCTTTTTGTATTTCAGTGCTTTTGGGCGCAGCTTCATTGCGCGTGGTGCAAATCACTTTTGAACTGCTCGCTTTTCCCTGGATGCTGACCATGTTAGAGGATTGGCGCAAACACGAACGTGGCTCGCTTCCAGGACCCATTGAACTTGCAATTATTATGTATATAGCCTCTCTTATATTTGAGGAACTCAAGACTTTATATTCCGATGGCCTTTTCGAGTATATTATGGATCTGTGGAACATTGTCGACTATATATCAAATATGTTTTATGTCACTTGGATACTTTGTAGAGCCACTGCTTGGGTCATAGTGCATGTAAGTTGATTTTGATAGAAAATCGACTATTTACTTAGCAAAATTATTCGATAAGTTATTAAATCGATTGTAAATTATTCATTCAGATTTGAAATTAATTTATTATTCTTTAGCTAAAAATTTGGTTTTCGATTAATATAGATTTAATTACTATCGATTACTTTCAGCGAGATTTATGGTTCAGGGGCATAGATCCATACTTTCCGCGCGAGCATTGGCATCCCTTCGATCCCATGCTGCTCTCCGAGGGCGCCTTTGCCGCTGGAATGGTGTTCTCCTATTTGAAGCTGGTGCACATATTCTCTATAAATCCGCATCTGGGACCGCTGCAGGTGTCGCTGGGCCGCATGATTATCGATATTATCAAGTTCTTTTTTATCTACACGTTGGTCCTGTTTGCATTTGGCTGCGGCTTGAACCAGTTGCTCTGGTACTATGCGGAACTGGAGAAGAACAAATGCTATCATCTGCATCCCGATGTGGCTGACTTTGATGACCAGGAAAAGGCATGCACCATTTGGCGGCGCTTCTCAAAGTAAGCTTGTAGAATTTGATTAATATTTTTCTCCTTTCTTAAATTGATAATTTTGCAGTTTGTTTGAGACCTCTCAGTCGCTGTTTTGGGCCTCCTTTGGTCTGGTGGACCTGGTTTCCTTTGACTTGGCTGGCATCAAGAGTTTCACCCGCTTCTGGGCGCTGCTGATGTTCGGCTCGTATTCAGTCATCAACATTATTGTGTTGCTCAACATGCTGATTGCCATGATGTCCAATTCATATCAAATCATTTCGGAGCGTGCCGACACCGAGTGGAAGTTTGCTCGCTCGCAGCTGTGGATGAGTTATTTTGAGGATGGCGGCACCATACCGCCACCCTTTAATCTCTGCCCTAATATGAAAATGTTGCGCAAGACACTCGGCCGGAGGCGACCGTCTCGCACCAAGAGTTTTATGGTAGGTGGTTATGGTGGCACCGAGCTTAACCCAATCGCTTGGCAAATCAATGCAAATCCTATCAGAAAATCTGTTTCAATAAAGCTCCTGTGGCTTGGCTGTGCGTCAACGTTAATGTTTCTTGCCCACTCCTCTCGTCCCCCTTAGCGTAAGTCCCTGGAGAAGGCGCAGACGCTGCATGACAAAGTGATGAAGCTGCTGGTGCGACGCTATATTACGGCGGAGCAGCGGCGTAGGGACGATTACGGCATCACTGAGGATGATATCATTGAGGTGCGCCAGGATATTAGTTCGCTACGTTTTGAACTGCTGGAGATTTTCACCAATAACCAATGGGAAGTGCCAGACATTGAAAAGAAAACGCAAGGTAATTACAAATTTCTCACCCAACATGTTGCCAAGCCACCCACTCAACCAATTAACCACTCTGCAGCTGCTCGCAGCACCAAGGGCAAGGTAATGGAACGTCGCATTATGAAGGACTTCCAGATTGGCTTTGTGGAGAACTTGAAGCAGGAGATGGAAGAGAGCGAGAACGGACGCGATATCTTCGACTCACTGGCCAAGGTCATTGGCAGAAAAAAGACGCAAAAGGGGTAAGGGGAGTTTTCCCTATCAATTTACAAAAGATAAGCTTAAGCTTCATTTCGATTACAGCGATAAGGACTGGAATGCAATTGCTAGGAAAAAGACACTATCTGCGGATCCAATTGGCTCGAAGCGCTCCTCCATGCAGCGCCACAGCCAGCGCAGCTTGAGGCGCAAGATTATCGAGGAGGCCAACGAGGGTCTACAAATGGATCAAAGTAAACTGATAGGTGGGTGAAAATTGTTATTTGTGTAACCAGTATAATTATTAATGATATACTTCCTAATCCGAAGAATTCAATCCGAAATTGGGCGAAGTGACGGCTGCGACGAGAGTGGCCTATGTGAAGTTCATGCGCAAGAAGATGGCAGCCGATGAGGTATCTTTAGGGGCGGATGATGATCAACCAAATGGTGACGATGATAAGAAACCACCAGAAGCCAGTGGGGTAAGAATTCAGATATAGACAATTTGCATTTACCCATTTTAGATAAAAAAAAATAATAATAATAAACGAAATTTGAACAAGTCAGAATTGATTTTCTATAATTTTTAAATAAGTTAAAAATTATTTTCTGATTATGTTTTAAATACTTTTATCTGAATCTTAAAGTTGTTCAATTTATATGAGAAATTAATTTGTGAAAATTTTTACAGTCGAAAAAGGTTGCAAACAGTGCTGGAGGAGGTAGCTCCATGATGGCAGCAGCCGCGCTGCGCGCCTCTGTCAAGAATGTGGACGAGAAGGCCAATGCAGGGGACAAAAAGGACGATAAGAAACCTTTGGATGACAAAAACAAAAAAGCAACAGATGACAAGAAGAAGGACGATTCCAAGCCGCAAGCCCCATCTGCTAACGGCAAACCTGGGGAACAGAAATCCATGCCACCAGGCAGCAAACCACCAACTGCTGGAAAGCCCAGCGAAGCAGCCAAACCCGGTGATGCAGCGAAACCCAATGCACCTGCACCGCCCGGCAAGCCAACTGATGCCAAGCCGGCGGCGGCGCCCAAGCCAAATGAAACAGCTAAACCAGAAGCAGCTGCCAAAAAGGAGGAAGCAACCAAAAGCACGGCAGCTAAGCCACCAGCGGCAAATGGAGTCGCTGCCAAGAGTGCGGCGCCTTCAGCTCCTGCAGATGCCAAGCCAGACACTACCAAGACCACAGCAGCGAACAAAACACCTGGTGGCACAAAGGCGGCCAACGAAACCAGCGGAGGAGCCACGCCGGCTGGTGATAAGAAAACCGGACAGGAGCAGAAGGGCGACGATAAGAAGGAGAACGCCAATGGTAAGTCCGCCGAGTCCAAGCCGGCAACGGGAACAGAGGCCAAACCTGGTGATGCCAAGCCCGGTGACAAGAAAGACGACGATAAGAAACCAGTCGATGATAAGAAACCCGCACCAGTCAAGCCAGTCAACAAGGTGGGTCAAAGCAGCGCCGCGGCGGGTGGCGAACGCGGCAAGTCGACCGTCACTGGCCGCATGATCTCCGGCTGGCTGTAATCCAACGGATTCTGTATTCAATAAAACATATGTTGACTTTTAAGCAGAAATAAGTACATAAAGTGTGTGTGAGCAATAAATAAACGAAATGTAAGCAAATTTAAATGCAATTGTTTTGATTCAATTATATAGAAATTAACATATGAGATTCAGTTGGAATATACTATTTTCACATTGCATTATTACTTATTTATTATATTTGTATGGGCCTTTCGATCTTTAAGTCTATTTCGCATATATTCCCCACAAAATCTGCTTCAATCTTAGTGAACTACTTGTCAAACATATTTCCAACAAAAAACAATACTTTTTTGCGTATATCATTTTATATTACGCTTACATTTTACTGCCTTGAAAATCTCTTTTAATTTTGTCAGCTATTCAAAGTAAGCTAAATTAACTTTTATTCAGTTGTACTATTCCAGTTAACAACTTTGTTAAGCGCCCTTTTCATGGAAAACACCACTTTGTTAATATATTCGCTTAAGCCATTGGCAACATGTGCCTAGCCTTAGCAACATTTCATTTGCCTACAAAACCCCAGCAGCAAAATCAAATGTTGCCTGATGTTGATGCTGCCACCCACACGGTGAATCAGTTATGCTCTTGGCATATAAAAGGACGAGGTTTGCTACCAGCATCAAGCATTGTATCAGCGACTGCAAAGAAGTAAACATCAAATAACATTTTAAAAATATTGAAAGTGTTTTTAAGTTAGAAAAATGGGACTTATCAACATTGCCTACACAATATTGTTGCTTGTTCTTTTGACAAAATTCAGTACAGCAGGTGAGTTGTAAAATAAAGATGAATTAGAGACTTTAAAATACCAATTCATATGGCTTAACCACTGAAATAATACCTAACCAGTGGGTGCTAGTCGTCGTCTATAAATCTCCGCACAGCTGAAAGCAGTGAAACCACTTGTCAGATTGTTACTCGAGCTGTTGCAATTTGTTTTCATTAAATCCTAAGCCGAACAGCACGTGGCACTATAAAATTTAACATTTGTATTGTATTCAACTCAGTTTTCAATTATCATGAAATTAAATATACACTCTTTTTTCGCCCGTGAAAAAAATAATTTTGGGAATCAATAAAAACACAATTTATAATATGTTAACAGTTATCGCTGAAAATTCTAATTTGTAGTAAACGAAATATTTAGATATTAACTATCGATTTTTATTTCCCTTCTTAGATCAAGAACCGGTAAAACATAATAAAAACCGTCGAGGTGCCAATATGGGGCTCTATACCTTTCCACGTGTAGGTCGCAGCGATCCGAGCCTGGGCAACAGCCTTCACGATGTCAACGATGCGGTTGCCTATGAGAATATCTATGGCATTGGCGACGGCTCTGCAGAGGATTTCGAAGGTATTTTAATATCTAATTGAAATGCTTTTTATTTTTAACATACCTTTAATATTTTGCAGAATACCAAAAGCGCGCTAGTTTGGTGCCATTTCCTCGGGTAGGGCGCAGCGATTCCGATCTGAGGGATTGGACCCATTTCTTGGCATTGCAGCAGGCGCTGGACAAACGCACTGGACCCAGTGCATCATCTGGCCTGTGGTTTGGACCTCGTCTGGGCAAGCGAAGTGTCAATGTTAAGGACTATGCTTCCAACGACAAGGGAGACAAGAACCTTTTCTAATCAAATAATCTGCGCACGAAGGAAACAACACATTCGCAACACAAATTACACTTGAGATCAACATTACTATATAATATTATAATGGGTATATAATAAATAATAAACATAACCAATGGGCTGGTGAGGGCAATACAATATCGGCGAACGATTTTTTAAAACTTGATTTATAAACCCCCGAAACACTTTAAATGTAAATACTATAAATATTCATTATTCAAAAAAGTCACTTAATAAATCTAAGATGCATGATGTTAAATATTGGAATTATTGCTTAATTATAAAAATAAAAATACGATGGTCCCTTATTTGAAATCAAAATAATATCATATTTGCAAATTCTCTTAAACTTATTTTACAGATATATTACAAAATATATCTTATAATATTCATTTTGCGAGACTTTCTTTTTTTTATAAACTCAATTTAATCCATTTTCTATTAAAAAGTTAAGATTCAAAAGTTATAATTTCATATTTGATTAAGTAAAATTATCAATTTGCTCTAAAGCTGAGATTAAAAACACTTTTAAAGTTTTGTGAAAATTTTATTCTAATGAAATTGGAAAAGTGAATCTTTTCAGCGTGGTATAGTATCAGAAATAAAAATTGTTATAAAATGTCACTTTTTTTGATGATATGCTTAATCCTTCTGCTCCTTGAATCTACGCAATTCACTTTGAATGGCCTCAATTAGCGGCGCCGCCGAAGCCGCTTGCGAGCTCCGAGCACGTCCTGGCGTATTTGCAGTGGAACTGGAGGTGGCGAGTGCACCACGAGATATCTCCAAAATGGTATCGGGCCGATGGAAAGGCCCCGCGCTGAGTGGCCGCACCAGCGGCGAATGGGAACCATGTAGGCTGCTGCCCCAAGCGCTGTAGGTGGGCGACGGCGGCTGCGTCGACTGGGCCGATTTCGGTGTCTTCTCCGGCTGCGCTGTCGAAGGACGCTCGGCTGTGCTGTAAGCCTTTGCAGGATAGCTGTAATTAAGCAAAACCCGACATGGGTAATAAGCATAAAGTGAGTGAAACTTCGTACGAAAAAAAACGTAAAGAAGAATATTTTGTGGCATAAAAATGTATTATAACAAAATTTTGAATACTTATTAAAATATAATATTACTTGGAAACGTACAGTTTTAAGGCCCATAATCGATAATATCGTAATTAATATAAAATATTGCTTTAAAGAAAATTAATAAAGTTATTGCATTTAAAAATATCGTAATTTATTTCAAGTGTTTATCTAAGAGTGCGATTTTAACCCAAGTATTTGAGTATATTATTTTATATTTTTTCGGACTAATGTTCGGACTTAGTTAAAATATATAAAATTATATATTACCTGGGTAAGCCGGCTGAGGAGCCGCGATGTTCCCGATTAGTGGTTTGTCGTCGTTTGTTGGTAAAGTCGCGGGAGGGCAATGGCATCGGCAGATCATCCTGGCTGGCGTACATCTGCATGGCGCCCTCGAGCAGACCCTCGTAGTGGTTGCGTATGGCGGATGCATCGTGCATCTGACTGGGGCTAAAGTCTGCATGGCTGCGGGCCTCTGCGGAAGATGGTTGGAGGAAGTTCAGTTGAGTTGTAAGTGTAGCTGTAGCTGCAAGTGGATATTTGGGTTCTATTTCTCTCTATTTTTTGGGGTTATATTTCTAATTACAGTTGTGTGCATGCAACAACAACAAGGACTACAGTTGCCAGGTTAGTAACGTGTTTGTGCCCCAATTTGCACATCAGCGTCATCATCATTGTCATTGTCATTGTGTCCACCCGTCTCACCCTGGTTGTCAGCGCTGCTGCCCAAACGTTTCTTGTGCCGCTCCCAGACGACGGGGCCCACAAAGCCCGGATCCGGATTGTCGCTGTGCGAGGCGGAACGTACATTCCTCACTGGCGGCGCCTTCGGACTGGGAAATCCGGCTATGGTCGCAATTGTGGTATCTCTACTCCCCAGCGATTTGTGTGACTTGAGGGATCTTGTGGAGCTCTGTGGCGCTGCCTGAGGCGCCACAGCATTCACATTGTCGTAGTAGGTAACGAAAACGGGGTCAAGAACGCGATTCAGTGGCTCCGGCAGCTGGTTCTTGGGAAACGCGCGAACCGACGCCATCGATAAAAAAGAGCCCACACTGGCCGTGTCCGAGGACTTCTCCGATGGTTGCACTCCACGCGAACGTATCATCTCTCGATTGATGGCTTGGGGAGATCCGATATCGCCATCTTCTGGATACTCCTTGTCTGTGAAGATTGTCTGCTGCCGCTTCTGCTGGAGCAGCTTGTTCCGATGGTAATTGTTGTGCGGATTGTAGGTTTCATTGCGTTGAAAGTTTTCATAGCTGCGACGCATCGCCGCCGGCGAGTTTCCCTCCTCTGTGGAGGAGTTACTTTGACCAAGCGAACCCTGAACCGGACTTGTCTCCAGCGAACCCACACGATTCTCGTTTAGGTAGCGACGCTTGGATTTGTGTCGCGACTTCTCGCTCTTCTTCTCCGACACAACTGAGGCATAGATGGTATCATCAAGTCCACCCTCCGCCCGATCGTATTGGTGACGTCGCCTCTTGTGGCCATCGAAAAGTCGGGCAGCCTTGTCGTCCAATATGCGCTGTACATCGGCGCTTGGTGGATTGATGGGACAATAGACGGAAGAATCGGAGGTATTCTCTGCCGAGGAGATGGAATCATGTCTAACACGCGTGTGTTCCTTTGCTGGTGGTCCTGGAAAAGTGATGTGTGGCTCCCGTTCATAGGAGAAGTTCTGCACACCCACATCTCGGGAGCGCGCTGTGCTCTGATCAGCCTGATTGCGACCAGAGCCACCCGTAGCACTGTCCAGCAATGTCCCTCGAGAACTAGGTCGCATGGATTGACCCTCAGACAATAGCTCGTTTCGGGAAGAGGTTCTACCGATACCGATAAATTAGATTATGAACTGATATCAAGTCAATCTTTACTGTCCTACCTGTTAACCTCACTGAGCTCACGATGACGAGCGCGCGAGTGTCCCAGCAGCAAAATGGCCACCAGAAGGAGCATTAGCAGCAGAATGGCCAACGAGCTGATCACCACAAGCGCCACATTATTCTTCACCGAGTTAAAGAATCCAGCTTGACCACTACGTGGCACCGGCGCCAAAGCAGTTGCTGTGGGTTCCCTAATGTAGGCTGCGATTAAAAAGAGTTTTAGCTTAATAAAATACTCAGTTTCCATTTTTAGTTTTTTTTTAATTTTCGTTTTGACTTAATAAATTAAATTAGAAAGAATTGAAAAAATCCGTTGCCACAAAAAGTATAACTTTTTAATTTTTAATGAGTTAAATTATTATTAAGTGAATAAAATTTATCTACATATTAATTGTGATGTTTTAAAATCATAATATAAAATGTTTAAAAAAAATATGATTTAACCAATATCTTTCAGTGTCTGCTTCCTGCCCTCAAAACTTACGTTCTGATTTCATGTAGATGGGTTTTCCCAGCGTGCTGACTGCCTCAGCCTCGCTAACCAGTTCCATATCCTTGGCAGCCGTAGTGGCCAAAACGGGTCGACCATTAACGAGGACCGTGTAGATGAGCTCCGTTTGATTGGCAACGGGACGTTCATTGCTGTACGAATAGAAGATTGAAGTTAGTAAATACTGATACAGTTATTTGAGCTGCTAGTCCTACAATTTGAGGTTAACATACGCGTCAGAGTCAACGATGGGGTTGCCAGTGCTGTTCCACTTATTCAGCTCGGACTCGCTGACTTGCGTGATATTGTGTATGACAACCTGAACTCGCTCCTCCCTGTAGATGGGTAGTTGTTGTTGTTGTTGTTGTTGACTTAACAACGCTTCGCGTATTTCTTGCAACTTCTCCGACTTGCCATTCTTCTGTATTAGCTCCCAGGGAATAAGCGTTACATATGCACTGTAGTCGATGGACTCACTCCCTGTAGTAGTTGTTGTCGGAGTGGTCAGAGTGGGCGCCGTGGTGCTGCTTAGCGACTCTTTTGACTCAACAGAGTCACTAGCTACCCATTCGGTATCCTCCTCCCTAGCCGCCCACACAGGGTTCACATGATGCGTACTATCCACATCCACATCCATGTTGAGTAGCTCCACATCATCACCTGGCCAGGTGGTTGTCGCTGTGGCTACGTCTGCATCGGGCTGGCGACGTTCACGTGGCGAGTCCATTGAAACGTCAGCAATTTGTTGTGCTCCATTTATGCCCAGGTGGCGTGTCTGTTGTCTGTGTAACCCAAATAAAAAGTTTGAGGCAAAACTATTTATTAACCAGAAATACTCACAAAAAACATAATCACAAAAAATGTGAAAAATCGTCATTATTTTAATGTCATATTTGTAACTGCCCTACTTAAAACCAATAATTAAATTTCTAACGTTGAATTTCGGCTAACTAATGTTTAAATATAGAAGTTTATATTTAAATATTTGTATTTTAGATTGTTCCTAATTTTATCTAGAAACCTACTAATATTATTTTTTTATTTTTTATCCATCAGGTTGATTTAAGGCAAATTTCAAATTTCTTTAGCATTACTCACCTCGTAAAGGCCAAGCGATAGAGTCGTGCCAGTTTCTCCTCTAGGACAGGATTATCTTTGGCCGTAAAGAAGCCAGACATGACAGTCAACAGCCAATAGCGTCGATCCGTCGCGGAGTAATTGAGTGGCGGCATTCCAGGTGGACTCAGATCCCAATTGCCACCACCATCATCGGGCCTACAGTCCAGACAAATGGGTATCTCAATTTCCTATAAGCAAAAGCAAAACAATTACTCAAATGCATATTTATAGCAATCACTTGAGCCTACATTGTTGCCATCCACGTAGACAGTTGCCACCACTGTTTCCGTCTTGACAATCACATCCTTGCCCTTGCTGATGCCAGTGTGCACCTTCTTTAAATAGTCGGGCGGCCCATCCCCTGACCCCGTCCAGAAGAAATCCTCCAAGTGCACTTCGTCCTTAATTTCTGGATAGTTATCATCCAAATCATCATCTGCAAATTTGCATGCCGCACGAATTTAATTATTGCGGTGCCTTTGAAATTATTTTCTTTTCCTTATCGCTTTTATTATTATTTTCGTTTACATATTGTTGAATTGTCAGTTTGTTATTAAGGAGTTTCTTGAACTTTAATATCGTTACTATAGCAATTAAATGGGGTGCAAAAAACTTTATAGACAGTTTTGGGCTTCAGCTTACCACCAGTATTTTATTTTTAACACAAATAGTTTTATTTTTGTGCTGCCACAAGAGTTCAGTCAGTTAGCAAGTTTTAATGAGTTGCGAAATGGATTTTGTAGATTTTTTAAAATAGTTTGTCAAGCAAAACTTGAATAATTTACCAGGAATGTGTTATTTCTGACTTCAATACATTTCATCATGTAGTTCCTAGTATAACTTAAATCATTCATTTTTTGATAGTATTACTTTCAGAAGTTATTATTTATTTTTAGGGGCTACAGAAATCAACCTAACTAATTTAAGAAGGTTTTTAACTCTCTTAATATAATATTTAATAGGTGTACACGTTTTATGTAGAGCTATGAATATTATTAAAATAAAATTATTTTTTTTGATACTCATATCTTTTAAAAACTGAAACTTATAAATGGAATAAAGTATTACATCATATGATATTCCATATGACATATTAAAAAATAAATAGAGTATCTTAGTATCGCTGCTGTCAAAGTAAATGACGCCCAATTTATCGACAAATCATGAAAATTGGTTACCTACCCAACGTCGCGAAGTCGTCGGCACTTGAAGCGACTGGGATTGGGCTAGCTGAATGGATTCCATTTGCCTTTATTATGTTTATGTATCTTATTTTAATGCCGCATTGCCAGTTTGTTTGATCAATTGCAACTGGGTGCAACAGCCACAACAATAGCAACAACAGATGCTTCTAAATTATGCTAAGAGCCTCAACACAACCCCAATTCAAAGGGATTTTCCCATTGTGAATTTCTTTGATTTAAAATAGTCATAATTATGCTGGCTTGGGCTCAATGGTGATGACCGTGCACTAGGAACAAAAGTGCCCGGGTTAGACAACAAACGGTAATAAATTTATCGATTAGCACCCGAAAAAAAAAACACAACAAAGAATGTCGAAAAGTCATCAAAATTTGACAAATTTGTGTGCGTGTTGCCAACGCAATTAACTTGAACGCATATTTGTGCACCTGTTTGGATTTGGCAGCAAATGTTTTTCCTGCAATTACACATAAATTATATTGATTGTCCTACATTTTTGGGTAAACCCCATACATTTTTGATATTTTTTGTGATTTTTTGGCCAACACTTTTGTTCAGAATCACTGACGCATTAAGCTAAAGGTCAAATTATTTTTTTCCGCAACACCATCAACAACAATAACAAGAACAAAAGCAAAAGCATCAGTTGAAGGGTCATTTTGAGCCGTGACCACAACTAAAAATATTTACGCTCGTAACATTTATATGAGTCTCTTAACAATACGAATAATTTCACTTTGGCTTGTTGCTCAGCTTACCGTGACTTAATTGTATCAACGCCTGTCCAACTATCTCCCCCTCTCCCACACCGCGACCCTTGCATTTGTGTAAAATGATCAGAAACAACAATAAAAATGACACAGAATGCGAAATTTTTGCTTTCATTTCCCCGTTTTGTGTTCTGTCAATTTTTTTTAATTAATTATAAACTTGGAAGCAAAATCAGTTTTTGTACACTTGCACATTTTTCAATAAGAATCATCCTTTTATTTCGATATAACTTCAAATTATTTATTTTATAGTTGCACCAAACGAATTTCATTTAAATTTTATTTCATGCGTTGCGTTCTGCCATCGATGCAAGTTGTCCGGAAACTGAGCGCTACGTTCTAATCCAAACTTAGGGGCGCACTCTGGCTCTGCCTTGGTGGTTGTTTGTGTTGTTGTTGTTGTTGTTGTTGACGCTGCTGCTGTTGTTACTCATACATAAGTACAGTATGTACACTCAGAAAAAACAATTTTATTATTTGATTAATAAGTGTCTAAACATTTTTAAAATGATTAAAAATAATATTCCTTATAGAATTTGTGCAATTAACTGTCATATCTGCTAATCCCAAAATTTTTGAATCGATAAAGTATTTTATTAATCTAAAAAGCATTTTTAGCTTATCATCACAATTGTATACAATTTAAAAATTTTGTTTTTTTTTTGCTAATTCTATAAAAATTGTAAGCAAAAGAAAAAAATATTTTATTAAATAATAAAAAAGCTTGAAAAAGTTTTAAGTGTAAATAGAACACTTTTCTCATTGACGCTTGTTTTGTTTGGCTTGGTTTCGCGGCTCTCTGTTTGGGCCGTTTTGTGTCTGGTCAGTTACCTGTGGCAACAATCAAAACAAATTGCGCGCCAAGCTAACTTGCAGTTAATAAACAATTCCAAGCTTTTAATTTACACTGCTTTGTTCGCACACTTTACACACAAAAAAGCCGTTAGCTTTGGCTTTGCTTTTCCTTTCATCTAGTTGTGTGATGTTTTGCGTTAGCAATTTGTATGAAATGTAATTTATGACAAGTTTTGTAGCCAATGTGCTTTTTCAATAATCGCAAGCTTGCTATCTACATAACATTATACATAACATAATATTAACATAAGGCTTTATAACATAAAGCTGTTAGTGCACACAGTCAGTTGCTGATTGCTATGGAGCGCCGCTGTAGGCCTTCTTACAGATGCTGGAATAACAATTGTATTAGGTTTCTCTTGGCAACGAAGCAGCTAAAAGGAAATTATAACGCGAAGACTTAACATGTCCCATGTTATTATGAAATTGCAATTTGTAATTATTTATATTATATTATATTTAAAATAGTCACGTAAAACTCAAAGTCATTTCAGATATCTAGAAAAATGACGTTGATTTACCTCGAAAATACTTCTGGGCTTTTTCAACAAATTTTAAAGAGAATTTCGTTTTTTGAACACTTTTATAATATAACCATTCATTTATTAATATCTAAACGATTGATATTTGTTTTTATGTTGCTATTAAAGCACAATTTATATATATCGGAAGTAGTATGTCTTTGTCTTAGACATACGATTAAAATTTGTGTAGAACTAATTGATATTGTTCATGCATCTTAATTAAAAGATTTAATAAGCATTTAAAAATGCATTATCTTGAATGTACACAAATAATCTGACTAAGTGGCATGAATAAAATTTAATGAATTCTATGAAAATTACTGATGTGCCAACCGATCTGTCTCTAAGTATCTAATAAACAGTCATGGTTTATTCGCTTCAGAATTTTGTTCATTTTTAAAAATGCTAAAGGTCAACACATTTTGTTATAATATTAATCTTGTATTTTATTCTGCTACAACTATTTTTTCTTTTATAAATACTTGAATTTATATAATTTTTAACCAGTAGCAGACTTCAGAGCACCAGGGGTAAGTTTGCGATTCTTAATCTTGATTCGCGTCTTATAACCATCCTTATCGGCTGTGTACATAGTAATGGTGTCGGTGTCGGTCTTCTCATCATATGTAGAATAAGTACCCATCACAACAAGATACTGGTCGGGTTGTCCTGGATTCATAATAACACCCATTTCCTCACGTTTGCTGCCATTTGGCTCCTCCAAGCTGATAGAAAAGAGTTTGTCAAGATTAATGCATAGATATGTTTACATTAAAATTGCTTACATGAAACGATAACCATCCTTGGTGAACTGCTGCGAGTAATACTCCGACATGAAATAGGGGAGTATGTTGTCTAGGAGACCAGCCGAGCAGTTGGCTGTCAAGCATGCCAGCAGGGCAGTAATAAATATCTACAAGATACTTGAATTACATACAAATGCATAATACCCTGAACCGATTAAAAATGGGAAAAAAAGGGTATATTTGAATTATGCATATGTATGTAACAAAAAACAGGAAGCATCTCCGACCCCATAAAGTACATGTATTCTTGATCAGTATCAACCGCCGAGTCGATATAGCCATGTCCGTCCGTCAGTCCGTCCGTCAATTTTAGAGGCAGAATCTTTAACACAAAATATGCATAAGCATTATATTGCCCAGCTGCCCAAATTTCATCAAGATCGGCTAAAATATATTCTCTATTGATCTCATTTCAACCAGTAAGCATTTTCTGTATTGTGTATGTAAGTATATTTGTATGTATGTATATGCATGTGTTTCTAGCCAGCCAATTATGAATCAGTTCGTGCTTGTGAATGCAAATATGTGCTGCATTCGTTGTTTTTTACCCCGTTAACAAGCACAGAAATGTCTTAGCCTGCTCATTTCTGGGTGGAAAACTTTTTAAAGGGTATATCGTATTCGAGGTCACAAGACTTAAGCATTCTTAATTGTTTTCAATTGCATTTTATGGAGTAATTACATAGCTAATCGGATGTTCAGCAATTAAAATTGTAAATACACTGATTGGTTTGAAATGCAAACACTTTGAATGCCATTCAAATCGTTGCCAAGTAGTCGACAATCGCAATTATCCATCCTTCGATTAAATGGCGGCCTTTGGGCTCCAACTACTTACCAATTTCGCAGCTGTCATGTTGATGCAAGTTGAAGTGTTCAACCAAGACTGAAATTAAATTGTGCATTGATAAGCCAGCAGAGATCTGCAAAAAAAATTTAATTATTCGTCGACAAGACGCCGCCCACCACACGATGCGTCGTATACATTACATCTTATGTTTATACCCAGAATTTTTATTAATACATTGTAGTAAGTACTGAGATAAAACCGGTCTCCAGCTAAACATAGTTACAATGCTGAAAATAAAAAAGTGAGCAATATATGTTCACTAAAGATGCCGAACATAATTAGGTTTATTAATAAATGACAAATGAACTGACAGCGGTGAGTGGTGTGATAAATAATAATCCTCTTGATTCAGGGGAATAACCCAAATGTAATAAAAAATGAATTTATAGTGACAAAATTTGATTAATATTGCTTATAACATATTTATGTTGTTAATCAAATGAGATGGATCAAAAACAAATATATATATATATGTTTTATATATATAAATACATTTAATATTGTAAGACGGTCAAGGAGTGAGTCCTGAGATTTGCCA
Organism: Drosophila longiperda; assembly: GCA_035042125.1. Lineage (NCBI taxonomy): Eukaryota > Metazoa > Arthropoda > Insecta > Diptera > Drosophilidae > Drosophila > Drosophila longiperda. The sequence continues at coordinate 1,199,868 of JAWNLV010000010.1, forward strand.
TTCATGCATTTTAATTAATTACATCTGATCAGAAATATTTTATCAATATTCTAAACGACTGGGGACGATGAAGATTAAGCTAGTAAAAATTTACTTAGCTAACTTATTATTAAGTTAATAAATGAAACTACTA